>OZ038473.1:10077500-10787500 GCA_964036295.1 Plumapathes pennacea | reverse complement strand
TGCAAGGCAGCTATTTCATTAATTTACAATGCTAGTGACTGTATTGACTGACCCCTTCACATAGATGTCGCTCATTTGGTCGCCAGTGATGGAAGTCTCCTCAAGAACCACGCCAGATGTGTTCCAGACGATCACACGCAGTTCATACCTGAAGTAACACGCGCCAATGTTAATCACTCATATTCACTCAATCATCAATCCCCCCCCCCCCCCCCCCCCCCCCCCTCAGTAGGAAGTTGCTTCACTCACTTGCTTGCCTGGCGAGGAGCAATGTCGACAGGGAATCCTGCGGGTCCAATAGATTTGGGGAAAATGTCCACCCACATCTGCAGTTTGCCCTGAAAATTTCGTGTGAAGAAATAAAGCGTTTATTGCCGAACTAACCGAGAACTAACCGAGACTAACCGAGAACTAGCCGAGGACTAACCGAGAACTAACCGAGACTAACCGAGAACTAGCCGAGGACTAACCGAGAACTAGCCGAGGACTAACCCGCACCCACACCTGCACTTTGCCCTGCAGATTTCACATACAAATAAAGAAAGATAATGTTATGTCTGAATAAGAGAAAGAAAAATAACCAAACACCAAGCTCAGGCCACTGTAATTGCTGTTGCTTTGTGCGGTTGCTTTTGTTGTTGCTGTATTTTTTATTTAACAGATGTAGCTGGTTCTTACTCTATTTTACAAGACATTACACATGTTTAGTACTATTTACGGCTGGCTGATTCTCAGACTTACTAAACCTTTTTCAAGGACAAGATATTTTAATCCTTTCACTCCCCAGCTCAAAATGCAGACTCTACCAATCTTAGAAGAAAATTATGAGTGATGCAGTGAGCATTGACAGTTTAATGCTTTCATGCGAGCAAGGTACCAAAAGCCAAGTTCTTCTCACTGTATGATATATTTATATTGAGAAACTGAAGGTGAAAACTGAAGTTGATCGCTCTTGGGAGTGAAAGGGTTAAAAGACGGAAATTAATATCTTTATTACTTTACTCGCTTTTAGCGTGCGCCTACAGTAATACGTAAACCAAGATACAAGCGATCAGCGGTCTTCACCTGCTCAATATCCGGCTGCACCGGACTGTACAGCGACCTCGTTTCAATGTGCTCTGGAACCAGGCCTTGATTGCGGAGAATTTGAAGTGCCAGGCGCTGATGTGTCGGCCCAAGCTCCTTTTCGGGCGGAAGAATAGAATCCTCTTTTTCTGTGAAAGATACAAGCTTGATTTAAATTAATTCACTATCTTCGGTCATACAAATAGAGGTACAACCAGGAAGACCAACACAGCGCTTGCCAATTACGTTGGTTTCCTATACAGATAAAAGGAAAACATAATAACTGCTTTTACTACAATAACAATTATTATTTCTACATACGATAACAATGCAACTACTACTACTATTAATAACAACACCTACAGGGTATTACAAACTGATAGCAGGATCCAAGTGAGATCAAAGAAAACAACAACAACAACAACAACAACAAGCCAAGGGAACTCTAATAGGAAGTTGCTCACAATCACAGCCAAAACCTCGCACAACAAGAAAGTGGCAAAAATACTTACCAAACTCAGACAGAGTGTAGACACGATCTTCGATCACAATGCGGTCTGGGTTTTGGCTTTTGCCTCTGAAGAACCTCATTTTCTTGCCCTTGTACTCGCACCATTTCTCCAGAATTTTCAGCGGCTTTTCCGAGTCCCTCCACTGGTGGTCTCCAGATCTAGAGTTAAATTTAACACCCGTGATCACGATACAAATTCTCCCATCACTTAAGAAGAAAAAGTATAATTGATGTAGTGAGAACTGATAGTTCAATCAATTATCATGTAAGAAATTCTACTTGCTGTATGATAAGAAAAAAGGAAGAGAACATTGCACTTGATTACTCCCAGGAGTTAAATAGTTAAAAGGCAGACAGCTGAAGAAGTAACAAGAAGCAAAAAATATACACCCCCCCCCCCCCCCACCCGCCCCCATAAAAAATACAAACAAATGGATTTATATACATTCATAGGCTCAAAAACCGACAAAAACTGAAATAATATTTACGAGTTAAACAGAAAAAGATTGCTAATTGGTTTTGATTTTGGGATCGATTATTTCCGTCACGCAAAAGACTATGGGTGAGAGATACGTACGTGCAGTAATTTTTTGGCAAACCACAGTTGGCATGGTAACGAGACAAAAGCCTCTGCTCCAAGTCAATCGTGGTCTCTCCAATCAAATCGTCACGACTGAGCAGATCGTAGTCCATTAACTGAATCTTCAGATCCTTGGCAACTGGAATCTTCGCAGTGAACTCAAACATCCTAAAACAGAGAGATAGTTGGTCAATGTTTGCACTGTGTATTGAAGTTAGTAGAATTTTAGTCTGGAAGTTTGTTTTGATCAGACAACGTTGACTTACTTTCCAAATACTGGGTTGAGAGAGTTTGGTATGTAGTTATCCTGTTCGTCGTACTTCTTTTTACCCAGAGATACGATGAGGTACGGATCAGCCTGAAAAAAACCAAGACAAAAAACCAAAAGCAAACAAGGCTCAGGATTATTATAAAGAGCATTAGAACAAGCATCACGACGATTATAATAAGACAAAAGTGTGAAATATACGGGTGGAGGACACAGACGAAGGCAAAGAGAGGAAAAAAAGAGGAGAAGAAAACAACGACAAAGAAACTCAGATAAAAAATAGGAACAACAGAAGAAAAAAATGGAAGATGTAGAAGAGAGCATGAAGAGAGAGGACAAGTCCCAAACCATCAGATCAATTTCCAGGATGTTTCCTGCTTTCCCTGATTTTTCCATAGAATTTCCAAGAATTCCATATAACAGGAATGAACTGTATTCCAGAAAATGGTTTCAACTCATTTCTAAACTATGGACTTGAGAGTAGGGGAAGGAGGAAGGAGATTTGATAAATTCCTTACCAGTCCACTTGGGTCTTGAGGTTGCAGCTCTACTCCCTGTTGATATAAAAAAGATCTAAAGATTATTTCTGTTGTTATGTCAAAATGTTTGCAAGTGTAATTGAGCAAGTGAACGGCGGTGCCTACACAGCTGACTGGTAAGTGTGAACAAGTTGAACTGGTCGGTAAGTGGTCGGTAACGTGGTCGGTATGTGGTTGGTAAGTGGTCGGTAAGTGGTCGGTAAGTGGTCGATATGTGGTCGGTAACGTGGCTGACTTGCCAAGTGATACTCACACAGACGACGTAGACCCGGACAGTGCACTCTTGGGGATCACTTGGCGGCAGGTTTACAAACATGGTGTCGGGGAGACATTCACCGTCTACAGAATCATCAGGGACTGGGTAAATGCGGAATGAACCCTAGAGCCAAACAATGTTGAAGTGTCAGTCATATCTGAGTATGCAGTGAAGTATCAATTCTCTCGGATACGTTTACTTCTTTTAGCGACAGTGCTCTTTGCAGTATATAGCAACCAAATCAGTCGAAAGACAAACCCTGGGGAAAAAGGTAACTGACGTCAGAGATGTAACGTCAAATGTGACGTCACAGATGACGTCAGATAGAAATTTGCTACAGAGTTCGCAACGGAGTCAAGTTGGTTCACAGATACGGTTTTGTACGAAAGTACTCATTTCACCCTTTTCCTGCTGAGTCAACTGGTCTATCAATAATTAAGTTAGTAGCATTTTCATTGAGTAACAACAGACACCGCTCTGACCTTGAACTCTCCCACGCACGAGTCATCCTCATCGTCCTTGCTCTTGGTCTTTCCACGACGCAGAGGATACGCTCCGATGAAATCGTTCAGCCTCTCAAACTGGTCCAGTTTCTCAAGCTCCCTGTCGAACACCTGAAACGTAAACAGAACTAATAAACGAAAAGCCAAACGCAGTGCAGTGCAGTGTGCATAAAGAATCATTCGCAAACATCGTCCCCGTGAAAATTAGTTTTGGTCTGCATAAGGCCGATGTAGATGGCGTAAGCTGACGTTTCGAGCCTTATCCCTTCTTCGGACTAACATCCTAATGTGGCTTATAAAAACTCAGTCTCAACCTAAATAATTAGACCGATTAGAAATGACCGCTTTTTTAAAGAAATATATGGATGCACGAGATATTCCCGAATAGCAGTGAATATGATATGTTCAGCGCTCTCGTAGTATCTTACTGTTAGAGTGTCGTATCCTTTGTCCAGGTATTTCTGCACGTGGTCGCGGTGGTCGTGATCTTTGCATTTGTCAGAAGATATCAGAGACAGCAACTGAAAAAAGAAAACAGTCCATTAGCGACTCGTGGGGCTAACGCAATTAAACATTTACAAGTGTATTTTACTAGGTGGAGCAATTTTCCTACACGTTAGTACACACTAATACCATGGCCAAACACTAAATTATTCGTATGGGACATCAACGACCACGTGACATCACGTACCTTCTTTGCTTTCTTCGCGACTTTTTTAGGTTTGGATGGGTCAGCTTCCCGTCCTGACAAAGAGGAATGGAACTTGGACCACCAATCGAATAGGTCCTCGGAGCCCTGTTGAGAAGACAAGTGTTTGACTATAAAGCAAAAGCTCTCACAACTATTCAGGTACAAAATGCAATTAATGAGTGATTCTAACCATCTCATCTACATATTAAAAATCAAATGCTGGCAGGATTTGTATTGTGAACTTAGGAGTTTAAGAATTAAGCCTTTCACTCCCAGGAGTGATCAGCTCCAATTATTTTCTCCTTCAGTTTCTCACCCAAAATACATCACAGAGTAAGGAGAACTTGGCTTTTCATACTTTGCTCAGATGAAAGCTGTTCGAACTTTCAATTCTCACTACATCAATTATACATTTTCTTATTAAAGGGTTGTGAGAATCTGCATTTTGAGCTTGGAAGTGAAAGGGTTAAACAAGTGAAAAAGAACCCCCACCTTGACCTTCTTGGCATCTGCAGGAGCTGGTGCCTTGGGGGCCGGTTGCCCGGGACCGGTCGCAGGTGCTTGGGGCGACGTTGGAGCTGCAGGAGCTTGAACTGCAATGGAAAGAAAGTGCGCATTCTTTTAGGACTGTTCCGGAATGAGAATACAGTTCTTTACGGTTGCGCTGGCACACAAGCTTCAGAGGTCACAACTTCAATTCTTATGGCGGGTTGTCTTCGGCCTCAAAGTACACGCTCTCATGTTTCAGATATAATGACTACCACGGATATGGATATGTTCTTGACGTCACTTCCGCTGGACTACGTAACTCGATCTCACTTGAGGTAAAATCTCTCCTTTTGAATGTGTGCGAGGCCCGTTTTTCTGTCTTGAGTATCAAGTCTGAATTTCTTGGAATAGTCTAGAAAGCAGTTATCTACTTCACGCGCCAAGACGGCCCGCCAAATATAAAGAGGTTATTACACGGGAAGGAGTGGAATACGGCAGAGTATTTTTACCAGTCGGTTTTATTTTTTCGAGCCTGCTTCAGGCGAGAAAAAATAAAACTGACGAGTAAAAATACAGCCGTATTGCACGACTTTTCGTGTAATAAATTGTTTATTATACGACGAACGAAGCAGGGCAAACGTTCTCGCCGCGCGCAAAATGAACAAAAAATGACGCGTTCGTAAACTTTGCTTGCGAAAAATGATCACGTAAGCTAATAAACCAGTTGATCTGGTTCCTGACGAGTGCAATACGCTCCCATCTTTGCACTCGTTTTGGCCCGTATTTGCACTCGAAAATGTGGAGTCGTGTAATAAATTTATATATAGCAAATACTCACCATCTATCTGCAGTTCGTTTTCACCGTCTGGTTCCGCCTTACACTCAAACTTCTTTAGCGATTTGAGTGAAGTTATGGCAACCAGGGGTTTTCGGCCAAACGCGCGGTCGTCTCTGACTCGGATGTTGATTGGTGGAGCGTACATGTCTTCTTTAGGAAGAACCTAAATAGAACCAGTCAATTAATCTATATATCAATAATATAACTGTCAAACGTAAGTCAATCATCTCATCGATAAATCAGTCAGTGAGTGAGTTAGTCTATCACAATCAGTCAATTATTAATTGATCGACTGATTAAAAAGTCAATCATTTATCGATAAACCAATAAATCAATAGACCATTTTATCAATCAATCAACCTGTCAATCAATCATTCAATCTGTCAATCAACAATTAGTCGGCTGTTCCATCCAATCATCGAAAATCAATCAGCTGTTCCATCAACCAGTCAAAAAATAAGCTTTGAGTCCTCACCAGAATCTGTCTTGCCAGAACAGGGTTGGGAAAGTTCGGAGTCTTCTTCGAGTTTTCAATTTTCTCTGAGGTGAACGTCGTGCCACCGATCTCGAATTCCACAACAGGTGAGGTGACGCTTACAAGCTGAAATTTCTTCATGTTCCGCACTCCCCAGCACAAAATCTGTTCAGCAAAGAAACAAAACTTGTGCTTTAGTATATATGTACCACTTTGGATTTGACGTGAAACTCGCGAGGGGGCCGTCGCTTATGATTGGTCGAGAACTGAACAATACACACATACATACACAATTATTTGGTAATGCAGTTCAGAGAAAGAAAAGGCAGCTAAAGTTGATGTGGACCTGCAGAAGTAATGTAACTGTCGTTCACCTCGACTGCTTTCTTTTGCATGACAGGCCGGACACGGTCAGCCACAGGGAACACTCCGTTAACAACGCCGGGAGGGTGGGGAACAGCAGCGCCCTCGTCCTGTAAATAAAGCAACATCATTGAGTCACTGACCGAGTTCCCTTAGCAGCGAGTCGTTTAGGAAAACAGCTAAGCGGACAGGACCAAGGTTACTTTGGAAGATTCGAAGCAGGCACGTCATCAAAGTAACAGCCTAGATGTATAGTACGAAAGAATAAATGGACGAAAAGAGTAAGGTACGAAGGAATGGAAGAGTGAATAAAGTAACTATAGATTAACAGAGACAAAGATACAACGGGAGAGGGATGTGTACTAAAATGCAAGAGTGTCGTAATTAGTTCTCTCGCAGAGAAATTGGATGAGAGGGAGAAAAACAGATGACAAAAAGAAGTTAACTGGTTAATTCGTTTGGACAGGAGCAAAGAAACAGGTACGCTTTGGGGGAATTTAACCAGTCATAAATCTATGATGAGAACTTTAGAACAACAAAAGGGACTATAATAATAATATCAACAACAACAAAAACTTCATCACACTGTATGGCTATCCGCACAAAAGGACCACTGTAACAACAAGCAAACGGCTACGAAACAAACCTTGAGGAAATGAACTAAAAAACAGCAAGGAACATGGTTGGAAGGAAGGTCATCTCAAGTTCTTCAATCTGAATATCGGGTAATTCAAGCTGTGTAGCTTGTGTACAAATACTCACCAGGAACAGCTCGCATGACATCAGCATTTCTCCTGCACACTTGTCTCCCTGCATGATCGTGTGCCACAGTAGGGTGGGCTCAGGCATTTCTAGTCCCTTCAGTCGCACCAGCGGTTTCATGGTGCAGCGGCCCAGAAAGTCATCTTTTCCCTGAGGGGGAGGGGGAGGGGTGTGAATGAGTAAGAAACAGATGAGACATAATCCTACGATATTTTAGTGGAGATCATCAGCAGTTGATACTGACGTATATTTGTACTATTAACTATTATGATCAATTTATGCCTCGCCATCGTTGACGTCACTGGCATCGTCATCGTCATCATCACCATTCTCATCCTCATCAGTTATCATTATGATTACCATCACCATTGTCTTGTCTCATTACTGCTACATCTTACCATTTCATCCTTGTCAAACAACTCCACAATCACACTCGGTGGGGCCCTGTTGATGTTCTGAATGTCTTCATAGATATCAACTTGTGAAAAGATCAGCGTCTGATCCCACGTGGGACACAGGGATTGCTCCAGGACCTCCGTTACCTGGCTCTGATTCTCAAACACGACACGTGCGTAAGCATCTGGATTAAAACAAACAAACAAAATCATAAGGATACGATCAGCTCAGAAATCAGAATTGAAAACAAAAGGATACAAGATAAGCGCAGAAATTTGGTCTTGAAATAAGGTGCACAAATTCGGATAAGTCTGAACTAGGGCGAAAATGATGGTCACAGGTCTGAAAAGGGGAAATTTGGGATACAAATCTGAACGAGAGTCCAAAATATATTAGTATATTTTGGTCTGACATAGGTTAAGGGTTTTCACAATAGGGCGGCACACTCCCGCCCATAATTATTAAGAGTAAACCCCGCTCGGTTTATATCGTCTGTGGCACAAGTACATAGTATTAATGATACACAGTTTTTTTTTTTTCGATGTAAGTGAGTAATAAAATGGAGTATTACCGTTCATTCCACTTTCGTCCTTGGCAATCAGGTCTCGCGCCTGGTAGATGTAGGTCCATAGCTGGAATTTATGGGGCTCTGCGGCGAAAAGAAATGTCTTAGAATTATTTTTGCGTACAAAATACAGCGTTATAGTGCAAATCACATCGCCTCCGCCATAAAGGTTCGGTAAGAAGGGAGAAAAAAAATGAAACAGGAAGAAGAGAAAGGAAGAAAGGCAATGTGTTCAAACGTCAAACAAACAAACAATACAATGCAAATTAAAGATTGTCTGTCTGCATTGGTTCGGCATAACAAACTAAAGCTCATCAGTCGGCATAAGAAACTAAAGCTCATAAGCCAGAAGAGGAAAAAAAAGAAGTAATTACGAACTAATAAACAAACCACGAAGGCAAAAGTCAATTTGAGAACTTACTCTTGAAAGTGACAAACAGGCGCGGTAACAAGCAAACAGCACTTTCAGCTTTCTGTGAAAATGAAGGAGAAAGCAGTGACAGAGGTCAAGGAGTACGCCCATACAGGATTTGTGCTTGTTGGTATACATGTTACATTTTACATGATGTTATTTCACTCCAAAAAAGTGTTCAGCTTCAATTTTCGTTTTCAGTTTTCGCACCAGAGATATATCATGCAGTGAGGACAAATTAGCTTTTGATACCTTGCTCGGACAAAAAAAGCTGATTAAATTACGAATTCTCATTACTATCCTTCGTACATTTTCTTCAAAAATGGCTGGGAGAATCTGCATTTTGAACTTAGGAGTGAAAGGATTAATTTCGCGTTTTACTTGGTGTTTTCATACTTACGTCGCTCTTGACCTGAACCCTCAGGAGGGGAGGGAGCGTGCATTTTTTCCCGTCGATCTTTCCTCCTTCAGGCTTCAACTCCCTCAAGTATCTGCGTCGACGCACAAAGTCCATCTTCTTCTCCTTCATGTGGAATTTCATGAAAAACGCAGGAGCGTAGCCCCATCCTTGCTTCAGCAACTCTCGCATTTCATTCTGGAAATGGAAGAGAGTCAAATATTACTAATATACCCTCAGTTAACGTAGTGTCTTCAAGAAAAATAACTATCATGACTGAGAGTGAAATGATATTTAAACCTTTTCAATGTATTTGTTTACATCTGGAAAATCCAAGGCTGAATTTGGTTCCCAACACGAAAGAACGTAATAAATCAAAAGAAAAATAGGTTAGTAGCACTTTTAGATCAACAGAAACGAATTTTCTCCTTAAACGCGTCGGATGGAAGTGGCTATTCATCTTTCGACTTTCGGGACCCCAAAAATGGGGAAAACTTAGCTTTTGAAACCTTGCCCAGATGAAAGCTGATTAACTATCAATTCTCACTGCATCACTTCTATAGATTTTCTTCTTAAAAGGTTGGGAGAATCTGTATTTTGAACTTGGGAGTGACAGGGTCAACATCGAGTTAAATAGTACACGTGGACGTTTCGTGTAAACGTACCCGGTTCACGTACAAAGACGCTTGCATGCAGATAAGTATGTGGTACTTACAATAGGCCAAAAACTTTTCAGAAGGACCTGATGAGTTACCTGTTTCTTGGCCGAACTGGCGCCAGGATCTTTGAGTTCTCTCTCCCGGACGCGTCGTCTTCTCCTGGTCAAATGGAAGGCTTTCTCTACAGGTGTGTAGACTCCATATGACGGGTTCAGGGAATATTCCCAGCCTGTGTGAAACGAAAAGTAAACAAGTAAGGAAACGTATTAAAACAAAAGAGTTCCATCATTACATCAATACGAGCAAGAAAGGATGACGAACAGCCAAATGAAGTGCCCAAGGTTAATGTCTTTCAAAAGTATTAGAATTTGTTTCCAGTCTTTGCATGATGGTTTATGTCAAGCCCGTGATTGGTATATTTAAATTTCGCTCTTGTTTGTGATTGGCTAAAGCCTTCCGATTACAAAGTATCCAATTAACAATTACTACAAAGACTACCAATCACACTCGAATAAATATATAATAGTGGTAATTAGCGGGCAAGTCGTGTTCTTTACATACCGTCACCATCTACAGCTCTATTCTTGTCCACTTCCCAATCCTTCATGATCCAGGCCCACCCACTGGGAGGCTGTCTTTGATCAGGTGACGCAACGTCATCTCCAGCCTTGGTAAATAAAACGAAATATAGTTACAATCTTTACCTAGATTACCTACATAACCCAAGGGCGGTTTTCAGTAGGGCTGTTCAAAGAGAAGAAATAGGGAGAAGTACTAGTGAGGTAAATTGAGATGCCATCGGTTATGCATGTACTTTTTTTTGTAAAATGGACAACTGATGTGTCTGATAACTTCGTTTACATGTTTTGCACATTATCAATAAATCAAATTTCGAGCTACAAACAAACATACTCTATAAATCTAAAGATGTCAGACTTGGTAGTTAAAGAAAATTTGAAAAATATGCGTTGAAAACTTTTTGAGAAACAACCTCACCAAATCTGGATAGCAAGACTTAGGTAGGGTCGAGTTAGGCCTTATTATTAGAGTATGTGTGTGTGTGTGTGTGTGTGTGTGTGTGTGTGCTGGTGTTCTTGTGTCAGGTTTCTTACAGCATCAGTCCATGGCTCCTTCGCTGGACCCCATTCAGCTCCGGGAAACAGGCGGCTCTGGTTCTCAAATACCTCCTCCAAAAACTTCTTGTGTCCGGTATCGGAGTCACAGAAAAGACTGAAAAGACAAGTAGCGCAGAAATAATTTCAACTCGTTTTCTTTCTCTCCTGATTCTGCGTAGAAGTTATCAAGCAATCCACTGCAAAATGATCCTGCTCCATTTTTACCCTCCTTTACTCAACCTTCGCCAGTCGCTTTTTTCCTGTGAAGGAGTCTAACTCACATATTTCACTGTCTAGCTTTAACGATGTGGCCAGAATTAAGTGACACCGCGGAAAAGCGTTTATTGTCTGTGTGGTCACCATATTTTTGACTTATATAGCGGTCATAGCGGTCATCGAGTTTGACCGAGTCACAAATCGCTGACCACCGGAAGTGACGTAAAGGTATTCTTGCGGTGTCGAAGTAAGTCAGGCCGGACTTACAGTGGAGTTATGTACATGTGTATTGTCCCCTCTCGCTCACCTGAGTTCGGGTTTAATTTGCCAGTCACTGGCAAATTTCCAGCCAGGAGGAACGTGGAACTTATCCAACGGGAGTTCCAGCTGCAGAACAAGAAGAAGAAAAAAAAATCATTAGTGATTTGAGCTTGCACATTTTTCAACGGTTGTCAGATAACAGATATCGACAGTTTGGTTGAGATTTGTTCAGTCATCTTTGAGGTTAGTGCAAACAAACAAACAAACAAACAAACAAAAACAGATTCAAACATGACAATGTGTTACCACTTTGGAGGAAGGAAAGAAAATTCCCAACGGTGCTGACAATATCAGCATACACAAATACATGAACGTAAGATATTCAATTACTTACGTCACCACTGGTGTCAGAGAAACGCGGTCGGGAACCTGGGCCCTTAGGACCCATCCATTTGACGATCTTCATTTCATTCTCGTACTGCAAAGGATCAAGGGAAAGGGTGGGGGTGTTTATTTCGCATGGAAAATATTTCACAGGGTTCTCCTTGAATGAAATTTTTTGATTCAGCGGTTAATGCACAAAATTCGGCGCTAGTAGACCATTAGCTAGCTAAATGAATACCATGACTCGATACCCAACTATAATTTAGCTCATTGCCATTGTCATACCATAAGTGCACAAAAAAACGAGGCTGTGAAATTTTGCTTTGAGTGAAGTAGATAGCAACGGAAGTGACGTCAATAAGTTAATTCCCCAGTGTACCTTTGAATGAACATGACTATCATATCATATTTTAAATGAACTGACCGACTCGGCGTAGACAATAAACTCGCCCTCAGTCTTCTCTCGGGCAGTCCAGTGGTGTTGCTCGTTCTGCAGTCCAAGCCACAGCTCCAGACGGACGAGCGCGGGGACTTCTGGGTGATCTTTGATGTCCTCTCCCTTTTTGCCCGGATACTGGAAACAAAGGCAAGACCAACGAGTTAGAATGAATGAAATAATAAACTCTAACTGAATTCACTGGGCAGAGAGGAGTTTGCGGGCGCGCAAAGGGCATACACTAATCTGACGCGTACTAAGTATTAATACAAATGTTATATCTTGTACGTATTTTGCACGCCCGCGATCCAATCGTCCTGAGGTATCCTTCATGTAGGTCAATATATAGTGTTTTACATAATGGTAAGCAAGCGAACTCCTCTGCTCCCCCGTGCTGAATGTGTGACAGAGAGTAGAAGAAGAGAGAAAAAAGAACGTATTTTCAAGCCACATTGCGTCATTTTCGTACAAACTGTTACACTTGATGTCTTGAATTGCTGTTTCTCACCTTCAGCATCAGTTCGATGGTTTTCCCACAGAGTTGGCCCCTCGCTTCTGCTGTTGTTGAGAACAAAACGTCGTACGCGGGCACACGGTAATACGCGACACGTTTGTCGCCACAGATCATCCAGATCACTACATCAGGCATGCAGTTCTGGGGCTGGAAATATCAAAACACGACACGCATTAATTGTCTGATACAGCCCTTCATTTTTTTCCTCTTTGGTCGTTCTCTTCAAACTTTTATTCTTTTTTGCCGGTTGTTTTTCCTTCGTGTCTTCTTTCTTCCACTGTTGCTCGTTCGCCGCCTTCCTTTCTCCTTCCCTTCCTCCTCCTTGTACTTATTTTAGTTTTTTCTGTATTCCTTCCTCTCTTCCCTCCTTCCCCGCTTTTGTTCCTTTCATTTCTATCTTATTCTTTCTCTTCGGGCCTTCTAACATTTCCTTTGCTTATCTTCGCTTTCAAAACACGCTTCTTGCGGAAGAGGATGTGATTCTTCACGACTTACTTCGACAGCAAGGTCCCTCAACCTTGCGCAATATCCCTCAATCTCTCCAACCAGTTCCTGGACCCTTGGGAGTTCTCTCTCTTCTTCTTCCTCCTCCTCTTCATCACTATCTTTTTCTTCCTCTTCGTCACTTTCTTCCGCTTCCTGCGCCTCCTCTATCGACTCCCCTCCCTCTCCTCCTTCGGGTTGTACTTGTGGCGGCGGTGTGGGGGGTCTCATCCTCCACTGGAGATCGTTTATGTCCTCGATCATCATTGTCTGTGGAAACGAAGGAAACTTGGATTAACAAAATACATATCTTCTTTACTGTCTCTCAGCAGGGACGTGCAGCGAGGTATGAAGAAATTAGTATCCGTAAGCTAATGATACGGTCGGTTTGTGATGTCCATGGGATGAGGCAACCAAATTAACATTGTTTGGGTGACTTGATGAAGTACAGTACGCGGTTATCAAGAGAAATCTATAGAAGTGCGTCTCGATGATAAGGACAATGATGACGACGAAGAGGATCACGGTGATGATAGTCGACCACGACGATGACGATGACGATGATGATGACAATGAAGAGGTCGACAAATGATGACGACATTGATTATGATTATGGTAATGATCGTGATGATGATGATGATGATGATAATGATGACGACGACGACGATTATGACGACAACGCCTGATGATGATGATGATGATGATGATGATGATGATGATGATGATGATGGTGATGATGATGATGATGATGATGATGATGGTGATGATGATGATGATGATGATAATGATGATGATGATGGTGATGATGATGATGAGGATGATGATGATGATGATGATGGTGATGATGATGATGATGATGATGGTGATGATGATGATGATAATGATGATGATGATGATGATGATGATGATGATGATGATGATGATGATGATGATGATGATGATGATGATGATGATGATTACGACGACAACGCCTATGATGATGATGTCGGTGCTGATTGAGCATCGTCTATTTTGTCGACTTACCAGTTCGTCGACTCTCATCTGTTGGGTTTGTTTGTCCAGCTTGTTCCTCTTGCCCTCTAGTTTGGGGATTTCAGTCTTGAAGCGGTGGAGCTCTTTTCTGTGGTTCAAGAAAATAAAAAAAGGAAAACAAACAAACAAACAAACAAAAATAAACAAAAATAAACTGAGACGTGCTGTGCGACAAAAACTGGAGAAGAGGTCAGAGAAGGAATGAGACTTCTCAGCATTTTTCAAATGGATCCGTTACCTGCACTCAGCCAGGAAATTATCCAGAATAGACGCCACCACTCTGTAAATATTATCCTCTTGGTCTGATGGAGTGTCATCGACTTCTTTCTTCAGCCGTGCCAGGCTGTTTTCCTGTTCGTATGCGAGAAAGAAAGGTTTCGATTTTAAAAAAGCAAGATGCCATCATCCAGTTTCTACCCCAATCTCAACAGTAGAATGGCTCAAAAACTATTGACTACTCTGAAACTAAATTCTGTTGATAAACGTTTCTATGCCACAGACGAATAGTCGTGACAGTCGACTAATGCGTCAGAATACTTTAGAGTACTTAGTTAGTCTATTTTATTTTACGTTGTGTATTTTATCTTGCTTAAATTGTTAATGTTTTCGTCTTCATAGAGTAAACCTCAGGATTTTCCCTTCAAGGTGCTCATTCCATTTCAGTATGTTTGTATAATATTGGCACCTTGAATAGACCATGTATGTAATATGTATGTTATCAACACAGCAAACAGGGTAAACGAATAGAAATCGTTCTGTGTCTGTTACGTGCGACTGAAAGACGTCTGGAGTAAAAATAAGCCAGGTTGGTATATTTTGGCATCCTTATCCATCACAAGGTACGAAAATACGAACGCAAAGAATCAACGGGTTGTTTTGTTTGGCTACCTAGAATTAAACGCGGTCATATTCTCGACGAAGGGCTAAAGTTCAAAACATCAGCTTGTACCATCTTTACGGAGTTAAACATATCTACAACAAGCTTATGTTATTTTCCCAACACCCGGATGTAGTCGAGAGAAACAGAAATAGGGTCCGGCAAGAAATCTTAACTCGTACCAGTCTCTCCGCCATCCGCGTCAACAGGTTGCGCGGCTCCAGTCTGAACGCGATGTTCTCCCACGAGCTGTCCACGCACACGCAAGGTTTCTCGTGTCCCCACGGGAGATAGTGATAGTGCGTGCCGTCAAAGACCGTGTTACACGGAGGAGTGTTGGATGGAGCCACAGATTCGTCGAACTTGTTGCCACAGTTACCTGAGAAAAACAAGATAATGTCAGCCAAGTGCGTATCACTCATAAATGCTTTTTTCATATTGTGCTTGACCACCAAAGACTGTTTTTCACTGCTACAAATACAGAACTGAGTAGAAACAAAGCTAGCTAGTGAAAACAGGTTTTTAGATTCACGAGACATAAACACCAAAAAAATGGAAACGCCCGTAATTTCTTATGCTCGGGCATAAGGATCTTATGATTATGTTATGTCGCTAGTGAAGACCAGTCTGATATGCAAAGGTAAACTGACGCGATGTATATAAACAAAAGAATATCGCTTCCATTTTAATATGTTTATGTTCCGACATTCTTCCGCTCAAGTTGCGTTACGTTGCATTGTATTACGTTACGCTACGTTGCGTTGCGTTGTGTTGCGTTGCGTTGCGCAGGGGGAGGAATAATTGGAGCTTTTACTCACCGATACTGACTTCAAACTCCACCGGTCCATCCATATCAGCGACCATTGTGGCCTCGTAGAAACACGCGAACAGTTTGAATTTGTCGCGCCTCAGATAAGGCTGGAGAAATAAAAGACGCAGACGAGAAAATAATAAGTTTGGAGAAAATGCGGCAAATCTGGAGAGAAGCTATATCGTTTATTTTTTCTTAAACCCTTTCACTCTCAGAAGTAATAAACCTCAACTTCCCCTTGCAGTTTCTCACTAGAAATATATGATACAGTAAGGAGAATTTGGTTTTTGATATCTTGCTCATATGTAACTATCAGTTCTCAGTAAATCACCCATACATTTTCTTCTTAAAAGGTTGAGAGAATAATATGCATTTTGAGCCTGAGAGGGGAAGGGTTAAGGAACTCGAGCTGTAAACTGCGATGGCAGCACGAAAAGAGGATCTTTTTTTCTACCTGCACCATGACGACATCTTCATCATCTATTGAAGAGACGCTGTTCTTGATTGGCTCATCCGTCAACACTGTCTCCAACTCAACCAGAGCACGCCCGCGATAAGCCACGCCCTCTCCCTGTGAAACCATGACAACATGCTCAGTCAATAAAAACAACAACATGCTCAGCCAATAAAAACACGAATAACATGAAATAACACGAACAACATTAGCAGCAGTTCTGTCGTCAACAACACCCCAAACAACATCATAAACTTCATCATCAACAAAACTCTCAAAAACAACTCTTAACACAGGTGACCTAAACTAATAATTACAATTTCCAAGAATACGATAATAAATATAACGTCATCCACATCCTAAAAAACTCCTAAATAACAAACACGATACACAACAATAACAACAAAACTATTAACACAGATGACCTAAACTAACAATTACAATTTCCAAGAATACGATAATCAATATAACTTCGTCCACATCCTAAAAAACTCCTAAATAACAAACACGATACACAACAATAACAACAAAGCTATCATTTAGAAGCACAAAACGACAACAACAAACACATACGTAGTTTGTTGGCGCAAGGATAGGTGGTTACTAAAATTCACTTACAATTCCCTTGTTCAGATCGTCATGCTCATCAGGAAGTTTGCTGAATTCTCTGGTTGATCCATAAAAATTCACGAAGCACGGTCCAAAAGACGGCAGGAATCCTACAGATGAAGTAAATAGTAAATACATCCGAACGAGCAGTAAGTGAAAAGTCCATCACAAGAAGATTCTTAAAAAAAATAACAAATAAAACAAATAAGGAGATTCTTACCTTCGGTTTCCTCTCCCTGGCCGGAGATTGAAGAGAGTGAGATGAACGCGGTTCCGATGCAGTCATCTGAAGTGGCGCGATCCCTGTGTAGACGAACAAGTTGATAGCTTCTCAGTGATGTGAAGGGCGTAAACCCAACCCGTGCACAATACACTTTATAAAACTCCACACACACATTATCTAAGTATATCGGTCACTCTATCCCTCCCCCCCCCCCCCCCCCTCCCCTCCCCCTTCCAAGGAGCCCAGTTCTCGAATTTAAAACAGGCCTAACGCAAGCGCAAGCGGTAAACATCAATCATCATACCAGTCAAACATCTGTATCTTTAGACGCTCGCACATGGACGGGAACTGCAAAAATACCAGGAACATTTGTATAAGCAAAATTAAACTAAAACTAAACTAAACAAAACTAATAAACAACAATCTTTATCAACTGTTTTAACTTGGAAAGGTTAATGCAATCTACATCCCACACCACTACGCACATTGGTACAACGACACACTTCCAAGAAATGCAACCCACCATAATTGGCAATTTCAGTACTTCCTTGAATTCAGGGCAGTCTTCGTGGTAATGAATTGCGGTCTGTTCCTGTGAAGTTGACAAAAAATATTATTGATGAGAACTTCGCAGGTTTCATACTATTACGCTTGAAGATTCTGGTCCTATTTCAAGTACAATACAATATCGCAGAATGCATCCTTACTTCCTTTCCACAGAAGCTAAAGGTCAGGTATGGGTCGACTAGATCTTCATTGCCTTTATCTTCATCCTGGACACAAGGGAAAACAGAACGTCAGAGAGAACACGAGAAGCAACTAAAACGCTTATTGCAGGGCGGCAACGACATGACGACCAGCAGAAAACAACGAGCGAACAACTTGGTAAACCAACAACAAACAAACAAACAAACAAACAAACAAACAAACGACGTACCACGAGATAGTTGTTTGATATGAGAAAGAAAACACCGATCATTGGGGATAGCGACTGCAGAGGGGCCGAGTACGCAGAAGACAATAACAACAACTGAGCAAAACAACAACAACAACAACAACAACAACAACAACAACAGGAAACCTCGCACGCTCATTTTCCACAGCTAGGAAGGTAACTACTGCAATTCCATTTTGCATAAACGCAAATTACTTCTTTCCTCGTCTCGTGCAAGACTACTAATACTACTAAATAATCGCGGCAGAGTCTCAAGTTCTGAGCGTTTGTCTTTGATGGACCTCACCGCGTGCAGGGAGTTCATGCGAATTCATCACATTCAATACACAAACTGTCAAATCCTTACATCATCAGAGCCAAAGAAGCTGAAGAACTTCTTGAAACTTCTCATAGTTCCAGCGTCCACTGAAAAATAATTGTCTTGTTAGCATAATTTTCGTACCAGAAGGCTGCAAACAGAACCACTGGGGCAGTTATATATATTTCAGTGCGTCTCCAAGTGAATACTCGCTTCGTACACGAATTCAGCAAATGGCAGGGAAGAGATGGGAGAAAAGTCGAGTCAGTTTATTACTTCGGGTGTTTTAATCCGGGAGAGGGGATCATCAAAGGAAAGACTATTATCAGTAGCATGCCATAAATAAGTACATAATTTATTAATATTATTTTTACAACGTACTTTGTGGAATGTCCTCGGCCTGATACACTTTTAGATGGAAGATCCCAGGCTGACGAGCTACGCCCACAGGCATCAAACAATTCCTGAAAAAGGCAGAAGAAGAAACAACCAACTGATTATTATTTGTTAATGATTGTAAGAAACCGAAATATATCTTCCAGCTACTACACAACCCTAAAGAAGTCGTTTCAGTCTGCTTTTATTTGAAGACGCATTAACCTTCCGAATCGGTTATAAAACGATCCACTTTTAGTAAGTGCTGTGTTTTCGAATCGATGCATTTTTAATCCCCATACTTGACCATTGTCTAGCAAAGAAGATACATATACACAGTTGATGGAACATGCTACAAATTTCGCGCATTTTTTCAAAAAAAGAAACCCATAAGAACTGTCTATGAAAAACTTACGATTCGATGTCGTCCTCGTCATCTTTGGGTTCCGCTTTGGCTGCCGCCTGAAAGAAATACAGTGGAGTCCAGTCAACACATCTTCCATAAACGTGTCATCCAACAAGAACAGGCATACAGGCATACTTACAGGAGGATTGTCTCCAGGCCCCAATACCATCGCCGTCACCTTCAAATATCCCTGAGGAGGCAGAGAAATAAACCGGAATTACTACTGGTGCTCATAACAACCGTGATTTGAATCCACGGTATTTTCGTTTGTTACTTACAGCAGTAGACCCGCCTGAACCACGTGACTTAGCTTTCTTTGACTTGGCTGGCGCCTCTTTCCCTTCAGGCTGCAGAAAACAAAAACAAAAACAAAAACAGAAACAAAAACAAATTAATACAAACAATGATCCTTAAAGGGGCCCTCTTAACCACAGTCCTTTGCGCGCCGAAATCCTTGGTTCCGCCATTTTTGGGGCCCCCGAAAGTCGAAAGATGAATAGCAATCCACTTCCATCCGAATCGTTTGAGGAGAATATTAGTTTCTTTTAACCTGAAAGTGCTACCAACTTATTTTTCTCTTGATTAATTACTTTTTTTCGTGTTAGGAACCAGGTTCAGCCTTGGATTTCCCAGATGTAAACAAAAACATTGAAAAGGCTGAGGGGGCCCCTTTAAATTATGTGAAAAACTATCCATGTACCTGCACCCACATCATGTCTTTCAACTGTAAATATACAAAGCAGTTCAGGCAAGTTTCCTTGGAACTTGCTGTCGTTTGAGCGGTCTCCGCTTTTACAGCTTGTTTGTCTGCATGTTTGAAAGTTTGTGTTGCTGTTGTTTGTACGTTTCCTTATTTAAACAAACCTCGGGCTCCTCCTCCTCTTCTCCAGCTGGCCCAGTTAGCAGTACCCACTTCCTGATGATAGCGTGACCTACAAAAAAAAAAAAAAGTTAATCAAACTAGTCACATGACGTCACAATACGTCACGTCACATCCCGTCACATCACCTCACACACGTCACAACACGTCTCATCACCTCACATCACCGGACATCGCAGCAAATATGATACAATACGACACGATGCGATGTGCTGCAATAACACACAACACAACACAACATGTTTGAATAAACACGACAATTGTCGGTACAAAAGAGTCTCGTTCTGCTTACCCTTGCTCTCGTATATGCTTCCGATGTCGAGCTGAAAGCAAACAATAATCAGTTTTGGGGTCAGTAAAAGCCTTCGAATTACGAAATTGATCAGTAATAACACGAATATTTACCTCAAAGTAGCCAAGCAGAGAGTCAGACCGCAGCTTGCGCGAGTTAAAGACCTGAAAAAGGTGCGAGCAATTCAGAAACGAATCGTGGCAACATTACTCATGTTCAAAAATTCAATTAAAAAAACAGTTCGTAGTGTTCGTAATGTTGAGATATGCTAGTTCAGCGTAGATGCGATGTGACGTTGCGTTGTGTTCTGAAGTATTGCGATGTTTTGTTTTGTTTTGTAATGCGATGTGACGTGTTGAAGTACCTTGTCCTGTTGTGTGGTGTAGAGTGATGCGATGTGATGTGTTGTGATGTGATGTGTTGTGTTATGTTGTGATGTGTTATATGTTGTGTTATGTTGTGATATGACGTGATGTCAAGTGAAATATTGTGACACATTTGTGTTATGTTGTATGTGTTATGTAGTACTCATTCCTGTCCTGTCCTGTCCTGTCCTGACTTATCAAAATTTATACCTCAAGTTGCACGAGTTCATCAAACAATTCAGCCTCCGATTTGTTGAAGTTATAGAAAAACGTCTGAAGAAAAAAAAAAGTAAAAGGCTTGAAACTGTAACAGAGATAACTGAAAATCGTAAAATCACAACAGCCTGGAAACAGAAGTCTCTCCCAATCATGTAAGACTTCCCTCACCCCCCCCCCCCCCCCCCCCCCCCCCTCCCCCAAACCCAATCCCAATCCACTTCAAGCGATGATGTAATGCCCCCTATTTGCTGTCCAGTCTATTGTCAGAGAAAAAAATCCCACAAGTTTCACCTCGTTGTAGACCGGTTTGTTAGTTGACTTCTTCACTGTTGATTCCTTGGTTTGATCTGCACACGTGACTCGCACTACGGGGTGGATGTTACTTCCGGCAAGACGACGACCCTCCAAGATCCTGATTCGAATCTGACAAGCGGTGAAGACGAAAAAAAAAACATAAACTACTGTTCATTACCGTCTCTTAAAGTACATGTTGTACACTTCACCATACCTGGTAATCCTGAACTTTGGTTGACCACTGCCGACCACCTCTCTTACGTCCCCCTTTCCTGTTTGAAAGAAAAACATGAACTTCAGCAACGAACTCACTCCAAAGAGTGATCAACTTCAATTGTCTCCTTCAGTTTCTCACCAGGAATATATTTTACATTAATGAGAACTTGGTTTTTTGCTACCTTGCTCAGGCGAGAGCTGATTTTAATCAATTGTATTTTGATTTTCGGAGTGAAAGGGTTGACAGAATCAATCTAGTCCTCTTTAAAGCTGGTTTTCCATCGTATTCATAAACTAGCCTTCGTTTTCTTTTCCTTCCTGGTTTTCCAGGCTCTCCCGGTACATCCTCGTCCTCGTCTTCTTCGCCTCCTTCCTCTCCACCTTCTTCTCCTCCGCCGCCATCTCCTCCTTCGTCTTTAGAAGGAGGGGGCGTGTACTCCAGGAGAAGCTGGATTTTACCCTGAAGGTTCAAAGATTAAATCAATACTCTAGAATACTGTTGCACTTAGGGTGCGCTCGATCGAGTCTAATCCGGAATAGGAATAGCTAAAATGAACTAAAGTTTTGCTTGTTCTGGGGGAGATTTTCTTGGAAATGGTTTTAAAAACCTCTATGCTTGCATTTTGAACAGCTCTCGATACATCCCAACCTTAATCAGCTCCAAACCAAACAATGTTACCGATCAACAGCGTTATTCCTATTCCGGAACAGACCCAATCGAAGATGCCCCTAATCGAAAACACACAAACTTACAGTACAAACATGCCACACAAACAGGGCCTCATAAACAGTCAGCACAATCCCATTCGCCTGTGCACACCCACATACGTTCAGTCTCAACCACTATTCTTCAACAAAACTAATTAAGCTGTTAAAAATGTAATCACGTACCGGAGTGGGTTTCTTCTTTCCAGAGACCAAATCGTAGTTATCCTCGATTCGATGTTCTTGATTTTTTATCAGATCACGCAGGGGAATATCTGTCTGACCCAGGAGTCTGGATTAAGCACAAAAGAACACTGTTTAGACACTACTCTTGCTTTTTGGTGGGTCAGTGGTTTAGTGGAAAACAAAGTTCCGACGGCCGGCGGCTTAAGTTCGGCTAGCCGATCGTGGCCGATCATAGCTGTCCGCGGCCGACAATAACCGATCATAGCCAACCGCGTCCGACCATGACCGATCATTGCCTACCGTGCCCGACCACGACCGATCATAGCCGACCTTACCCGACTGTGACCGATTGTGGCCGACCCATAGCCGATCGTAAATTAGTGGAAAACAGCAAGCTGTACATACACAAGTTGGACTGACTTACTCGTTGGAGCCGACTTTGTCATAGTCAAAGACTTGAACGTTAAGACTCGCGTCGGGTGCAAGCGGTTGCCCAGCAAGGTCCCATTCAAAGAGGTTCTGAAATGTGAGGCGGATTCAGTAAATTATAACTTCTTGGTCTTTTCCTCTAACTACTCGTGTTCATCCTCTGATATTTCTTTTCTCCGCCACCCACTCCTCCCTCTTAACCACTTCTTGTCCCAAATTCTCCAGGCTATTTTTCCTACCCCACCCCGGTAGGGAAAAGAGTCTGGGAACGAGAATGAGGTCTGATGGATTACCACGGTAATTAACGTACCTTGTCAGTCCATTCTGGGTCGAGGTTGTCGTCAATTACTTCAGTCTTGTAATCCTTCCCTGGATTCACAAGAAACACAAACATGAGACAATAGTTATCCAGAGATATGTTAGAACATAAACTCCGGAGCTAACAAACGTCATGCGAAGACCCTGGGTTGGAGCAGAGTAAAAACTGCACGGACACCATATTGGATGACGTCACTGTCATGCGCAGACAAACTCGTATAAAATACGATCAAGATCATTAAATTCTAGTGAAATCACTATTCCTCCAAACAAACAAATTAGTGTAGCAAACAAAAATCTTAACTAGATCGAAAGGAGACTGTCAAATTAAAATTTATAGAAACCAATGTCTGACGAACTTCCTGTTTGTCAAAGTTAAAAACCGTGACCATCAATATCTTTTGAGAAAGCATTTTTCAAAGCTTTCCGAGTATTGTTACAAGGTCAATTTGTCTCGCATTCACTGTCAACAAAACCAGTTCGATCAACTTGAGATCAAAACTCTTTCGTGAAAGT
Organism: Plumapathes pennacea; assembly: GCA_964036295.1. Lineage (NCBI taxonomy): Eukaryota > Metazoa > Cnidaria > Anthozoa > Antipatharia > Myriopathidae > Plumapathes > Plumapathes pennacea. The sequence goes on along the minus strand of OZ038473.1, from coordinate 10,763,862 downwards.
TCTCCAAATCTGTTCCAGTTGATTTAAACATCTTAATAAAACAATCTGTTGCAAAATGACACATTTTCAACTTGTGAACTTCTTGCAGGACAGCAAAGGTTACCCAGACAACTGCCCGTACAGCCGACCAATCTTCTACGATGAATCGGAAAAATTAAATTAACGGAGATACTTAGGATAACCTTTTTGAAATCTAAGTCCGGTCAAATATTCTTTCTCGACTCCTTGCTATCGCCGAAAAGCTGACTGGTAAAAAGACACCAGTGTTTTTGCAGCCAATTAAAACGATCGAAGCCCATAAAATAGATTATGAAAACCTGAACAGACGGAATGACATATAACCGACAGTTTTCCGCACTGAGAAAATGAACCCGCACGCAAATGGACCCAAAACGCAAGTAAAAGTCAGTTATAAATTAAGTAGTCGCAAAGAAAGTCAATAAAAAATCCACGGCTACGACGCGGTATTTGTATGTTCGCCGCTTTAATATATAGAAACGTTCTTTGCTCATTCAAGAAAGGCTCATAAGATATTTGTTTAGGCATATATATATATACCCACGCTTAATGCGTTATTAAGAAAGGCTGCATTTTAAATAGATTGATATGTTTACTGCAGTGTGTTGCTTTCGCGAGAGACGTAAGCACAAGAGATTCTTGCATTTGAGTCTGCAGGGCAAGAATAAAACAATTTCTTCCGCTTGGGTCGCTCGGTTTCACTTGACACAGATCTCTTGCACTTTAGATTTCCTTTTTGGATTCTGTAAATCAGTTCATGGTTGCCCATTGTCTTCGGTGGGTGACAATTTAAAGTGTTCTATTGGTGTGAAAGATTCATTGATTGTGTTATGATTTCATGAGTAATCGGAAAGTATTCATCGCAAATGTATGCAGATAACGTTCATATAATAGTTCGAGAAATGTACAATGTGCTTGATACAGAGAACCGTGTTCAAATGACATCGCGTCTTTTTCGCTGATATGGCTGTGTGCGACTTTAAACGAGTTGAAAGGACAAGCGACACAAAAGCAAAGAATGTACACTACTTTCAATTTATGCGAAATTTAAATTCAAATCACGCAAACAGCCCCTGGAGAGCTGAAAGCAAAGTTTAAATAGAGGGCTTGTGGACGGAATTGAATAAAGACATTTATTGTGGACGGAATTGAATAAAGACACTTCTTACTGAAAACCCAAATATTCCAAATGGAAGTATACTTCATCATTTCAATGTGTACGAGTATTTCAAAGCAAAGCAAAACAAATGTGGTCCAATACTATGACTGCAACACACCTCTAAATGCAAATCGAAAAATCTAAATCAACATCAAACAGATCGAACTCTAAAGGATGAGAGTGTATAAAGTGCACGAATTATATCACACAGAGCATAATATTTACTGGTGTAGTATATACACTGGTTAACTATAATGGTCTCTGCACCCAATATATTAGAGCTTTCTGGAACTATGCTGCACATTCCTTCAGAAACGCTTCACTGCGTTAGTACTGCTTCCGAAGCTCGCGGGACCCGAAATGGAGTCGCTCAGCAAACATTATTTCTTGGCTAGGACTGGAAGATAACTAAACTTGTTATACATTCGCTTGCCTGGCTCCAGGACTTCAAAACATCGTGACTAGAGTTAAAATTTCGGGACAAAAGTCACAGCATGCAGACTTCAAATTAGTACGCTCAGTTTCGAATGGGAGAGATTTAAAAAACACTCACAAGTTTTGAAAAGGCAGTAAAGTCAAGCACGAACACTCTATCCTATATAAACTTCGACTAAGCGTGTATTCCGAGTGTTTCTCAACCTGAATATTCAGCTCTACGACCAGCGCCCACCAAAGCATTGAAACTCAAACGCTTCCACCTCACCTTGGAACGAAACCTTCACGAAAGGATCACTCTTGCCTCTAAAGTCAACATCAGGAAGATTCGTCGCCTTCTGAACGGTCACTTTAAGCATAGACATGTCGCTCGCAGTTCGCAGAAGGTCTAACTGTCTTCAAATCTCGACTGCTAAGACATCGCCGACACCCGCCTTCCAATCAGTTAGGCTACGCACGAGTGAGCAAATACCGCGGCTGCGTCAAGCTTCTCGAAAGAACACTCCAGGGCCGTATGGCTGTTATGCATGCATAATTATCGAATAGTTTAAAGTTATTTGCTTTCAGGATACCGCCTGTCGAATGTGGGTGTTCTTAAGGGTCACAAGTTCACGTTTTACACAAGAAAAGGTTTTATTTAGTTCGTTGAATTTAGTTTGTCATGATTTATAGACAACGGCGGGCGAATAGAAATCGTAGACTGATTGAACAACGTCCTTGAACTATTGTTATTATTCATTCAGGTGATTTAAGTCAGTTAACTGTCAGTCCGTTAAAGGTCACTAGAAGACGCTAAATAGGTGAATAAATGTATGAATGAATAAAAAAGAAGCGAATGGAAAGCAGAAATTTTGGCTCAAAGAAACCGCATGGAATATTCTAATTTCAAAATCGATTGAGCTATCGTATATTGCACGAGTGTCTTTTTCGCATGTATAAAACGAGCTGTTATATATATTCATAGATTTATAGTCAGTCTATTTTCACTATATTCGTACGGATATATCGTATCATTTCGCATGTACATGTATTTACTTTAAACAGCTCTTACATATACAGAGATACAATACGATTGTATATACATGTATACAGCTGCTGCAGTGTAACCATAGGTGAAGTCTAGCTAGTTATCAGAGGACACATTTACGTGCTAGAAGCGTTATGACTCACTTTCAAAACGTTGATGCTGTGCGAGAGGAGCTCAGTACAATCGAGGGTCTGAGCATCTATTCGAGATTGTGTAGAAGATTTTGAATCACTAAACTCATATCACAAGGTAAAATCAATTTAAGTTATTCGAACAGCTGTGAAAAAACAATGAAGAAATCACACAGAATTGAGAATTAAATGATTTAAAATTTTGATCCTACCGTAGAGAAATTAGATGTCAAACTTTTGCTCCTAAGGGCCGTTTATATGGTGTAAAGGCCGACCGTATCTTATCAACCGAGTGTCGGCCCTGCCCCCAACTGAGAAATTTAAACAAGACTGTACGTGGAAGAGAGCTCTTTGGCTGGAACTCTGACGCAGGGCTAACGATCAAAATGTCAGTAAACACATTGGGCCCATGGGCTTTACGGCGTTCAGGAAAATTGCATCAACCTTGCACTGATACACTATTCTACGTTTTACCGCTAGGCCGACACAAAACGTACTTTGGAGACCGGTATAAAAACGTGTTGATTTGTGAGGGCTCTTCTTGAGTTTTTTTTTTTTTTTTTTTTTTTACGGTCTTGTGTATAGGTATCGAAGGTTTCAGGTCCATGTGTCTAGAAATGCCAAGTTTCTTATTGGTTTTATTTTATGGGGCACGTGTCTTTGTCCAACTCCAAAAACGTTTCGGAGTAAAACAGAGAACGGTCGACACGAAAGAAACGAAAAATGGAGTACAAAAGCAACAAACAACAACAACAACAACAACAACAACAACAAAGAGACGTAGGCGAACCGACTCGTAGGCGAAACGACTGGTAACCGTATGTGTAAGCCCAAGACATCCGCACTTAGAGGTTTTTCGCAAGAATAGCACCTTAGCTTCTTGTCGGCTAAAACAGAGTGTACGTTTAGTCAGGAGGATTCAAATTCACAACACACCGAACGACAGCAACGCAAATAATTGTTGTGATTCGCTACTTTGAACTAGCGATTCGCTACTTTAAACTAGCAATCGCCACTTTGAACTATAGTGAAACGCAACTTTAATTAACTAGCGATCGCCACTTTGAACACAGGCAGCCCACAAGGTGTTACTAAGTCACGCCTGATCGGTCAAGGTCTGATGACGTCACGGCCGATCGGTTAATAAGGATTTTTATGGGGAGATTTTCAAATCACATTTTATGCGTGAAAATAAAACAATCTTTCTCCTAAAATTCGTCAGATAACATTACGAGTCCTTATTTACCGTTTAAGGTGACTTTCGAGGCGATTTGGTGCAGATTTAGCGATTTTTTTTTGTGCTGCCTGCTTCCCAAAATTTCAGTACATACACAGGCAGCATAAAAAAAAAAAATCGCTAAATCGGCGCCAAATTGCCTCGAAAGTCACCTTAAACGGTAAATAAGGACTCGTAATGTTATCTGACGAATTTTAGGAGAAAGATTGTTTTATTTTCACGCATAAAATGTGATTTGAAAATCTCCCAATACAAATCCTTATTAACCGATCGGCCGTGACGTCATCAGACCTTGACCGATCAGGCGTGACTTAGTAACACCTTGTGGGCTGCCTGTGGGTGCACTCTGGGATAAGTGCAAACAGGATTTTTTCCTACCTTTTTCCTACCTTTCAAAATGTATTGTCAATATGAACTGCTGCTCCGTTCGCTTCGCTCGCTGCGCAGCAACTAATATTATTTAACGGTACATCAGCGCGCACATTTTTAGTTTACTACCTTATAAGTCATCCCAGGTGATGTTTCAATGCTTGTGATAATGTCAGTTTAGGCTTCCTTGCACTTCCGTCAAAAGTAGAGGTGAACTGTGCAGTTTTTTATTAATATTTCCTGAGGTCATCAGCGTATAAAACGGCAGATATTTGGAAACACAACCCCTTTTAAGAAATTTGTTATGTGTTTATATTTGAATAAGTTTCCAGATAAAGCGTTATATATTAATGCGACGATCTTCATTCCTTACATAATGACATTGAAGAAATTAATTACAGCAAGGAACATTGAAACTTTTCTCTGTGTAAAATAATAAATAATGATGAATATTATTTGACCTTAGACAGAATTGTTGGACTCAAAAGGAGCCCCTAAAAAGTACAGATATTTTAGCTTTTAACTGTGAAAAATAATAAACAATAATAATTATAAATTACAAGAAATGCTAAACTGTAACAGAGCGCATGAAAAGAATACAGCAAGTTATGGAACAGTCTTCAGGAAATTCAAACCTCTAATGATCGAAGGCTAAAAATTAACTGCTTTTCTATAATGGACAAGTTTCATAGTTCTTTCTTTTCTTAATATCAGTTCATCTAGGCGCTTTACGGCTGAGGATTTCGGCAACAAAATTGTCGAAGTTGTTTCTTGACTTCAGTCCGAATTTCAGGCAGCCGCAAGCAGTAGAAGAATGGGTTCAAACACGAGTTCAGTAGAACAATTGTGTAGGAGAATTCCCAAATACACTGAGTGAGAGCAGTGTGTCCGATGGCTAAGGAGATTAAGACCAGCACGCAAATAAATGGGACGTTGCAGATGATGAAAAGTACGTAGATCCACATCATGGTAGATGCTGTTCGTTTGTACTTCGCCATGTTCAGTGTGCTTCCCGCCTGTTGTTGAGCTTGGACGTCGGCTTGAGGTTGAACCTGTTGGCCGTGCTGACCTCTCAAACGTCGGTATATTTTGATGTAGGCCACGGAAGTGAGGAGCAAACAAATGAGATTAGCTGTTAAAAAAAGTGCTTGCCACAATACATTGTCCAAGAAGTTTGAGAATGCGAGAAATAGTGAAACTGACCAGATGAAGGTAATGACTGCACAAACTCGCCTGGTCGTCACAATCTGTTGATATTTGAGATGAAAAAACAGGGCGGCGTATCGGTCCAGACTTATTGCTGTGATGGTGAACGTCAAAGCACAGGAGAACAACGACGCGGTAAAATAATTCGAACGAACCAAGGAACAGATGTGAACACTGTGAGGATGAATTGCTTTCATGAAAAGAAAAACAATAAACTGAGGCTGGACAACTAAACCGACGCCAAGATCTGTCAGCACGAGAGAGCAGAGCAGAAGCTTGGACGGTAAGCGAATGGAGGCGACGTGACGCCTTGCCAAGAGAACCAAAAGGTTTGCGAAGGTTGCCACGATGGCCAGTGGCACATTCAAAGAAGCGTTCACGAAGTAAGAAACAGAACTGTCCAAAGTCTCAAAGTGAGCATTCGAGAAAGGAGGGCAAAACTGTGAATTGTGTGGTTTTGTTGTCGTGTTGCTGTGGCCGGTCGTCATATTCAGCAACGAAGTCGAAGTGGGCGTCATGGTGGATGTTCAGCGGTTGGACTTCCTCTAAGAATTACACTGAGTTAAAGAAAATATGGATAAGTTGTGAACCGCAAAGACGTTAAAAATTGAAACTTCTTGTGATCTGTAATTGCCGAAGTCGTTGCAGGGATGTTGCAACGAGGTTGCGTCGCACTCGGAAAGATGAGGAAGTGTTGGACTCTTGCTACTCTGACATCTGCTTGAGTCAAAGAAAGCTTTTTTTTCATTAGACCAACTGTTGGTTTCCGTTTTTGTAATTTTAACATGAATGCAGCGGGTTCGCTTGGTTGGAGGCTGATAAACAAACAAGCGCACGTTAAACAGCTATTCTAACCACTCGATATTCAATAGAGCCATCTGACTGTTAAAGTATAATCATGACTAACATGACTGTGTAGCTACTGAGTTTATTCTTGTAGTCGATAATTCATGTGCGATTATGTCTGGTTACACGGTCAAGCTTTCTTTTTACACGAATTGGCTATTTGTTATCCCTCAACTCTCCTTCGGCACACTGATAGAGCCATTGCGTTGGAAGTCATTGTGTTATTTACCGCTTTACAAGGTTTCAATACAAGGAGGCACGGAATTTCACAGCGAAGTTCTTTAATTTAGTGCACAAACAAAACACAACAAATATCCCTCAACATCAGGCTTCGTTTTTGTTTTCACCAGCCGATGCTCACGCTAGAAATAGAAACCTTCTTGATTCGTACACTATATGTACAAAATGGTGAAGCGTGCTAGCTTCTTTGTAAATGACTGTGTTTGTGAGATAGAATTGAAACTGCTGTCGACATAACAGGTGGTATGCAAGTCTACAGTGTTTGCCTTTGAATAAGAGTTAATGAGTTTTACGTATATTATGATGATGTTTTTTTAAAGAATCATAGACCATTTGTATATTTGAAAATTCACTCGTTATGAATTCCGCAAGCATACGAAACTGGCTGAGGTAAACACAAAGCTCAATTTCTATGAATTTTTAAATGTTCCTCGAAATAGGCAGCCGAATGTTTTAAGTTCTTCATTAAAAAATGCTGCGTACTGAACTATTTAATTATTAATATCCGCTGTCTCTGTTGGCCGTGGTCTTTTTCCCGTTGATCAACGTAATTGACTGTTGGACAAGAGACAGAAAAAGAATGAAAAGAGTGCTTTCATGAATCTATTTTTTAGTTCTGTTTTTATCTTTAGTTTATCTCTACTTTCATTTTTCACAAATCCGCCACAAACACCTTATAACTTGCCGGTTACACCTGTGAGGTGTAAACAACCTTGGGGGCTGCCTGTGCTTTGAATTTGCGAAACGCTGTAGCGATCGCTACTTTGAACTCGCAATTCGCTAGTAGCGAATCGGTACTTCAAAGTGGCGATCGCTAGTTTAAAGTAGCGAATCGCGAGTCCAAAGTCGCCGCGATCCCTGAACTAGCGAATCGCTACTTTGAACTTACTAAAGTAGCGATTCGCTAGTTCGAAGTCGCAATCGCGAGTTAAAAGTAGTGAATCGCTAGTTTAAAGTGGAGAATCGCAAGTTCGAAGTCGCGATTAAAAAATGTATTCTCCCATGGCCCTTACTTACTTACCTCAAGATGTTCAGGGGAATACATATTCATGACTTGACATTTTTAAAATGGCGGACTCTTCAGACCGCGTGGGACTGGGCTGAATTAGTCCCAAGCCTTTTCGAAAATTCGAGTCCGGACAAGAAGTTGCTCTTTTGGGTCTTTTTCAGCCACTGTACATATTTAGTTTTTGTCGTAGCTAACCAGCCAAGAGCTTTAGCCATGGCTCTGATGGACAGCTGGCTTCAAAGCCAAGGCGAGAAGCTCGTGTCTTCCCTCAAAGCCTCGAAAGGAGAGGACGAAAGAGAGAAAGTTGTGTATGAATTCCTCGAGTCAATGGAATCTTCCAGTAAGAATTTCAAGATACCGGACTTTGAGGCGAATCTTAAATGGCTAAACTGCACAGAGCCGCTATCATTTAGCAAGCAACTACAGGGGAAGTTGTGTGTTCTTGATTTCTTCACATACTGTTGTATAAACTGTATGCATATCTTGCCGGACCTCGAAGCAGTTGAAGAACAATTTTCATCTGACAAAGATGGGGTTGTAATTCTTGGAGTACACTCGGCCAAATTTGAAAACGAGAAATCCTCGGCGAATATTCTCAGCGCTGTATTACGTTATGACATCAGACATGCCGTGGTGAATGACTCCGAGGCAACTCTGTGGAACTCGCTGTCGGTCCAATGCTGGCCCACTCTGGTGGTGGTTGGCCCTGATGGAACAATACTCACTAGTTTTGTTGGAGAAGGACACAGAGAGGAACTGCTTCTACTTCTCAAATTTGCTGTTAAGTCTTACAAGGCCAAAGGTTAGTTATAAACTTCCTTTGATGTAAGTTTATAGCCTCTGGACTAGATTTAGTGTTCGCCTTAGAAAAAAAGGTGTCCGCCTTAAGGCCTGGCAAAACGAGGACACATTGTGGTGGCAACATTGCTAGCGCATGCATGTTTCCCAAATGTTGCCCCGTTTTGCCACGTGTGAAACATTTGTTGCAGACAAAAATTTGTGTCCTGGACACAAAAAATATTTCTGAAAAGCTTCAGAAACATTTGTTGTGTCCATGCGGAACGCAACAATGTTGCCGCACGTTTTGCCACCCTGGAAACATTGAAGGACACAATGTTGCCGCCACAATGTGTCCTCGTTTTTGCCAGGCCACTAGAGAGAGTTTAGTTACCGTACAGAGGAACTAAATCTGCATGCTGTCTGCCTTAGAGAGGTGTCCACTTTAGAGAGGTGTCTGCTTTAGAGTGAGTTGACTGTACACCACACAGTGTGTAGTGATACATGTACTTTGTGTTTACAAACATTGCAATTTTCATTCTAATGCCCCAACTACAATTTGAAAAGACCACTTTGTGTAAAGAATCTCTGGCTGGTGCATAACATATAACAAATAAAGGATATTACACGGCAGCGCGAAGATACGAATTTTATTTTTGAGTGGTAAAAACAATATTTTACGAACGAGCGCTTCGCGAGTGAGTAAAATATTGTTTTTACCATGAGAAAATAAAATCCATATCTTCAAGCCGCCGTGTAATTTTCTTTTTATTATATTAGACACGAGTGTTTTATGAGAAATTGTACAAACAACTGTGCAAAAGCAGGAAGGATGCCTACGATGATATGGAAAATACGCCACTTGGGGCCCGGATGTAGTTTTGTATGGATTTTACGCACGGTATATTTTTCAGTAAAACACTTGTGTCTATATAATAAAAGGTGATATCACACAAAGGATCATTATTGTGGGGCCCCACATCACCCACCCCACAGCAGTTCTCATTTTATTACTCATAGGTTTTTTTTTTCTGACAAGGTTTGGACTATGCATTTTTAGCTTGGGAGTGAAAGGGTCAAGGGTCAACATAGATAGGTTATAATATACAACTTTAATTCAATCTGTATTTTTTTAATTATTTTGCAAACAATATGAGGTGCAAGAGAAACTACAATAGACAAGCACAGGCAGTGTGATGTACACTGAATGTGACTGTACTGTAGTCGTATTATGATACTGTAAATAGAATAGTTACTGTATTTTGAGTAATCATACTGTATTGTACATTTATACATTTTTGTTCATGTTGAGAAGTTACATGATTGGAAAACTGTTACACTGTACATTTCTGTAAGTAAGACACAAGCTGTAACTGATGCACTGAGCTGTACATAGTAAACATGTACACTACAAATTGAGCTAGTCCAGTGTATTGGGCAGTCTTTCTCAGTTTTGCTAACATTTACTTACCGGTATTTATTTTCCAGGTAAAATAAAGGAGCACTCGGTAAACCTATCCCTGGCAAAGGACACCCTTCCCCAAACAGGTCTCTTGTTCCCAGGCAAAATTACCACTGATGAGAGTGGACAGAGGCTAGTTGTGTCTGACACTGGACACCATAGAATTCTGGTACTCAGTCGAGAGGGTGTAGTACATCACTCTATTGGTGGAGGCAAAAAGTTTGAGTTCGGGTTTGTAGATGGAGGATTTGGAGAGGCAAGATTCCGAGCCCCACAAGGTGTTGCTTTTCTGAAGGAAAAGATCTATGTAGCAGACACAGAGAATCATGCGATTAGAATGGTAAGAAGATATAATATTTGAGAAATTGTACTTTCACCTGACAATGACTCTTTGCCATTTGGTTTTCCTGCCAGGGGTTGTCTGTGACAACTGGACAACCATCAATTTTGAACCCTAATGTTTATGAGTTTATTTTTGTGTTTGTTTTATGTTTTTTCCCTGGAAAGATTGACTTGAAAAGCAAGACTGTCAGCACACTGGCTGGAAATGGCAGTCAGGGAAGTGACAAAGAGGGCGGCAAAAAAGGCAAAGAGCAGGAAATAAGTTCCCCGTGGGATGTGGCCACAGGACCAGCACCAGGTCAGTGTACAAAAATGTACCCCCAATAGTTCAAAATGCAGATTCTCCCAACCTTTTAAGAGGAAAATGAATGAGTGAGCATGTGAGAATTGACAGTTAAATCAGCTGTCATCTGAGCAAGCTATCAAAAGCCAAGTTCTTCCCTCTGTATGATATATTTCTGGTGAGAGACTAAAGGAGAAAATTGACACTGATCACTCTCGGGAGCGAAAGGGTTTTGGGTTGCCTTGGGACATCTGGTTAACCCTTTCACTCCCAAGCTCAAAATGCAGATTCTCTCAACCTTTTAAAAAGAAAATGTATGAGTGATGTAGTGAGAATTGATAGTTTAATCAGCTTTCTTCTGAGAAAACTATCAAAAGCCAAGTTCTCCCTACTGTATCATATGTTTCTGGTGAGAAACTGAAGGAGAAAATTGAAGTTGGTCACTCTTGGGAGTGAAAGGGTTAAAACCATGAGCATAAGTTTATAGGACACATAGGCACGTAAGCCATACAATAAAGTGATGAGAGAGAGATGTACAAACACACTGTATGATTGTCCTTAATTTAGGAGCCAAAGGTGAAGAAAATAGCCAAGAGTCCTTGTATGTAGCAATGGCTGGCACGCACCAGGTCTGGACATTGTATCTCAAAGATGGGACATGGCTGAAAGGAGGGTATGTGAACTGGAGTCTTGACCAAAATGCTATACACATATAATTTCTAGTATAAAGTTCATGTACTTGATTTTAGGGCCTGAGTATTCTCCCATCACCGACTCTGCCCTCGCCGAAGCAAATAAAGTTGTATTCGTCAATATTCCCTGTTGATGTTCAAGCATCTCCAGCTTCAGTTCTTGTTCAGCACAGCTAGCTGTCAGTTTCAAGCAGCATCACAAACGTCGCACTTGGTGAGCAAGGAAAGCGATTCCCTCCATAATGCGATGTTTACGACTGTACCAACGTCCAAGTTTTCATAGTTTTGGTACATCATTAGGAGGACTGATATTTCTGATCGACGACTTTAATGGCTTTTTTTTTTTTTTTTTTTTCTGCAGTTCACAATCAGAAGGTACCTGTCTTCGTTTTGCCGGATCCGGCGCAGAGGAGAATCGTAACAACAGCTATCCTCATAAAGCCGCCTTTGCACAGCCATCAGGCTTGAGCATAGCGGTGGAGAAACCGTTCAGATGTGTTTTCATTGCTGACAGTGAAAGCAGCAGTGTGCGCTCCATTGATTTAACTACTGGTGCCACAAAAGCATTGGTTGGGGCAGATCGTGATCCTACAGTGAGTTGACCATGAGCTGTTCTGAGACCTATGTGACATACATTACAGTACCAGCCTGGGCCCGGTTGTTCGAAAGCCGATTAAGCTAAGCCAGGGTTAATAACATTCTTTCTCTTGACCTCTCTGCCAATAAACAGGATCCAATATCCCTTGGAAGTGAACTTGGTAGAATTTTCCCTCGGTATGACCCCAATATCTCGATTTCTTGCTTTCTCAAACTATTTCTTGCTTCCCTTGAGAATTCAAGATAGTGCAGCGGGGTTCTACTGTATTGACATTACTGTAAAAAGTTATGCGGAACATCAAGCCCTTGGAGGTTTTACGATTGTGTGATACTCGAACTTTATTTAAGGTATCAGGAGACGTTCGTGAGATGCTCGTGGTGAAACTGCGTTAGCGCGCGTTCTATGCAAGTAAACTCCGCGAAGCTAGTGTCTTCTTGTAGCTTATTAATAAACACAGATTCAGTAATGTACCTTTGTAGCTGGTAAGATCACGTAACTTAATGTGTGTCTCCAAAGGCCTAGTCACAGACTGTTTCTCTTCCATTATAGAATTTGTTTGCATTTGGTGATGTGGATGGAAAAGGAGTTGATGTCAAACTTCAACATCCTTTAGGAGTCAGTTGGAACTCTCACACACAACTTCTGTACGTAACAGATTCATACAATCACAAGGTCAGTAAGTCCAAACGTTGACTACGGTCAAACCTCTATAAAATGGCCCTGTATTTAGCGGACAGTTGTCAAAGTCCCGAAAATCTAACTCCCCAATAAGATATTGTAAACTCTGCTTTTATTAAATGGACCTTTCACAAGGGACACCGGAAGATCACCGCTTGGCTGATATCAACACACTTAAAAATATCGTATTTTTACGTGTGTTCAGATACGACATTTCTCAGTGGCGGAAATCTCTTGCTCACACCAGAGTTTATGTAATTAAGCAAAATTGTCATCAGGTTTTATAATATCTTGTCTTCATGCTTTTTACCAACTTCTCAGGACTTGAAAATTTTTCTTCTTCACTAGCCCAGATTTAGGGACCTCTAGCCGTGAACATACTGTAACACTCTTCTCAATGTGAGACACAGAGCCATAGCAGCCCAGTGTGAAATTTTGCTAGCCCCAGGAATCACTGAGTCAAAATACAGTGGAACCTCCCGTAAACGACCACCCTTCGTTCGTCTTTAAGTGGTCACTTACGGGAATTTCTCACCACGGGAGGCCTAAATGAGATTCAGCTTTGAGCCACAATCAGTGTCAAATAATGCAGTTTTAGTGAGTGAAAACGACTTGTTTTAAGAACAACACGTGTTTTAAGAAATCAACCTCGTGTCCTGTTGCACGTTGCAGTACACGTGTTAGTGTTCTGTCCGGTCCGGTTTCTGCAAGGAAGTTAGTCCTTGCTCAGAAATTTGCCCTTTCAGAGCATAGAGTGGTCGCTTACGGGAGGTAACAAACAATAGAAAAGCTCAAACTGTGAGACTCAGTGGTGTTTGCGGTCGCTTACGAGAGGTTTCACTAATAGTAATTTGACTGAGTGACCAATCGGTCATTTGGTAAGCGGTCGCTTAAGAGAGGTGGTCGCTTACGGGTGGTGGTCGCTCAGTGAGGTTCCACTGTACAGTATATTTGTGTTATTTTTACTGATGAGTCAAGTCCTTTATTTCTAGATTAAAGTTGTGGATCCTGCCAAAAAGACGTGTACTACATTTCTTGGAACTGGGAAATCAGGTCACATGACTAAGGAAAACACTGTTCAGTTTGATGAGCCCGGGGGACTGTGTGTCAGTCCTGATGGTCAGCAGTTGTATGTCGCAGACACAAATAACCACACCGTCCTAGCTATCGACATCGAGAGTAAAAAAGTCTCAAAGGTCAGTGAAGCTTTTTTTTCACATGGAGTGCGAAAATTGGAATTAGCATCCAGAAGAGTTCCCTTGTTGCTAGACTTTTCCGCTAATAGCGTCGACGAGAAGCGAAGCAGAGAGCGAAGAAGCTTCTGTATACACATTGTAGTACAATATTCCATTTTTTTTTTATTTCTAAAATTTTCATTGTTCCAGCCCTAACATTTCTAATATTCCATCATTCCAGTCCGAGAAAAACTCGTTATTCTTATTGCATTCTTCTTCATTCCCCAACTCGTACTGTAAGCCGACATTCCATCTGATCAAGTCAAGCTACTTTGCTCTGCTGGGCTAACGCTCGGCGCATCAGCTTCTACAATCTTTACAGCTTTTAGCATATTCAAACCAAACTCACATTTTATCACCACATCGTCGCAGGCCAAAATTAGATCTCACTGGAACTTGCAAATTGCCTTGTGAATGTACATATTGTACGTTTACTTCATTTTATTTCTGAAATATTGTTTTCTCCCAGCTTCCTGTGATAGAACAGTATTCAGGAGACAGCCAGACAAAAGAGAAAGCCGAGCATAACGAGATTAAAAGGTTCACCTCGGCGAAGACTCCAATCATACGCCGAGAAGCTGTACACGTGATCTCCTCACGTGTCCAACTGACTTTAAATGTGCATCTCCCACGTGGGTGTCACATGACCGACGGAGCTATCAGCATGTGGCAGGTTTTCTTTTTTGACAAGGAGAAAGGTATGAGGCTTTCTCGGAGTACTGTAAGCTGGTAAAACTTTGATGTGAATGTTGTGTTAAGTGTTTAGTCCTACAGGGCAACTGTAAAAATTTGTATTCAAAACGTTGGTCTCAGTTACCATTGATGACGGTTATTCTAAGAATGATTCTCCACCATTCCCGAAGGCCATGTCGCACGAGGCCGATGTCTTGCAACTTGTCTCGCAACGCTGAAGACAAGTTGCAAAGTACTGCACATGTCTCACGGTGCAACAAGACCATGCAATGTTGTGAAAAGTAGAAGACTGTTCAACTTTTTCTGGAGCTTGTCTAGCACTGTTGTGTTGAAAGTTGCAGAGCCTTGGTGTCGCAGCGTAATTTCTTTTGCAACTTGCAAGAAAAATTGCCTCGTGTGACATGTCCTTCACTCGAAAGCTCACAATTACAAAATTCTACCAACCATAAGAAAGTAGAAATAACGGTTTAACCCACTTTTATCTGAGCAAGTTATTAAAAGGTCTGATGCGGTGCGGATTAAATGGTTAGTGAGAGACTGAAACAAAAATATTAGGTTGATCAGTATCAGAGGTCAGGACCCGGTTGTTCAAAGCCCGATTAAGCTATCCCTGGAATAACCATATTTGCACTGACAATGAGCTATTTGCCCTTATTATAGGCGAGCAAAGCAGTATGGGACTTGAAAGGTTTCAGCCTCGTTCAGGAGTATTGTCGGAAGGTTCATTATCCGCCGTTAGTCAGATTAGTTGGCCGGAGGAATGGGCACAAGAGGTTACCTTGCAGGTGAGAGCACAGTTTTCCCAAGCTGTAATGTATTCAGTAACAATTATGATAATGTATGCAGTAATTTATTAGGATAATAGTAATGTTGTTTTTACCCTCAAGCCCTTTCTCTCACTATCATACTACACTGTTGATCGTACTTTACTCTTTACTTTAATCAATTATCAGCAAATGCAGATACGTACTGTACAAAAATCGTGTACATAACTAAAATGGCAAAGGGAAGGCCAAAACAGGAACAAGTTCCTTTACAAATGACCCCCCAAGCCACAAGAAAATAATAATGATAAATTTTAGTGTACAAATAATGCATTCATACATAGATATATTATTACTAATGCATTTAATAAATTTCCACTGGTTTGCCGTGGTGTGGACTCTTATTTACCACGATTTACGTCATCACATGGTCAAAATGTTGTGGACTCACGAGGCGCTTCGCCGAGTAAACTAAACGGGAGATCCTTTAATTAAATTATCCACTCTGTAAATACAAACAAGCGAGTGTCAAGGATTGGGTTTTAACAAACAAGCTCAGCATTGATGTTGCAAAAACCGAACAGATGTGTATCGGTTTAGACGCAAGCTTGATCAAAATTCAGAGGAAACCACAGGTTTTCCTGGATGGTATTCCGATAAAAAGAGAGTAAAATCAGCAAAACCAATTTGGAGTATATACATCGACGAACAATTGTCATAGGCTGATCGAATTAATTATCGAATATAATATATGATAATACAATGTCCTCTCACAGAGAGAGTCAGATGAGACCCTATTACTGTGATACTGTATCTCATGGGGTGGCTTATCTCAGTCAATGGCAGATAGATTGAAAATGCTTTAACCCTTTCATTCCCAAGTTCAAAATGCAGATTCTCCCAACCTTTTAAGAGTAAAATGTATGAGTGATGTAGTGTGAATTGGTAGTTTAATCAGCTTTCATCTTAATAAGGTATCAAAAGCCAAGTTCTCCCTACTGTATCATATGTTTTTGGTGAGAAACTGAAGGAGAAAATTGAAGTTGGTCACTCTTGGGAGTGAAAGGGTTAAAGCCCGCCGCGTAGCTCGAGTATTTACTCGCGAGGATTGTCAGCTCCCATGACATTTGCTCACGATTAGGCTAAAATACCCTGGCTGACCGTCTAAGCACAAGGCTACCACTATGTTTAAACTGATTTTAAAATGGCTATGCACCTCCTTTAAATGTCACAGATTGTCAGGTCAATCACCGTATGACACATCCTTCCTCTACCGTAACGGGACTAATCACTTAGACTGTCCTCCCATTTGCATTTAGGAACATTTTCTTCCTTTTCCCCATGTGTCTGTACCAGTAGAGCCGATAGGTTACCTCTGTGAACTTGGTAGCACTTACTGCCTTAGATTCTTGGTCGTTTTATTTTTCTTCTTTTTCTTCTTCTTCTTCTTTCCTCTCTCAGTCTGTTGTCTTTATTTCTAAAGATAGAACCACTTGCTGCCTCATTTAGGCTGTCCCCTTCCATTTGCATTTATGAACACTTTCTTCCTTTTCTTCTTGTGTCTTTGCCAGTAGAGGCGATAGTTTACCTCTGTGAACTTGGTAGCATTTACTGCTTTGGATTCCTGGTCGTTTTCTTTTCCTTGGATTTATTGACATTTTCTTTCTCTTTGCTCTTTTCATCTGGTTTTTGTTATTCCTTTAGATTGAGGCGAGGACTTAGTTCTGTGAAATGGATAGCATTTCCTGTTCTTCCAGTAGGATATATAAGCATTTCTCTCTTTCTTCTCTCCGTCTGCTCATCTGCATTTTCTTGGATAGAGACGGTCATCTATTTCTGTGAACCAACTGGCACTTGTCGTACGGAGGGAGTCCCGCTATTTAAACACACAAGTGCGCAAGCTATACATTGTTCCCATATTGTCATTGATTAACTCGTTCGGCCTGCCTGGCCGGTGACCAAAACTAACTTTTGAATGAAAAGCTTTGTACCAGGACCCGTCTTAAAACAGGAAAAACAAGAAAAATCGTACCATTATGCTACCTGAACACTTATGCTTCAAGTTCTTCCAAAGACGATTATCAGAAAAAAGAAATTATTTACCAATCAGGAACAAAAAGCAAAACCCGATTGCGATCTGCTCACGCAAGCAAGCAAGTAGCGATGGCGTTTTCTCACATTGTTGATTGGTCTCTTCAGTGTAAAATTATGCACAACTACTATATGTCTGTTTGTGAGAGTGTTTCCTTACCTCTTTGTTTGTCACTGAAATTACTTTGGTTTTAGTTTTCGAAAGTCATTTGAAAACCGCTCTGATTTGTCATGCCTAACGCCGTAAGGATGCTGTAATCAAAATGGAACAGTTTTCATTTGATGATATGCGAGGAGAAAGAAATGTATGAACTACCTTAGTGTTTTTTACCATGGAGACTGAGGTAACAACGTTTACATTTTTGTGGTCAAGGGTGTGACTTTTCTCAGTGAAGCTCCGCTCGAAGCATTCCTAATGGTAAAGGCTCTTGCTCTCCGTGGCAGATTGTACGACTTGTGTCTCCCGAAAGAAACAATCGAGCGCATGTTACGAGTCACCCTGCTGCTATCCATGCTTTCTCGCCTGGTGGGGGCAGACTGAGCGTGTCCCTTGAAGAAAGAACGAATCTTCATGGATCCGATAAAATCTCTGCGGAACTTTCTGTTGAAAAGGATGTACAGGCATGGATTAACACTGCTTTGAGCGTGCGTGATCCAGAACGAGACGAGTGGCACTTGAATGGGCAGCCGCAGCCATTTTTCGTGATAGAAGAATATGTAGAAATGCATCAAGTGAGCGGGTATCCAAAGCAATGCGAAAGCCACCACTACAGCGCTGAGAAGTTTAAGAGCTTTACCATTTTCTCTCAACCTAGTTCTCCTGTTTCTGAACGAGTTTCCAGGGATTTTCCGTAAGCACAGCCGTCGACCAATCAGAAAGTGCAATACAGCGATGATTGACAACGGAGCGGCGTATAGGCAGACGAAGGAGATGATGTGGTAGAGTTTTAGTACGTCGAAGGATTCTGTTAAGTTTATGTCGTCTTCCCAGAACCATTTCTGAACGCAATAGTAACGTTCGTCCTCCCCACGGATGTTTTGCCAAAAGAAAAGGTTTGGTGACATCAGTATTACAGAAGCAATCCATATGAACGCGCTCACCAGTTTCGCTTTTTTGAAGAGTCGTCTTCTCAAAGGATAAAACACTGCGCAGAATTTATCAATTGATAACACGAGAATCGTTAAAATCGACGCCGCTATCGACACGTTAAAGGCGAAGTATAGCGAAGGACAGGTGATGTGACCGATAACTCCACCAAACCATAAATTTCGGACATACAAGTATATCACTGAGTATGGAACAATTGACAGTGTAAGAAGAAGATCTGCGGCGGCCATGTTGGAGATAAGAACATTTGCTACGCTTCGCGAGTTTGTCTTTTTACACACGACGGTTAGACCAATGACGTTGCCGAACAGACCCATCGTAAAGATGACGGCGTATGCTGACGTCATGCCGATTCTTATGCCATCTATGATTGGATCATTTGGCGAAGCACCGGTTGCGTTGTGGGTAGTAGTATTTGCGCCTGCGTAAAGGTGAAAATGTAATTGTTCGTATTAGAAGACGGGTTGTAACGTGTTCCAGGAAGTGTACCTTCGTGGAAATGAAAACTGCGTCAAAAAAGCTGTTTCAAAACTTTCTAATTGATTTATGGTAAAATTCAAGACATTTCATACAATAACTGAAAAATCATGGCAACTCTAGGTGAGCATTTGAAGCATGCAAAATAAAATTATGTCAAAGAAGTTTGAAAGGTGAGGGTTGACGCTGCTATCACCACTGTTGAAAGAAACTTAATCGACTTGCAGGTGACCGATAACTCCACCAAACCATAAATTTCTAACGTACAAGTATACCACTGACTTTGGAACAATTAAGAGTGTGCTAAGAAGATTTGCGGCTGCCACGTTGGAGATAAGAACGTTTGCCGTGCTTTGCGATTTTGTCTTTTTACACACTACACGTAGACCAATAGCGTTGCCGAACAGACTCATCGTAAAGATGACGGCGTATGCTGACGTCATACCGATTTTTATGCCATCTGTGATTGGATGATTCGAGGAAGCTCTAGTTGCATTGTGGATAGTAGTATTTGCGCCTGCGTAAAGGTGAAAATGTAATGGTCTGTGTTAGGCAGCCGTATCAATATTTTTCAAGGTTTATTCAGGGGAGAATAAAAAAGCAGATTCGTTGAAGTGGAAAAGTAACCTTTAAATGCCCGAACTCTTCCAGCTTCGAAGAACTGACCAGTACGCGTACCTTTGCTGTGCTTGCAGTTTTGCTACATTTTTCGAAACCCGCTCGGTCAATGACCATAATGTCATGCCCAACATAATCTCGTTTACAAAGGGCTTTCCTTCCAACTCGTTCACTGCGCCATCTTGTGTCTGCATGGTTGCTTACCTTTGCGTAAAAATTATTTTTACCACAACACACTAGTTTCTCGCTCTCTGATTGGTCATTTTACCACAACACACTAGTTTCTCGCTCTCTGATTGGTCATTTTACCACAACACACTAGTTTCTCGCTCTCTGATTGGTCGATTAACCGTGGTAAATAAGAGTCCAGACAACGATGCTGACGCCAGCTGACGCCAGCATGTCACGTTTTGCAGCGAAATACAACGAAAGTTTCCTGTATATTTCTAAATGTTGTGATAAAAAATAAATTTCCACTGGTTTGCCGTGGTGTGGACTCTTATTTACCACGATTTACGTCATCACATGGTCAAAATTAGTTGCGGACTCACTCGGCGAAGCGCCTCGTGAGTCCACAACATTTGACCATGTGATGACGTAAATCGTGGTAAATAAGAGTCCACGCCACGGCAAACCAGTGGAAATTTATTAAATGCTCCAAGACCGAAAGAGAGACCAATGTTTACTTTTCTTCGGATTCGTTTTTGGTTACTTATCTATTATACAATGTATGGGTTCACACTAGATTGCCAAGTCTGACTTAAGTCAGACTCAAGATTTTAGACAAGTGTGAACGGCCAACGAACGAAGTTAAAGTCAGACTTGAAATTCATCGGAACGCCGGCAACTTCAAAGGTTTCAAGTCTGACTTCAAGTCAAACACAAACCAGACTTGGGTCTGACTTGAGCGCTTATTTTTGACAACCTGTCAATTAAGTAACTTTAGAGCCACCAAAAATATTTCTGATAATCGATCATCCGATAAGATACCCTGCGAGCAGAACCACCTTTCTCTCTCCCAAAGAAGCGAGAAGGAAAGGAGGTTCCTCCTTTTCTTTGGGGGAGAGAAAGGTGGTTCTGCTCGCAGGGTATCGACAAGATGGATCCACGCGACTACGTGAATCGATAAGATCGAATGAAACGTCCGTGTTTTTTTGTTATCACACATTTGTTTAATATCCGTTTCTGTTCTCAGATTTCAATATTCTTCGTCTTCGGGCTGTCCCGGCGGCTTTCCATTTCCGTCACTTCCCTATGGAAAGTTTGAGAATGCGAATCCACGTTCAATACGTTTCGACCTGGAGAATGGCGGAGTTGGTTTTCTGATTTGTGTGCATTGGCTGTCTTTTCATTAGAACACACTTCGTTGATTTTCCCACGGACCTTGTCTGACAGGTGGGGCGCGATTGATCAAATTACTAAGGCCCTGTTTACATGAAGAGAGGGTGACCCCACTAGGAGGAACACCCTCCTTGAAGGGTCAGAAGATAGCATCACTTTACATGTCAATCGCTATCCCTTGGGCTATGTCGCCAACAGTCTGAAAGGTATCGCGAGATTGCGATATTTGAGATAGTAACCTGGCACCACTAAAGATAGCCCTGCTTGGAGAGTAACCCTACCTCGAGCGCCTACATGACCAAAAGTTGTCCCTGCTAGGAGGGTTACTCTAGCAAGGAGATAGGGTAACCCTCCTCCTAGGGTGACACTACCTATCATGTAAACGGACCAGGGAATTTCAATAGAGAAGGGTGACCCTTCTATGAGGGTGTCCCAAAGCTAGTCACAAAGCGTGTGAACGCACTTGTGAACAAATGATACCAAGAAATGTCTCTGACTTAAGTCAGACTTGGGTTTCTAATGTGAACCCATACAATGATGCCACAAAACTTCAAGGGCATCAGGAGCCAAGAATCCAGAGTAATTTTTGCGAATTGAAACTATCCATTTTTGTTGTTCTTTTTTTCTCTTGTGTTGTATTTTACATACACGATAAAACTTGGTTCGGAAGCAACGAGTGCATTTTTACAACTATACGTTGTTGAACAGAGTTGCAATAAACGATTTATTGTCGCACATAGCCCACACGTACGTGCATGGTTGTTCGACAGCAGCTCAACAGGTCTGCGAGAAGATTAAATTGTAAAAAGAAATAGTAACGACAGGATCTGGTCGTGTAAAGAGCGAGGCGAATTTAAACAGTTAATTTACATCTATAATATTTTAATATGCCATCTTGTAAGAATATTAATTAACGGGATAGGCTTACAGCAGTATAATGTAAGTTGTTTTTCAAAGTGAAGCTTCATACCTTCTGGATAGGAGATGTTAAACATCTTTTCAGCTGGTTGTCACTTTCCACTGTCAGAAGAACTGAAAATGGAACAAAGTAGCGTGAAACAGACGAAATTTAACTGAGCTGAGACAAGTCATGGCTAGAATTCTTCAATATTAATGAACTAAAAAATACAAAAAATAAGATAAGAATTCTGCCAAATGATGACTGCTATGAATAAAGATATGTACAACGCTAACACTGACACCTGGTAATACGTCAACCGAACAATAACTTCCTTTCAGAACTGAAAAACATGCCACACAACTTATACGGCATTAAAGGAAAATTTCACTGTTTCGAGAAAACGGCAAACGTGGATGTTATTTTGCTCTGAAAATAAAGCAAAAATTAAACCGGTAGGTTCTGTTTCGTTTAAACAAATAAGTTAAATAAATATGTATTGCATATTCTACCTTAAATTCACGGGATGTTGAGCCGACTACAATCTTTACTCGATCATTCGGAGTTACCAAGGATCTAAAGCTGAAAAAAAAAAAACATTTACATTTGTAGTTTGTAGATTTGTTGTTAGAGTGCCTATCGTTAACATAGATTCTACATCAAGTAAGAATACGATAGTCACAAAGGTCCTCATCGCCCTGGGCTGCATACAGAGAAATATTTTTTGTAGATCAAGAGGCGACGCCATTTTTTCTGTACTGCTTTAACTGCTCTCAATTGCAACGCAATGCCGCCGAGGGTCGAGTACACCAAGTGAATGAGCCAAAATGTGTGGGCTAACAACCTGGACCACCTGTCTGTTACCAAGCGAGCGTGTGCTTATTTTTCGTTTTACAGTTATTAATTATGATCTACTGCACTTCTTTGAATGCTGCATTTTTTTACTCGAACGTGCGTAGTTGCATTGAATGAACAAAGCAGTTATTTCTGAACACAGTTTCAACTGGTATGGGATTACTGTTTTTTACCGCCAAGAAACGATTAACCGAAACTCAGCCTTCAAATTTCTGATGACTTGACTCGGTCGTAACTTTCCCCTTTTTCTTGAAGCTTTGACACATTTAAACCTTCGTAAAACGGTATGCAACGACAAAACTCTAGCACGCTTGTAATGATGTCATGAGTTTCTTTTAACATAAAATTGATATGCTTTGTCGAACATTTCTATCTGGACTGACAGCAACGCTAGAAATCATAAATTAGCGATCATACGGAGAGCGCACAAATTGGTAATCAATTTTCAAAGGAGAGCTTTGCAGAAAATTATTAAACGTTTATATGCAAACAAGAGCGACTTACCTTTTGCTGCCACCGCGTACACCCACAAAGAATTGCCCATGACTCCGTGAATATTTACTTTGCGCCCAAAATTATATTTGTAACCATAACAACGAAAAAACAACATACTTTCACCTGGTATTTATTAAAATTAGCTGGACTCCGTAAAATACGGGGAAGTTTCATAGCGATTTGTTCAAAATTAGTAAAAGATATTTTGGATAGTTTATACTATAGAAGTGTATCTTCATTTAGCTTTAGAGATGCGGGGCACACTCACATAATCGAGAAACTATGCATAATATATTTTACATTGGCAAACCAGGTCTGAAGAGAATTAGATTGACTGCGTGGAGAAGTGCATATAACTTGGATCGATTAAAGGTCGGTGTGTGTAAGCTTACACACACCGACCTTTAATCGATTCAAGACCGTGAAAGAATTTGAAGCTAACGTTTCGAGCGTCTGAGGAAAACTTAAGAAAGTCATGCGAAAACCGTTCTAATTGTTTCAACGTTGATGTGGATATCAACATGAGCCAAATGCCTTTTGACAATGTCAAGATACAGCAATGCATGAATTACTTTTGCCTTAGTGTTTTTACTATCGAGATGTAACAACGTATCGGGGGGGGGGGGGGGGGTATTCCTCAAAATGTGCAATTTTTGACCCTATTTCAGACCAAATATCAAAATCTCCGACCCAGATCAAAGGCTCAAAATCAATGCCCTATTTCTGACTAAAATGCTGAAAATGATACCCTTAGCTCATACATGGTAGTACCCCCTCCCCGGCCAACGTCTACACTGCTGTGGTGCAGTGTGTGACTTTTCTCAGAAAAGGTCCGTTTGAAGCACTCCAAAGTGTAAAGGCTCTTGCACTCCGGGGGGGATTGTTCAACTTATGCGACTTGTGTCTCCTGGAAAAAACAATCGAGCGTATGCCAGGAGACACAGCGTGTCTCTTGAAAAAAGAACGTATCTTTATGGATGCGATAAAATCTCTGCGGAACTTTCCGTTGAAGAGAATGTAGAGGCATGGGTTTACAACAATGTTAGCGCGTGAGGTCAAGTAGAACACGTGATTCACCGTAATGGAAAACCGCAAATATTTGTCGGGATCGAAGTATACGTAATAACCCCTTACATAAGTGGGAATCCAGAGGAGAGCGAATGCCATCACAATTGCGCTGAGAAGCTTGAAAGATTTACGATTTTCTCTCGACCTGTTTTCTCTGTTTCTGCCTGAGTTGCCAGGGACTTCTCGCAGCCACAGCCGTCGACCAATCATAACGTGCAGCACAGCGATGATTGACAATGGAGCAGCGTATAGGCAGGCGAAGGAGATGGTGTAGTAGACTTTTGCTACTTCGTTGGTTTTTGTGAAGTTCACCATGTCGTTTTCCCAGAGCCATACCTTAACGCAATGGTAGCGGTCTGACCAGCGCATGTTTCGCCAGAAGAGAAGATATGGTGACATCAGTATTGCAGAAGCAATCCATATGAAGGCGCTCATCATTTTCGCTTTTTTAAAGAGTCGTCTTCTCAAAGGATAACACACCGCGTAGAATTTGTCAATTGATACCGCAAGAACTGTAAAGATCGACGCTGCCATCGGCACAACAGTAACGAAATTCAGCGAAGTACAGGCGACTTTACCGACAACTCCACCAAACCATAAATTTCTAACATACAAGCGTTTTAGTGAAAAGGGCAGCACCAAAATTGTGACAAGGAGATCTGCGGCGGCCATGTTGGAGATAAGAATGTTTGCTACGCTTCGCGAGTGTGTCTTTTTACACGTGACTCTTAGGCCAATAGCGTTGCCGAACAAACCCATCGTAAAGATGATGGCGTATGCAGACGTCACGCCGATTTTTATGTCTGTCATTGGATGATTTGGACTGAAAGCACTGGTTGCATTATGGGTAGTAGTATTTGTGCCTGCGTAAGAATGAAAGTAGTGATTTGTGTTACAACATGTTTTATTGGTTATACTTGAAAGCACTTGCAATGCTTTCTGGATTTTAGTCTTGCGAGAATTCAGTGTCAGGTCGATCCCCACTCAGTTGGTGTCTTGCTTTAATCAGTCTGCTTTTGCCCGAATTCTTTCAACTTCGGAGAAATGACCAATACGCGTATCTTTGCTGTTCTTTGTTGTTTAAAAAGAAATGTAAACGACACAATCTGGTCGTGTAAAGAGCGAAGCGAGTTTGTTTTAAATCTAAATTTTTTTAGTGTCAATGACATTTTGTCAAAACTCTAATTAACGGGATGGGCCTTATGTAATTTGTTTTTGAAAAAGAAGCTTCATACCTTCTGGATAGGAGCTGTTGGGCATCGTTTCTGTTGGTTGTCACTTTTCACTGTCAGAAAAACTGAAAATAGAGCAACGTAGACGGAATCTAGTCTGAGACATATCATACGGCTGGGACTTTTCAATATTAAACTCAATTCTGCCAAATTATAATTATAATTCTGCCAAATTATAATGGAACTTGGCAAATATAGACAGAGAAAACACAGGCAATGCGTCGGTCAAACAACGACTTCCTTACAGAACTGAAAAACACACCTGCACTGTATTTTTCTCTAAAAACATAGCACAAATTAAGTCGGTATATTTTGCTTCATCCAGACATAATAGTCAAACAAAAATATGCATATTCTACCCTAAATTCACGGGATATGGAACCGACCGCAATCTTTATTTGATCATTAGCAGTTGCCGGAGAACTGAAGCTGAAAAAGAACATTTATATTTCATTTGTAGTCTTTTAATACATTTGTGTTAACATCATTCGATTCTTCATCAAGTAAATATAGTTGATTGATAAGAAACACTGTCCCCTTGCCTTGAAGTTCATAGAATTTGCTTTGGAGAGTAAACTATGATGTTCAAAAAGTACATTTGTGACATACGTTTGCTTTAATGTTATTTCTGCTTTCGGTTGCAACGTGACGTCACTGAGTGACGAACACAACAAGCGATTGAGTCAAAACGTATTGGCTAACATTTTTATTAAATTATAACACACATACAAACACACCTACGCCTTAGGACCACCTGTTTGTTGCCAAGTGAGTTAATATTCTTCGTTTTATGCTTGTCTTTCGTTTTGCAGGTATTAATTATGATCTACTACACTTCTTTGAATACTGCAGTTTGTCTTAAACGTGCGTAGCTGCCCCATTTGAATGAACTAAGCAATATTTATAGACACGGTTTCAAATGGTATAGTATTGGTTCGTTTTTAGCGTCAGGAAGCTATTAACTGAGACTCATTTGTCAAATCTCCGATGAAATTGAATCGGTCATCACTTTGCCATATGTTTCAAACATTTAAACCTCCGTAAAACAGTATGCAGTGACAGAACTTAAGCACGCCCGTAATGATTTTACGAGTTTTCCTTAACATTTGTCCAACCTCTAAAGAAAAGTTGGAATATTTTCATCTGGAAAGAACAACGACGCTGATAATAATAAATTATTAAAGGAGAATTTCGCAAGTTAGGGTTTGTGTGCAAGAAACCACGACTTACCTTTGAGCTGTCTAGTGAAGAGTTTTTGTCAAATGGTGGTATTTAAGTCTCTGGTCGTTGATGTGATTTGCTCAGACGGTGGGCTTCAAACTCTTTCATGGCGTCCAGTTTCACACATCGACCCTCAGTCGATCCAAGTTATACGTATTTCTCCACGCCGACGCAGTCAAGCTGGCTCTCTTTAGGGCTGGTTTTCGTTGATGTAATTGGTCGAGAAGACTCTTGTGTTTCGTGATAGGTTAGTTGTTGTTCTTTTGTCCTGATAACACTGAAGATGACTTCCGCCCAGGTTGTCGAAACGTCAGTGTTCAACAACAGTCTTTCTGAAGCACTTAAGATAAACATGTTCGATTTACAGCATTGTTTCAGAATGCTGCTACTAAAGGTGTTGTCCAATATTTCGTAGGAGAGAAACATGCTGAGTCATGCATGGCCAAGGCTTATTGATTAAAAACACCACCTTCTGTTCAAGTAAATTTGCATTTATATAGAAGTTTTATAGGTTACTTGAATTTTCGAATGAGTTGAAAAAAAACCAAGCGTGAACAATTCAAAAGGACATGATGTTAACATTTATAAAATAACTATGATACTACGTGCGTTCTGATTGGCAAAATAACTGTGTAACATGAGAGTATATTACACGACTTCACATTTTCGAGTGCAAATACGGGCCAAAACGAGTGCAAAGATGGGAGCGTATTGCACTCGTCAGGAACCAGATAAATATATCTTATTAGACACTTAGGCGTGTAGTACGGCTGTATATTTTTACGAGTCGTGCAGTATTTTGGCGAGCTTCGACACGCCTAAGTGTCTAATAAGTTATTTATTATACAACTCCCTTAGTAAAAGATGTAAATTAATTTAAAATCGCGGTACGTTGTGTGACCAAAGTGACATGTTTTCCGCACGCGATATGTCAATCAAGTTTAGTGCCGTGTGCAGTGTAATGGCCTGGCAAAACGAGGACACTGTGGCGGCAACATTGTGTCCTTCGATGTTTCCAGGGTGGCAAAACGTGCGGCAACATTATGCGTTCCGCCACAATGTGTCCTCGTTTTGCCAGGCCTTAAGCAAGCGCGGATTTTGTACTTGCAGTACTTCTAGTCGTTGTTTTCTGAGCCGAGTAACATTGAAACTGAAAGAGGTACTTTAAACAAAGTTTGCGGGAAGATCTGAGATACTACATCACATAATGTGGTCATAAACAGAACAAATTGGACGAACGAGATGTGTCAACATTTTCATTTTCGTCGAGTGCCATGAATCAACAAACAGCCAATTCTCGCCTTCTCCTCGCTTATGAAGTATTGAAAAGGAGTTTATCTTGTGACCAGTGGTGGTACAATTCGCATTGCCGTTTCTCGATAGAGGTAATCATTGCCTGTTGTTGCAAGTCGATGCCATAGATCTTGGACTGGAATTACACGCCGAGGCAAATCCAACGGCTGCCGTGTTGAATGCCGACAAGAACTCGTTTCGAGATTGACAGGGATTCTCAAACTGCTCTCAGAAATATTGATCTGGCTGGAAACACTATGGCATGATAACCGAACTGTGGTGTATGGTCTGACATTTTGTGGAACAGAAGATTAGTTATGTTGCGGCAAATTCAGTTTATTTTCTGACGAAGAAGCTGGTCTCCGTGCTCGATTTTGCGTATCGTATAGTAAGCCAGGTCAGTTTAAATTCTGTGCTTCTTTCTTTGCTTAATAATCTCTATAGGTGATGTAAATACCAGCTGTGTACAGGGTGACTTTTATACGAAAAGCAAAAGAAAAGAATTAACGGCAGCGAATGAAGAAAAAGTTTTTTTCCTTAGCAACGTTGAATACGGCTGTATCTTTTTTACGTGTCTATGGAGTTATTCGCACGTTACTATGTGGTATTTTCACGTTACCAAGGGAGCTGAAGCAGGCTCGAAAAAATAAAACCGATTCGTAAAAATACTCCGCCGTATTGCACTCCTTCCCGTGTAATAACCTCTATATACTACACGGTGACACGTTATATATTTCTTTAAAATTTATCCACACTGATGGACATTTCCTAATGCCTCTGTTTCAAAATGAAACCTTTGTTATGAAATTTAGTTCTCATGCAAATCAAGCTCACTGCATCGTACGTACTACGTCACGGAAGTTATTTGCTTTCAGTATGTGCACATTGACGTCACTTTCGGTGGTCAGCTTCAAAACCATTGCTTTCTAAGAGATAAGTGCAAAGCCAAGTTGTACATTCTGTTTTCACTGATCAGAACTCTTCACCCTCTTACTCCAAAGCTCAAAATACAGATTCTCCCAACGTTTTAAGAAGAAACTGTGTGAGTGTGAATCGATAGTTTAATTAACTTTCATGTGAACAAGGTATGAAAAGCCAAATTCTCCATACTGTATGATATATCTCTGGTGAGAAACTGAAGGAGAAAATTGAAGTTGATCACTCGTGGGAGTGAAAAGGTTAAGTCCTGAACCATGCATAACTACTGAGAGCTACTAACTCCAAAGTTATAGTAATAATAATAATAATAATAATAATAATAATAATAATAATAATAATAATAATAATAATAATAATAATAATAATAATAATAATAATAAACTAGCGGGGCTCCCGTAAAAAACGGTGATCGGATTTCTTTTTTTCCTTTTCTTTTTTTTCTTTCTTTCTTTTTCCCTTTTTGAAGTTCATTTCGAGCATCACGAGTGTAGTTTACAGTGTCAAAGTACCAACTTTCCTGTAGTGCGTGTACCACTCAACCGTACCACTCGACGAATCGCAGATCGATCGACATCAAAATCTCCCCTTTTTTCGAACATACGGCAGCATCCAGTCACCTGACAGCACAAATTCTCTTTTTAAACTCATTTCCGATTTCTAAAAGATCTGTGGTCGGTATACGAGGCCAATATTTATACTTAGTTTCAATCAACGTGGCGGCCATCTTGGATTTTTTTTATGATGAGGAGGCCTGGGAAAGAGCGTTACGGACGGAAGTGAGTTAGCGTATTATTATATAGATAATAATAATAACAATAATAATAATAATAATAATAACTTTATTTAATCACCTTTAGCAGCAGAAATACATTGGTATTACAATCTCTTGTTAGAAACTGCTATGCACGCTACAAATAAGTCACTCAGTATACTGTGAAAAATATTCTTGATGCATGTTCATTTAATAGCCTAATATTCTAGAAATCCTAAAAGACAAGACTCTAAAAGACGAGCATCTAACTCCTTATTCAGTCCAAAATATGCTTTAAATAAAATAAATATAAATAAAATTATTTAGATTGACTTTAGTTTGATACCAGCTTGGCCGCTCTGGAGATAAACGATTTGTGGTGCCTATCTGAATAGGACATTGAAATCTCGAACTTAATATTATGACGTTTTGATCTTGGTCTCAGAATGTATTTATGATCAGCAGGTTGGGGAATACAGCGACGGTACGGATGGGTTTCTGAGTCAAGAATGCGCTTAAACTCTATAAGAAAAAGCATAAGATCAAACTTGCGATTATTATTCAACGTATTCTGGTGCCTCTTTAGTGTAGCGACAGTAGACTGCAATTTCATTTTGTTTATTGGAGCGGTATTCGAGTAGCACCAGTGGTGGTGACAAATAAGCTAGAATTTCTAGGCACGTTCAAACAGCCAGCACCACGGAAATACCCTTTTTGTTTGTGTGATTCAATTTTGAGTTTGCTACGCTTGCCATTTGGTCCAAATATGTTTAACAGCATTCTTGCCGGTCAATCAGGAAGAACAGCAAGATTATGATATTCTCATGCAAACAAGCCAGTGGCAATGCTGTTTTCTCGCACTGTTGATTCTTTTTTTCTTCAAAGTAAAACCAAATGCAACTAGATTCGACTTTTGGTTGATCAACACTTTCACTTCCAAGTTCAAAATGCAAATTCCTCCAACCTTTTTAGAGGAAATTGTATGAGTGATGTAGTGAGAATTGATCATTTAATCAGCTATCATCTGAGCAAGGTATCAAAAACTAAATTCTCCTTACTATATGATATATTTGTGGTAAGACACTGAAGGAGAAAATTGAACTTGATCATTCTTTGGAGTGAAAGGGTTAAAAATGTTGTCTTAGAGCCTCTGTTATTGGCGTCGTTGGCTTTTGTTTTTAAAGAAATAACGAATCTTCAAGGATGCGATAAAATCTCTGCGGAACTTGCCATTGAAGAGGATGTAGAGGCATGGGTTGACAACGCTGTTAGCGTGTGAGATCAAGAACGCCACGTACATTAAAATCATATGAATCTGCTTATACTCCTGGTGGTTGAAGAACATGTAAAAATGCATTATATGGCAGGGAATCCAGAAGAAAGCGAATGCTATTACGATAGCACTGAGAAGTTTAAGAGCTTTACGATTTTCTCTCGCTCTGGCTTCCTTGCTTCTGCTTGAGTTGCCAGGGACTTCCCGCGCCCAAAGCCGTCGACCAATCAGAACATGGAGCACAGCGATGATTGGCAGCGGAGCAGCGTAGAAGGAGACGAAGACGATGACATAGTAGTATTTTGCTGCCTGGTAGGATTTCGTTAAGACAAGCATGTCGTCCTCACCGATCCATACCTGGACGCAATGGTAATTATGGTGTGACGGGTCTTCCATGTTTCGCCAAAAGAGGAAGTGTGGAGACATCAGTATTACAGAAGCAATCCATATGAACGCTCTCATCATTTTCGCTTTTTTAAAGAGTCGTCTTCTCAAAGGATAACACACCGCGTAGAATTTGTCAATTGATACCACGAGGATCGTAATAATCGACGCTGCAATCGGCACAAGAGAGACGAATTGCACCGATGGACAGGTGACGTCACCAATCATCCCACCAAACCAGTCATGTCCGACATACAAGTGTCTTACTGAGAGAGGCATCGAGAAAAGGGTAACAAGAAGATCTGCGGCTGCCATGTTGGAGATAAGAATGTTTGCTACACTTCGTGAGTTTGTCTTTCTACACGTGAGTCGTAGGCCAATAGCGTTTCCGAACAGACCCATCGCAAAGATGACGGCGTATACTGACGTCATACCGATTTTTATGTCATCTGTGATTGGATGATTCGAGGAAGCACTGCTTGTTTCGTGGGAAGTAGTATCTTCGCCTGCGTAAGATGAGAATGTAATAGTTTGTGAGGGCAAATTCATGGTAATCAAATCTACGATATGATGTAGTACAGCTATTACAAAATCATCAGGTGTAACACTTAAATTAAAGTTGTCAATGAGTACATTGTAATATAGTAGTGTTAACTTCCAACTCCTGAACTGTCAAATGAAACCTAACGGTGTGACCACTCAAATGAAAGCTCTCAATACGTACATTTTGATACCAGTGTTAGATTGCCACAGGTTTACTAGCGTTGCTGTTATGTGCTACCCTCCATAAGTAAAGTTATTCATTCTTTAATTCATTCATTCAAGTGAATCCTGAAGGTGTGACCACTTAAATGAAAGCTCTATGAGTATAGTAGTAATATTCACTCCTAACGTCTGAACTGTCAAATGAAACCTGAAATTGTAACCATTCAATGGAGCGCTCAATTAGTACATTGAGTAAGTACATTTTTAATCTTTAACTTCTGAACGTGATATGGATGAACGTTCTCCTTTCACATGCCTTCGCCTGGACAAAAGCTGATTCGGCTACCAATTCTCACTACATCACTCACTAACATTCGCTATAAATAGTTGGGAGAATATCCAGTTTTTGAACTGGATGCTTTGTTACAATTAACAAAACAGTCTAGTGCGACTGGGGTCGTTATTTTGTATTTTCAGGATTTGTGAAAAAAAAAATCGAATTATTGAAAGGAACATTTGAGTGGGTACTTCGAACGTTTGTCGTTTTCTTTTTTTTTCGCTTGGGACCAATGAAAGGAACTTTTTAGCGGAAGTCTTGAGTGTGGTCATCAGTGAATAATTGGCGGAGTCGTTTGTGATATTGGGTGTATTCGTTGTGTGTCGCGTAGTGCTTTTCGATTATTTGATTACTGAGTCTACTGAGTCATTTCCATATGTCGAACGTGACTGAAACGACATTTTCGTGGAAGCGAAAGATGATGACATTGCGAAAATCCCTTCAGTCACCTCGCTTTTGAGTCAGCGGTCATTGCACAAACTGTGGATTGAAGTGCCAATTATGTACTTCAGTGTGACGTTCGTAAAACCTCAAGACTTAGTCAGGAAACTCAATACTGGGACTCGATACTCAGCTGTGAGTTAGTTCAATGCTTTTTCTATAACATAAGTTGTGTGGATTACGAAGCTCGCACAAAACAATGTGAAACTATATACCTCGAATTACCTCGTGGTCACTTTGCCACGTTGGAGGCTTTTGTATAGACGGTTATCAAAATATCGACACTCAATTTACATACATTTAGAAGGTTAACTATCAAAAGAAAACTCTGTGTTTTAAAGAGAAGCTTTGTGCGGTGTCAACCGAAGCGTATTTATTCGTATGTGAAGCGCAGAAATACAAAGGCCAGAAAGGCCGTATTGGCTTTCTTCAAATTAGCTGTAATTCGGCAAGTTTTTAAGCTACAACACGTATACATTTCTCAAGATTTATAACTTTGATATGTGCTTCCAATTCATACCCATTAGTTCTTCCAGACACTGATGCAGCGATGCTGTAAAACAGAGGACATGACTTTATGCGAGAAATTGCCGTACTCCGCAGCTCGCAACCCAGAAGAGTCACATATTGCTGCGAAGTCGATTTACTTTGTTTGTGGCATCGAAAACGAAACAAAATTACGGCAAACGTGACTTGTGCCTTTTTTGCAATTTGCGGGTTTTTCGGGCACAGCAAGGACAACACAACAAGGACAAATGCAAATGCAAGGCCCAAAACGACTTTTACTCATTCAACAGTACTTCCCTTAAAACTCCGAGATCTCGAAATTCCACTGGATTGTTCGCGCTAGTTTTTGAGATATCGCGCATTTAGTATGACAAAAGTTGACATGCCATGTTGGGTGTCTATATACATGTTTATAAACCAGTAACTATGTCAAAGACCAGTATCTAAGTATGTCTACATTATTTCTATAGACCACTCGAGTATTCTTTTTCCAAACTGCATGGTATGAGATTTTGCAACACGTGGGCTGAGAAACAGCTAGATGCCCATCTGCCGAGTGAATACTTGAAGCTAAGCAACATGATGAAGTTATCAAAATAGAAGCTTCACTATACCTTCTGGATGGGAGCTGTTGAACATCTTTTCTGCTGGTTGTCGTTTGACTGCCACTGAAAACTTAAAATGAAACAAAGTAGCGCGAAACAGATTATTTAAGCTGAGACAATACATACGGCTGGGTCCCTTTAATATTTGGTAACACCCCTTAATATCATTCGACTTTGAACGATACCATAACGTATTTCTTATAAAAATATATGTACGATTGACGTACTCAGCAAAGAGGAATAAGCATTCGACATATTGGGTGCATTTATCTTGGATGACTAACTTGTCTTAAATATAGACGCGAGAAGCACGAGAAGCAAGTGGCACGACACGCTAGCGGCACGCACTGAAAGGGAGAGTCTGGGCACCACTACACTGCTTCTTAGGACCCGTTCACACGAATGTGTTTTCAAAAGTTTACGTTTTTGTTTGACTGAAAACGGAACAAAAGTATTGCGTACACGCGACATTGTTTTTGGATGATCAAAGCATTCCGTCCACACGACATCGTTTTTAGATGAACAACCGTTTTCAAAAGTTTGTGTGCGCTATGAAATGTTTGCGTTTTCACCCGTCCAAACGTATACGGATAAACATCGTATTCAAAAGTTTCCACTCTGGAGAGCGCTTTCAAAAGTTTCCGTCTTCTGGATCGTGTCCACCGGATACGATCCGAAGGCCAATCCGCAAAGAAAAGTTTTCGTTTTTGTAGAAAAACGGATACGTGTGGACGGGGCCTTGGCCGAAAATATAGCAGGCATTAGTAACATGCTTTAAAGTTTATTTTTAATTTGAGGAACACTTTTGAATATTTTTAATAAGTCGCCCCTTTTAAGCATTTGTCAGACGGCATAAGTTCCTTAAATTCGTCTGAAGTTAATATCGTTTTTTTTCCCGTAGTTATCTTGGCGAATAATTAAGACGAATTATTCGTCACGCAAGATAAATATAACTTGCGACGCATGCGCACTATACACCGGTATTTGGTTTGGATGCTGCTCAGGCCTGTTACCACAAGGAACTGGCACGAGCTTTAAAACGAGGCTGTCCAGGCATAACTGAGAGCTTATCTTGACAATTTGTGCATGTAACTCATCAAATGAAACATGTGTATCATTCTCCTCTGTAGACGCCTTGGTGCTTGAGCGACAGGAAACTCTCTTGTTTCATGTCTGGCGAATTTCGTGCCAAGTTAGCCTCGCTTTGAATCCAGGATGGCGGCACCGTGCAATGAGCGAAATTCAGTGAAAATGACCGACCGTGCTCGACGCTCAAGTGGTGCGAAATTGCTGATAATTGTCTAGTATTGTTTCTTTCCATAAACGGGCTTGCAGATGATTGTATTTATTAAATAATTGAGAAGGTTTCAGATTGTACAAACTATCTTTTGAGCGTTATATTGACCTAAATTCCAATGCAAACCAAATCTTGCTTAAGGCGTATTAACGCAAAATATGTAATGAAATGCTGGTCTTGTAACGTTTGCGGAAGTCGATCTGTCAGAGAAGATTGTCGAACTGTACAAAGTATCTCTTTAGTGATTCAACGCGTTATATTGTCCGAAATTCCGATACTAAGCAAATCGTGCTCGTGGCTTAATGACGCAAACTATTTAGTGGGCGTCTTTCGTAACTGTGCGGAAGTCGATCTGTTATGTTTTCGATGAATAAACGTTCTACGGTAGGGAACGGAATACTTTCCTTCCTTTATCTTACGAACTCAGAGGTTAAGACGTATTAAAGCTACTCAGGGACAATACAACCAAACGCGGCCTTAAATCATGGCTCTGACCTTGCACCCAAAATTTGGAATAATATACCAGACCTAGTCCTCCACCTGCAAGGCGTTTTTGAAATGCCTGAGCGATTTAGACATCAGCAGATATTGTTAAACGTGTTCCTGTTTACGCATGTATTTTGCTATTTTCTTGATATTTCTTTAGTATAGTGTGTTTTTAGTCAGTAGTATTTTAGTAGTTTTCTATTATTAACTTTTCATTACTGTATATAGCATTAATATGTCGTTATTTGTTTAGATTACGTTGCGTTGTGGGCATACCTGTAAGCTAGCTGGTGCGCCCTCGCAGATTGTGTGTTTTTGAGCTACTGGTTTGTGTGGACAGACCAAACCATAGCTAAGTGTGATGAACACGTAAAATAAAGGTATTGTTGTTTTTGTTGTTGTTGTTACATTGACCTAAACAAATCGTGCTCGCGGCCTAATGACGCAAAATATTTAATAAGCGTCTTTCGTAACTTGTGCGAAAGTCGATCTGTCATGTTTCTGTTTTGTTTTTTAATGAATGAATGTTCTGCAGTAGGGAACAGAATACTATCCTTTCTTTACCAGAAAGGACCACTGCAAGAGAAGTGTCAAATACTGCAGCACAAAGTTTTAGAGTGCGTCACCAGATAATATAACAAAACTAAAAAGTCCTCGATACGCCGCAAAATGTAACATTGACACGAAATGTAACAACTTTTTAACGCAAAATGTAACAACTCCTGTAGCGCGAAGTGTAACAATGTAAAATGTAATAACTCTGGTCTTAAAAAGTAGACAAAGGAAAATGGCAGCAGTTGCCCTCTCATCAAAACAAACAACACTAGTTAGTAAAATCTGTGTACAAGTCGGGCGTCCACCCTAATAGCAATTAGTTTCGGCGCTTGAAAAGAGCGGTGTCTGAGCTGTGCCTTATTGGAACCATCTGCCATGTTAAAAGTCTTCGAATATCAAGTGCTGCGTCAGCTCATTAATGTTCCTGACCGCAAATGCTAGCGGTGGTTGGATAAATAATTTGACACCTGTCTGTCGGTGTGCGCAATGTGATTGGCTGTGGCATTTAGCAGTACAAGTCACACCACGATTTCTGGCAAAATTTCTGGCGATAATTTTTCAGTAGTAAAAACGTACTTTTTTTTTTTTTAATAAGTGCACTGAGGTATTTTTTTCCAACTTTTATTCTTATCTTTCAATCCGAATTTCCCGCCGTTACATGACCAGTGGCGTCATGTTGTTTAGAACTTCAAAGGATCAAAACTAAAGTGGTACCGAGAATTCTTGTTCTCGATCATTCGAACTACACTCTCTCATCTAATCAATATTTGGGCGCATTTATTATTTAGTTGAGAGGGTTCCAGACGAGCGATTAATTGCGTTATATTGACCGAAATTCCAATATTAAACCAATCGTTGCATGTAATGAGATGTGTATCTTGTGTCTTGTGCGGAAGTCGATCCGTCTAGTTTCCTCAACGAAAATTGACTACCGCAAGAGCAGTTTTCAAGTTTTAGATGTCCTACCCGATAATAAAGCTACTGTACCCAAACGGTACGGATTACTAAGTGGAAACAGTTGCGAATAGGGCGAATTTTGAACTGTGTGGAGGTTGCTGAGTAGCGTTCAAAGAAAGGCGACAACTCAACTGTCCAAGTGAACGCAGCTTTTAATCATAAGAGAACATCTAACAGTAACGTTTTAATATTGGTTAAAACATTACTAACATGTATTAACGGTAAGAAATTAGTGCTGCACCAGGGCTTTGCTGCTTCATATTTAACTATGTTTCTATTCTATATTGTAATCCAGGATTCAGAAAATATATGTTGAATACTAAATTTGAATTATTACAATTTTGAAAACTACTGTACATAAAGCATTCAATTTGATTTATTTGACAGACAACGATTATAAAGATATTTTTAAAAGCTTTTAACCTTTTCACTCCTGAGAGTGATCAACTTCAATTTTCTCCTTTAGTTTCTCACCAGAGATATGTGATAAAGTGTGGAGAATTTACTGCTTGATAATCCAATCAGACGAAATCTGATTTGCCTATCAATTCTCATAAAATCACTCATACATTTTCTTCTCGAATTATTAGAAGAATTTCTATTTTGAGCTCAGAAGTGAAAGGGTCAAAGACCTAAAATCAAAGCGAAAGATGTAAACATTGATGTTTCTATTGTCAAGAAGGCTGAAACAAAGATAATGGCGTTTTGTGCACAAAAGCTTTTAAAAACCTAAAATCAAAGCGAAAGATGTAAAGAATACTCGTCTCTCTGGCAATAATACTATTCTTATTATCAAGAAGGCTGAAACAAAGATAATGGCGTTTTGTGCACAAAAGCTTTTAAAAACCTAAAATCAAAGCGAAAGATGTAAAGAATACTCGTCTCTCTGTAAAGCAGAACGTGAAAAGCACTGAAATTCAATGGCAATAATACTATTCCTATTATCAAGAAGGCTGAAATAAAGATAATTGTGTTACGTAATCATGTTTTGTCCACAAAAGCTTTTAAGAACCAAAAATCAAAGCGAAAGATGTAAAGATAACTTGTCCCTCTGTAAAGTAAAAAGTGGAAAACACTGAAGTTCAAAGGCAACAGCACTGTTCCTATACCTTCCTCTAAGGATGAGGAACTCGCACATTCTCGCTTACTGTTATCGTGAACATTGCCTGCGAATAATAACACGCAAGAGCCTTCCCTCAAACGCGCTTTTCCTTTGGAAGCAAAGCAGAATGATGTACTTCTTAAGAGATTTGAAGCGTGCAGGCAAAAGTGTTCTGTAATACACAGAAAGCACTCTCACCTCTGAATGCCACGAACTCCGCTTGAGAAAGAGAAAGTACATGTGAGAGTGTCGCACTGCATTGTGGTCCTTGCGCATGTTGATTCATTTCTTCGCGCATAACCACAATCATTTGCTCCGACGACCACAATGCCTTGCGTTTTGCAAGAAAATTGAGAAAAGTCTCCCCGTAATGTTTATTTTTGCCGATTAGAGAGCTGCCTTGCTTGATCTCTTGAGGCTCCCTCGCTGCGGCAGCAACAAAAATAAACGCTCTTTTATGTTTTATTATGCACATAGAGACGATAGATAATCTCTGTGAACTTGTTAGAATTTAAGCTACCATTCCAGTTGGATTGATGAGTAATTTGTTTTTCTCTTTCTGTTTGATTCCAGATAGAGGCGGTCATCTATTTCTGTGAACCAAGTGGAACTTGTCGTATGGAGGAGGTCTTGTATGATGTCCCGCTGGTTAAATCGGACAATGAGCAGGCTACACATTCTGTCGTCATTGATCATAACTGTGAGGTACCTTAACACGTGCAACCTGGGACCAGTTCAACAAACATTTACAAATATATTTTATACAAATACCGGTAAACGGACTTAAAACTGATGAAAAAAGTCCAAGAAAATGTACGTTAAAAGTTGTAGGTCCTAAAGGGGATAAATTGGTCCGTCTTGTAAAATTGTTTTATTGAATTGGTCTCTGCCGGTATCATGTGAATAATAACATCAGTTACTCAGAGTTAGCGGGTTACTCCCTCTACCATGTGCGTAAAACTACAGAGGATCTTTAGTGCTTATATAGGGACTTGTTCCGAAATAGGGTGCAAATCTTTGAAATGCAGGTCTAAAATAGGGCGAAATTTTTTGTATTCAGGTCTAAAGGGGGGATGTTTTGCCAATAAAAGCACGATTAGGCTAATCCTGGATTAGGTCTAAACTTTCTTGTCATTTTTTAGCCAGAAAACGTAAAAATTTCGTCCACAACGACTTTCTTGATAACGTTTTAAGCTGGAACAAGCTTTCTAATCCATCTTCGAACAAAACCTTGCCGTTTATTGGGAAAGAGGTCGAAAGAAATAATTTCGTTAATCCTGGATTAGCTTAATCGACTTTCGAAAAACCGGGCCCAGGTGTTAAGTAGGGTCGAAAATCTGTATTTTCTTGGATTGAAATCGTGATTTCCCATTTGCACCCAAAATTATGAGGAATACCCCGCAAAGGAGGGTTCAGTATAATGCAATTCAAAGGACATCAGTTTCTCCGTCAACATCAGTCAAATGGCTGTGACTATAGAGCCGTTTTCGGATGACTGTCGAAAACCAAAACCAAAGTAATCACACAGGCCAATCACAGAGACTGAGAGAAAACAGTTCAGCCAATTGGAAGCCAAAGTAATTTGCGTTTGGTTTTACTTTCCATTCAGCAGTGCGAGTACACGCCATCGCTTGCGTGAGAAGTGTTTGGTTTTGGTTTTGGTTTTGTTCCTGATTGGCTGAGCATGCTGACAAACTCGTGTGGACCAATCCGAAAGCGAAGCAAACGCAAAACCAAAGCAATCACACAATTACTTTCGACAGTCATCCGAAAACCGCTCTATGCCAAAAGACAGCATTGTATTAACTCCTTTTCACTCCTAAGTTTAAATATAGAATTCTCCCTACCATTCAAAAAAGACGACGTATGAGTGATGTTGTGAGAATTGATAGTCACATCAGTCCTTGTATTATCAGCTGGCAAATGCTCAAAAGCTAGTGTTAGTAGACGTTTTCACGAATCCAGAAACAAATGTCTCGAATCCGGATAAATTCTCCTTCGTGTAAACAGGGCCGTAGGCCTTAGGCCCTGTTTCCATGGAGGAAGGGTGACCCCCCCTTCCCCTAGGGCTACCTCACCAAGGGCAAAAATCTTGGCGGGAATTGTCCCTCTAAACTTGGCTCTCCTGGGAGGGAAACCCTACCTCGAGCTTTTACATGGCCAAAAGTTGTCCCTGTTGAGAGGGTTACCCTAGCAAGAAGATAGACTCTACCTATCATGTAAACGGAACAAGGAATTTCAATAGAGAAGGGTGACCCTTCTATCCCTCCTTGGAGGGTCACCCTCCTTCCATGTAAGCAGGGCCTTAGTAAACGCTTTTACGAATTCGGGAACAAGTGTAAACGGGGCTTTAGACTGTTGTGCTCCGGTGTGTGACTCTTCTTAGCGAAGCTCCGCTCGAAATGCTGCTACAGGTAGAAGCTCTTGCGTTCCGGGAAAGATTGTACAAGTCGGTTCTTCCGAAAGAAACAATGGAGTGTAGACTCCGAGCTGCACTGTTTCTCGCTATACTTTCACGGCTTGTGAAATCAGCGTGTCTCTCGAAGAAGGAACGAATTTTTAAGGCTGTGGTAAAATCTTGGCGAAATTTGCCGTTGAAGAGGATGTACAGGCATGGATTAACACTGCTTTGAGCGTGCGTGATCCAGAACGAGACGAGTGGCACTTGAATGGGCAACCGCTGCCATTTCTCGTGATAGAAGTATATGTAGAAATGCATCACGTAAGCGGGTATCCAAAGCAATGCGAAAGCCACCACTACAGCGCTGAGAAGTTTAAGAGCTTTACCATTTTCTCTCAACCTAGTTTTCCTGTTTCTGAACGAGTTTCCAGGGATTTTCCGTAAGCACAACCGTCGACCAATCAGAACATGCAGCACAGCGATGATTGACAACGGAGCGGCGTATAGGCAGACGAAGGCGATGACGTGGTAGAGTTTTAGTACGTAGAAGGATTCTGTTAAGTTTATGTCGTCTTCCCAGAACCATTTCTGAACGCAATAGTAACGTTCGTCCTCCCCACGGATGTTTTGCCAAAAGAAAAGGTTTGGTGACATCAGTATTACAGAAGCAATCCATACGAGCGCGCTCACTAGTTTCGCTTTTTTACAGAGCCGTCCTCTCAAAGGGTAAAACACCGCGTAGAATTTATCGATTGATACCACGAGGATCGTTAGAACCGACGCCGCTATCGACACGGCAAAGACGAAGTATAGCGAAGGACAGGTGATGTGACCGATAACTCCACCAAACCATAAATTTCGGACATACAAGTATATCACTGAGTACGGAACAATTGACAGTGTAACAAGAAGATCTGCCGCAGCCATGTTGGAGATAAGAACGTTTGCTACGCTTCGCGAGTTTGTCTTTTTACACACGACAGTTAGACCAATAACGTTGCCGAACAGACCCATCGAAAAGATGACGGCGTATGCTGACGTCATGCCGATTTTTATGCCATCTGTGATTTGATCATTTGGCGAAGCACCGGTTGCGTTGTGAGTAGTAGTACTGGTAGTAGTACCGGTTGCGTTGTGAGTAGTTGCGCCTGCGTAAAGGTGAAAATGTAAGTTTTCGTATAAGAAGACGTGTTCTAGCGTGTTCCAGAAAGTTGTAGGTTCGTGGAAATGAAAACTGCGTCAAAAAGGTTGTTTCCGATATGCCAGTTGCCTCTGTTTCAATTTATGGTAAAATTCAAGTCATTTCATACAATGACTGAAAAATGGCAACTCTGGGTGAGCATTTGAAGCATGCAAGATAAGACTATGTCAGAGAAGTTTGAACGAAACAAACGAGACGTTTTTCTGCTGCTGTTTTCTCAACAATTTCAAGACATGACCCTCTGTATTAAGAAGCTCCGCATCTGAACACTTTTGTTCCTATACTTCAATTGGCAATGTCACTTTAGCATGAATTGCGAGTTGAATTCACTCTTTATTCGCGCTCGGCTCACGTACGTTTTATATGTCTGTACTCTTATTGGTCATAAAAATAGCCAATCAGAAAGCGAGAAACTGTGACCTGTTGTTGAAAAAATTGTGGAAAATTATTTTACTGTGTCATTTTGTCCAAATTATAGGCTTTCACTCGATTTTAGGGATTGAAAAGAAACGCCATACTGTACCTTCTGGGAAGGAGTGGTTGGACATTTTCACGCTGGTTTTCACTTTTCACTGTCAAAGAAACTGAAAATAGAACAAAGTTGGGATAAGAACTGACCGATAAGAACACACGAATTGCTGGCACGGATTTATTTATATCTAATATTATATCCCTAAGATTTGAGTGCAGCTGTGTTTTGCATATCCTGAATATCAAGAAAGGCTGCTTTTAGAAGTAGATACAGCTAGGTCAGAACAGTGTAGCACTTGTATGTGTTGTGTGCTACTAAACTCACGTTTGAAAAGATGAAATATTCGTTTTCAAATTAATGAACCTATTTTTTGGTCCGACTTAATTCATGATCGTATTTTCGTAAATGGCAATCTAAAGGCCCTATTGGGTGCGATTTAACAGTTAATGATTGTCTCATGCAACCTTCTTACGAAGATCCACTTAAAGACACCAGAGAGCCCTTTTGTGCTCAGATTACTAATATTGGGTCGATCCAAAATTGGTTTTTAAGATCACATTGCCGTTCACACTATCGGAAAGTCAGTAAGATTTGTCCGAAATCGCTCAAAGTCGATTGTTCACACTTGCGGCGCGTTCGATTGGGTCTGTTCCGGAATAGGAAGTGCGATACTGATTGATAAAAATATTTTACTTTGGAGCTGAATAATGTATCGGGAGCTGTTTGAAATGTCAGCATAAAGGTTTTGACAACAATCCCCCAAAAAATTGCCCCCAGATCAAGCAAAACTTTGGATCATTTTAGGTATTCTTTTTCCCGGAATACGGTCAATCAAGCGCACCCTTGGTTTGTATTTAACTTGGATTGATCTCAGATCTCAGACATCGTATGAGCCGGTCCGAGATGGTCGTAGGCTTTTGAATCAGGTCAGCTTTGATATCTTACGGGAGTC
This sequence comes from Plumapathes pennacea, assembly GCA_964036295.1. NCBI lineage: Eukaryota > Metazoa > Cnidaria > Anthozoa > Antipatharia > Myriopathidae > Plumapathes > Plumapathes pennacea. The sequence goes on along the minus strand of OZ038473.1, from coordinate 10,720,599 downwards.
GCGAACTGTGACTTGTCATAAGTGTTTTGTAAAGGGGCTGTAAGCGACAAACGGTTAGACAAAAAGTTAAACTGTGTACATGACGAAATATTTGAAAAAATAGTCAAACTTACTTCATCCCGAAGTTGTCCGATTTACCATTGGTTTGCCGGTGTTCTAGTTATTGAAAGTCGGACTTCCTATGATCGGTGCTTTTATTATCTGTGAATAGGCTGTCGCAAGACGAACGAGTGTTTGAAGGCAATTGTGTAAACAAAAAATAAAATGACTCGTTTGTCTTCTAGTCTGATTATCACGTGCAGACATTAAAAATCCTTCAAAACTAAATCCAAGTTAGAAGCAATCGCTAGCGACACATAGGTTGTTTAGAAAGGAAATCGAGTTCTTGCTACTACTTAAAATGATATGCGAAACGTGTAGAGTCCTTTTCAGAGCGTAGTGTATGGTTACATAAAATGACATCATGCCGGGAAACTACTTTACCTAAACCCTAATATTTGCATTGCATATATGCCTTTAACCCTATCTATTGCATTTATATAAAGTTACATTCACTATTGACATAAGTTCTTTCCTGTGTACATCAAGTACCCTATATTTTGCTATTCTCGTCTCCGTCAGACCGGGCCTATTTTAAGTCCCGTCAAACAGCCAAGCGAAAAGAAATGTGTGTCTGAACAGGAAATCAGGGTTCGGTCAGATGCGGCGAAAGACGTCCACATAGTGCGAAATCAGTTCAATTTGCCGTTTTTGCTGAGTCAGTGAATTTCCTTGTATTCGTGATGGAAATAATAGAAATTTTGAATTGAAATTTGAAAATTTGAAGTTTTGTGAAAGTGTCACCTTATAATACCTTAGTTTCCCGAACTAAAAAGAGATTCGAGGTGATCAGCGTTGGGAGTTAAGGCTAAGGCTAGAAATTTTCTTTTTTATATATGGCGTTTTCATTTCAGTGGTCAGTGCTAAAGTCAATCTGCCATTCGTTGAGTGAGTGACGATGAAAATCATAGTTGTGGTGAAACTAGTGTGGTAGTTGAAGTTTTGCGAACGTGCTAGCGAACCGTCAGTTTCCTGAAAGAAAAGCGATCCGTGTTGAGATAAGCGAAATAAGTTGCCCGATAACCACGTTTGTCAGACTTGCTAAAGATACAATTCGTTGAGATTTCGGCATGTTTTGTGAGCTTTGACATGTTTCCTCTATTATTAGATACTTTATTTTAGTCATTTTAAAAATCAAACTACGTGTATATCTAAGACAAATAGAATGTGATAGTGGATTATTCATTTTTTGTTGCCTCGGATTTCTTTTTTTATTGTGCTACACAGGTACGTGCAATAAGATGGTTCCCGAACTAGGCGAATTTGATTCAATCGAGAAAACCTGTCAAGTAAGGTGGAAAAGCTCCATTATCTTATATCGCCGACTGGCTTCCATAGAGAAACGTGATCTATTAGTAGCAAAAGATTAAGAGTGGACAAAGTTAACTGTTAAAACTTTCCCTTCTTGAGCTAGAACCGGCTGAAATTAAAGTCTAAAACCAGTGAGTCGTGCAATTGCAATGTGGCGGATGGTCATTGGATACTTGACTGTCTTACAGCCTATGTGACTTTGAAACCATGGACGGGTAATAAATTATTCAGTGCATCTTCTAGAAAAGCTACTTTGTAAAAATTACGAGAGGAAAATTCACTATCGACGCTTGAGAGCATAGCGTTATTCCAACCGCAAAGCTTTTCTTTTTGTTTAAACCTTGATAATAGAGAAATGTCGTGGACAAAGAACAACTTCAGACAGACTTGAAGGCGACAGAAGCTCATTTTTATCTGCGATACTTGTCGCAAGACAAGACAGCATAGACAAGTACAATAGCTATTAGTGGCTTTACTTATACTCTATTCTCACTAGAATTCTAAGCAATTGTTTGACTCGGGTTAGATGACTGAACCGTATAGCAGTAAAAAGCGGCTACCAACCTTGTGTCGTTACCTCCAACGTCAGCAAGTGTTGATTTTAGTGTAATCTCTGTTGCATTTACCTGTAATGTCTTAAGATATCATCCCTGTGGGGATTTAGGCGTTGTTTCCGTTTAGATTTGTCACTCCAACATCAAAGCTGTCAAAAATCTTCCACATCGATGCCGCACGGTGACGTCAAATATCTGATTTTAGTATATACCACACAAGTAAATAGTGCTTTTCGCACGCTCTGATTGGCTCCTTAATCTCGGAATATCAATTACTATTCACCTCCCGGCGGCTTCCGGTAAAACAAAATGGCGCGCGAACCCAATTTTTGCCCACTTTCGTCGGGAATAAAATAGCTATTTGGGAGTTGGCTATTACACTTGTGTGGTATATATTAATTAACAAATATTCGCCGAAGTGGAGGTGAATAGCGGTGGATATTTACCTCGCCGAAACGGCTCGGTAAGTATCCACCGCTATTCACCTCCACTTCGGCGAATAATTGTTAATTATATGCATTGTTTTCAATTACACTATGGCTTCTGGCTGAGACAAAGAACGGATCTTATGCGTGCTTTAAATTCGCCAAGTGAAGCGGAAGTTACGAACATCCATTAATATAGATGACTCAATGGATATCAGAAATATGAACCAGCAAGTGTCTGTTTCTATTACGGTCAAAGTGTCCCAACCCCTCCTCCCTCTAGTGCAAAAAGTCCCAACCCCACCCCGGCCCGTTTCGAAGTCAAACTTCAAGAGAATAACTCCGTGTTGGTAATCTTTTCTGTTCGTTTTCCAGCAAAGTTGAAAAGCTTCGACGGCCATCAAAGATTTGATTAAATGCGCAGCTGCCTGCACTCCTGTGGTCTTTCTGTGGTAATAGTCATAAAACCGAAACCAGAGGTGGAAAACATAGTGCAGTTTGTCGAAAAAGCGGAACTTCTAGTATAAACAAGTCTGGAACTCAACGCCAGCTGTACGCTTTTAGCTTGCCATACCGGGAAAAAAACGGGGATTTGACAACGAAAATTCGCAGTAATTGACTTCATGTTACGATCGTTGAAACGTCTGGTATTGAAATACCTATTTTAAAGAGACTCTAAAATTCAAATGAGCTTTAGCTCCTTGATTTATTTTAGTAAACTTTGTTTTCACGTTATATGTTTCCGATTGTGCGAACGTGATTGTGAACTCTCTGCATTTCTATATATGATTTCCTTTTGTTCCCGTGTTTACAGAAACAGCGTTGCCACTGACATAGATAAATTAAAGAAAAAAATTGCACAGTGGAGTTACTAAAAGTCGCCTGGGGGACGTTTTCGAAAGAATAATCTCTCGATAGGAGACATGTGGTGTGAAGACACATTATACGCACGAAAAGACCACAGGAGTGCATGCAGCTGCGCATTTAATCAAATCTTTGATGGCCGTCGAAGCTTTTCAACTTTGATGGAAAACGAACAGAAAAGATTACCAACACGGAGTCATTCTCTTGAAGTTTGACTTCGAAAATCACAAAATTTCAAAAGACAAAGAGAACAAGGAAAGATCTTTAAAGAATTATTAGGAAACATTGCAGGATTATAATACAACTCTAGGTGGTTTTATTTCATCTTCCTGTCTACTGGAGCAGACGAACTGTCGAGAAATACGTATACAGGAAATCGACCATCCGACTGTCGACTTTAAAAGCTTCCTCTTTTAAATATGTTTAAACTTATTTTTCATATTTTGACTTATTGAAAGAAAACATCTTTTACACGTTACTAAAAATACTACTTCAACCGACATGTTAATAGTTGAAAATGAAATGAGAAAGAGGCGTCCGCACATAGTGAGATAATTCCACCAAACATTTAAGTGATAAATATCATATAACAGTAAGATCTAGTAGGAAAGATAAACAATTTTTTTGGAGGAGAAAAGAGCCCCTCCATGCACGTTTCATATCATAACGTCGTCTTTCGAAGGAAGTGCACACAAAACTATAAATCATTTCTCACGAGACCACAGGTTGCTCCGTGTTCGGTTTTCTTTACTTGTGTGGGGCGGATATGAGAGATTTTGAGCAATTTTTTCAGATATATCACGAGACGAAAACGCAATGAAATTCTCTGGTGAAATTCTCCCCAAAATGGAACAGAACGAATAACTCTTTTTTTATTTTCTGCTTGTTTTGTATTTGTCACTGATTTCAAAGTTACTGCGTCTGTAGAGTGTTGCAGTTGGACATCTCTAACTAAAAGCCAGGAACAAAAGGCGAGAGAGGGTTGCACAGTTTCCACACCTCAGTCTATATTTTATGGATTAGTCCGAACAAAAACAATGTTTTCTTAAAGTACACCCATCAAAAGGGGCAAAACAGTTCAAGGTCAGAATGAATGTTTGAATGTGTGTTTATTATTCCTATATGTCTGGAGAAGACAATGCTTTTTCTCGCTCGAAGGACAAGACATTAAAATTGACTATGTTGTATGTATCCACGTGTAAGATGTACACATATTTAAACAAGTCTTCTTAGTGCTAAAATGCTGTCCAGTTATACAGCATGACCAAACCTTGCAGCTCTTACAAAAATGACAAACACAAGGTGTGGCAGAATTAAAAGCACTTCGAGGTACTGGTGTTAAAATCTGTAAACTGTGCTAAATGGAAAGTACCAAGCTGCATCGTCGCTGATGTTAAAAAGACAAAGCGATTTGAGCGACTCTTTACTCCGCTTTGGCACTCGTCTTGGAAAGAACCTTCTCTCACAGCATGACGAAGCTTTGTCTGCTTGTATTGCTGCTAACGCTACATGTGGCTGGTGAGTACCATACAATATTTATGAATCAGTGATTCTTATCAATACTCATAAAAGGCCATCTCAACCATAGTCCTTTGCGCGCCGAATTTCTTGTTTTGCCAGTTTCAGAGCCACACAAAATCCAATTACATCCGACTTGATCGAGAAGAATTTAAAATCTGTTTTGGTCCAGTGCTCTCCGCCTATCTTCTTATTGAGTTTATTCTATGTTTTCGCATTATAAAAGTTATTGTTGAATGTGATATTTAGTTGCAAAGATAGCCTTTGAAAACATTCTAAAGCATATTATTTTAATTTATCTTGGATAGCGCTGATCGTTAACTGAAAAACAGCCTTTGGTTTGTTCAATTCTTTAGCGATACCTGCTGTTTCACTTATACTTTAAGCTTTTGCTGAGCCATTTCTTTGAAAATGTAGTACAAATTGCTCTTAACGTGACGAGTGTAAAGTAAAGCTAACGAATGGCCATGGCCCTGGTCGATCGCTTCATAATTCAACACTGTTTCTTCTCTGTTCTCTTTCAGACTTTATAGCAGCAGGACATTCTCCAAAATCGCCGTCTACCACATTTGCCAGGAACGTACATGCACGCTCTTCGCTGAAGTCGGGAGGTGAGGAAAACAAATGTCTACTTTTTTATTTTTAATTCTTTACAAGGAAAAATGTAAATTTTATGGGGTGCTCTTTCAATTCAATTCCCACCCCCCCCCCCCCAATTCATGAATAGGCAGTATGAAGTACATAAGGAGAATCATAGATGGAACAGCTGCTTACCATGCATGCAAACTATAAGCATAGTTTGTTAAGTAATAAGTGTGTGTTCTTGGTCAAGAGGCCGCCCCAGGTTTAATTTTTAAATTAATTAAAATTCCTTTCCAAACAAGTTTAAATATTCTTGTCTGGATATTTCGACGCACTTGGTCGTTAAAAACGGTCCGTATTCCTGCATCACAGTTTTAGTCGTCCTTTCAAAGCAACCTGTAGTTCATCTTCTGCATTGCCTCGGTTTTTCAGATGTCGTCGAAGGTGACATCGTGTTGGACCGAAACACGGCGAGTATGTATCGCGGAGAATCAAGGAACGCCATGAAAAATGTCAAACTGTGGCCTAACGGAAGAGTGCCGTACATCCTCGACAGTAGTGTTGGTGAGTTTGTTGATAGTGTATAAAAGGAAAAATTTTATTCTTCCTTATTATTCTGACTTGTTTTGCCTCTGTTTCTCGATGTCATCATCATCATCATCATCATCATCATCACGACAAGAAGATAAAGTGTCTGTTCTTCTAGCTGACCACAAGTAGTCTACTAACCGGGGACACAAATATATCATATACACTGATGAAAGGTATAAATGTATAGATAAAAGTGTGTTAAAAGTATACCTGGTATTTTAACCCTATCCCCCTGTTCGTCGCCCCCCCCCCCCCTCCCCCTCCCCCCTTCCCCCTTTCACCCCGCCCCCTTTTTTGACAAATAATTAAAAAGAAAACTCGTAGAATTAAAATGTTTGACACGCAATTTCTCCTGAAGTTGTATATTATTTTTATCAGTACAATGGTGACAGGTAAAGTTGTACTTGTTAAAGTGGTCATTCATTTTTATAAATAAGTCTTCCTTTTTTTCTTTTCTCCACAACAGATGATTACTTGAAGCAACAAATCGAGTTGGGTGCTCGCGAGTACGAGAAGTATACTTGTATCAGACTTGTTCCCAGGACTAATGAGAAGGACTACATCCGGGTCGTAAAGCCAAGCGCTGGGTGAGTGATGGATACATGTCCTTCTTCTCCTCTCTACAGTCTCCTTCTCTTGCACTCTCCTAGCTTTCCACATTATCATCTCATTTCATTTTCCGCTTTTTTCATCTTTCACAGATGTAACTCCATGGTCGGCGTTGTCGGCGGAGAGCAAGTCCTCAACATGGGTCCCGGATGTGAATACGTGGGACTTGTACTGCACGAGTTCGGACATGCTATTGGCTACTTCCACGAACACAACCGACCGGACCGAGATGACACAGTCAGGGTTCTGTGGGAAAACGTCCAAGCAGGTGTGGTCAGCATAGAGAAGGGGTCGAAACATTTACGGGATGGAATTTGTGGTCTAATGCGTAAAAAAGATATTTCTATTATTTTTTATCCTGAAATATGCAATAAATTTCAAATCCAAACAACAAGAACTTTATTCTGCCTTTATTGAGGGCACAGTGCATGATATAGCAATTTAACATCTTTTTTAAACATTTGTTAAAATATCGGGGTCTTTTTTCGTATGTGGCAGATTTCAAAGACGCTTTTGCCAAGTACACGTTTGATGAGGCAGATACTCAAGGATTCCCTTACGATCTGACTTCCATCATGCACTACGAGAATGGCGCCTTTAGTGGCGGCTACTGCAGACCGACCATGTTGGTGAAAGCCAACCCCTCGTACGAGATCAGGCCGGTGTTCAAGAGGAAATTCAGCCCTCAAGACGTTCAGAAGATCAACAAGCTGTACGGTTGTCAGACCAACCAACTGCCACCTGTGGGTTAGTATAGTGAAAAAGATAGAAAAGATGTTTCATACAAAACCGAAACAACGGGACACCACGGAAATACGTTTTCCGGCCGTGCGGGCACCTTATTTTTGAGGCAGCGGTCTTTGCACAAAGCTGTGGGTTCGAGTGCAGAATTTGTATTTCAGTGTAACATTCGTAAAACCTCAGGAAGCTCAATGCTTAGGACTTGACGCTCAACTGTAACTTAGTTCAATGCCTCTTGCACACGGGGTGAAATTTTACCTCGAATTAGACCGAATTACATCGATAGTAACGTCTACGATCACCGACCAACGAAAGTGACGTCAAAAACGTGTCTTCGCCACGTCAAGCAGTGGCAGTGGTAACCGTGACTGAAGCTGGAAACCTGAGTTTGGAAACTCTTTCACTCGCAATATCAAAATACTGGGGCCGTATTCACCAAACTTGCGTACGAACAAAAATGTTCTTAAGTATGACTTACGCACCGTAAGTTCGACTTGTGTGTATTATCTTGCTGAAGATAGTATGCGTAAGTCATTGCTCTGATGCATAAGTCATGCTTACGAACATATTTTTTGTTCGTACGGAAGTTTGGTGAATACGGCACCTGTTTCCCCCAACCTTTTAATATATGAGTGATATAGTGAGAGTTGATTGTCCAATCATCTTTCATTTGAGCAAACTATCAAATGGCAAATTTTCCTTACTGGATGATATATCTCTGGCGAGAGACTAAAGGATAAAATTGAAGTTGATCACTCTTGGTAGTGAAAGGATTAACATAGGTTTTGCATGCTTATGCCAACAGTATCTGACTGTAGATCAATTACTCCAACTTTAAAAAATTCACTTTCAATTAACACTTTGTCAGTGGGGCTATTTGTGTAATTATATGTGTGTATTTTCCATCATAGTATTGCCTGGAACCAACAACATGGATCCAACGAGTGAGTACCTTTGTAATATAAGGTTATTACATTTCTTTAGTAGGTCGCACCTTATCAGCAATTTTATTTTTTAATTTTTTTTATATTTTTTTATTCTATTTATTTACATATTTATTTTTATATCTATTTGTTTTTCTACTTATTTTCGTCTACACGTGTGTACAAAATATAACTTGTTTAAAACAACAAGAATGTTATAACAAGGGGACAATAAAATTGATTGATTGAATTTGGGCGTTCGTTTTTTGTCCGCTTACCCTGCGAGGGAGCTAATCACGACGATCTCTCATGAATACTCAGGCGTCCTTTTCACGGTGATATATTGATATGAGATCAGTTGTTCTTCGTGTGGTGACGTCACAGTGTGTATTAACCGTCATATTATCCAGAATGCCCCTGCAAGGATATGTACGATAAGTGCGACGAATGGATGAAGATGGGCGAGTGTGGCAATAACCTGTCGTGGATGTCCAATAACTGCCCAAAGAGCTGCAGGACTTGTGGAGGTAGCGTTCACTCAAAAAGTATTTGTTATATGTGTTCACTCATCCCAACATAACTTTGTTTGTCGGTGCAGTGACGATAACGATTCTTTTGATGAATGTGGTGTACAGTTATGATGTACTGTCTATTGTGTGTTTATTTCAATTTCCAAACAGAAAGAACGTTATTTAAAATAAACAAAAATAACTCGAAAATCGATTAACTGCAATGATAATGTCGCTAGATGCAGTGACGAAACAATACTGGAACTTTTTGGCCATAAATTGAAGCATGAGAGAAGTCATACAGTCAACACCCTCTAAGCGGACACTTCTCTAAGCGTTCTTCTCTCTATAAGGCGGGCAGAATGCAAATTTGGTCCTTGCCGATTTTCACTTGTTTCTCTGTGACTGAACTCTCTCTAAGACGGACACCTCTCTAAGGCGGACACTAAATCTAGTCCCGAGGGTGTCCACCTTAGGGAGAATTGATTGTAAATGGTTAGGTTTCACTTTAAGTACATCTCACACATTGTTCTTCTTTGTTTCTTTCAGAGCCTCCTTCAGGTGAGTTTCTTGGAGACAACGAATACGACTACACCAAGTGGATTATAACTTTGTTCAGCCAATAATACACTGACCTTTGAGTAACGCTTAATTTCTAATCCTCGTGTCCAGACTGCCAGGATCTGTACCCGGTCGCCTGTGAAACCTGGGGCAAAGACGAGTGTGAAAAGAACGCCATGTGGATGTCGGAGAACTGCAAGAAAACGTGTGACACGTGCATAGGTGAGTAGGACTGGGATAGAGCAGAGCAAAATGACAAGGGGGTTCCTCTTGGCCATCAGGGGGCAACATACCAGGGGAGCCATCTTGGCCTCTTTCTGGTCCCATCTATTACAGAGGCACGGGTAGTTTTAGAATCAATTTCAGTGAAGTTTTCCTGCCTTCAAAACGACGTTTGGTTTGGTTTTGTTTTGTTTTTAAACCAAAACAGAACAAATCAGAACTACCCTGGGCGCTTATTTCAATTTGGTATAAGGCCGGAGGCACTTATTCCAGAGGAGGCGCTTATTTCAAATTCTGGATGAGAGGAGGGGCGTTTATTCGAGGCCCTGCTTCCAAACTGAAGGCATCACACAATCTTTTTTTTTTTTTCACTCCTGGGCTCATAATACAAATTCTCTCAACCAGTCAAGAAGAACATTTATGATTGATGCAGTTAGAATTGATAGGCCAATCAGCTGTCGTCTGAGCAAACTATTAAGTATTTTAACAAGTTCTCCATACTGTACCATAACTGTCTCCTGAGAGACTGAAGGAGAAAATTGAAGTTGATCACCCAGGACATGCACACCTTTTAGAAATACTTACCATCTGCTCACAACGGTGTAGTGTGGACATTTTGATACTCTCTGACTTTGATATTTTTACCTTTCAGTCGACCCATCAGAATGTAAAGACAGATTCCAAAAATGCTCTTCGTGGGCTAACGATCTGGGACATTGTTCTGAATCCTTCCAGTGGATGAATACATTCTGTAACAAGAGCTGTCGAGTGTGTGGAGGTATAGCTCACAATAAGCTGATTAATTACATGCATACAATAATTTATGCATTCTGATTGGCTGAGCGCACGTCAATTTATCCCAAACAGTGCAAAAATGTGAAATTAAGAGTGCAGAAATTTGAAATTAAAAATTGCCGACTGTTGGCGCGCGTATGTGCGAAGCCAAACAAAACAGAAGGCATGCTTTCATTCCTCAGGACGATTCCGATTCTGTTTGTGAGAAAACAAAGTTCTTGAGAGACACTTGTAAATTGTAACGAAATTGAAAAAAATTATTGTATGCATGTTATTAACAAGTAATCACATGATTTCGCGTGCAATTTTGGAATAAATAAGCACTCGTAAATTTTTCAAAGACCACAAATTGCACTCGCGCGACGCTCGTGCCATTTTGTGGAAATATTTGCTCGTGCTAATTTATTCCAAATTGCACTCGAAATCATGCGATTACCTATACTAACAAAGTCTATTTTACTGTAGGTAGAAAGGACAAGCAGTGAATTTATAAGTGAATGGGACTACGCTCCAGGGCTGGGTTGTTAAAGCCCGGTTAAGTCAACCCAGGATTAACCAAATTCTTTCGCTCTTGTTTGTGGCTAACAAACTGCAGAATTTTGATCGTAGACTAGCTAAAATGTTTGTTCTTGCTCAAAACATAGCGACAGAGTCCTTTTGTGATCAAACGCTTTTGTTTTTAGGCTTAAAAATGACAACAAAGTCTAGACTTAACCCGGGGTTAGCTTAACCTTGCTTCGAACAACCGGGCCCAGGACGGTTTGTTTTGTTTATGGAGGTACGGTCAATTCGCCGTAAATGAAGAGATACATGTAAGTCACTAAAATACCTTGGTGTAGAAGTTGTAGTAAAGGTATAGCTAAACTGGAGAATCATTCTAGCAAAGTGGGAATTATCCATACGCTATATGTTGATTGAAACATGGATCTCTAATAACTGAATATTCACTGTCAAGACTTGGAAAAAGTTTGGGCAAAAACCTGAACGGCTAAACGTCTCCAAGACCATTGATGGCTTAACCACTGATGGCTTAATCTAATCACGAGCAGTCATGTAGCTCCTGGTTCTACAATTTAGATATATATTTTTGCATGAATGACATTTCTAACTTGTGTTTTCTGCTTTGTTTTATCTATTCAGAGCCTGATTCAGGTAAGAAATTTCACTGTTCTTTCTCTGGTGAACCAAGCACAGATAATAGTCTTCTTTTCAATATAATAGTCTGGGTGTTTGCTCGACAGATTGTAAAGACAAATATCCAGTCGCCTGCGATGATTGGGGTCAGCAGGGAGAGTGTCAGGCGAACCCCGTGTGGATGGGACTAAACTGCAACAAGACATGCGCCATTTGTGGGGGAGGTACTGCGGACAGAATAGCTTAGTCTCAATTTTATTCTCGTTTAGACAGTCAGTTGGCCAAATTGTGTTAATCCTGGATTAGTCATGTAGTTTATTGGTTGATGATTAACCCACGTTCCTCAAATTCTATACATTCCACCGACGCTCGGGTAATTCTTTTTTTCAAAAGCTCATGAGATGAAGTATCTACCCTGGAAATCTTAGTCTTATTCATTGCATTTTCATAATGTTATGCCCGTTCGAAAAAATGTTCAAAAATCACCCAAAATGACCAAATTAGCCTCCAAACAACTGGTATCTTTTAATCAGATATAATCTGCATCGTAAAACTTTATTTCTTTATTTCCAGGTACCCCTCCAACCCCAGACAAGTGCAGGGATCGCAAAAAGATGTGTTCCTCGTGGGCTGCCTCAGGGGAATGTTCTTCAAACTTCCAGTGGATGTACGACAACTGTGCCAAAAGCTGCAGGGTTTGCGGAGGTAAACACAGGGCACAGAAGAGTTCGCTTGCTTACTATTATGTGAAACCCTATATATTGACCTACATGAAGGATACCGCAGAACGATTTCATCGCATAGATGTACAACTCGAGCACAAACGCATTTGTAATAGAATGATTTGTGTCAAGTAAAAACAAGCGACGCAGTCCACGGAAATGTGACATATATTTAGTCCATGTGCTTGCGCATGTTTCGAGCCTGGTCGCTCGTGAAACCAGGTTTAAACGAATTAATGTGTACGTGATTAATGAGATTGACCTACTGTATATTTTTGTTTCCACAGAACCAGATTCAGGTGGGTGTCATTTATTGCTATCCAAACATAATATCTACATGTCACATAATATTTGACACGACTTTCGAACACTAATGCATAGCTAAACTTTGAAGTCATTTTATTATATCTGACGTAAATTTCACGCGATTCATATGGCGTTTAACTCTATCACTCCTGAAAGTGATCAACTTCAATTTTCTCCTTCAGCTTCTTGCCACATATATCGTACAGTCTGGAGAATATGCCACTTTATAGTTTGCTTATCAGCTCTCGCTATGTCACTCATACTTTCTTGTTGTCTGGTTGAGATCATTTGTATTATGAGGTCGGTAGTGAAAGAGTAAAGAATCATCTTTCCTGGTCAACAGCTTGTCAAGACAAGTATCCAGTCGCTTGTGATGACTGGGGAAAACAGGGAGAGTGCCAGGCAAACCCCGATTGGATGGGCAAAAACTGCCCCAAGACCTGCGCCATCTGTGGGGGAGGTAGAGTGGACAAAATAACTTAGCCTGAATTACCCTCTCGGGTAGAGTCAATCACTCCAGTTAACCTTCTGAGTCACAAGTTTATAACTTTATGACTTAGACAGTCAGTCACTTTGTTAAGCCCTGGCCAAACGGACGGCCAAGTTCAGCCAAGTTTTCAACTTGGTCCAACTTGGATATCGTTTGGCCACCCACTTGGCTCGACTTGGCAGCAACGTTTGGCCACGCGCATGCAAGTGTGCAAACCAATCCGAGCTCAGTATTTGAGTCAGATGCACTCTTTGTAAATGCCAATAAATATCCGGTGAATTTTAATCAGTATTTTAACTTTTGATGAATATTTGCTGTCCTACTGATTAGTATGCATAACTTTTCATAACGATCTGTACACTGCATAGAAGAATTATGTACTTCCAGTCACTCTTTCATTTCACAAGCACGGCGAGCCATTGTAAATGTCCATACAGACCGGACGCGAATATTTTATCTATTACTTAAACACTTACTCACTTGCATACTCATTGCATTACGCTTTTGTCTACTGATGTTTCCATGGCTAAAATGAACATAATAACATGACCAGCACATTGTTAGCGCACTAACCTATGATAATATGAAAAACTCGTTTGTGGTCTGCTATATATGTGCACAGTTTGTAAAGAAATGTCTTTTTTTAATACCAGGAACCCCTCCAACGCCAGTGTGTGAGGATAAAAACCAGAAGTGTCCCTCGTGGGCCAGCTCTGGGGAATGCTCGGCGAACTTTCAGTGGATGCACAAAAACTGCGCCAAGAGCTGCAGAGCTTGTGGAGGTAAGAAGTCCGTACTCTTGGTTAGTACGTCGCCTGGAGGTATTTAAAGAAATCGTACACCACAACAGATTCGTTAAATAGATGAGTAAAGCCAAGAGTGAGTCCAGAGTTACACAGTGAGATAATGAGCAGTAGAATCAGTAGAAATTAGTAAACAAAAACAAATAAAGAGATAAAAATTGGAACAGAAAGAGTGAGAGCGAGTGAGAAATGAATCGTTCACGTAGCAACAACAACACAGCAACTGAAAGGAACATATGGATAGATGAGCTGCCAGTCAGTATTACTAAATTACGATTGCAAATTCTTATTTTTTTCTATTTTTTTCCCTACAGAACCAGATTCAGGTGGTAGGTGTTATTTGTTTTATAATAGTATGGGAGACGGATACCAGGAACTTGATGAGGCCTTGATAGTCATTGCAGGATTCTTTGACACTGGGTTATAATTGTGACCTTAATTTTTTCTTTTACTTGCTGCGTTCTATGGACACCTGTCTAACGGCTGTACATTCAGATACGCTGAGGGGTAGGGGTGAGGGATTCAGTTATAAACACAGTGATTTTGTGGGCGTTTTGTTGTTTACCTTTTTATTTTTTTAAATAGGTTGTAAAGACAACTATCCCGTGGCTTGTAACGACTATAAAAATAACGGAGAATGCAACATAGATCCTACGTGGATGGCGAAGAACTGTCCTCTATCCTGTAACACTTGCAACGGAGGTGATGAAGAGAGTTTATGCATAATTTTGTGCTATCAGTAAGGCGACTTGTCCATAGTTATACAGGAGTTTGTGCAGGCTTCACTGGCCGCCTACCTGCCTCGTCTACCCTTTTAGTCATATCTCGTAGTTTTCTTTTTCTTCTACCCCCTTCCCCTTCCCCAGCTTGCTAGTTGCTTCCTTCCACATCCTTTCATTTCCGTGCCTCCCTTCATTCCTCCTATCTCCCTCTTCGTATCTCTTTTTCTTTTTAATTCTTCTCTCTTCCTATTTTTGTTCTTTTCCCCCTCTTCATTCCCCTGTACACCTTTTCTGTTTATCAGTTTTCTCACCTACCTTTGCTTCAAATCTCTTTCCTACACTTTTGTTTTCCGGTTTCTTTCAAACCCTCGCCTTGATAGAGAAGCCCAAGACTTGCTTTCATAATACCATATTCTACTGTTTAACGCCTCTTTCTCTGGGGCCAATTCAATAAAACGTTTACAAGTGTAGTTTACAAGTTGGGCCAATTTCACCACACGTTAAAACACACTTTAGTCCAATACCATGACCACATGATCAGTTCCAGTTGAGACCTGTATTTGTAATGTTTTGCAAACCTTTGTCCGATTGAAAGTCCGTTTAGTGGTGTTTGAATAATGGTCCAACTTGTAAAATACACGTGTAAGTGTTTATTGAATTGGCCCCATGGATACTTTATGTTCTTGTCGACTTGTTGTACTGTCTGCATTGTGCTCTAGTCCTCTAGTCAGCCTATTTACGTTTTAAATTTGTGTTGTCTTGCCATCCTCAGGAACCATTTCTCCTCCAGTCACTACACGCCCTCCCAATCCAACCAACCCGCCGAACCCAACCAATCAGCCGAGCGACTGCAAAGATGTCTACCCACAGTATTGCCCCGACTACAAGAAGCGGGGCATGTGTTCCACACATCCTGACTATACCGCCAAAGTGTGCAAATTTACGTGTGGATACTGTGGTTAGTACGAAGTATTCCGTGCTCCATCGCAACTCGTTATCTAGGTCCTAGTATCGTATCTCATCTTGTGAAAGCAGATGGAGTTTCCGCCTGTTTTTTTTTTTTTTTTTTTTTCACGAACTGTGCTTTCAAAGCACATTCAAAGTACAACAACACCATCACCTTTCACTACCTCATGTACGCACACACATATGCACACTGCTCAGCACTTTATCTACATACATATATACTGCACTTAAACGTATTTCACAACTTCATATACACACACATATGCACACTGCTCAGTATTCCATGTACATACAGATATACTGCACTTGAACATTTTTCACTACTTCATGTACACACTCATATACTGCACCTAAACTCAAGTTGGTAGAGTGAGCATAAGTTTTTGTTTGTTTGTTTCTATGACAGGTGGGTCGGGTAACTGTAAGGATGTGTATCCTCAGCACTGTCCATCGTACAAGCAACAGGGCATGTGTACCGACCCACAGTACCAGGACTACGTGAAGGAAGTGTGCAAGTTCACCTGTGGATTCTGCAGTAAGTAGTGACATCATAACAAACTGTAACTAAAGTAAGACTTAAGCAATTACAGTGAACTCTCTCTAAGAGTGATCAACTTCAATTTTCTCTTTTCAGTCTCCCATCAGAGATATATCGTACAGTATGGAGAATTTGGCACTTGATACCTTGCTTCAATGACAGCTGATTAAAACAGAAATTCTCTTTTTATCACTCATACATTCTCCCATTTTATGGTTGGGAGAATTTGTATTTTGAGCTTAGAAGTGAAAGGGTTAAATAGGTGTCCGCCTTACTGAGAGCCGGAGACGTATAACTTGGATCGACTGAGGGTCGGTGTGTGAAAGCTGGACGCCGTTAAAGGATTTGAAGCTGACGTTTTGAACGCTAGTCCTTCGTCTCAGCAAAATGACAGAGTTCAGTTACATAGAAACAAGTGAAATTCGGCAAGGACCAAATCTGCATGCTGTCCGCCTTAGAGAGGTGTCCACTTGGAGAGAGTCGACTGTGCATTGTTAATCCAAGAGGCTGAAAGAAAACACTATCGACAAATCAGAACCATAGTATGGTTTGCAATTACTTGGTTTTACTTTGAAGAAGAGACCGATCAGCGTGCTAGAAAACGCCATCAGTGCTTGCTTGCGTGCGCGACGATTTAGGCCTCAGTTTGCGTCTGATTAGCCGAGAATGCAGTCAAATTTGTTTGAAAAGATAGAAAAGCGCAGAAAACTCAAAACCACGAATTTTCAGTTCGAAAATAATAGCAAAATAATAAGTAATACAAAGCATAAAGAAACATCAAAGCGAGCCAATTTCCAATTTGTTTGTTTTTGTTTTTGTTGTTGTTGTTGTTGTTTTTTAGGTTAAAACACAGTGGAATCACAAGTTCTCTTCACTGCTGGAACAAAGAATACTAAATAAATCTGAATCAAATTAAATTCGATCTCTGTGCCTTTTTTCTCTCGTATCATTTTCTGGGTTTTTCGCCTCACATATTTACTAAAGACTGTAGGGCTTTATTCGGCAGACCAGGTTTACGATGGTATGTTACTCCGGATCCGGTTGCTCAAAGGTCCATTAAGCTAACTCAGGATTAACCAATTTTTCTCTCTTGTATTTGGCTACCAAACTGCAGAGTTTTGATCAAAGACTGGCAAAAAGTTTGTTCTAGCTCAAACATAGCAAGAAAGTCGTTTTGTGAGCAAAAGCTATTCATTTTCGGACTTAATCCAGGATCAGCCTATTGTAATCTTGCTTTGGACAACTGAGCCAGGAGCATTTTTATGGTGACAGTTCAATCAGAATAGAGGGACGGGACATTCAAAAGAATGTTGTAATTGTGGGCTATGCCAAGACTTTTGGCTCTTTTGCCCACAAACACTAAGTGCAGGATTTGCCGACACACACCCGAATGTCCGAGAGATGCCGAACGTCCGGAGACTGCCCGAATGCTCGAGAAATCCCGAACGTCCAAAAGATCCCGAAAGGGGCTTTTTTGAGTACGCTCGCAAACTTTGATACATAAAGTAGTGACGATTAGATGCTTTTATTTTACTTTTCTAACTTCTGTTTTACTAATCACACCATTCGTCTTGCCGATAGATCGCTGCAGTCAGTCCAGAGAATACACTATCAGGCACCTGTTGTGATAAAGTAAAATAGTAATTAAAATTCTCGTGACCCTTAACTGCCATTGAAGCTGGCTTAACTGTCTGTTACGAAAGCAACATTGAAATTTCACGTGACATCAATGCAGCCCCAAGGCATTGCTAAGTGGTATCCAAACTGATCAAGGCTGTAATGCTTGGGGTCCTCTATAACACTAACCACAATATCCACACGTGTATTTGCACACTTCTTTTGTGTAGTCGGGGTGTGTTTCACACATTCCTCGTTTCTTGTAGTCCGGGCAATACTGCGGGTACACATCCTTACAGTTGCTTGGCTGCGATGTAGTTCCGCCTTTAAGAAGAGATACAGTGAAACCTCGCTATCTCGAACTCTCAAAGTAATCAAGAAATAACTCGACATGCGGGGGTTCGACATAGTGAGGTTCTACCAAGGGGGAATTTCTAATAAATTCGTTTTCAAGGGAAGTCGAATTCTGTTCGAGATAACAGGGACTTTGATATAACCGAGTTCTACAGTATGTGAAATAAGGACGGACTAATGGCCTGGCAAAACGAGGACACATTGTGGCGGCAACATTGTCTCCTTCGATGTTTCCGTGGTGGCAAAACGTGCGGCAACATTGTTGCGCTCAGTGTGGGCACAAAAAATGTTTCTGAGGTTTATTAAAAGCATTTTTTGTGCCCGCAACAAATAATTCGAACTAAAAACAACTGTGTCACTGATTAGCCTGATAAAAGCTTTTTTCTATAAGTACTTATCAGAAAGAGAACTTGAGAAGGTTATACAAGCAAGGGAGACAAGCAGAGAGATATAAGGAAATAAACATGACTATTAAAAATCTGAGTGGACACTACACAGCACAAAACAAAAGCAAAGACAGTAATGAGATAGAAATAAAACCATTTCCTTTATCGCACTAACCACAATATCCACACGTGTATTTGCAGACTTCTTTGGTGTAGTCAGGGTGTGTTTCACACATTTTGTTCTTCTTGTAGTCCGGACAATACTGCGGGTAGATGTCTTTGCAGTCGCCCGGCTGAGTTGGGACTACAGGTGGGGAGTTGAGAGCACAAACAAACAAACAAACAAACAAACAAGTTTAGATTACCTTTTTTTTGTCCTGGTTTACAAGTACGACGCAAGCATAAGCATAGCAAATAAATAAATAAATAGCAAATACGTCCGTTCTTTATGCTTATGTTTAAGTCGTCACTCTCTTGTGCTATGCTTGTGCTGATGCTTGCGTCTTACGTGTAAACCAGCTTTTATAAATGTTTCTCTGACTGTTTTACTTAACCCTTAGACGGCCAAATTTTTTCCCGGGAAAAGAAAACAATTCAGACTGAGCTGACATTTAATCGAATATTTCTTTCCAAGTGAATTATACCTGGGCAAAAGTATACATTTTTGGAAAGCTTACAACCTAAAGAGTACTTCTAATAATGTTTGTAACTCATTATCAGTACTGACAACATGATTATGGTCAGCAAGTCTGAGTAAATTACTTCACCAACGGCAAAAATATTATAATCTTGGCTTTCATGGCAGCTCTCAAAACACCAGACAACAAACAAATTCAAACTAACACCTCTGAAAATATCCACAAACATACAGGGAACAAAATATAAAACAGTTGTGAAGAAAATGTAAACTGTGTCTCGATGAAACTAAAATAATCACAAGTTGAGTTGGCAGCCATCTTGAATGCTTCTATCGGCTGGTTCATATTCTTGATCATTCTCACTTTAAACCGAAGCCTACAGGGTAATTGCGACCTCATGATAAATCAACACGAGTTAGGCGATAATCTGTTTCGAGTTTGCAATCACAAATACGATTTCTCGACAAATATAGAACCAAACCTATCGGATTCACTTCGTTGTCGGTCATCAGAAGGTTCTCTTTCGTGTAGCGGGATATTTTGCCGTGTTCTAGCAGTGTAAACAGCCGTCTGTCCTTCGTCTGTCACATCGGCAATAAATGCTTCGTCGCAATTAGTGAATTTTCCATCGGAATCGCCTAAGACTAGCCCCACAACTTCCATCTTCAGTGCATCTCGCATCCGCCATGTTTTTTAAAGTCCAAATACACACAGAGAGTCCGAAAATTGCGAAAAAATCGACCAAGAACTCGACTTGCTTCGATGAACACGCGTCCGATTGCATGACAACAATCCCAGGGGGCATTGCACGCATGAACAGTTACGTAGCAACGAAATAACACAATATTTTGTTGGTCACGCTTCTTGGGGTCGTATACGACCCCATTGGCCGTTTAAGGGTTAATGGCTTAGGATTGGAGCCGATCAATTTCTTTAACTTGACACAAATAAAATATTCTTTTTTTCTGACCCGTAACAAGTCGATTTCTTTAACAGCTTTTATATAAGTGTAAGTTGTTTCACGAATTCTCAGGGTGTTTACGTCATTGTTGTCACTGTCGCCATATCCGCTGGTAGACGCAACTTTGGGCTTTACTTGAAAAGTTTAATCTGCACTTCAAATACAAAACGTAAATGTCAGGCACTTCTTTAAAGCAACGACTCGGAAAGTGATTTTCTTCTTTTACGTTGGGATAAAATAACTTTGGAATGCTAACACATGTGAGAACTGGAGCAATGGCGTGAAGATAAAACGTATGATAAACCAACTCAGTAAAATCCGATGCAGGAAAGCCAAACGCTTTAACGAAGTTTTAAACGTCGTTTTACGCGTTAGTCCGTTGACCCCGGATGCGAGTGGTGGTGCGTTTGAATGCCTGCGCGTGGGTCAGTGGTGCGGACTAGATTATTTTATCTCTCATCCCTCAAGCAAATCAAGGCTCAGTAAATACCGTCTGTAGGAGGAGGAGGTGGTGGCTGCGTTGTTACAGGCGGTTGAGTTGCACCTGGAAGCCAATGAATGATGTTCAGTGGGTAAATATCCAACTTTAGTTTCCTGAGAAAACTTGTGCAACGTTGTGGTTTTGTGTGGTTCATCTAGCGCATCTGGCCGGGCGGGCAGAAAGACGTCTGTTCCTTTAGAGTCGAGTGAAGAGTGACGCTGTTGTCGAAAGTACTAATCGTGTGATTGCTTTGCTTTTGCGTTTTGGATTGGTTCAAACATAATTGGCAGCAGTTTCAGTCAGCCAATCATGAACAAAAGAAAAATCCGATTGCGATCATCTTACACAAGCGAACAAGTGGCAATGGCATTGCTTCTTGGTCTTTCCTTGAAAGGCAACCAATGAAGTCACAAATTACTTTGGTTCGTGGTTGTTTGAAAGCGTTTTGTTACAGCCTGTAGTAATTTTGGTATTGGTTTCAAAAGCTGGATGATCCTATCGACAGTCGCCCGAAAACCGCTCTAGATTAGTAGACGTGCTAGTATAATATCTCTTTACAAAGTCCAAAGTTCAAAGTTCATAGTTCATTGTACGTACTTACCCCCACAGCCTCCCGTGCTCGGTGGTTTTGCTGACGTCACAACTGGAGGTTGTGTGGGACCTGGGATTCAATTATGATTTTTAAAACGTTGCCCGGATTATAGATCTTTATCGATCTTGACGTTGACAAAAACATCAGATCTCTTATCATACGGAATTAAGGGAGTATTTTCAATTACCTTATCATTTTCGTGTAGTAATTGTTAAGGACACGGCAATCATACATTTGCAGAGCCAACTATCAAAGGCTTATTTGCGAATCTCTGGAGAAGAATTTGTTCTGCTAATTCAGGAGTGTTACCCTAATTTCTTCCCGAATAATTTTTTGGTGAACAACCTTGAATTCTCATTTGTTTCAGGTTAAAAAGCTGGTCAGCTCCAGTCACTAAGTCATTAAAGTCTAACATGGCAAATGGTTTGAACCCAGGAGTGTTAACGGTAGGTTGGTTGCAATCGTCCGGGTTAGAGGAGTATCCAGAAAGACTATTGCTGGTGACTGACGTTTCGACTCCTTGAGCTGAAGTCGAATCTTCAGGGTCAAGTGAAGAGGTTTCGTCAGACATTAAATACAGTTAAAGGAACAATTTTAAGAGACTGAAAAGTGAACTCTGTTTACGCCGGCTAATATAATCATCTCCCTCCATTACTAAGGCAAATCAAGGCTCAATAAATACCATCAGTTGGAGGAAGAGGTGGCTGTGTTGTTACTACTGGCGGTTGAGTGGCACCTAGGAACCAATGAATGAGATCAGTGAGTAGTCATCTTCCGTATTCCGTTTGGTCCTAATCCAGGATTATCCTAATGGTACTTTGAACAACCGGACTCAGTATTTTCTTTCTTTCTGTTTTTATGATTGTTTTTTCTTTCTTTCCTTAAATCCACCTATTTATCTGTCCGCCACAGTACAGTACAAGTTCTGTGACCCTCACCTCCACCGTTGCAGGTCTTGCATGCTTTCTCGCAGTTTATCCCCATCCAGCTTGGGTTCTTTTCGCACTCTCCTTGCTTTCTCCAGTCCTCACACGCAACAGGATAAGTATCTCGACAGTCTAATATATTAGAATATATTAGGACATATTAAAAACAGCTTCGCTTGCAAAAATGCTGGGGCAATTGCCTCATCCACATTCACTCCAATTCTTGCGGAGAAGAAGTGCCTGTCTCAGTAAAACCGTTCTTTTATATTGGTTATCAACGGATCAACAGGATTTGAATTCCTTGGTAAAAGATTGTGTTCGGACTTCGGGTTGACATCAATAAGTACGCTTGCCAATTGTGCATTCAATGTACGATACAACAATGTTGTGGAAACAAAGGAACTAATAAATTGGCTTACCTGAATCCGGCTCTGAATAAACAATTCAAAATAAAACAAAAAACATTGGTTAGAATTAACATCCACTGCCTGGTACAATGATAGTCTGGCTGCTTATATTTTAAAATATAATTGATTTCCCCATGTGTATAAAAACTTATTACAACTACTTTTCTAAAATGTTAGCATAATTTGTCGTCACGCACTTTGAATACACGATTTCACTATTCACTGAACAACTGCTACTACCTGTGCACTTTATGCCAAAGTTTTATTGGCTAGTTATCTGTTGACTGTTGCACTATACCTCCACACACTCGACAACTTTCGTTACAGAATTTGTTCATCCACTGGAAGGTTTCAGAACAATGTCCCCCATCCCTCCAAGAAGCGCATTTTTGGAACCTGTCTCTACATTCCCCTTCGCCAACTGCAAGGTTAAAACAAAACCACGCATATTCGTAAACGGGAAGACTTACATAGATGCGTTACGCTTTGTGATTGGACCAGAAAGAGGGTAAGAATCTTATGTTGCCCCTGCTGGCCAAGATGGCCTCCCCTTGTAATGTCCGTTTGTTCTATCCCAGTTCTACTTACCTATGCATGTGTCGCACAGTTTTTTACAGTTCTCCGACATCCACATGGCGTTCTTTTCACACTCATCTTTGCCCCAGGTTTCGCAGGCGACCGGGTACAGATCCTGACAGTCTGGACACGAATATTTGAAAGGAAACAAACATTGTTACTATAAAAGGTCAGCAGCTTGCTGGCTGAATTTAAGTTATTCCACTTCGTGTGTTTGTTTTTGTCGTCTCCAAGAAACGTACCTGAAGGAGGTTCTGAAAGAAACAAAATAAACCAGTGCGTGAGATGAATAGGGATAAAGTGAAACCTATCCACTTAAGAGTTATTTCGTGATTCAATCTTAAACTCGTGCAAAAGCACATCATATAAGCTGTCATTATCACCATAAGAGTCTATTGATTTTATGAGTGCATTAGCTTATCTTCACACCGACGACCTGAGTTCGTACTTAATTGGATATAATAACTGAGTTAAAGCTACTGAGTAGTAAAATGCGGGATGAGCGAAGAAAGGAAAGTCTGTTCAGATTGAGTGAACGCTACCTCCACAAGTCCTGCAGCTCTTTGGACAGTTACTGGACATCCACGACAGGTTATTGCCACACTCGCCCATCTCCTTCCACTCGTTGCACTTATCGTAAAAATCCTTGCAGGGACAATCTGAACAATATGATGGTTAGTACAGCATGTGACGTAACTGTGTGAATAATCAATTGAAAAAGGATCAATTTCCGGCGAAGGCAGGGTTAATAAAGTGTCGGTGAACTTCTCATTTTCATAAACTTGACGCAATATATGAATCCAGTATAGAAAAAATAAGACCGTTTAGATTTTTTTAGTATTCAAACATTCTGAGGAAGACAGGTTGGGTCAAAGAAGGACTCAGTGACAATTTTAGCTTACACTTATGTGTTGAGGATCGGCATAAAGCGTTCAACGTTTGAAATGAGCCAAAGATTTTGGTCCCGGAAGAAACCTGGAACGGCGAGGAAGGGCGGTTTAACAGCAGTCTTCCCATGAAGAACATTTGAATGATTTAGGACGATGTGTGTAAAATAATACTTACCTGAAGGATTGTTTGTTCCGGGCGACACTATGAAGGAAAGAAGATTACAAAAAAATTAACAAGATGAGATAAAACCAAAGCCTGTTTGTCCAAAGTTAACTCAAATGTACGCTAGAGCTTAGAAGAACTTTCCGTTACTTTTAACGATTAAAGTCTTTTGCAAAGACAGTGTATACGTGAATATAAACAAGGCGAGTTTACAGCCGATCTACACACGTTTTCAACCAGCTTAGAGTTCTGACAAATGTACCTCTTTTAAGGAACAAAAAACAGCAACAATGAAAACAAAATTTTTGAAGCTGAGATTTTCCTGAACCTCAAAAGCGGTTAATGGAATTCTATTGCTTCGGGTTTCTTTCTTTTCTTGAGAGAGAGAGAAAGAGAGAGATATTACTTACCCACGGGTGGCAATTGGTTGGTCTGACAGCCGTACAACTTGTTGATTTTCTTGATGTCTTGAGGGCTGAATTTCCTCTTGAACACAGGTCTAACTTCATACGAAGGGTCGGCTTTTACCAACATGGTCGGTTTGCAGTAGCCGCCCGCACTGAAGGCGCCATTCTCGTAGTGCATGATGGAAGTCAGATCGTAAGGGAATCCTTGAGTGTCTGCCTCATCAAACGTGTACTTGGCAAAAGCGTCTTTGAAATCTGTCAAATAAAATAGAACTGCCTGCTCAAATTTCAGCATGTGAAGACTGGTATTGTAGTATTATAGAGAGCTTTCATTTGAGTGTTTACACTTTTAGGTTCTATTTGACACTTCAGGAGTCAAAGGAGTTGGAAGTGGTCATTTGTACTTTACTATGCAATATTTGTACGTTACTAGTAAGGGAGTTACATAATAATAGATGTCAAAATCTATTCATATATGTACGGCCCCGGCATCCTTCTCTATACTAAGCCTTACCTGATTGGACATTTTCCCACAGAACCCTGACTGTATCATCACGGTCCGGCCGGTTGTGTTCGTGGAAGTAGCCAATAGCGTGTCCGAACTCGTGCAGTACAAGTCCCACGTATTCACATCCGGGACCCATGTTGAGGACTTGCTCTCCGCCGACAACGCCGACCATGGAGTTACATCTGTGAAAGATGAAAAAAGCGGAAAATGAAATGAGATGATAATGTGGAAAGCTAGGAGAGTGCAAGAGAGAAGGGAGAGTAGAGAGTGCGACATGGAACCTACTATACAAGCGCAGTAAAACTGAAGAGAAGTATAGCAGCATCTGAAGAAATCAATAAGAAGACGAAGAAGAAAAAGAAGAAGAAGAAGAAAAAGAAGAAGAATTAGAAAAAAAAGAAGAAAGAAAAATGCAATGAAAAAGGAAAAAGAAAAGAAGAGGAGGAAATACGATCATAGGTATGTGGAAAGACATAAAAACATACGGAAAGAGTGATCCATCTCACCCACAACACATGAAATTTGACTAAATTGCTTGTGAGAAAGACTGGGAGATTGAAAAAATAATGTTAAATCCTTCCACTGTCAGAGGCAAACCTGTGCTCATGTTGCTGTGTTGTTTCACTTTCTCTCTTACTCACAACCAGCTGGCTACTAGATTTCCAAAATATTTCTAGAAAAGAATTCACGTAGTACAAAAACTATGGAAGTAAGCAGGACTAATTCTTAAAGAGTTTTAAACCAATTATGGAAAAAAAACCCAGTGTTTATAATAAATCACGGCAGTGGTGATGGCGATTGGGAAATACAATATAATGAAGCGTTAATATTAAATATGGTTCTCACCCAGAATTTGGTTTCACAATCCTGATGTAGTCCTTTTCGTTGGTCCTGGGAATGATCTTAAGGCATGTGTATTTCGCATACTCCTCAATTCCGATCAAGATCTGCTGCTTCAAGTGATCGTCTAGACAGGGAGAGGTCAGCGTTTAGTGAATGGCAGACAAAAACAATATTTGCACCCCATTTTGGAACCTGTATCCCAAAATGTGCGCCCTATTTAGACTAAAATGCTGAAAATGGCGGAAGGTCGTATTTGCACTAGGTATGTGAGATTTTGCAGAAGAGAGTTCTTTTAGAAGCTTAACACCTTTCGACCACAAAAGCAAGTCAAAATTTGCTTCTTCGTACTCACCAACGCTGGAGTCTAAAACATACGGGACTACTCCATTGGGCCACAGTTTAACGTTTTTCATGGCGTTCCTTGATTCCCCGCGGTAAAATGAGGCCAGGTCTTCATTGAGTCTGATGTCACCTTCCACAATGTCTTTTGATAGAGTCGGACAATATGAAATAAGTTCTTATGGGCTTCTGCTCAGGTAGGTACAAATTCTCACAAACGAATAATTCTAATAAACATTTGCCTACGAGCTGCTGGTAATGCGAAATTGGGTATGTTATCAAATTCCATTTTCTCTTTGGTTTTGTAACAGTATTGTTGAAGATTGAGCGGCCGAGAAGATATTCCTGGGTCATTGTCTACCTCGCTGTGTGACAAACAATTGAAAAAAGAAAGAATTAAGTCTTACCTCCTGATTGGAGTAAAGAGCGGCTCTTCTCATTCTTTGTAAACACACTCGGCTGTCCCCTGGGAGATACGTACTTTGCTGTTGAGAGAATGTGTCAATGTATTTTAGCTTTTTACAAACTAATTGGGGACACTGTAAAATAATTTGTTGGCAAAAGTAATTGGGGACTTAATTATTAAATAGCAATGTGTATAACAATACAAGATACATTATACCTAAATTCTAACTAAACTGGACGTACGGATTTAAAATAATCCGATTACGGATTAAATATAATTTAAGGCTTGCTCTAGCGTGTTATGCACTACAAAGTACCGCACAGTTGGGAAAGGCGTTAAACTCCGAGAAAAAAATTAGGTATTCCGCTGTACATTTGAGTAATGGATGGAAAAAGCAAGCACCAGAACAAGAACCGCTATTCTTGTGATCTATTTTGATTTCCTTGTTTGACTCTGTTATGTAGTCATTCACGAGCTGAAGACCACAACTATAACGAAAAATCATGTGTAAGGGAAGATTTGAGAGTTTTACTTTGCTTGCCTTGTAAGCAGTCAAGCAAAAAGCATGAAATTTCACAGAAATTTGGGCCCCGTCCCCTGAACTTCACTCAAATTATTGAATAAAACGAAACTGAAAGGTTTCACCTGAAGCAGAAAATGCGAGAATAAACGGCACCACGTATAATAGCAGCATCTTGAGCTTGTAACTGACTTTACGATGCTCACTCAAATTCTGCAAGTAAATGCGGCAAGGTTAATATGCTCTCGAGTTATATAGGATAAGTCTCCAGTTTTTATCAAATACACCTGAAAGTTGGAGCAAATAAAGTTCACAAAGCTTGACGCTCATAAAACAAGTGTTTTGACGTGTTGGAATACAGTGACTGTTAATGTCAGACTGAATAGTTGAAGTCTCACGACCTTAAATATATTTTGAGTGATTCGTAAGTTTCTTGTTTGTTCACCTTTTCGGTGACCGTAACTTTATCTAGCTTTTACGGATTATGTTGAACAATAGACTCTGCAAAATAGTTAGCTATACCCTTCAGAAAATATCACTATTTATTTCCTCTAAAGAGGATTTTTGCTACTTTTTGAGCCATGTCTTACAAAATTGTCATCAACATATAAAGAATAATTAATAATCTCGGAAATCAGCGATATTGCATGGATTCATAGAAACCTTTATTCAGATACAACGAGTTTGACAAGTTCCTGCACAGCAAATTTTAAACGCAGGTTTAAACTTTTAAGCATCTTGCAGCAACATCTTACTGTAGGAATTGACAAAAGCTACTTCAGTTTTAAATGAAACAATAAGAGCTTTTTTGATGTTTGGACACCTTATTTTTATGAGTAAGACAACCCCTGAAAACCGACATTAAGCGTCAGTTGGCATCTAAAGTTTGTCAGCAAAAAAAGGAAACCCAAATACAGTGGGAGACAAACTGATTTTCCATTGTTCAAACTCTTGATGGCACAATCAGTAAAATATCAGCTTACAATTGTATAAAGATCTGGAAGATATGGCAAGTTAGACTTCTTACACAGTGTTAGCCCACTCTTTTTACCCAGGTATTACTGCCAAAAATCGATAGGAATTTATACAAATCCTATTTCCCGAACTGCTAAATGACGTGAATTCAAATGAAAGCTCTGGGCCCGGTTTTTCGAAAGCCGATTAAGCTAATCCAGGATTAACGAAATTCTTTCTCTCGACCCCTCTGCCAATAAACTGCAGAGCTTTATTTGAAGATGGATTAAAAAGCTTGTTCCACCTTAAAAACGCATAAAGGAAGTTTTTGTGGACAAAATCTTCACATTTGCAGGCATATAAATGACATGAAAGTTTAGACCTAATCCAGGATTAGCCTAATCGTGCTTTGAAAAACTGGGCCCTGAACGTATACGTTTCGAATACGAATAGCCATACATTAGAGCAATAAAAAGAGAGTACATAAATTTTATAAACTATAAAATAATACTAAAAATTATTTTAATGCTTAACTATTCAATCTTCAAAAATGTGCTATCGTCAAGTATATTATGCTTCGTGTAAGTTCCATGTTTCAACTGACTTTTTCATGGCGGAGTCTTTATAGTACTGTCATGATAACAAAAAAATACAGGCATGAATTAATACATTTTTTCCTAAAGTAATATGTTTCGTAATATATATTTTTCAGAGTAATATGTTTCTTTTTCTGGAGTGATATATTATCAGAGTAATGTCATTTTTAGGGTAATATATAGAGTAATATATTTTTCTAGAGTAATATATTTTTAAATCAATATATTTTATAGTCATCTGGCAGGTGGTATTCAAATGAAAAATGCAAATTCACTATCGGTTTTTTCACTCATTGAAGAAGATTCAAGCAAACTGAGAAGGGAAGCCTTCGGTTACACATTCGCCACCCTCTAGAAAGAAATTGACAAAAGAACGAGAAGAATAGAACGCCCCTAAACAAACTAAAAAAAGAGTAGAAAATAAATGAACACATCTTTCATGCAGGCGAAATCTGATGGTACGAAAGGCTTCTAATGGTATTGTCAGTGTATTATACTTGGTGCCAGATATATATAGTTTTTTTGCAACTAAAACCCTTCACGCCGTGAAAATAACATTTTTTGATCATCACTCATGGAAGGAAGTTGCGCGTTTTTGTTTCTTTCGTTTTTATTCGGAAAGGCGTTGGACAAGAAGTGTGAAAAACGTTAGATTCCTTCCTGTTTTGACATTTAAAAATGCCCAATTATTGTAACGAGACTTCTAGACGTTGTAATTTTGCCGGCGTTGAACCCAAATTCCACCTTGCCATAGCAAGATGGACGTCGTTGGTCGTTGATTTTATTTGAAGTTTAAGTCGCAGCTATCTACACTCTGCCTGCGGCAATTGCTAATGGCACAGAAGAGAGGAACTAACACAATATGAATGTTTGAGTTAGGCTTAATATTAACTCTTCTTGTTTGAGGTGGTCTTAGATTTGAATAACAAGGAAATAAACTGGCGAACGACGTTTATTGCGACACAAGGCCCGAGTGAAGTTTGATCCGACTTTAAATCCAATCTGTTTATTCCCAGCAAAATATATGCGGAAAAGTTTCATATGTCCGGGAGTAATTTAGGGAGCAATATCAGGAGTAAAACCTGAAACATCACAAATATAATATACAATCCCTTTTTTTTACTTTCGCCGGAAAGTACTTAGGTCACAAATTAGTAACATAAATTTAGTATTGTATGCACCTGCTCTGCAACAACGCGAGCGTTTAGCAAACATTCGAATAAAATTTCAGTATAATGTGGAATATTTGAAAAAAATATATATATATTCTTTTCTATTTTAATTCTGAAAAAACAGAAAACAGTTTAGTGTTTGTGTATTAAAAGCTGGCGCGCGCGCCAATAAAAGAGTAAAAAATAATACTCCCACTTTCTTTTGAGTGAGAGGAACCCAGAGGATTTGTGTACGAGGTTTTGTTTGACATTCGTAACCGAAAATACATTTCCTGTGCCAGTTAACGAGCCTATGCGGACGCAATTGTCTCCAGAGTGTCCTTATGCTAATTTTAAGCTTTCACATTATTATATTTAAACCTTTTAGTTTGTCAAACGTGGCCCTTTTCCAATTTTTGAGTGAGCTATGTTGTTACTTTGTTTTGAGTTTCAGTTAGAAAATAGCACATCTGCTTTTATCGTTCCCGCAGTAGAAATTCAATGATGCCTGGAGCAACTTTCTCTTTTTGTCAAACAAAATATTTCTTTGCTGGAGTAGAATCAAAATAATTTTAGTAGGTCCTTTAATTGTCAAAAATTAATTAGTTTGAGATGCTGAAAACTATAGGTACTAAGTCTTCGCTTCAAAAAGCTCGCCCAAAATTTTTTGGAAATTATCTCAAATGTGATTAAACCTTTAACTTTGTGAAAAGAGCGTGAGACAAGTTGTGGCGACGTAAACGAAATTTGCAATGCAAAATTTGGTCAGTATTGTAGACGTGCAAATCTCCAGGCGTTTGTGTACAGAAGACAAAACAGCATTGTGAAAAATTTAATCGGACTTTTTAAGGTGAAAGCTGCGAGAAAATGGCCGAGAAAGCAACGAAATTCGACGCGAAAATAAATGTTGTTCTATTTTTATGGAGCTTGCCTTCAGGTGAGTGAGTCCCTCGAGCAAACAAGGCCAGGTGGTCCCGGAGGGAACAATGCTATTGTTCCTTGACCAATCAGAAGTCCCCGAGCCTAGTCCTTTTTCTCGCCTTATCTTCGAACGGAAAATTAATATAGAGCGAAAATCCTCGCGAGAAATATGATCGATTTCTTTTTGTGATCGTAAGTCATTAAGGATTATCACCGTATTGTGTTTGAATTAAGCAGTCACTTCTCCTTTGGCGCTATCTCAAGGCGTTTTGTGTCATATCATGGAGTAACTTTTGCGATGTTGTTTATGGGTCAGCATGTGGATATTTTGCGGTAAATGTTGAATTACTCGCTGAACTGAGAACTCCGGGGCTGTCGCGAATCACTGACCGTGAAGGCAAAAGGGCAGCCATTAGAAGAAGATGTCGAGCACAACACTTAACGGACGAGCCAATGTTCAACGTAAGTTTTTGATATTTGTTGCAAGGCAAATCTGTGCAGTATGAACTTTGTCGAGAAATTTTGTTTAACCTTTTTGCAAGGCTCTGTAACATTCAAACTTAAAATTGTGATTTTTATGAACTCAAACTGTTAAATGTGGCTCGAGATAAACACTCGACATATTGTATATATGCAGCGACTTTTCACTCGCTTATACAGTCACGGTCTGCTAAATGTGAAATATACACAAATTACAAATTATACGTGTTGAAGAGCCACAATATTTCATGCTTTTCCTGGACTGTGTATTGCTTTCGCATTATTTTACCTTGAAACTAGAGAAGACCACAAGAAAGAATGAAGTATATACAGCTGACTTCAGGGTTGACGTGACGTCATATTATGCCCGCTGGCAAATGCAACGGTAGTATAAATCATTAGATACCTGAGTTTTTCAAGTTTTATTTCAACATTACTTGTAGTGTCTGCTGGTTTCGAACTGTTGGAGTGCAGTCGACTTTATGAAGCCCAATTCTGTGTGTTTATAATTTTCTATGTTGTTTACTTTTTCATAAACTTTAATATTGTACAATTTACCTTATGTTTAGCTGATCAGCAGCGTCAAACATTTCATGTATGTGGAACTAATGAACGAGATAGTCTTGAACTTTTTCTCTGGGATCTGTAAATTTCTGAATCTTTTTTATATATAGTTCCTTTAGGTTTTCACCTAATACTATATGCATGCCCTTTCTTAAATATTTGTTTATGAAAATGAATAATTAATACTTGGAGGTGATGGCAAACCCCAATCTAATAATTATCTAACAGCACATATGTTGCATAGTTTGTAAAGGATGGAATCTTTGTATGTACAGACGATATCCATATAAACACGCACATCAGTGTTGTAGTTTGTGATATATTTTTATATATTCAAAACCGAACTTTCTGTGGTGATTTTTGGATTTATAGGGGTGGCGAATGGTACCTAGAAAATCGTGGGTCTTGGAATGTTTTGGTCCAATCTCAGAATCTCTGCAGCCTTTTTCACGAGTCTTGGTCAGTCTTGTTTTTTTGTTTCTTTCCGTCTTGTGGAGTCTCGGAGTGGTTAAAGTCTCGTTCTCGGATTTTTAAACAAGGTCTCGGCGTCTTGGCGAGTCCCTGATTTTACCATTTGCCACCCCTATTTGTTTGAACCCAAAATATAAAAGAAAAAATATATAAATAGTAAAAACTAAAGAATAAAACAAATATAAAATTATACATACTTTTTTTATGTTTTCCACAAAAGGAGCATCCGTGTATGATTCCACACATCTACAGACAACTTCTTCCAAGGTTCTGCTGATACATCAGTTGGCAGGACAAGGAGATGTAAATTCCCTGCGACAGGAGATCAACAAAGATCCAGGCAAGTGCATACTGATCCTCTCCCACCCCTCCCTCCCACCATACTGTACATTTACATCACTCCTGTTTGTTCACAAATTTTGCCAAAGTCAAGTCATCTCCTTTAATTCTTCTCAGTAAATTAATACATATTTAATTTTCAATCTCTGTTTACAACTAAGTATCACAGTGTTTTATAGCTGCAGTATCCAACATTTTATGAAATATATGATTGGGTGATAATGATGCCATGATGATGGTGATTAGTGGTGATGAGAATATGTTGAGGATGATAGCAGATGGCAATCATATGATCAGAGATGCATGTCAATTGACGCATGTTCAGGTAGATTAGATTTGGGCCAGGAGTCTGCAGGGCCCGGCCCACTTGCCTGAGGGGTGGGGGTACAGTATGGTACACAAGCTGCTAACTGTAAAAATTTTAGAGCCAAAGCTGATTTTTGCCAAAAAAAAAAAACAAAAAACAAACAAAAAAAAAAAACAATTATAATAATAATAATATTTTAATAATAATAATATAAATAATATTTATATTGTGCAAATTTAGGGTTAGATACTATAACTTATGTGAACAATATTATTATTCAAAGAGAAAAGTTTTAGCCTGATTAACCTTAGTTGGATGTTTTCAAAGTCATGGAGAATGGAGCCTTCCTCCTCTGCCCCTCCTTCCCCCACCCTTCGGGTTTTTGCTGTATTTTAAATTTTGAAGACCCTTTGGTTTCTTTTGGCCATATAGGTGTGTGACACTCCAAAGGGTATCATGCATTTTCAGGCATTTTAGTTTGAAAGAGGGTGTAGATTTTGTTTCTTTGATATATGGCAAATAGGGTAGTTGATTTTGGTATATTTGGTATCCATTCAATAAGAAGCACATTTTTGGGTTACAAGTTTAATACAGGGTCAAAAAATCATAAATTTTGGACTGAAATACATGTAGGGTTTTAGTAAGGCTTTTATGATGTAATGATGGTGATGATGATGATAATGATGATGATGTAATGATGGTGGTGATGTTGATGATGATGGATGAGAGTCATACAATGCTGATAATATTCTTATGATGAAATGCTGATTACAATACACTAATACTGCTGAACTATAACATTATTCCTAAATTATTTACCAGACTTGTTAGAAGCCAGAGACAGTGAGGGTACGACGCCATTATTCAAGGCAGTATCCCAAGCTCATCTAGAGTGTGTTCAGTACCTGGCAACGTCAGGAGCAAATGTTGACGCCAAGGACAACATAGGAAGGACGCCACTAGCTGCTGCATCATACCAAGTAAACGTTTCCTTTGTCATTTTCTGAGTAGCAAGTTGGCACAAAACAATGCAATCAGTTAAATGAAACGAAATAAAGTACTGTAGCTGTTTAATTATTAACCCACTTGTAATTAAAGACCTCCCTAAGAAAACAACATAAGTGACGATTTAAAAAAATGAGTCCCCCCTCACACACATTGTACATGAAAACACAAAAAGTATTTGCAAGGAAGCTCAACTCTTTCAAGTCTTTGATAATAAGCGAGCTACAATCCCGGACAAAAGTGTTGACACATTCAAGAATCCCCTCCCCCCCTTTCAATGTTGATAAATTAATTGTTTAGCAACGGTTTTCCGTCAAAGTCTTACCGGAACTCTTCCTACAACATGGATATGGGGAGGGGGGGGGGGGGGGGGGGGGGGAGGGGGGGGGGGTGATTAAAAGCAGTTTTCTTTGGAACTGGATGACTCACAGCATGGTAGTTTTGACAAAAGTACGACATTTAAAGCATATGTCAACAGATTTTGTCAGGGATTGTAGCTAGTAACAGTAACTAACTAGCTAACTGTCAGGTGTGTTTGAATTATAGGGTTGGCGAGATGGTGTTTACTACCTGTTAGCTATGGAAGCCAATTGTCTACTATCAGATAACAATGGGAGACTTCCACATCATGCGGCGGCCTCCTGCAGCAATAAAGAGTAAGATTTCATGTATTTATAATTTTTAAATTATTAATAATTAATACTAATCCTGTAGGACGCATTTGTGAATCAATAAGGCTTTTAAGTTGCAACTGTCAATAGGTTAGAGATTGAAATGTTTTCTCAGTTGGGACACTCAAAAGTGATTATATGGAACGTTCAAGAATGAAATTTCATTCTCTTCATGTCCCTATGTGATACACCAAATCGTCGATCTCAGTGTAACTGACGCGTAATGATATTCTTTGCGCAGTGTGGGGCGAGGTCCCACTTTATTCAGGGCACTTTCGATTGGGTCTGTTCCAAAATAGCGTTGCTGATCGGTAAAATTCTTTGGCTTGTGGTTGATTTAGGTTAGGATGTATCAGGAGCTGTTCAATCATGCAATGATGGAGGCTTTTAAGACAATTTCGAACAAAATCTCCTATAGAACAAGCAAAGCTTTGGGTCTTTTAAGCTATTTTTGTTCCGGAATAGACCCAATGGAACGTACCCTTAAAGGCTGACGGAAGGTCTTTAACGGACACGTAGCTGGAAACTCAAGAGGAGTCTGTATTAACGTCCATGTTTTCCCGGGCCCGGTTTTTCAAACCACGATTAGGCTAATCCTGGATTAGGTCTAAACTTTCTTGTCTTTTTTTAGCCTGAAAACGTGAAAGTTTCGTCCATAACGACTTTCTTGATAACGTTTTAAGCTAGAACAAGCTTTCTAATACATCTTCGAACAAAACCCAGCAGTTTATTGGCGGAGAGGTCGAGAGAAAGAATTTCGTTAATCCTGGATTAGCTTAATGGATTTTCGAAAAACCGGATCCCGTCCTTTTGTTATTCAAGCAGCCAAAGCTGTGTAACAACTGAAAGCAGTCAAAAAAGTAAAGCGTACCAAGAGCGCATCTAAATTTCTCTCCAAAGCAGTAGATATATCACTGAAATATGTGAACTCCAGGGCAAGGGGGCGCCCGCAAACATCGCATTTCTAGTTCGTAATTGGGCAGCCATCTAATAGCGATATTTGTACACAATCCCAAGTATTCTAATGCGATTATCACAAAACTGGAATCGTTTAAGAAATGTTCAATCCAATCATTACTGTACTGTTCTTGTTTCAGTGCACTTGAAGTTTTGTTGCAATATGTCCCTGATGATGCTATCGGCAAGCAGGATAATGAGGTGCCCAGATTTTGTTTGTTCTGCACACTCCAGTTATTCACGCTAGAGCTCAGACCTAAATTTGAACTTAGAATACCGTTAATCATCGAATAAGCGACTCATCCCCTCTCCCTACGTTTTGTTGTTTTTGCACAAACGGTAAATAAGCCACTTTCAAAATCATGCGCAGTTCGCAAAGCGCAGACTTTCTGGGGGCCACTAGACGAAAAACGTGGCGGGCAGAGTGTATAACTTATTTTATGGTTCTAATATGCAACTATATAGACATAAAACCAAGCTTCTTCATTTTTTTTTCTCATGCATTGATCATATCCTTGTTATCTTGCCGTGGTGATATTTCTTTAGGGTATGACTGCTCTGCACTGGGCCTCGTTTCACGGTCACGCCGATCACATAGGACTTTTAATCAGCAAAGGAGCAGACGTGGTAACAAGAGACAACGAGGGGAAAATGCCCATACATTGGGCTGCTCAAGTATGTGGACCTTCCGCATTGTTTACATGAAGTGTACTTTGAGTGCCTTGTTCCATTTATTCTGTAAAACAGTGCACATGCACACGGACCTGATCTTCGTTAATCTGTAGTGTAGGAGTTTTGTTTTTCTTTCATTTTAAATTTTCGATGCATTTACTATCGCAACTCAAAATTATTTGCATATAAGTTAATAGTATATTTTCACTCGTCGAATATGTTACACATTTAGGATTTAATCCTTTCGCCACCACAGGCATCTTTGGCCCAACCTAGAAATCTTCCAACTGCCCAAATGAAACTTCTAAAAGTGTAACCACTCAAATGAAAGCTCTTGATTAGTGCATCCCAATAGGTGCAGTGTTAACTTTCAACTCATGAACTGCTGAATGAAATCTTAAGGTGTGACCACTCAGGAAAACTCTCAATTAATATATTCTAATGTTGAGTTTTTGTGATAAATAGATTTAGTGATAAAAAAATGGATTTAACCGTTGTCAATCTCCGTGCGAACTCTCTAAATATACATTTGTCAGACTCGGTTTCTCTTCTCATCTCAGTCTTGAATTAAATTTCAACTATCCCCAGAATGGCTACGAGTCGTGTTGCCAAGCAATGATCCATTTAGCGGACAGTCACACACTTGTGAACGGAAAAGATTACTCCGGCAAGACACCCATCCATTTGGCCGCCGCTGCTGGTTCTTTCCAAGTGCTCATGGACTTAGCGACTGTGGACTTTGCAAATATAAAGACAACAGACAGGGAAAGTCGGTAGGGCACACCAGAAATTTACATCATACAGAAAGGAGAACTTGCCCTTTGATACCTTCAGATGAAAACTGATTAAGCTATCAATTCTCACTACAATGCTCATACAGTTCCCTCTTAAAAGGTTGGGAGAATCTGCATTTTGAACTTGGGAGTGAAAGGGTTAAAGTCAAAGAAAAAGGCAACTTACGGAAGTCTTGGCAGTGTCGAGATCAATTCTACTTTCAAAAGCATGCACAGTAGCAACACTATGCTTTTTATGTTTCGTTTCAGTCTACACAATTGCATTATGACCGAAGAAACGGTTCTCTACTGTGCTCGCCAAATTTTATCATCAGGTGGCCTGCCAACTGCGCATGGCTGTGACAGTTGCTTTGTTGGCGCTGTTTAACCCTTTCACTCCCAAGAGTGATCAACTTCAACTTTCTCCTTCAATTTCTCACCAGAAATATACCATACAGTAAGGAGAACTTTGCTTTTGATACCTTGCTTTCATTACAGCAGATTAAACTATCAATTCTCACTACATCACTCATACATTTCTTCTTAAAAGGTTGGGAGAATCTGGATTTTGAACTTGGGAATGAATGGGTTAAAAACGAGGCATGGTACACAACCACCGTCTAACTCAAGTCGCAGTTGAAACAACTCAAAAACAAACAAACAAACAAACAAACAAACAATGCAATGCTTACGGGGATGTATGTTTACCAACAGGACGCCCTTGCACTTTGCCGCCATGAATGGGAGGAGTCGATGTGTCGCCCTTTTGTTGCGCTTGGGGGCGGAGAAGGAAGCTGAGGATAGGGACGGTGTCAAGGCACTGCGCTATGCACAACAGAGTGGTCATTCTGAGTGCTGTCAAATCCTGCTCGCACACGATCCAAACGATCCGCTAAAAACGGAAATCCCACCAGATGAAGGTAAAGACATTTGAAATGAAGCTCTTTTGCGACACGTTTTCGTTTTTCGCGCGTTGCTTTTTTTAGCCTTGTTCAAGCGACGCAAGTACAATATTTCTTACTAGCGGGACCTTTGCGAAGATTTTCTTGTGCTGTAATTTTTGCAAGTCGAGCGCACGTTTGGTGCAATTTTTTCCCTTTTAGTGCAGCTTTTAGCAGAAAGAAATCTGAAAGGTGTCTACCTCTATTTGGTTTTCTGATCCTCAGACAGCTTGGTTTAGATTATATTTGCTGTGTCATTAAAATATTTTAAATTGCCTATTAACTGGAGGCTCTTTATATAAAGAAAGACTGTTGCCCCGGCGATCAAGGTAAACTTCTTCTCCCAATACATTTACTTATAATCACAGCGAACCGTTTACACGAGAAGGTGTCCTGCTCCCCGGGACTTGTTGTGGTTTCTCATGTAAAAGGCTCGCTTCGAATTATAAAGAAATGTATGAGTAGATGAAAAGTTAGCGCGTGGTGCTCGGGACGATTTTTTTCTCCTTACATAAAGCACCTATTGATTAAGGATATATTTTTTCTTTTTTTTTTTTTTTTTTTTTTTTTTTTT
The DNA here is from genome assembly GCA_964036295.1 of Plumapathes pennacea. Lineage (NCBI taxonomy): Eukaryota > Metazoa > Cnidaria > Anthozoa > Antipatharia > Myriopathidae > Plumapathes > Plumapathes pennacea. The sequence goes on along the minus strand of OZ038473.1, from coordinate 10,682,224 downwards.
TTTTTTTTTTAGCATTAACACGCGAGTTGTTAATTCTGATTCCCTTTTGTGGCGGAAAATGTATTTTTTAACGAAGAATTTAATTTTAAGGTTTCAGTTATACCTATTCCTGAGAATTCTCACCTGTTTAGCTCTGTTTGATCATTAATTACATCTGTATTAAGCCATGTTCGTCGCTTATACTCAGTTTAATTCGTTTATTGAACCTGCTACAGGGATGCCACTCATTGGCTGCAGCTTTGACAAAACTTCACTCTGCCAATTGAACTCCTTTCTGTGCCTCCAATTTATATTCGGGCATTAAGGGTGCCTCAAAACTTCATTTGCATGTCAATATGCAATAAGAGCCATCTCGGTGTACGCAACGCAAATTCACACTTTCTGTAAAATCTGTCCGCGAAATTTACTCTTGTTATTTTAGGTGAGTTAGTTGCTGTTTTGACTTTTATCCTGGCAGTAATTTTGCGCTAAAGTTTGCAAGTTAACTGATTCTTTTCATTTTTTTAATCTAATATTTGGCACTTTACTTTTTCAGGCAGTTTACATCTTTGGTATGAACCAGTGCACTGTTGCTTTTTTGATCTATTTCCAGTTCACCCTAAGGTTTTTGATCTATTCCCTATTTTGTGCCCTATAGAGGATGTAATATTCCGTTTTTTCGTAGAGCCTTTAGTAAATATACAAAGTATATTCGTATGCATATTACGTGTATTCAGCGCAACATCTGTTTGATTAAAACGCTTTGTATAATTCAGTGATTTTTTTTTTCTCAAACCAAGAGACGCCTTACCAAACGTAATATTTGCACGAGGAATAAGGTTTCTCCGACTTTTGCAAAATGTTCCCTGTGTAATTAGTGTCGAAATTTTAGAGCGGTTATATTATCCTATGTGATCATAGCCAATAATTTATTCAATTTTAGATGGAGGATCAATTCCACTTAACGAGATTTGGGTATGATTTGACCTTTTTAAGCTTTTTCAAGGACGTGTGCCTTGCTTCCATCGACACGAGAAAGGTTTGGCGTGGGTCTTCTGATAAACAGCAGTGGTCGAGCAGTCCTCATACAGAGATAAGAGATTTGCATTGAATTGAAGAACAAACACCATCGGCTATTCTTTACTTAAATCTTAGCAATATGTCACACTAATGCGCCAATCTTCATATTACTCCGATTTATGCTTTACATTACTGGTCTCCTTTAAAGTAGGTTTGTTTTTCGGGATGTTATCTCGTACGTCATCGACAAAGTATGGTTGCTTTCTCGTGTAACTAACTGAAGAATATCCATATGCTACCACTATAAATAATTTTAGTTTAAACACCAATATTAAGTCCTGGCAAAACGAGGCCACATTGTGGCGGCAACATTGCTAGCGTGCGCATGTTTCCCAAATGTTGCCCCGTTTTGCCATGCGCGAAACATTTTTTGCGGACAAAATTTGTGTCCCACAAAAAATGTCTGAAAAACGTCAGAAACATTTGTTGTGTCCGCGCGGAGCGCAACAATGTTGCCGAACGTTTTGCCTCCCTGGAAACATCGAAGGACGCAATGTTGCCACCACAATGTGCCCTCGTTTAGGAACTGTGTGGTCAAAATTGATCCAGGGACCTCTGGGATTAGCGCCGCGTTGTTGGCAAATTTCTAGCTTAATCTGAGTTTTTTGAAAATCCGAGATTAAATAGAGAATTCGATCAACGAAACGAATCAATATACCCATCAACAGCGTTCGTTTAATTTGTCACACATAGACGTTATCGGAAGTTTTATTGTGACCAAGTGGCCGTAAAAATCCGTTAAGATGTTCTTATTTAACTACCGGTTGTCGACTGTGATGAAAGTGTAGAAGTTTAGACCCTCAGAGTATATTTTTTTGGAGACAATGTTGACGTTTTGACGGTCAGTTGCTCGACACTGACGCCGAACCTTCCGGGGATTTGGATTGAATCAGCTCGAATTAATTGAATCGTTTTGGGCCGTTCACATTCAAGTCTCAAGTTTTATGGTATTTATAGTCATGTACGGTTAGGCTAAGAATAACACACAGGAAGAAAAAAATGTATATATATATATTTAAAACCTGTTTTGACTTTGTGTTAATTACACAACATTCTACATCACCTCGCACAGGTTGTTTAGTTGGACGGGTTTTGAACCAGTTTAGTTTTGCCGTGCGCGCATTGTGAGCGACCGACCGAACTAAACAAGTTTTATTAAACACCTTTTAAACAAGTTTAAGCGTTGGTGTGAACGAGGTATAAGAAATAAATACAATACAGTAACGTGACAAATAAAGTATGAGTACAGGGTATCTTAATAGTAAAGACTAATTGAGGATACCCCGTATTTGCAACATAGCATATAGTTTAAAGTAATAGTCAAATATAGGTTCAGGTGAGAACAATAAACAAGGATAAGAAAAAAAGGGGAAAAATCAAGTAAAAGATAACTTGTAGTTATTATAAATAACATAGACATGTTGTGTTATACTGTAATGATATTAGAAGTAAGCCAAGAAAAGAAAGAAGAAAAAGTTAGCTCGCAAAAATGAGATTAGTACCGAGATCGTATTGGAACGGGTTCACACTGTTGGAAAATCACTTTGATCGATCTGAGGTCGTACTTTTGTAGGACTGTCCACAATTGGCTAGCACGCGCGTACACGCTCTTGCTTATGATTGGTTAAGCCAACTGTCCGATTACAGAACAAATAAGTACCCGATTACAGAACGAGAAGTGTCCAATTAACGATTAATCGGGGGGGGGGGGGGGGGGTTATGAACCAATCACATTTGAGGAAACTGTGATGTTTATGATTATAGATCTAACTGCTTGGTGTCTAAAAGGATTTTCAAGCTTTACTATTCTTTTCACTAATTATTATCTCAGTTGGTACGTATTGGTTTCAATTTGAGTTCAATTGTCCAACAGGTTCACGGAAAGAGAGCGAAACCTTGAAGCAGAGTAACAGTGAAGTTATAAACCTCATACCTACACTTGGCACTGTTGAAGTTCACGTGAACATGGACGAACAAGATGGCGTCGACCTCGAATCTGGTACTGTGTCACGTGATATTCATATATACGTCATAACTACAAACTGCGGATGGAGTATAGGACATTTGTATGGTGACGATATTTTACTACAAGAATGCACTTTGCTGCAGTCTTTGTAACGAAAATTTGAGGTAACCACTCAAATGAGAGCTTTCAATGAGTACATTCTAATAGCAGTGTTCACTTCAAACTTCAAACTGAACTGTCAAATGAAACCTAAAGGTGTGATCATTTAAATGAAACCTCTGAAGCTGTTGTTGAGCGTAGTTCGTGTGTTTTCAGTTTGCATGAAGTTTAGAAAAACATGGAGTCTGGCTGGTGTTACTGGTGCTTTTTTTTATCGCAGGAGAAGTGGCATCCCTGCTCCACGGATTCAGGAACTGGAATTCCGGTATTTCACCTCCTTCGTCACCCTTTATGTATTCTTCTGACCCCCAAACAACAACAACAACGAAAGCAAGAAGATGTCAAAAGCTCACCCTAAGAAGATTTGTATGGGAAAAGTTGCTGGGACGCAAGGCTTTGCGTTCCAGCAAAATTTTCCATACAAATCTTCTTAATATTTGATGCATACATGCATATGCTACGAACCTGAATTTTTGCATATCTACATATTTTTCGATGGTCTTTCTATTTTAGCACTCGAAAAGCCTGAGGCGATGAATTTACAGTCACGTGGTAGACTTTGGTCATGTGACCAATTTTGTTGCCAAACTTAATTAGGCATCATGCCTCACCAGGCCTCTTGGCCTTTTGTTTTTAGTTCTTCAAAGTGATCAACCTTTTAGATTTCTCTTATTGAAACTTTCCCCGTTCAACCTGTCAATCCTGATCAGAGATACCTCACACAGTAAGGAGAACTTAGCTTTTGAAAGCCGATTTAACTATGAATTCTCATCACATCTCTCGTACATTTTCTTCTTGAGCGGTTGGGAGAATTTGCGTTTTGAGCACCCTTCGCTTCTTGCAGACTTTCTTCACGCGAGCATGAACGGAATGCACGGAGACGGGGAGATGGCGTACAGCAGTGATGACGAAAGCCGATACCCACCCCAGATGGTCCTGACGCCAGTGCCTTCCTCACCTGTACCCCCTGAGGAAAGTAGTGAGGACGATGGTGCTCGACCGAGTCTCCTTCCAAGATTTAGTTTGGGGGTGCGTACGGTTTGCGTTCAAAAGTATTGGTTTGTTTATATCGTATTGTGTTGTGTTGTGTTGTGTTGTATTGGTTTGTTTATATCGTACTGTGTTGTGTTGTGTTGTATTGGCTTGTTTATATCGTACTGTGTTGTGTTGTATTGTATTGGCTTGTTTATATCGTACTGTGTTGTGTTGTGTTGTATTGGTTTGTTTATAGTCTATCTTACTGTGTTGTTTTGTATTTATAGTTTGTGTATATCGTATTGTGTTGTATTGCACTGGTTTGTTTATAGAGCCGTTTTCGAATGACTGTTGAAAGTAATTGTGTGATTGCTTTGGTTTTGCGTTTACTACGCTTTCGGATTGGTTTTTTATCAAAGTTTAGCAACATTCTTGGCCAATCAAGAGAAAAAGCAAAATCTGGTTGCTATATTCTCACGCAAGAAAGCAAGTGGCAATGGCGTGTTCTCGCGCTACTGATTTGATAGTAAAACCAATCGCAGTTTCCTGGTTTTGGTTTTGGTTTTGGTCGTACTTCTAATTGGTCGAACGTGTGTTTGCTCGCCTCATTGATTGGCCGTGTGTTTGCTTTAATTTTGGTTTTCGACAGTCATTCGAAAGTGCTCTATCGTACTGTGTTGTGTTGTATTGCCTTGGTTTGTTTATATCGTACTGTCACTGATCATTGCAGGATCAGGCTGCGTTGGACTTGAAGCACCCCACTCCAGCGCCTTCCAGCCTCGCGCCTCTAAAGTCCAAAACAATCCCGGAACATCTGAGACTCGACATCAGCTTTTCATCGGGAACCGTGAAAGCAGTAGAGATGAAACCCCCTTCACCATCAGAAGCGTCACTGGCCCCCCTGAAAGTCCTTAAATCGAAGTCCCCCCTGGTAGTGTTGCCAAGAGAGGGGACTGGTGACAGTGACGTCAGCAAACAGTGGGCCAGAAAGGCGAAAAAACAATGGCAAGTTTGTCAATTTTTTTTTCTCGCTTGCTTGCTTGATTTTCCCGGGTGAGGGATCTGTTTTTGGCAACAGAGAGGTATAAAGTCTTCAGGGGGTGAGGGTGAGAGTGGTTAGACAGGAATTTGTCACGGGAGGGGCGGGATGACCGTCTTTCTCCTGGGAATAAAAGAGTTTTTTTTTTTGTTTATAGTGACGGAGAGGTCGAGACGCCTCGAAGAACAAGGGAACGGAAAACTTCGTCCGGGAATTCAAGTCAAATGCTGCCCGTCATTTACACGGAGAAAACATCTCACGTGACTCAGATTCAGGGAACTCGCCAAGATCAGCTCGGTAAGTTGGTAGACTGCAAACCAGTCCCCAATATTCCCTCTCTTCTGACGAGCAGTTGTGCGAGCAGGAACTGGAGCGACCCTTCTCGTTCCAGGCTCTCTCTTGCGCCCGAATTCTCTTAGGTCCTTCCCCTCATGGGAATGTAGCCAATTTGTACGACCGACAGCAGAACTCTTCGATTTGGGAATCGATATACAGTCCTCATGTACACCACCGCAATCACCTTTTCTGTTGGTGAACTCCTGCAAGTGAGCTTATTTTAACCCCTGAACGGTACCGATAAAAAACATGCCAAGAATTTAAAGTTTCAATGCCTTTAATTTCGACGCCTTTTGGGTGGAGCCTCCCCTTATAGCGGCCATCATTGGGAATCCCAACAAGTTTATTTAGGCACGTTTTATTTTTGTTTGTTATACTACTTGCAGAAGCTTCAAAAAAGAACAGAAGGAAACTTCTTAAAAACAGAAGTGTGTCCGACGAGTTTACGGCGGGTGAGTCGTAAATTCTCCCAGCCTATATACTGTATACTCAAGCTGTTTTAGCTCTTTCATCACGGAGCTCATTATGACCATCATGCAAGTTCTCCCAATTAGTTATGTAACAAGAATTGATGTTTCAATCAGTTTTCATCCGAGTAAGCTATCAACTACTAATTTCTACATATAGCATAGTATGTCTCTCATGAGAAATAGAAGGAGAAGATTGAAGTTGATCACTCAATTTAGCTGATTGTGGTGTCATCGTGCTTCCATGTGTGGCTTGGTCGTCGTAGTCGTCATCGTCAGAACGTTGATGGCATGTGATGGGAAAACCTGAAGTCAGTTTTTTACCTAAAAGGAATCCACTGCTGACAAACAATTTGTGCTCTCAAATGCTTCACACTCTGCTTCTGCGCACCATATGTCTATTTTGGGAGCAGTATTCTTTATCACAAGACTCACTTGAATTTCCGGACGCCTCCTTCGTGGATCTTATGACGTCAAAATGTTACCCATATTCCCACGCGACAAAGTGCGATTACTGACAACCGTATGACGTCACATAATTCAAGATGGCGATGTGCCAGTTTCATCTAGTGTACAAAAAAGCAATAAATTCAGGCATTGATATCGAGAAAGGAAGGAAAGTAAACATCGGGAAAAAAAACAGCAAAAGAATAGGCATAGTTATGGAAACAAACGGAATAAGGACACAATTTCCAATTAATTTATCGACGTCCTGATTACCTTAAGCTCTCTGTTTTTTTTTTTTTTTTTTTTTTTTTTTTTCAATTCAAGAGACTACGCAGATGGAAGAGACAGACGAAGGCTTCGAAGATGGCGCTCGACCGCTGAGGAACATCGAGGCCGCAAAAGATAAGAAAAAGAAAAAGAAAGTAAAAAAGGTCATGAGTTGGAATGTTTGAGAGTTTAAGTAAGGACTACAGTTGGCGCAGAACAGGTTGCTTCATTTTATTCGTGACATGTTTGGATGTGAACACACGAAGACAACGACGACAACAGGATTATAACGACATGAAAAAAATATATCATGTCGATGTTTTTTTGTCGTTTTTGCTTCTTCATGAAGCCCTGGCCAAATGGACTCTCCAGTATTTTCCAGTCAGCGGTCAATGTGCAAAATTGTAAAACAATAGCAAAATTTCTAAAATTTAACTTCAGTTTGTAGTTTGTGCGAAACGCTTGTACAACCTTATGACTTGGTCGTTACTCAAGTACAAGTTAGTTTGATATAACAGAGAATGCACACAATGATATGAACGCTGGCCAGCAGAAGTGACGTCATAGGAGGTATGCTCCGTGGTGCCTTGGCGAACAAAAAATTGAGAGCGCGGTTACGTATTGATTCATTTTCATTCGAAATTGTTGATGTTATTTATTGCTCAAGGAGTGTTTTCGTCTTCGTTGCCGCCCTGCGAGCAGTGACGTTTTCTTACTTTCTGGAGTATGCGCCAACGGTTGCTAAGATACATTATTCCCGATTGTGGGCTCAAATATGAGCGGGTGTAGATGAGAGCGCAGCCGTGCGCATAAAAACCAGTCGTACTGGCTTGTCCAGTTCCTCGAATGCAAAAATAACGGCGCGGTTACCACAGAGACTGTAAGAATATTGGGGACCTGCTCACGGGGACTGGTTTTCGTTGTCATTAGTTTTAAAGTTTTGCTTTAAGTATAATTGTGAAAGGACTGTAAGTCACGGGATGTGAGGCGAAATATTTCCACGGATAGAAAATTAAACGAGAAAATATGGAATTTTGAATAGATAATTAGACATGTTAATAATATATGCAGCGTACGTTCGTTCCAAATATCTTTAAAATGTGTAGAATTTTAACATAAATTATTGGAGTCCGCCTTAGTAAATACTTTAAATTTAATTTAATAGGACTCAAATTTATTGAAATAGAAACAGTTTTCGTACTTGATGTAAATCGAAATAAAGGTCGATCCACTTCATTCCCTTCATATTGTTCTTTTTTTTTAAACCGGCAAAACGATGTTTACAGGCTCAGCCTTTTATAGATTTGGATTTTGTTGTTTCTTTTTTTTTTTTTTTTTTTTCAACATTATGTTATGTTCCACTGGATGTTTTTTTTATTTTTGATAATAACCATTTGTGTTTTTTGTGTGTTCTGGCATTTGCTTTGTCAAAAAATAAATAAATAAAATCCAAAAAAAAAAAAAAAAAAAAAAAAATCCATGGACGGCCATATATTACCATGTATAAATGATAAGGGTTTCCCCTCAATACAAAGAGCATGCGACGATTCTTCCGATTTTGGCCGCGCGAAAAATGGGGCGAGCACAAAAATTTGGGCGAGGGGCCGAAGGAGAACAAAGAAACTCTATCTCCCCTCGGCGTCTTTTTTGCGCTCGCCCCAATTTCACGCGGTCAAAAGTCGAGAACGTTTTTTGTACACGGAAAACCTTGCTTCGCAGGCTACCTTTACGGGTTTGTTGCTTGTTTATTTTTCTTGCAATATTTAGTGTTATTATTTTCGCGGGTGAGTTTGAGTTGCCGAGATATATTCGGAAACAACATCATATAAGCTCCAAATTGTGCATCGCTCTTTTGCGCATGTCGAGTTCGCCGCACACTGCTGGTCGTCTTGGTTCAAAGAAAATGGCGGAGATCTCAATTTCTTCAGAGTTTGATCAAATTCTTGCTGGTTCAGGAAGGTAAGACTCAGCGATCTCTAAAACTTGCAGTGAGAGTTGCTCATAATCTCAAAGAAATGATGTGAAAATGTGTACAGACAAAATCTTGATCTGCGTTTTGGCAGATTATAATACACGTGACTAAACTTGCTCCTTCTGAGGTTTAGACATATACATGCAGGCCATGTAACGTACAGTAGTACAGTACGGTTTAAATATTACACAAAGAAACGAGTCGGACAAGTCAAATCTGACATGATAACAAATGCGGGATTTTTACAGACAGGCCAAGCATTCAGTCAGTTGCTGTATATTAAATCGATACTGACCAAGACAAGAGCTTCTGATCGAATAAGATCCCCCATACATTCCCTTATAAAATCCAACCATCACTGCATGTTGTGCAACACAATGGGTGTACCGTATTCACTGCGTGGGGGAGGGGCTGCATAGTCAGTCGGTGATCTACTTATAGACTTTCTTTGGACCGCTGGCATAAAACAGGATCGTGAATAGCATGCATGTAACAGAGGTATCAGACGATCTTTTTAGAAATTTCTAGTCACCATTCCTTCTGGGAAGGAGATGGACAATGAGCAGGGAACTGGTGAATTATGTTGACAACCCCTCAAACAATTCAAAACTTGCCTAGTAATAATATAATATGATTTGTCAATAGCCTCATGCGTTCTCCAGGTTTTTAAAATTCGTGGACAGTTCTCAGTTCTGGTAACTCAAAATTTTGTTTGTTTGTTTGTTTGCTTGTTTGTTTACTTCCCTTTTAGTGTACTTGTTGTGGTACATTTTTATGCTCCATGGGCCCCACAATGTGCGCAAATGAACGATGTTATGGATGAACTTGCAAAGGAGCATCTGCACGTGAAATTTTTCAAAGTGAGTAGAAATGCTATTTGCAATTATTTTTTTTGTAATCTGAGTGTTGGTGAATGGATGTAACTGTATAATACATGCTTTCATTTAGTTTGTACATCTTGTGGACCTTGATTCAAGTTGTCAGTTGTAGCATTATTATGTAAAGAGCACATACAGTACCAATCAATCAATCAGTCAAGCTCTTATTGTGCCAATATATTAGTACTTAAGAGGTTTTCTGCTGTTTTCAAGCAATGCATGCAAATTCTGTACCAGAAATAGAAGCACTGTTTCTGTAATATTTTGAATTCCTAGTTTGACTATGTAAAATGATTATGCATAATAACACTGAAATTATTCAAGAAGCATAAGGGAAGATGTGAGTCTTTTTGGTTGCCTTACTAGTTCAAAATGTGCAATGCGCTATCATTACAAAATAAGAGTTTGATAGGAATATCCTTCCTCCTGTTTCTTGGAGAGTTTTGTGAATAATCTTTTGGTGAAAGTGGTGAAAAATTCTCAATCACAAATACTGTACAGTATAATTATTAATAGTTTTGTTTTACTATGATCATTACTTGAGTTTAGAGCAGAAACCCCCTTAATAACATGTTTATGAACAATGTATCTACACACTGTACATGTATACTATAAGGAGGAGGACTAAGAAACCCTTGTGTTAATTTTTTATTTTGACCCCAATAAAACTATACAATTTTTTTTTAATGAAGTATCATAGATGAATGAGAAAAGTTCCTGCAGTAATCCCCAATGTGCAGAAAAGGAACTCTTCTGTGACACAGTTTGTATTACAATATATCAAGTACTATTTGCTGTGTATGTTGATTTTATGTGGTTTTTATGCGTTTTTTTGTATCCACATCTCTCTGTCTAATTTCCAGGTTGAAGCCGAAAAATTACCGGAAATTTCACACAAATATGAAATCAGCGCAGTCCCCACTTTTCTTCTATTCAAGGTAGGATTCTGCTTTGTAAGGAAAAGTTACTGACTGATTGATACTATTTGCATCTTTTTACTTTAGATATGTATTAAATTCGGTTCTAGACTTCTTATGAGAAAGTCCAAAGAATAGACTTATGGAATATTTAGATCTTCATCAAATAGCACTACCTACATTCAAACCAAGAAGTATTCTACTACTAGTCAGCTACTTACTTGATGTGCAATTGATCAAGCGTCATCCAATACAATTTGAGTCCAATAGATAGTGGGATCGTGGTCAGATCGTGAATAGACAAACAAATGAAATGCTAGACACTGTTAAGCTAAAGTCTAACTCTACACAGTAACTAACAGACGAACTGATGTCCATTGGACATACATGTATCTGTAGACTGATGAATGAAGGGTACATTGGCCACATTATTTTATAATGAAGGAGCATTTATTAATACAGTATGTACATGGAAAATTATTTAATTTTAACCATACCTCGATATAATGATCTAATTTTACCAGTCCTTTGGTACGTTGTTTATCATAAACTTCTTTTGACATCTTTAGAATCAGAAAGAGGTGGACAGGCTGAATGGAGCAAATGCACCAGAGCTGACGAAAAAGGTTACACATCACGGCAGTGCTGTTACACCTCCAGAAACAAAAGAGGACGAGACAAAACAGGTGGGCAATACCGTACTAAAAAGTACGGTAGTCAAACCTCTTTAATACAGACACCAAAGGGCCAGAAATTGGTGTACATATTATAGAGGGCATCAATATGACGTCATTCTAAAGGTTGACCAGTGTAACATTAGTAGTTGACCGATGCAAAAGTGCTAAATTTGGCCTTTACTGTATGAACATTAGGATTACATTTTTATGGTCTCTTTTTCTGTAACTCTGTCACAAAAGAACTATAATGTACAGTCACACACTATACAAAATATTACTGTCTTTATTATAGAGGTTCCTGTAGGGAGAGGTTTGTTACTGTATGTTTTATTTCTGAACTTGTTGCCTATATTTACTTTTATTTTATCTTATTCTCTGTGGTTTAAAATTAGACATTACATTGTAAATATCAAACACTTGGCTTTGCCAACCATGAAAAACAAGACAGTGATGTTTAAATGAACCAATATCACAAGCTTGGCAGCCCACAAAATAACAATATTTTATTTTCACCATCCCTTATATTTTCCTGGGATTTCATCGATGTAAAGATATCAGTTTTAGAACTGAAAAAATCCTTCTCATTGATATCTAATGTATGAATAACAACAATATAAATTATAAATATTTAAGGCAATGTGGCTGTACATGCACTACTGTTCATACTGTACGAATTCAGCAGCCCTTACATGGACACATAAGATTAGCATAGCTGGCGAAATAGGCCCTTTTGTGTGTATTTGGCAAGCTTGTTTGTTCCCTATCCATCAGTTAGCCGTGCATGCAGGCCAGCTGACATGAGCTGAGCAGGTTTCACTGGGTACTTTTGCACTTAAAATCCCAAGCCAAGGGTCTGTTATACCAGGTTAATAACATAGTACTGTATTTACTGTACTAAAATAGTCTATTCCTTTTGTTGTAGGATCTGAATACAAAGTTGAAGAACCTTATAAACAGTTCCCCTTGTATGTTGTTCATGAAGGGATCACCTCAAGAACCCAGGTGTGGTAAGTAACAAATTATTATTACTTTTAGGGCGCATTCTGTACTGTATTTTATAAGTCTTCATGCAAAATTTTGCACAGTTTATACAAAGCTTGTATCAGGAGTTATCAGTTAGTTTGTAAAGAGCTAAATACATTGACCTTATTATTATTATGGACCTTGTTGTGACGACAAAGTCGAAAAATTGCGAAAATGGTTTTCTTTTAGAATCCTATAAAAAGTAGATAGACAAAATGTTCAAGCAACACAGAATTAAGTTTCGGGCCCAAACAGTATTCCTTTAGTTTGTGCCGAAAGAGAATGAACTGTGAAGTTTTATGCCAACATGGTGGCTACGTACAGTACAAAGCTATTTATTTAAATTCCCTTAGAGAAAGGTCTTGATAAAAATAATGTCCAACGTAATATACCGTACACGTGTACCATTCAGGTTTCCACCTGTCGAGAATTTGGCCTGGCCATGCAAACCACCAATTGGCTACAAGGAACAAATTTTGTATCTGATCCATGGTGTACAGTCCATCTATTGTATTTCTATTTTGATGTAAGAATAACTCAAGTCTATGATTTGCTTTTGTTTGGACAAGGTTTTAGTCGACAGACGGTGGAACTGCTGAACAGTTTGGGTGCAAAGTATGGCCATTTTGATATTCTGACAGATCAGGATGTCAGGCAAGGTACATCACAGTGTGTTGCTAGCATATTTTTAAAATATGTTTATTTTTTTATTTTTTTAAAAATTTGTATTTAAATATGGTTTTTGGTACAATTGCCCAAGAGCATGATACTGTATGCTCATTATGGGGGCTCTTGTGTTTACATGAAGATATACAAAATAAAGTAATGAAGGAGGAAGTTACACAAAATATATGCAAGTTAAATGCACACAAAGGTTTTTTTTTTTTGAAAAGAATTACCACTTCACTTGTCTTTTTTTGGAAGGTGCAGTACATTCATTACTGTATAGTATTCAAGATAAGCTTTTGCAAATTGCTGTGCTGTTTTGACTTCTTTTAGTTTACCATATGTTACCCATGGCAAACTGACTTTAAGTCCTTGGATCTCTGCTGCAGGTTTGAAGACCTATTTCAATTGGCCAACTTACCCACAACTATATGTGAAGGGAGAGCTGATTGGTGGACTGGATATTATGAAGGTGTGGAACCCAGTTCTGTTCTTTGAAGTGCTCATGAGACTTTAAAAAGTTAACTGCATTACAATATGAACAGTGCTTTTTACAAATGTGAGCTTAACCCCCAAGGCAAGTTCCAAGTGCATTGTTATACATATTGTACCGTGATACAGTACTGTAGATTCATGTACATGTATCTGTATTTGAATGGAAGGAGGAAAATGAAGTTCATCACATTCAGGAGTGGACCTGTACTGTAAACAGACAAAGTACCTGTGCATCCATGAAAACTCTTTGAACTTTGCACTTTGTCCTCAGGAAATGGCTGAGAGTGGGGAATTGTCATCCTTACTTCCCAAGCAAGAAGACCTTAACAAGAGGTGGGGTGCCTTCACACAGACATTCGGTACTTTCCTTTTCACATCTGGGCCCAGTTATTTGCTAATCCGGGAGCATGTCAGGAACGTCTCCTGATACTGTACCTTAAGTCCAAGTCTAACTCTTATGGCATTTTAGGCTTGAAAATAAGAATTCACTCACAACACATATGAGCTGCAGGTCATGAAGTTGAAAGAAGGAATAATTCTCTATTCTTTCTTTATTCTTAATTATTTATTTAATCATTAGGTAGCTTAAGCCATTCACTTCCAAGTTCAAAATGGGGCTTCTCCCAACTATTCAAGAGGAATATAAATGAGTGAGGTTCTGAAGTTCAACAGTTCAATCAGCTGTCATCTGATTAAGCTATGAAAAGCCAAATTCTCCCTTCCATATGATACATCTCTAGTGAGGGACTAAAGGAGAATATTGACATTGACCACTCTTGGAAGTAAAAGGGTTAATCAAGCTTTTAACAACTTGGTCCTGTTGTTCGGCGCACAATTTGGCCAATCTTGGATTGGATCCAACCTTGTTAGTCTTTATTTATGGGAAGGTTTTGCTTGCAACACGACCTCCTTGAACGCTTTGAGATCTGCTAAGAGATGGAGAGGAAGAATTTGGTTAATCTCGGACCAGCGCACTCAAGCCTTGAACAACTGGGCTCAGTTGCAGTACAATCCCTTACTAGTGTATGAAACAATATATTCAAGTGGGAGATTTTGGCAATAACCTGCAAACGTGTTTCTTGAAAGTACTGCAGTAATGCTTTTTGTGCTGCTGTTGTTGTTGTTGTTTCCAAAATGGCCCCTGCCTATTGTTGCTGTTGTTGGTGGTGGTGGTTGGTGGTGGTTGTGTTGGTGGTATACTGTCTGCAGTGGTTAGGGTTGTGGTTTATGTGTTAGTGGGTGGTCTGAGCTGTATTTGAATTATTTGGTCATCATTTCATTTTTATCATCTACAGGATAGGTGACATCATTTCCTCATCACCTGTAATGCTGTTTATGAAAGGCAGTCCAGAGGTAATCCTTCTGCTCTCCATCTTCCTCCTGTTTTTTCTTCTTCAACATCTTCTGCTGCTCCTGTGTCACCATGTTAATATAGTACATCTAAGCCCTTAGACATGTTTACCGATGTGGGAAACACCACCGAAGACACCAGTAATCGTGCACAGACCGAGTCTAATACCGACCACGAGACCGAACACATATCGATTTGTTACCAATCGTGATACCAACCCCATACCGACCACATGCTGACCACGATATCGACCATGTTACCGACCACGTTACCGATCACGAAACCGACCACAAGACCGACCACATCGATTTTGTTACCAGTCGTGATACCAACC
The DNA here is from genome assembly GCA_964036295.1 of Plumapathes pennacea. Classification (NCBI taxonomy): domain Eukaryota; kingdom Metazoa; phylum Cnidaria; class Anthozoa; order Antipatharia; family Myriopathidae; genus Plumapathes; species Plumapathes pennacea. The sequence goes on along the minus strand of OZ038473.1, from coordinate 10,667,196 downwards.
CCATACCGACCACATGCTAACCACGATATCGACCATGTTACCGACTACGTTGCCGACTACGAGACCGACCACATATCGATTTTGTTGCCATTCGTGATACCAACCCCATACCGACCACATGCTAACCACGATATCGACCGCGTTACCGACTACGTTGCCGACCACGAGACCGACCGCATATCGATTTATTACCAATCGCGATACCAACCACATGCTGACCACGACATCGACCATGTTACCGACCACGTTACCGATCACGAGACCGACCACATATCGATTTGTTACCAATCGTGATACCAACCACATGCTGACCACGATATCGACCGCATACTGATCACGTTACCGACCAGGATTGTTACCGATCACGATCACGATACCGCTCCTGTGCTCCTTCTTGGCTTCTTCTTTCTTTTTCTCTTTTCCAATTTCCCATTCATTTTCCTCCTCTCTTTGTTTTGGTCTTCTTGTTCACCCTTGCCGTTGTCCTTATCGGCTTCCTAATTTTCTACTCATATTTCGTCTTTTAACACCTTCAATGGATCTGACAATTTTTATTATCATTGCCCTCAGTGTTTTAACGTATGGTCGTCAAATTGCAGACCCCAAAATGTGGATTTAGTCGAGAGGCTTGCCGGATTTTAAAGAAATATGAAAGGTACTTTATCATCTCATTGACGTATGGTAAAGCTATCGCAGTGAAGATTGTCTCCCAGCAGTATACATGACAACACTTTAGTGCCGTTTTTCAACTGGTTATTTTTGTTTGCAGCATCAAGTTTGGCACATTTGACATTCTGGAGGATCAAGAAGTTAGTATTTTGTTGTGCCTGGAGTGACATTTTGAGGTGTACATATACTGTATGTAGACTTGTGATGGACTGATGATGATGATGTTGATGATGATGTTGATTATATTGGTGATGACTTTGAAATGATGATATCAATGATTAGGGCTTCGTTTTCAGGTTAGGCAAGGAATAAAGACGTACTCCAACTGGCCAACGTTCCCTCAGCTGTACGTCAAGAGTGAACTTATCGGCGGGTTGGACATCATGAAGGTGAGCGTTGAAGGGACTGGGGTTTGCCGAGAAACTCAAGTCCTACCCCCATCCAGGTCACCCTTTCAATCTCAAAAGTGATCAACTACAATTTGCTTCTTCAGTTTTTCACAAGAAGTACATCATAGAGTAAGGAGAACTTGGCTTTTGATACGTTGCTTAGATGAAAGTGGATTAAAGTCTTTTATTCTCACTATACCAGTCATATATTTTCTTTTTAAAAAAAGGTGGGAGAATCTGCATGCGTGAATTAGACTTGTAAAGCCGGTTGGTTAATGATGGCTTTATCACAAGACCAAACTCTTGCGTTTTTTTTTTTTTTTTTAATTTCAAATTTTATTTATTTTTTATCTAACAGGGTATGCGCACCTATGTCCCTCTATTCTACATCACTAAAGGATTTATTATTATTATTATTATTATTATTATTATTATTATTATTATTATTATTATTATTATTATTGTTTTTTTTTTTTAGGAACTAGAAGAAAGTGGTGAGCTGGAAGCCACATTAACACAAAGTTGAGGAATTTTGGGGAGGGAATTCCCTCTGGAGGACTTCCGGGTTCTACAATCTATCTTATTATCAACTTATTTACTGCCATGTTTCTTTTTGCAAACAAGAAAAAAAAAAACGTAGAAATGAAAAACAACAACATGAAATTTGTTCTAGAACAATCATTGAACGTGAACAAACAAACAAAATCAAAATGTAGAACTGAGACAACAACAACAACAAATTGACCAACAATGTGAACACTGGTATTGGAACGTATTCATTGAGAATTTTCATTTGACTGGTCACTAGACATTTTTCTAAGCCCTGTTTGTTTGGCATACCCAGGTTGACTCGGGGAGGGTTCAGCTTTGGCTGTAAAGTTCAACGAGGAGATGTAATGTTAACGCTGAAATGAGTGATACTTGTGATATTTTGGCCATTAATGTGCTTTTCGTAAAGTGTTGGTGAAGTACGCAATGAAGCAATGAAGCACAGCTTCAGAAAGCAAACGATTTGTGTCAGAACACAGGAGAATATGCCATCTAACATGCAATTTTCGGGTAATAAAAAACAGCGGATCGTGCTTTGCGTGTGATTTAGTATGCTGAGATCTCGCCAAGAAAAGTCTTACCATGGTCAGAATAAAAGGTCTCTCACTCTGCCAGGCTAACAGTTTTCGTAGAGCTTTCACACCACGCAGCTTTCAGGACAGTGGAAAAGAAGCATGGCACATGAACTTGACTCAAAGTTTACGAGGAATGTTTGGCTGGAGATGGTTTCAAACGAAGACGAATGTAGAAATGTATTGAACAGAAAACCGTAAGCTCTGATATGTTAATGATATTCTGCAGTCATGTATGATGTTATTTACTTTGTCTTTGTAAGAGGTGTTCCAAACGTTGTCAGTCAGTTCAATTCGCTCCAAGACTTTCATTTTCTTTAATTCGCGAACAAGAATGATTTTAAACGCGAGGGCACTATTTGAATTTCTTTTACGACACGATTATGTACCGATCAATTTGAAACTCGCACATCCCCCCCCCCCCCCCCGGGCATACCCCGGGCATTTGACCGCCTCCCTTGCCCGGGGAGGCGGGAATTTGACCAACCGCTCTCGCCCGGGGTGGGGCATTTGACCACAACCACGGAGGGGTGGGGAATTTGAACTCGTTCCCTCAATTTCGCCCTGCTTTACGCGAAAGTGTTTTAGCTGTGCGTACGTTGTGCGCTAAGTGTTTATTTTGTCTAAATTGAGAGGCATATCAGTGAATGTTCCAAGCACAACGTTCATTCATCGAGGATCAATCTCCGATGTTGCGCCGTTACGATTTAAACAACTCGTAATAAAGCGCTGTTTCGTTCAAGGTATGGTTTGAAACCTTATCATTGGATGTTAAATAAATGCATTTTGTTAGCCTTACGGTTTAAAGAAAAATGTCAACGACTTTAATACCCTCGGCGCGTCGGAACACGACTCGCGGCATTTCTTGTCAACAAACGTGTCAATCCTCTTCGACTTTTTTCCCTTTGCCCAGTATATAAATAGTTTATAAATCTGCTTCAGTCTTGCAATCACTCGTATTTACTTCCTACAGTGTAATTCGCTTAAAGAAACAATTTTAGCCAACGTACTCACCGTTATCGAGCTCGGACACAATAACAAGTCAAATTGTTAGACGTGTATCTATTTTTCAGCGTTTTTTTGCCCCGGGGGTGGGGCATTTGACCACTAAATTCAGCCTTAAACCGGGGCATTTGAACAGTCATTTTGGCCCGAAGGTGGGGAATTTGACCATCGGAAAATCGAAAAGTTCAAATGCCCGGGGGGTTGCCCGGGGGGGGGGGGGGGGGGGGGGGATGTGCGAGTTTCGAATTGATCGGTACATTACACCGTACCAGCGGGAAGGACACGTCACATTTTCTACAGTTTAGTTCGTCGCCACGAGGTTCAATATGTATTATAATCGTCTAAACTATGATGAAAGGAAGCGATGTTATTTCACTTAACTCAATAAGGCTCGTTCATTTCATCGTTCGATGAAATACACAGAAGACAGTCATCTTGGATTTACCGACATCGTCCGATTCTCGGTCGTGAGGCAATCGGGTCTAAACTCGTTTTCAGTCTTGCGCGGCTGTCCTTCCCGTGCTTTCCATTATGTAAAACGCTATATATTGACTTACATGAAGGATACCGCAGAATGATTACATCGCGGGCGCGCAATACTTGACAAAATGGCGGACATAATCAGGTTTAAACTGAAGGTCAAGATTTCCCCTAATATCTGCATTGTTAGCGACAATGTCATCACCAGAGACTCGAATACACATAGGTAAAAGTGTCACGCTGTGGGCAGTATGTCCAGCAAAGAAAATAGTTGCTCATGAACTCACTGGGCTCGCATGAGGTCACGGACCCAGGGGTCAGGAATGAAGGTGAGTTTTTGCTTGACATATTTTCCTTCCTATATGCCTGGGAGAATTAATCACTCTTGGAAGTGAAAGGTGAAAGGGTTAAGAGTGAATGTCTGTCAGAATTGATCAAACGGCCGGCACATATAATTTACAACTACATTTGATTTCCTTCGAAGTTTTGTGTCTGAACAATCCTTATATTGCTTCTGAAGTCCACAGGAAGGGAAGCATGTATTACAATTCTTGCCGCTTAGATTTTCAAATCCCAGAGAAAATATGTTGTGCGCTTTAAAGTAGCCTGAAAAATTGCTGGTAATCCCGGGCATTTTTCTGATATTTTGACGACCATCTTCGTACTGATTTACGAACTGGTCAAAACATTAACAGAGTGTTGGGCTTCGTTAACGTGATTTCGACAACTGGTGCGATTGGTGTGCGGAAGGATAAAACCATGTTTTAGTTATACTAATTTTTGCTACTGTTGACATTTACTGGAATAACTGAGAGAGAGAGAGTCTTTCAGATACAGAATGTGACATTCACGGACTGCAGATTGATTTCAAGCAATGTCCAGTAATTGTTTCATCCTTTCTTTGTTGCCCGGTCAGGCAATGCACTGAATTTACTTGCCCGACCAGAATTTAGCGTTAATGCTGGGTAAAAGTAAGGCTTACTTTTTTCATATAGGCTGATATCAAGCCAAGCCTAATGAGTCACATCTTCTGCAGGAAGCAGTCCTGTTATAGCGAGCACTCGCATTTAACAAGATCCCATAAGGATCTTAACAGGATCTAGCTACAGTATGTTTATCCAAGGATGATCCTGCCAGGATCTTGTTGTGTTTATCCTATGAAGATCAAAGAGGATCTTAACCAGATCCTACCAGCATCTAGGATTATGTTATGTTTTCTATCCTGCAAGATCCTTGCTATATTTTCTTGTAAATGGCTGAAGAAAAATAAGACTAATGTTCGTATTTCAAAAGTCTTGTAATGGTTTCTCTTTCAAAGGAAAACCAAACATGACTTCCTTTGGTATTTGATTGTTTAAAACTGATTTGGACAGAATAGACTTGGTGTACTTATTCTGGTTTCGATTTTTGACCGTGAATTGAAAGCGGTTCTATGTTCTCAAAATCACTTCCATTTTTTGAAATTTGTAATGATTTGTTTTGATTTGTAATTAGATATCATCAGTATGCAGTATCTGAGTTGTAAGGTAAATGTGCATGTACATTTATGGGGAATCAATTAGTTGAGATATCATGGCTGAAATTTTTATGCCAATTACTTCCTGGTGGCCCTGTTTAGACTGGCCAAATCCCTAAACATATATAGGTCAACTGCCCTCCTAAATTCTAGAAATTGACACATTCATGTTGAGGAGTGATTTTTTGTTTAGAAAATCAGTGATTTTAGAACCATTTTCAGGGCCCTTGAAAATGACACTATTTCATCAACAAACTCACCTGTATTTTGCAGTTCTCCCACCCTCTATTACACAGTGTCGCACAGTGAAGATGCGTCTGTTGCTGACACATACTAGAAAAGATTTTGCAACTTAAAATGTTACATTTCAGCCAATATATTATAGCCAGATTTTATCAGCCCCAAGCAAAGTCTTATAACTCAGATCATGTGCCTTAAAATGGTAAAGTCTGTGTGTTCACCAGTGTGCAGCACTGTCTGAATAAAACTTCAAGAATGCAGACTTTCAGGGAAACCAACAATGAAATGCTCAATGAAATGACAGGAGTTTTGTGCTTGATACACTATCGTACAGTATTTGTTGTCAATATCATTACTGAAATTCAACCAGTTTTTATGCTAATCAGAACTGCACAATGTGCTGGTAAGCTGAAGCCACAGAATAGGGCACAAAGGCCACAATGGTAGCAAGCATTACCCCTTGATCTACCAAAAAAAAATTTTTTTTCTGAGCCCAAGTAATAGCAGCCATGGACAGCTGTTTTGGCCTTATTAGGCCTCGTCAGCATGGTATAGCTATACATGGGCTCGGGTTCCCACATTGAGGTAACAAGCTGTAAAATCGTAAGGCTTGTGGGATGTGGCTCAGTTTTTATGCTGATTAGTTCCTGTTGACCCTGTTTAGGATAGCCAAAATCCCCCAAAATATACTGTATGGGTCATTTGCCCTCCAAACCTCTAGAAAATAGTAAATTTGTTCTGAGGGGTGATTTTACTGTAGAGCTGTCTGAAGGTCCACTCTAAATGACATTGTTTCAACAAACTCACCTGATTTCTGCAGTTGTCTGACCAACTATTCATGGTGTCTCTTAGTGAAGATGCATCTGTTATATTGTACTTTCATGCACTAGGAAAGATTTCAAGTGCAGTACTGTACTAAATACTTTTAATTATAGTCAATAATGACTTTTTAATCTTTTCTTTTAATAAATGCCAGGGCTCATAAATTTAGTGTGAGGTTTCACACCAGGCTCATTCTCAGCTAAAGTGGCCAATCACTGTCTCACAACTTTGGTACCGAAAGAAATTTTTTCTGATGTTTTTTAGGTTTCTAAGCTCTGCACTATAGCGAGTAAATTAGTAAAAGTTGCCGGAGGCAAAGCACCAATAATCTTGAACTATGGACCATCAAGTCACCAAGAGTAGGCGAAAAACCCCTGTCTTGCCGACAAATTTTCATGGAAACATCATCAATTCCTTTTTTCATGCAATAGTTTGTTTCAAGCTTGAAAATCACTGCTGAATATTCTATTTGCTGAAGCATTAAGGACTGATATATACATGTCTCACAATTTTGTAACATAGTCGTTACCATCGAATAGAGATGTCAATATTTTCGCTGTTTGTACTGTCTCGTTTATCCTTCAAGTATTTAATGGTTTTATAGTTTATAGATTTATAAAATACCACAACTGGTTCTACTCATTTTTATAGATTTTTTAATATTAGCGATTTTATAAGAGGTACTCAAAAGTGACATTTTTTTTGTGTAGCATAAGATACCATGTTTCTCTCAGATGCTTATTGGTACATGCATTTTCTTGTACAATAGTATTAAGTGCAAAACTTCTGTCATTCATTGGTTATCTCAGTGGTGGTTTTCCCTGTATTCTTGTGATTTTCTGTGACAGTGCTACACACTGGTGAACTTGCAGACTTTGACATTTCAAGGCATAATCTGAGTTATAAGGATGTTTTTTTGTGGCAGATAAAACTTGGAGCACTATATATCTTGGCTAAAATTTCCTGTTATTGACTATAGTTGTGGGAGGCTTGGCCTGAAAGAGGTCCCTTTTCAAGCCTCAGTTATAAGAAAGGGTATAGCAAACAATGCTTTTTGGTATTTTTATTGGTCGAAAGAGTGGCTGGTGAAGGGAAAATTGTATGATAGGGGTAAGCTGTAAATTCAATTGAGGGATTCGCAAAAATGGTGTTGCGGAATTACTGCATGTGGTTTTTCTGGGCATAATTCTGAAGCAGTACATCAATATAGTGGATGCATACAAGTCTTAATTTTCTGAATATTCTTCCCCTAATAACTTCATAATGAAGAGCAATCAGCAAAGCTGTCTGACCCCTCCCCCTCCCCCTCCCACCACTCCACCCCCGGGGGGGGGGGGGGGGGGCACTTTGGGTGGGGGTGTGCCGCCCGGTCCTGAAAACCCTTACCCTAATTTCAGACCAAAATACCTGATTTTCTATACCCTATTTCAGACCTGACTCCAAAAATGTATACCCTATTTCAGACCTGACTCCAAATTGTATACCCTATTTCAGACCTTTGTTTAGAGATTTTTTGTTCTTTCGCAATGATTTCCGCCCTGTGTTTTCTTCCATTTGCTGTGCAATGTCCGCAGCGACACATTTCTGTTAAAATCAGACCAAAAAGACAAAATCGATACCCTATTTCAGACCAAAAAGGCAAAATCGATGCCCTATTTCAGACTAAAAATGCTTGAAAACGATACCCTTTGGGGCGGCACATACCTATATGGCTTATATATGGGAGTACCCCCCCTCCTCCCCGGGGACTCCACCCTTGATTTGACATTTTCTCATATTTCAGACGCCTCATTAAATTTGTGAGCCTTAGCATTTATGAAGAGAATAGATCGAAAAGTTATTAGTGACTATTGAGGCATTTACAGACTTACTGCTCATACAAATGGTGAAGAAGAGATTGAGAAGTTATTATGTCTAGGTGCATTTATGGCTTCCGTGCAAATTAAAAAAAGTCTATACATATTGTACGCATATTCATATACAGGCAGATCATAACATATTAGGTTCTAATCTGGGTTATCAGTCTGTCACCTTGCTGTGACCGTCTGTCACCCTGATGTGCCGCCTTACCACTTTTTCGGGGGGGGGGGGGGGGAATTTTTTGCCAGCCTACACATAGGAAGGAATCGGCGTACAAATTGGATGAATTTTGGCCAAGGTATCACAACAATAAGTAGTCCACATACATTTATCTGACAGTCCCGAACTATTATTATATTGGTACAAGCAGTTCTTTTCATTCATTGAGCATCTTAGTGTTGCTCTTCCGTGAAAGTCTGCGTTCGACAGCGATCCATAGTTATGAATTCTCGGACTTCAATATGTTTGTGCATAATCTGAGTTACAAGGACTTCGTATGAAGCTTCGAAAATCTGGCCACATCCTGGCCAAAATGTGACCATTTTAAACGCGAAGTCTTTCCTAGTTTGTATAAGAAACAGGTGCAACCGTTCCTGTAAGGCACTGCAAAAAGATAGTCAGAGAATCGTAAAACTCAGGGCGTGACACTATTTGAGTAGGAGCAGGGTATGGGTGCGACTGGCACGTGCATGTAGTACGGCTGAGAAAGAGAAGCGGCGAACCCTTCCGAGGCGGATATGCTCTGCTTTTGGTCTGTCGCGTGCAGTGTCGTTGTGTAATGCAAAATAATGTTATGCCAAAGAACTGCCTGGCAGTGCTATGCTAATCTATGCCACTCGAATGTAAGGATTTTACATTCCATGTGCACGCGCGCCAACTCACGAATTTGCATTTTTATTCATCGATTTGAATCTGAGCTGAGCGGACATGTCGAACGAAAGTTTAGGTTTTTCGGTGAGTATTGCTTGGTTTATGGATAAATGTTGCTGTTCCTAAGCTAAAGTCAAACTGCTCTATGCCTCGTGAAAGTATTTCTTGCCAAACAGCCTCCTGGGTCTTGTATTTATCCTCGCCTGAAGACCGTTAGTAACAACACGTGTTCTTCGTTTCCGCAGAGCTTTATTGACGAACAGTTCAAACCAGAGGAGTTCATGGAAGGTCTGCCTTTTTGGTGAGTGGTAATTGCTTCAACTTGTGCAGTACACAAACGAAATACGTGTCAATGAACAATTTGCGAGAAATTCGCGTTTGAATGTAGTCTTCTTCGATCGAAGTAAATTCAGAAGAGCTCGGTCCTGTTTTCGTTCGTGTGTTATTTTTATTACCAATGAAATAGTGTAACTTTAGGTTAAAGCTTCTATTGGTTCAACAAGAATAGAGTTCGACGTCTACAAACAACAGTGAGATTCGTGGTTGGACTCGGGTGGTTTTTATGAAAAGCGTTGGTGTCCCTTGCATATTTTCTTCGTCTGTTTGTTTCAACTGGATTGCATTTTAGTGACGATATTTTTTTTCTCCAGAGGTCAAGTTAGAAGTCCCAAAAACACTAGTGGTATCTTTGTGGAACTCTTAGACTTCACGCTTCCCTATGTGGACTCGGTTGGCAATTTCACAAGGACTTTTGTTGCTGGAAAGTCGTCTTTCTGTGACCTCAGACATGAACGTTGAAGAATAATTCAAGTCGTTGTATTCTTGGTCATTGGAACTGTATGGAGACAGGTTAGCTAATTTTGTTTTTGTTTTTATTAGAATGAGCTTTCCAGAAATAGTGAGATGTTCGATATTTTTGCGCGCATATTTTCAACCTGGTAAAAGCCGACTTTTTCATTGATAAAATTTGTGCGTGAATTAAAACGGATAGGTTCTCTTCAAACCCGTCTTTTTGAATTCCTTTGGAGTTTTGGTTTGTACCAGTGAAAGCTTTATGTTCGTGTGCATTGTAAGACTTTACGAAGACTTGTATCTTGTACGCAGAAGACTTGTATCTTAATCGCAAAATATTTATACATCGCTACTTGTGTACATTGCAGGTTTTTACGATTATTTGTATCTTGAGCGCTGCAGACTCGTACGTCGCTAGTCATGTAGGAATGTACGATTTAAACGCAGAATACTCGTACGTCGCTTGTCGCGTGCATTGTAGGATTTTACGAAGACTTGCATTTTGAACGCAGAATACTCGTACGTCGCTAGCCGTGTAGGACTTCTATTTCGAGCGAAGTCTATTTATACATTGCTTATCGTGTGCATTGTAGGACTTTACAGACTTGCATTTTCAACGCAGAATACTCGTACGTCGCTAGTCGCGTGCATTGTAGGATTTTACGTATCGTATTCTGAGCGCAGAATATTTTTTCGTCGCTAATCGGGTACGTTGTAGGATTTTCCGAAGACTTGCATTTTGAACGCTACGTTTCGTATTTTGAGCGCAGAAAATTTAAACGTCGACTTGAGTGCAGAATATTTATAAATCGCTACTTGTGTACATTGCAAGATTTTACGAAAACTTGTGTTTTAAACGCAGAATACTCTAACGTTCAGCAATCTATTAGCTCTTCTAAGCTATTTCTAAGCAGTTGCGCTCTTCTCTGTAGGAATATTTGACGGTACTTGTAAAATTAATTGTAATATGCGAGTGCGAATAAAGATTGTCTCGTCTTGTCTTTAATTTATTGTCCATGTAACCATGGGCTGACATCATATTAAATTTTCCATGTAAGGCAACTGTGACTATCATTACATCATGTTTATTCTTGCACGCGTAAAAGCCATTACAAGAGCCAATCCCTGCTTGACATTTGCACTGCATGAATAAATATCATATTTAATGAACACTTTTTTTATGGTCATGGTCACCTTACATGGTAAATTTAATATGATGTCAGCCCATGGTACACAGCAAACTTTGCTGACGTCACAAATCCGACTCTTTAAATTTGAGGTCGCTACAGGGTGGTTGGATGGGCGGTAGTCGATGGGTGAGCGACATTCAACTAGCTGAGCGAATAGGGGGGTTAGGGGGCTTGGGGAGGATTTGTATATAAAGTTTTTAAAAACTTTTCTTTCAAGATTTTTTTTTTTTCAAGAAGATTTCAAGAAGATTTCAAGAAGATTTCTTTCAAGATTTTTTTTTTTCAAGAAGATTATTTTGAACTTTTTATTAGCTTGTTCAAGAAACTTTTACAAGATTCTTTCAAGATTTGTTTTTTCAAGAAGATTATTTTGAACTCTTTATTAGATTCTTTGAAGATTTTTTTTTTCAAGAAGATTATTTTGAACTCTTTATTAGTTTGTTCAAGAATCTTTACAAGATTGTACACTACCTGTGCTATACAAAGTATACTGCTACTAAACTGCTAAACTCTAAGAAGAACTGTTGTGGTCAGTTCTTTACTAATGTACACGTTTACAGCTACTCTGGAGGACTAACTTTCAACTACCTTCTTTACAGCTTTGGTCGCCGCGGACTTCCTTCTTCGCTTCACGAATGTGCACTTCAATCACAGCAGCCAGAAAGAGAAGATGTCTTCGCCGCGGACTTTGTTCTTCGCTTGACTAATGTGTAATTCACAGTAGCTGGAACAGAAGATGCCTTCGCCGCGGATTGCCGTCTTCGCTTGACGAATGTACACTTCACAGCAGTCAGGAACAGAAGATACCTTCGCCGCGGACTTCGTTCTTCGCTTGACGAATGTGTACTTCACAGTAGCAGAAACAGAAGATGCCTTCGCCGCGGATTGCCTTCTTCGCTTGACGAACGTGTACTTCACAATAACAGGAACAGAAGATGCCTTCGCAGCGGATTGCCTTCTTCGCTTGACGAATGTGTACTTCACAATAACAGGAACAGAAGATGCCTTCGCAGCGGATTGCCTTCTTCGCTTGACGAATGTGCACTTCGCAGCAGTCAGGAACACAAGATGTCTTCACTGAAAAGGAATACAGGTATGGGACACTGTTTAATCGATAAAGTTTACATATACATGCCAAAATACTGAAGTATGAAACCGGCTGTGTCTGTGAGCGAAGAGAAACAAGGCGAATTTGAATATTTTCACGAACAGCCAAAAAATAAAACAATGAGACTAATTACACAAGGAAAAGCGCACGTGCACTGTTGGGACTGATAAATTTATGCCGTTGGACGACTGCTTCGCTTCTCTTTCAAGTTTCAAACGAAGTGCTGATAATTTTGAAGACACAATGTATAATACCGGGATGGAATTAGCAATCGAACTTTCGAAAGAAGAGAAACATCTAAACTTTGTCGATTAACTAGTGTTCTATATTTTTCAATTCGTTTTCAGTGAAGGCATCTTCTGTTCCTGACTGCTGCGAAGTGTTCAATCGTCAAGCGAAGAAGACTGTCCGCGGCGACCTAAGCTGTAAGTAGATAGTTGGAAGTTAGCCCTTCATGTGTAGACGCCTTCTAGATTCTGCAAGGTTACTCATGTACAGGGTACAACACCAGCACTAACTACTTGCAAGTTAGCTGATTGATATATCTATTCTCACTACATCATGTGTACATTTTCTTTTTGGATCTTTGGGAGAATTTTAATTCCGTTGTTTGGAATTGAAAGGGTTCTACAGCGACCTTAAGATCGAGTTTAGTTTGTCCCTCTCAATGTTACTACTTTTTTACAACAGGATCCATATCTTTGCAGTGAATATAAGCTACAAGAAATCCTGTGTTGCATGATTGAACAACTGGCTGAAAAGTTTAATGGTCAATTACCAGCTGAGGTACATGTACTAAGCTTCCTACTTACCAATTGTGCCATGCAAGATCTTCTCTTTGACTTTGAAATGGCACACGACAGGATCACGAGCGCTGCAAGTAAAATATTTTCCACATTTAGAACTCCATATATAAAGCGAGTGACAACATCGTCGGCAAGCAATTTACAAATGTTTGAACATTTGTTCCTTTTGTGCTTCTGTGAGTACATACTTAATTTTATTTTTGTGCGTGTTGTTGCTTCTCTTCTTTCGAAAGTTCGATTGCTAATTCCATCCCGGTATTATACATTGTGTCTTCAAAATTATCAGACTTCGTTTGAAACTTGAAAGAGAAGCGAAGCAGTCGTCCAACGGCATAAATTTATCAGTCCCAACAGTGCACGTGCGCTTTTCCTTGTGTAATTAGTCTCATTGTTTTATTTTTTGGCTGTTCGTGAAAATATTCAAATTCGCCTTGTTTCTCTTCGCTCACAGACACAGCCGGTTTCATACTTCAGTATTTTGGCATGTACATGTAAACTTTATCGATTAAACAGTGTTCCATACCTGTATTCCTTTTCAGTGAAGACATCTTCTGTTCCTGTTATTGTGAAGTACACATTCGTCAAGCGAAGAAGGCAATCCGCTGCGAAGGCATCTTCTGTTCCTGTTATTGTGAAGTACACGTTCGTCAAGCGAAGAAGGCAATCCGCGGCGAAGGCATCTTCTGTTTCTGCTACTGTGAAGTACACATTCGTCAAGCGAAGAACGAAGTCCGCGGCGAAGGTATCTTCTGTTCCTGACTGCTGTGAAGTGTACATTCGTCAAGCGAAGACGGCAATCCGCGGCGAAGGCATCTTCTGTTCCAGCTACTGTGAATTACACATTAGTCAAGCGAAGAACAAAGTCCGCGGCGAAGACATCTTCTCTTTCTGGCTGCTGTGATTGAAGTGCACATTCGTGAAGCGAAGAAGGAAGTCCGCGGCGACCAAAGCTGTAAAGAAGGTAGTTGAAAGTTAGTCCTCCAGAGTAGTTGTAAACGTGTACATTAGTAAAGAACTGACCACAACAGTTCTTCTTAGAGTTTAGCAGTTTAGTAGCAGTATACTTTGTATAGCACAGGTAGTGTACAATCTTGTAAAGATTCTTGAACAAACTAATAATCTTCTTGAAAAAAAAAATCTTCAAAGAATCTAATAAAGAGTTCAAAATAATCTTCTTGAAAAAAAAAATCTTGAAATAATCTTGTAAAAGTTTCTTGAACAAGCTAATAAAAAGTTCAAAATAATCTTCTTGAAAAAAAAAAAATCTTGAAAGAAAAGTTTTTAAAAACTTTATATACAAATCTTCTTGAAATCTTCTTGAAAAAAAAAAATCTTGAAAGAAAAGTTTTTAAAAACTTTATATACAAATCCTCCCCAAGCCCCCTAACCCCCCTATTCGCTCAGCTAGTTGAATGTCGCTCACCCATCGACTACCGCCCATCCAACCACCCTGTAGCGACCTCAAATTTAAAGAGTCGGATTTGTGACGTCAGCAAAGTTTGCTGTGTACCATGGGCTGACATCATATTAAATTTACCATGTAAGGTGACCATGACCATAAAAAAAGTGTTCATTAAATATGATATTTATTCATGCAGTGCAAATGTCAAGCAGGGATTGGCTCTTGTAATGGCTTTTACGCGTGCAAGAATAAACATGATGTAATGATAGTCACAGTTGCCTTACATGGAAAATTTAATATGATGTCAGCCCATGGTTACATGGACAATAAATTAAAGACAAGACGAGACAATCTTTATTCGCACTCGCATATTACAATTAATTTTACAAGTACCGTCAAATATTCCTACAGAGAAGAGCGCAACTGCTTAGAAATAGCTTAGAAGAGCTAATAGATTGCTGAACGTTAGAGTATTCTGCGTTTAAAACACAAGTTTTCGTAAAATCTTGCAATGTACACAAGTAGCGATTTATAAATATTCTGCACTCAAGTCGACGTTTAAATTTTCTGCGCTCAAAATACGAAACGTAGCGTTCAAAATGCAAGTCTTCGGAAAATCCTACAACGTACCCGATTAGCGACGAAAAAATATTCTGCGCTCAGAATACGATACGTAAAATCCTACAATGCACGCGACTAGCGACGTACGAGTATTCTGCGTTGAAAATGCAAGTCTGTAAAGTCCTACAATGCACACGATAAGCAATGTATAAATAGACTTCGCTCGAAATAGAAGTCCTACACGGCTAGCGACGTACGAGTATTCTGCGTTCAAAATGCAAGTCTTCGTAAAATCCTACAATGCACGCGACAAGCGACGTACGAGTATTCTGCGTTTAAATCGTACATTCCTACATGACTAGCGACGTACGAGTCTGCAGCGCTCAAGATACAAATAATCGTAAAAACCTGCAATGTACACAAGTAGCGATGTATAAATATTTTGCGATTAAGATACAAGTCTTCTGCGTACAAGATACAAGTCTTCGTAAAGTCTTACAATGCACACGAACATAAAGCTTTCACTGGTACAAACCAAAACTCCAAAGGAATTCAAAAAGACGGGTTTGAAGAGAACCTATCCGTTTTAATTCACGCACAAATTTTATCAATGAAAAAGTCGGCTTTTACCAGGTTGAAAATATGCGCGCAAAAATATCGAACATCTCACTATTTCTGGAAAGCTCATTCTAATAAAAACAAAAACAAAATTAGCTAACCTGTCTCCATACAGTTCCAATGACCAAGAATACAACGACTTGAATTATTCTTCAACGTTCATGTCTGAGGTCACAGAAAGACGACTTTCCAGCAACAAAAGTCCTTGTGAAATTGCCAACCGAGTCCACATAGGGAAGCGTGAAGTCTAAGAGTTCCACAAAGATACCACTAGTGTTTTTGGGACTTCTAACTTGACCTCTGGAGAAAAAAAATATCGTCACTAAAATGCAATCCAGTTGAAACAAACAGACGAAGAAAATATGCAAGGGACACCAACGCTTTTCATAAAAACCACCCGAGTCCAACCACGAATCTCACTGTTGTTTGTAGACGTCGAACTCTATTCTTGTTGAACCAATAGAAGCTTTAACCTAAAGTTACACTATTTCATTGGTAATAAAAATAACACACGAACGAAAACAGGACCGAGCTCTTCTGAATTTACTTCGATCGAAGAAGACTACATTCAAACGCGAATTTCTCGCAAATTGTTCATTGACACGTATTTCGTTTGTGTACTGCACAAGTTGAAGCAATTACCACTCACCAAAAAGGCAGACCTTCCATGAACTCCTCTGGTTTGAACTGTTCGTCAATAAAGCTCTGCGGAAACGAAGAACACGTGTTGTTACTAACGGTCTTCAGGCGAGGATAAATACAAGACCCAGGAGGCTGTTTGGCAAGAAATACTTTCACGAGGCATAGAGCAGTTTGACTTTAGCTTAGGAACAGCAACATTTATCCATAAACCAAGCAATACTCACCGAAAAACCTAAACTTTCGTTCGACATGTCCGCTCAGCTCAGATTCAAATCGATGAATAAAAATGCAAATTCGTGAGTTGGCGCGCGTGCACATGGAATGTAAAATCCTTACATTCGAGTGGCATAGATTAGCATAGCACTGCCAGGCAGTTCTTTGGCATAACATTATTTTGCATTACACAACGACACTGCACGCGACAGACCAAAAGCAGAGCATATCCGCCTCGGAAGGGTTCGCCGCTTCTCTTTCTCAGCCGTACTACATGCACGTGCCAGTCGCACCCATACCCTGCTCCTACTCAAATAGTGTCACGCCCTGAGTTTTACGATTCTCTGACTATCTTTTTGCAGTGCCTTACAGGAACGGTTGCACCTGTTTCTGATACAAACTAGGAAAGACTTCGCGTTTAAAATGGTCACATTTTGGCCAGGATGTGGCCAGATTTTCGAAGCTTCATACGAAGTCCTTGTAACTCAGATTATGCACAAACATATTGAAGTCCGAGAATTCATAACTATGGATCGCTGTCGAACGCAGACTTTCACGGAAGAGCAACACTAAGATGCTCAATGAATGAAAAGAACTGCTTGTACCAATATAACAATAGTTCGGGACTGTCAGATAAATGTATGTGGACTACTTATTGTTGTGATACCTTGGCCAAAATTCATCCAATTTGTACGCCGATTCCTTCCTATGTGTAGGCTGGCAAAAATTCCCCCCCCCCCCCCCCCCCGAAAAAGTGGTAAGGCGGCACATCAGGGTGACAGACGGTCACAGCAAGGTGACAGACGGTCACATCAGGTTGAGTAATCCTGGTCTTAGTCTTTACTTGCCGAAGGCGGACCAAGTATTAAAATGGGAAGATTTTTTTATTGGGATCGAGAATTGGCTAACGCTGATTGGTTGGGGCGCTGGTCAGTGATGTCATTTTTTTCCATGAATACTGTCATGAGTTAGAAATATTAATGATGTATTGAAATCAGTGAAACAATATGAAATAGAATTGCACAACTTCGCAATGTAGAGAAATGTACGATGAAACAAATGCTCAGAACTTTGAGAACGTGAAGACACAATCTGAACGAAGGAGCTGGAAAAAGATCGTGATTAGTGACGTTATAAAAATTCCGCGCTCACGATACAAGTCTTCATAAGAACTAAAAAATCACAAGTAGCGACGTCTAAATATATTGCACTTTCGATGGAAGCCTTCATAAGCACCAGTAAATCACGAGACCGACGTATACATATTTGCGCTTTCGATACAAGTCATCATAAGAATCAGAGATTTACGAGTAGTGACGTATAAATACTCTGCACTCAGGATACAAGTCTTCGTAGAAACCTACAATGTGCACGAGTAGCGATGTATATTGTGCACTCAAGATGAAAGTCTTCGTAAAAGCCTACAGTGTATAACACAAGTAGCGACGTATAAATAATCCGAGCTATGGATACAAGTCTTCGAAAAAGTACAAAGTAAAAATATTCTGCGCTCAAGATGTAAGTCCTCGTAAAAGCCTACAATGTACACGAGTAGCGACGTATAAATATTCTGCGCTCAACATACAAGTCTTGCAGTAAATCGGCGCTTCGGATATAAGTCTTCATAAGAAGTATAAAGTTCACGAATAGCGATGTATAATTATTCTGCGCTCAACATACAAGTCTTACAGTAAAATCCGCGCTATGGATACAAGTCTTCATAAAAAGTACAAGGTTCACGAGCAGCGACGTATAAATAGTCTGCGCTCAAGATACAAGTCCTCGTAAAAGCCTTCAATGTATACAGGTCGCGACCTATAAATAATCCGAGCGCATGGTACAAGTTGTTACGGAAGAGATTTCCACTATTTTCCTATAACTTTTATGGGTTATATTTTGGGTAATATTTAGCATCTAGTATTTACTCACCCGATTATTTAGATCAACTTCTCAGTGTAATTTTAATATTATTTAGAGTTTTCATTACTATATCCACCTGCTACCGATACCAATCACGTTAGTTAATCTCCGTTACCTTTAGTACTAATGACCTTTTACCTTTTGGCCAATCACAACTGGCCAGAGCTTAGTAAGTGTTCGTTACTTGAATTAGTCTAACTAAGTTTAGCGTATATTTGCATTTCTGGAATTAACCTTATTGTTTAGCTTGTACTTAACCTGGAAAGTGTGAAAATTCATTAAGTTGTTTACGACCAAGTTCTGGCTCTCCTTAGAGGCGGAGCCTACCTGGAATAGCGTCATTACGTAAAGCTGATTTTCTAATATTCGTTGTTAGGTACTTTTACTGGTTTTTACTGCTTAAGACTTTATAATTTTTACACTGGAGAGTAGCCCGTAATTTACTTTACCACTGTTCTTAAATCTAGCTTATTCCGTTTACGCGTATAACTAGTTTAAAAATCTAAAGTTAAGGTTTTTCCTTAGTGCGTATGTTATTGAACATCTGCTGCTTCGTAGTCAAGTTCTGACGTAAGCTACTCTATCATTGGCTCGTAGTAGTGACTGACGGCCAAAACTGTCATTAACGTAAGCATCAGTACTTAAGGCGAAGCACAACCTTGTCATTAGGTTTTTACAGTTAGCCCTAGAGTTAGCAATTTATAACTCTAGTTGAAGTCAATAAATCGGTGTTGGGAAAAGAAGGTCTCCGTTCCTGATCCTCTTGTACCTCTCCGAGCAGCCACAGCGAGTGGTTTTCCCTCGTATCAAAGTCATCATAACAACTAGAGACTCACAAGTAGCGATGTATGAATACTTTGCGCTTTCACGATATAAGTCTTAATGAAAACTAGATATTCGTAGCGGCGTATAAACATTCGGCGCTCAAGATACATTTCCTCGTTAAAGCCTATTCTGCGCTCAAGATACCAAGTCTCACAGTAAAATCTTATAGTGTACACAGACAATGTGACGTATGAATAATCCACGAAGTCTTCATAAAAACTATAAATTTAGCTACTTAAAAATATTCCACACTCGACAGAAGTCTTCATCGAAACAGTAAAAGCTCACGAATAGCGATTAATTGCAGTATTTCTGATCTCGCTTTCTCGTGTTAAACGTTTTTTCTATCGTGTGTCTCTGTTAAAGTAGACAATACACTTCTTCCTTTCTTACCTTTATACTTTAGTTGTGTTAAGAAACGGTTCTTCAAGGAAAAACAGCGTTCCTCATAAAGGCGGCCGATCATTTATATCCAGTCCCAGTTGCCTTGTCCATTATTTCCTTCTCTGAAGTCCTGTACAAAGAAAATTGACTTGAAATGAATTCTCTTATTTTGCACAAGGAAGACAGTATAGGTTATTAAAACAGTTTGTTACAAAGGAGTGTAGAGCGCACGCGGGTATATAATATCCTTGACTGACTATGATCAAGAAACACTTTCTTCTCCTTGGGGGAGGGGAGGAGAGATGACAACTTGGCTCCGGCACCAAAGCTGACGCGAGCAATGCACGTTGGGATCATGCTGTCGAAAGCAGCGCGCGCAGCAAGAAAAAATAACTTTTCAACGGATTTAACGTACGAATACAGAGCTGACGTTAGCAAAATCAGGCTCGTTTTTGTACCATAGAATTTAGAACGATTATTTATTATACTTTCGTTCAACAAAACCACTAAAATTGGCCATTTCTCCGTCTTCCACGATGGAGCGTTTTCATTGGTCTACCAGTATCGATTGTGACATCACAAAAAGTCAGGACTCTCACTCCAGTGAAAAGTTTTCACGGGCGTTGCTTTACGACAAAGTCTCTGAAGAAACAAGCAAAGTTTTGCCTTTTAAACGATCTGTTAACCATCCACTCTGTATTCAAACGTTGCATAGCAATGGAATCTGCCCGAAAAGAGCAAAAAAGGTACGTAAAACAATCATTCGGCATCGTTATTTTCGTAGAACTTACAGTCCTGTTTTGAGCAATGTTTGTTGCTTTTTTCAGTCAGCGAAATGCTACCAAAGCGCCCCGGTACGATACCAGGCAAAATTACCAAAAGGTAAGACACAAACCCGACATACCAAGGTATTGTTTTGTGATAGGTTACGCCCCCAACGAATCCTTTCTAATGCACGAGTATTGCCAACGTTTTGGAGTTGGATATTTCGCAATCTCACAAGTCCACAAAACATCTCAAGTCTTTCAAACAAACTTGTTTCAAGGTATTTTAAATAGCAGTTTGTTCTGAAATGATGTGGTGAAAGTCAGGGTACGACAGGCATGCTCTACGACGTTGTATTCTTGTTTGCGGTTTCACAAAAAGAGCTAACTCTAGACTGAAATAAAGCCGACTCTTAGATTAGGAAAATTCCGATGGTAGTTTCATCAGGAGAGTAAAATTTATGTTAGCACCAGGTGTCTGATTTGGCAGGAACTACGCCTAAAACAGTTTATCACTGGAGATGACCACCTCATTACGACAATTTTTCTCAAACTTTCAGGTGTATGAAGAAAATAACCTTGCCGACATTGAAGCCGGTTGCTCGAGAGAACCTTGCACCGGACCACCCAGGGAAGGTAAGACATCGGGGCGAAGAATCCACGTTTACCGTTAGTGGAAGTTCAACTATAGCATAGCATAGCACAACACAACATCACAGCACAGCAAAGCGCAACGCTTGACAACGCAAATCGATACAGCGAATCACAAAGTACAAAAAGAAGATGTGTTTTAAAAATAATCAGAGCCATTTTTCATCAACAGAATGGGTCGACCCTAAGATCTTTGAGGAACAGATGATAAAGTACGGTCACATCTCTGATTTTGAACGTCGGCAATGGACAGAGCGACAGGAGAGGATCTTTGCCCTCCGGTAAGTCACCACTGTCGTCGTTGTTGTTGTTGCTACTGTATTCACTGTCATAGTTGCAATGTTGCTGTCTGAGGTAACTCGATTATGACCAAATTATCCGTACCAATGACTAAGTCAGTACATTATCCCATTTCGTAAGGTAGTGAGTAATCTAATACATGTTTTAAAATCCGACTTCGTTGTACGCTCTGCTAATCGCGGCGTATACTAAAAAGGTACCAAGCAAGGGATTCTATATATATATTCTATGTTTATTTATGTTTTGTTTCAGCTTAATGAAGTATGGCAGAGATTTTACTAAGATCGCCTGGGAAGAAAAGGTAACAAACTGATGCGATGTTGTTTGATCCCGAAAGCACGAGCTGTTAGTAGCATTTGTAGAAATTGAACTATTAACTTAATATTGTTTTAATCTTTGTGTTTCTCTACAGGACGTCTTCGCATTTTACTTCTCAAAGTACAACAAGTGGTTCAGAAAGGTAGGATAACAGAAACTTCAGCAAACATTATCGAAGTAGCAAGGACGAATTGCATTTCACGAAAGGTTCAGACTGGTTTCGCCCCTAAAACGTTTTGGCTTTCTGCAAATGAATTATATAAACAAACACAGTTGCGTGAAAACTTCTTTTTTCGATATGACTGTACAGACACCACACTCCTTACTGTAGGTTTGCGTAGACCAACGCGGAACATTCTCAAATTTTCGTGAAGCAGATTGAAAAATGCGCACCGCAAATATCTTGGGTTTAGCGTAACTGCTCACGAGTAATGTTTCCGTCATGTTTCAAAACATCAGCCCCTACGTTCTGCAAGTCGCGCACTGGAAAAAATATACGTTATCTGATGGGCTCCTCACGTTGTAAAATTATAGAAATGGATTAATGTTATAGATGGTTATGGATATTTATGTTATGGATATTAATGTTATGGATGGTTATGGTTATGGATGATTACATAGTATGACTATAAATTATAAGAAATAAGGGGTGGCAAGCAGCTGTCTTTGAAGAAATGTCATAGACTTGGCCTTGTTGTCTGGGACATTCAAATTTCAACCTTTCTACATTCCTCCAAATCCACAGTTCACACAAGGCACACATGTACATTGATAGGTCATGGTATATTTTATATTTCTTGTTCATGCATCTGACTTGAAATTGAATAAAACAGTTGAACAAAGAAAAAATGTACATATCTGTAATTAGATGAATATGAGCAAAAATATATATTGAGGAATAGAGGCTGAAAATTCTGTTACAGTTTCTAGAAACAAGCTATTTTTTTACTCTAATGTTTTTGTACTGTACAGTTGCTTATGTGTTTTTCTTTCTAGGATGAGGAGGATGCGTACATTCTGTACTTGCGGCTGCTCGATTGCTTCAAACCCCCTGCCACCCAGCAGGCCTCCTTTGATCTTGGTGACGATGCCAGAAGAGCCAGAGACTGGCTGGGTGAAGGTTCCCGAGCCCAAGGTGCCAAAGCCTCCAAGATCAAAGAGTGCTCGAAAGAGACAGCGTCGGGTGACTGCTAAGAAGAGTGCAAAGAAACAGCAAGCTGCCAGTGAAAGATCTACCACCGATCAGAGTCAACCACCACAAGTATCTGATGAAGTTGGAGCAGCAAGTCAGCAGCAAGCTGTCAGCCACCAAAGGTCTACCACTGACCATATTCAACCACAACAACTCTCTGATACAGAGGGTGTGAGGCAGCAGCAAGCTGACAACAAGCAAAGATGCAGCACCAGCAGAAAGCGACCACACAAGGCCAACAATGACCATGAGAAAGAGGGTGCCAGTCAACCACCCAGTGCTACGAGACCACGCACTCAAAGATCAATCAGGCCACCACAGAGACTGAACTTGTAGACTATTCCATAACAAATTGAGATTTAGGTTAATATTACTGTCAGAGGAAATAATCAGCAAAATTTGTGAGATATTATAGAGCAGAAAGACAATTTTTGTACAGAAATGAATGTAACCACTGTACAGTGAATACTACTAAATATATAAATTTACTGTACTCTATCTTTGGAGTCCTGCATAGCAATCTTGAGAGAGCCATACACTATGTCACAAGAGATAATGATGCATTAGATTGCACAGATGCATTGACCTCCTTCGTCTGAGGCCCAAACAAGGGCTGAAAAAATGCACTGGTCAAGAAAACTTTTTGTATATGAGCCAATCTTTATAAGAATCATCTGCAAATCCTGATTTCTGTATCAATATTCCTCAGACACAATGTTGTCTATATTCCCAAATCTAAGCTCTCAAAATTGATGATTTTTGGAGAAAACAATATAGTGTTCTCAACAAATGCTTTCAAATCAGCCCCTGCAATTCGTGAAATATTCTTATATTAGGACATCAAACAACACCAACCTTTCTACAGACTTGCTTGGTCCTTGCTGCTATTCGTGTCCACATGAAACTGTCCCGCCTTTTTACGTTGTCCCCATGGTCCACAGCAACCTCATACTGTGTTGTCGTGTTGTGTTTGTCCCCATTTTTTTCCATGTTGCTCTACAAAATTAATGAAGGTACAGAATATGTATAGATGCATTGCCAGAAATCATGGACAAGATGGCGAACGCGCGTGCGCAATGCAAGCGTAATGGCGTTGATACAGCATAAGAAAATGTATGAGAATGTTCAAATTTCGCAAATACATCATTATACAAATTAGATTTCCACGGTGCCAGCATCTAAACTTGATGAGGGTCGATCTAACAACATAAATAACACAAAAGCATCCGAAATTTATCGTGAAATCGGCCGCCATGTTTACATGTTCGACTACGGAGGAAGGCGAGAAACAGAAGCCCAATGGCTGCACAATCTCACAGCAGCTGCCATGTTTACTATTCTTCATCTAGCAATGATTTCTGGGATTTAATTTAGCTCCCAGGCTGCCACGATTTAAATAATTTGCCAGGAGATTTGGACGAGGCGATGTCATGGCTGTTTATACAAGAGGAGACATAGAATGGAGCTTGGAATTCCAGGAAAATATTCACATTTATTGTGCTCGCCACTAAAGTGCTTTTTCAGTAGAAGTAAGTTCTCTGCATTAACATAGTGCAGCTTTAGTGAAGTTTTGGAGTGACCTTAGTGACAATTCTTGGTGTAATACAATACACCGCTGACAAGTTAGCACAGGCTCAAAATGTCCACAATTTCTGACAATGTGTCTGTTTTAGCCAGCATATATGGTGGGAGAAATTGTGCCAGTAATTGGTAATGGTATTCAACACTTCCCTACTTAACCCTTTCACTCCCCAGCTCAAATTGCAGATTCTCTCAACCTTTTGAGAAGAAATGCATGAGTGATGGAGTGAGAATATTGATAGTTAAACCAGCTTAAAGTAGCAAGCTATCAAAAGCCAAGTTCTTCTTACTGTATGATATGTATCTCTGATCAACAAATGGGTCCAC
Organism: Plumapathes pennacea; assembly: GCA_964036295.1. Taxonomy (NCBI): domain Eukaryota; kingdom Metazoa; phylum Cnidaria; class Anthozoa; order Antipatharia; family Myriopathidae; genus Plumapathes; species Plumapathes pennacea. Next base: position 10,642,630 of record OZ038473.1, on the reverse strand, counting down.
TAAGACCCTGAACATTGTTATTTTAGGCGGTGTCAGACAAATGCAGACTGCAGACCACAGGCTAGAAATAAAATAAAACAAAACAAAATACAAAAACTTACATAAAATAAAATAAAACAAAACACTGCATCATGGTGCAAATACAAAACAAAAACTTATGTAAAATGCCGCTGAAATAAATTCGAACGATATCATCCAAACCATTGCGGAAATTTTATTTTATGTAAAGTTTTTGTATTTTGTTTTTATTTTATTTTATTTCTAGTCTGCAGTCTGCATTTGTCCGACACTGTATTTTAGGACATCAAACAAGATAACAAGACCAACCTTGCAGAAGACTTGCTTGTTCCTTGCTACTTTTCATGTCCATGTGAAACTGTCCACAGTATATAGTAAACAGTCTTTTCATGTTCTTCCAATGGTCCACACCAGCCTCATACTGTACTGTACATTGTCATGGTTGCCCCCATTTTTTGTTGTTGCTCTGCAAATGAAGTGACAGACGCTTTGTTTAGCTCGCCATTATTTTGAAAAAGGCCAGCGCAGTAAGTCTAGTAAGGGGCTGTCAACATATGTTTTCAGTTCTTTCAAAATTTATTAAAATATTCTAAAAGCCTGAAATAAGACCACTGTTTCCACAGATCTTAGTGCCACATGAGGATTAAACAAAGGTTGTAAAGTCTTTTGTGATCAAAGTCAGTACACAGCTTACTTGATGACCAGTCCTCATATTTATCATGTTACCATAGAACATAAAGCAACTCTACAGTACTAACACAGTTTGAAAGTGTGGTTCCTGTATACCCTGCCAGGTAAAGCAACAAAGTTCTAAAATATTGTCTTAACTTCCAAATAAACAGCTTTGACAAACAGCCACTCAGAATTATGTCTCGGCAATCATGAAAATGGCACACTTATTTGGTTCAGTACATTCAACTTACAGGAAGTCACAACATTGACATCAATGCTTGGAGGATAAACAAATTAAACCCTACCTAACCCTACCTTTGTTCAATATGTATTTTGAACGTGTTTTTTGGTTGGCTTAGTTTTAGCTGTACTGTATACACGTTAATTATGATAAATGTTACAAAGCTTCAGAAATCGAGTTGTTGGCTCATGGCACGACTCTCTAGTTCCCTAGTATATTGTATGCACCAAAAATACCAATGATTCTGGCTGCTCTTGCAAAACATTCCAAAAAAAAGAAAATCCCATTTTAGCCCTTACTACACACCAAGACCACATGTCACATTGACACCTGGTGACAGCTTGCTGTTACACAGCCAACATATACAGTAGGTGAATGCATCTGCACTTGTTGATTTTGTAGGGTCTATATTTTGATGGTCCAATAGAGAAAATATTAAGTTTCTAGTCCTTGTTATTTCAGATGTGGTTTACTGAAGTTGAATATGTTATAATTTTTTCAGACAAAGATTAAAGCTTATTTTTGATGGAAAGTTGCCCCTGAGCCTTGAGAGGGTACTAATCCAGACCTCTATTTCATTTTAGAACGTTTGTCAATCAGTCAGTCATGACATTAGCTTTGCTTCACATAATGACTGATGGAAGACTTTCATTCCTAATGAGGTCTTTTGCTCCTAATAAGGAAAGTGAATGTGTTCATCACACATTCTATCACAGAACCACAACTGAATCAAAATAAACTGCTGTATTCATAACAAATAATATAAATTGGAAAATTGGAAAACTGGAAACCCACATAAAAGGAAAGCTTGCCTGCTGGAAAATGAGTGAAATGATTTCTTTGAGGCATCATGGAGCCATTCCCGAGCACAACAAAATACAACATCTGTGAGAGTTGTTTCATACAAGTAGGCCTTATTCGTATTCTCACTGACAGCCTGGGGCGAGGATGTCATGACCGTGCAGGGGAAAGGGACAGAAAATACTTACTTTCCCCTGCATGAGTCTCTATTCTGTGGTCATGACATCCTCGCCCCAGGCTGTTCATGAGAGAATAAGGCCTATTACTGTGACAAATTTCATTGCATTTAACAGAAGTTCTTGCTGACATGTTCGCTCACCTAAATAAATTATTTGGAGTTCAGATATGTTGATCTGAAAAAGAGTGTTTTTGAATATATTTTGTTTGGTACAGAAAATATTTAAAGTCAAAGTTGGGGACATGTTTGTTAGGGAATTTGTTTATGAAATAACTCGAGTTCTAAAATGAAAACAAAAAGTTAGAGACACAATTTTGTAAGTTAACATATTGGTCGATACTTGTGCAAAATTCCAACCCAAGCCATTGAAACTCACTTGAACTGGAACTTCAATAAAATGCAACAAAACGTGTTTTTCAGATGCAGAGAAAATCACGCCTGAAGATTTTTGGCACCCCAATGGTGCTTGTTGACATAAGTAGCTAATCTGTCAGCCAGATGTCACTTTGATATGCTTTGATGTAAAGCAGTGTTGTGTAATCTAGCCCAAGACCTCATCCTTCAGCAGTTTTTTGCTCAACAAACAGTAGATTTCTTCATGGTTTCGCTTTGACAAATCACACACGCAATACTTGTGTTTTGCCAGATTTCATGTAATATGTCGGTGTTATGAAACGCATAAGGTGACGAGTGATGACAGGTTGCAACAGCGGCTATTTTGATCAAAATTTTCGTTTGAGCCAATTTCTCAAGGGGTAAAACAGAAAATCAAAAAAGGACAACAAATTTGGGCAGATATGTTGAAAATAGATCACAACACAGAAAAAATTTCTTTTGAAAAATTTTCGCTGAATGTCTCCTGATATCTTAAAAGTTGGCATCTCTGTGTGCAGAGTAGCAGGAAAACCTGTCTTAAAAAGTGCTTGGCCAAGCTTACCCTGAATGAAAGCATGATCAAATAGGATTGAACACTACACTTATTGGTACTCTGATTGAAGGTTATGTCAGCATAATTGGTTTGGGATATCTGAAGGGAAACAGGGCTTCCCTCATGATGCTTAAACTACACTGTACTGGGTGGATAAGGGATAACTGGGACAACTAATAAACAGGACTTATGAATAAAAACCAGGGAAAACAGAATATGTTTGACTTCTATGTCAATTGTGAAGAAACAATTATTGGTCCTCTGCCAATGTGAGCTAACATTATTTCTATCTTGAACAACAGGAAAAAAATCACTTTGAGAGATATTGAGTTCCTAACAATTGGTCGTATTTCTCGAGTTGCATTCTGCCCCTATTTCAAGGGGAAGCACAAATCCTTTCTGACGAAAACGTATCCGTCAAATAATATAGGTGCTATTTTAAAGAGACCCTCTCACCGTAGATGCTTAGCGCGCCCAGTGACTGACGGCAGCCATTTTCGTATCATACGAAAATGACGGATTCCTATGTTTTTCTACGTTTCATCGCGAAATAAATCAACACATACTCAGAGAGTGTATTAAATTCGGCAATCAGCGACAGCCAGATCAATCAGTAATAACGTGGGTGCCTCAGGAAAGTCGACCTCCGGATGGAAATATAAACATGGGCGCGTAAAGCATCTACGGTGAGAGGTTCTCTTTAACCCTTTCATTACCAGGAGTGGTCAAACACAGGGCACAGAGAATATAAGGAATAAAGAAGATGTCACTGAAGCAACAACTCACCTTCATTCCTGCAAACTATATTGGTATGATGTATTTGCGAGGATCCTTTGTCGCTCTTTGTAGCAGAGTCTGTCCTTATGAGCGGCTCGTGTTTTCGCTTCACCCAAAAAGGTGGTGTCACACTTTCACCCATAGTATATTTGAGGTTATTTTCCCTGGTAGTAATTGTCGCTAACCATGCAGATTGGCCGTCGATTCAGTTGTGCCCGATTCTTCATGTCCAAACGGGCCGCCATTTTGTCGGGAGAGCCTGGGAAAAAGTATGTGAACCCACTCAAAACAGCATGATTTCTCCCAGAATCAAAGCAAAACTTGAACACCTAACTACTTATTATACACGGGATTCAGACCCAGTGATACTGCTAAGGGCTTGTGAACGATTCTCGCTGCAATCACCGCGTGTAAGATTACAGAAAAATAAGAAATCTGACTAAATCATTCAAGACTCCAAGTTCCGATTGCTCTGAGCGAACAAGGTAGCCGAAACTGGTGACAGAAGCGTATTAAAACAATACTTCGAGGGAAAATGATCAGCATACAAATTTTAATACATTCCTGAAGTGATCGAGTTACAAGCTATACGGGATAGAATATATTTGTCACGGTGATTGTTCGATTTCCACTGACTAACCTTTGTTGCTTGTCCTTTCTAAATAAGTATTTGAGTTTAACACAAAACGGCGTCTGAAGCTCCCGATTTGCTTTCAAGCGCTGTTCCCTTTGCGGAGCCGTTTCTTCGGCACGCTTCCGTTCAGGATGCTGTCGGTTATCAAATGTTTGTCGTCTTTTCTCTAGACGTATTTGGAACAAGCAACAAAGGTTAGTCAGTGGAAAGCGAACAATCGCCTATATCATGACATCTCCCTTTGTTAGCAAAAAACAATGCACATTAGCACAAACAGCACATGCAATGCATTCCTGTCCGTCCTTTAGGATGTCCTTTATGCACATGCAGTGCATTCCTGTCCGTCCTTTATGAACAAAATAACTGAGTTAGTGTCCTTTTTGTGTAGTAATAGTCTTTTATCCATACTGGTGGCCTGATGGTGCGACGGCCGGAGCTTGTGTTCTCGCCATTCACATCTAGATTGTGTTGACGTGTGGCTTGTGTTTCGACTCCGGTGGTCTCAGTGGTCTTGATCAGGTCCTTTCTGTTTCGTCTGTATCTTGCTCCGTCTGTCTCCACGACATAGGATCGGGGTGTTGAGGCTACCTTGGTTACCACAGCGGGCGTCCAAAGTTTCCTGTCTGGCTTTCGGATTCTTACAGTGTCTCCGGTGTTCAAAGGCTTCAGGGGCTTTGCAAGTTCGTTGAAAAATCGTTGCTGTATTTCTGCTCGATGCTCCAGGCATTTCTTGATGTTGTCAGTTGGATACTGTGGTTTCAGTAAGGTGGGCGTTCTTGGGAGTTTGTGGTATCTCGAAAGGCGACTCCTTCCATTCCCAGAAATTTGTAATATTTATGATTAATTGGTAAGAGAACTTCGTGTCGTTCGATGTCGCTCTGTAATCATACTCGTGATTACGAAATCAGACTCCCGCGAAGCGCGGTCGTCCAATTTTGGAATCACTCGTATGATTACAGACCGAATCGGATTCTACTCAGTCCTGACAAGAACTTTTCAATCATCTAACATCTTTGAAGAGTTATAATCTTATACGTTAATTGCTAGATCAGTTCCACGGGAAATCCCACCGCTACAGATCCAAGTAGGGTGAAACATATGGCACCCACTTCGGGGTCGTTGTTCACCGACATGACGAGCGTTCAGAACAACACGACAACCAAGCCACCCAATCCACAGTTTTGCTTTACTTTCCTGAAAGTTGTTTTTGAGACTTTAGACAGTTCTGTTCCATACCTCGTGAACGCGACTTTGAATGTACCACTGGCCTTCGTAATAACCTTCGCAAACCTTTTGGTTCTCCTAACAATGCGTCACGTCACAGCAATACGCTTGCCATCCAACAAGCTTCTGCTCTGCGCTCTTGTGCTGACAGATCTTGGCGCCGGTTTAGTTTCCCAGCCTCACTTGTTTGCTTTTCTCTTAATGAAAGCAATTAATCCTCACAGTGTTCACCGCTGTTCCCTGTTTTCTTCGCTTTATTTTACCGGGGCATTGGTCTCCTATGCTTCGTTGTTCACTATGACAGCAATAAGCCTCGACCGATACACTGCCCTGTTTTCCCATCTCAGATATCAACAGATTGTGACGACCAGGCGAGTTTGCGCAGTCCTTACCTTCATCTGTTCGTTTTCACTATTTTGCACATTGTTATTTTTCTGGAAATGGGTATTGGGTAAAGTTGTTTGGATGAGTGGCGGTTCTATTTGTTTTCTCGTCATTTCTGTGGTCTACATCAATATATACCGGCGACTGCGGCGGGGCCATCACGGCCAACAGGTTCAACCTCAAGCCATACGACCAAGCTCAGCAACAGGAGGGAAGCACACTGAACATGGCGAAGTACAAACGAACAGCATCTACCATGATGTTGATCTACGTACTTTGCATTATCTGTTACTTGCCTAACTTTTGCACCGCCTTAATCTTCTCAGTCGTAGGACACACTGCTCTCACGCGGTGCATTCAGGAATTATCCTACACTGTTGTTCTACTGAAATCGTGTTTAAACCCGTTCTTCTACTGCTTGCGACTGCCTGAAATTCGGACTGAAGTTATGAAACAACTTCGACGATTATGTTGTCAAAGCCCTCAGCAGTGAAGCAGTGAGATCAGCTGATCAGTTATTAATGTTCGAGAAAAAAGAACGTGAAAACAACAACCACAAGCTACGTTCACATGACTGACTTTGGAACTATGAAACTTGTAGTTTATTTTAAAGAAAGCAGACTGTCGTGTAAAAAGTATTTATATTATATAAAATTACAGCTGTTATTAGTATTTATTATTTTCCACCACGGGAAGTTAAAAAATTCCTGTCTAAATGTGAGTAAACAGATAAAACGGTTCTCAAAAAGGGCTGTGTTCCCAAATATCTGCCTTTTTTGACGCTGATGACCTCAGGAAATACTAACAGTTCAACTCTACTTTTCACGGAGTTGTGAGGAAGGTTAATTGACATGCTAAAACACAAGGAAAATACGTGGAATGACTGTAAGATATTCTAAAACGACTAGAAAGTGAAATATAAGGAAGGAAATAAATATAGAATACATGTGAACAGATCCACCATAAAATTCAATTCAGGGAAAATGATGGGAACATTGCACAAGAAATGTGAATATTTTTAGTAAAATAAAGCTGTTTGCAACTCACTAGTATCACCGGCAAGTTACTAAAGTGTCTGTGGCGCATTCGTGCACTAACAAAAAAAATCTGGTTCTTTTTTCTGACGCTGATGACCTCAGGAAATACTAACAGAAAACTGCACAGTTCAACTCTACTTTTTACGGAAGTGTAAGGAAGCTTAACTGACATGGTAAAACACAAAGACAATCAGGAAATGACTGTAAAAAATTCTAAACGATTAGAAAGTGAAATATTAGGAAAGAAGTAAAATATATAGTACATGTGCGCAGATCTACTATAAATAATAATTTATCTAAAATGATGTATTTCTCGCTTTTAGGGAACACTGCTCAACAAATGTGAATATTGCCTGGTAAAATAAAGCTGCGTGCACTAAAGAAAAAAAGGTCATTCACTTCAATCAGAGACAGCGGACATGAAAAGTTATAAATTTCAGTACAAAACATTATTCATTGATTAAGTTGGAACCACCGGCCACCTTCCTTAGACAAACATTAGTAACTTCATGCAGTTCTATGTTTTCACCTGACAGATGCTCTTATGCTTGCGAAACTTGCAAAATTATCTTTAATTTATAGGGAAATAGATCAAAATGAAAAACTTGCATATTACCTGTTATATCGACAGCATTTTTTATTTTCCTCGAAAAGGTATGTCATTTCTATTCCCAGCATGAGCATGGGCTGGCGAAAACATAAACGAAACCCAATTCACGGGTGGTAACTTTTAATTATTGAAGAACTCACCCATCCGCAGTGCGACAAAAACATCATCGTCACTTGTTTGCGTGAACTGAACGTAGTCGGGTTTTGCTTTTGTTTCTGATTTGGAACAATGCAAACGCGTAGCAACGGGAAAACCAAGACACTACAAGATATCAAAAATTGGTCTTCTGGTACGGAACTTTGAGCTACCATTTTTCTATTTATTTTCTTGGCCGTAATTTTTATCCAGCTGTCATACACATCGCGCGCTTCGTTTAAGCCGAACTTTATCTCGAGAACATTCATTGCGGAATGTAAGTTAACATTTTGTGGTTAAAAGTCTCGGAGAATTTAACAGACGATGGTACGAAGTCGGCAAATTTTTAAATTTTGTCCTAAACATTTTTATAAAAAGGAATTACAAAATCAAATCAAAATTCCCTCATCCTCTTTAGTTCATTTGTTCAATTCTACCTGACATATAGCAAAACATTTGACCCATTGTCTTTGGCGCTTATCAGTAGCATCATATTGAGAAACTACAGGGGGTCATGATTAGTACCCCTAGCAGGCTCGGAGAATCAATTTTTCATTGATGTAATATATACATCGTCCACCTCTCCAGGTTCGTCTTATTGAACTTAAATACGGTAGTCTCTTTAAACGATCTGGTCACATGTCCCAAAATTCACCATGTGAATAAAAATCTATCACCTCGGGAATTAAAAGTGTCTGAACGTGGAAAGAGCATAAAATATATGTAGACATCACATGCAAACTTTCAGCACCAACGCTTCAAAGTTTGAAAATATTATAAAGATTTCTATAGGAAAAGTTGCTGGCTAGCAAACTCGTGCTAGCCCGTAGCCAGCAACTTTTCCCCAAAAAATCTTTTGAATATTTTGAATTTTAGAGTGTTGCTAAGTTTTTTAGTCACATGGTGAATTTTTTATCATGATGACCAGATCCTGCAAATAGTCTATTGCAATTAATAGCTGCATTATCTTACTTGGCTCGAATCACAGAGGTAAAGTGTATCTTTGGAAATGGCTCTGTCAGCTTCAACTAAAAGCCTAAAGACAAAAGAAGGTTCGTCAGTACTGATCAGTCAAACAGAAATCAGAAGAAAAATAAAACTTCTACACACCTAATGTGATTTTGAATTTGTAATTTAAGTTAGCAACAAAGAACGGCAAGTGGTCAGTGGTCTTTGGTTTAAATCACGTGCTAGGTGTGACGTTTGTAGGCGTGGCGTTACCATGGTTATCAGGTTCCATTAGGCGAAGCTGGAGAGGCGGGTCATACGTGTACTGTATAAACCTTATCATGCCATGCTATCCGTGACTCTTTGTAAAGGCATTCTCGTCAAGATAACTAACTTTATTACACAACTTATCAATTTCGAGTGCAAATAGAGGCCAAAAGGGGTGCAAAGATGGGAGCGTATTGCACTCGTCAAGCACCAGATCAACTGGTTTATTACTTTATGTGATCAATTTCCGCAAGCAAAGTTTATGAACACGTCATTTTTTGATCCGTTTTGCGTGCGACTAGAACGTTTGCCCTGCTTTGTCGTATATTAATAAACAATCTATTTCACAAAAAGTCGTGAATACGGCTGTATTTTTACTTGTCAGTTTCATTTTTCCCGAAAAATATAATTGATTCGTAAAAATACTCTGCCGTATTGCACTCCATCCCGTGTATATAACCATGGCGTCCAATTCTCTGATTGAATCACGTTTTAACACCCGATTTACGATACAGAGGATAGTTTTAATGGAATACAGCGATTAATCCATTGTTTCCGCGCGGTGTAAATATCTTGAACATAAACTTTTAAGTTCATATTAAAATATTTAAAGATTTTAATTTGCGGACGCGTCCGTTTCGACTACCCTTCTTTATAAACAATGATTTTGTATATAATTGAATTCATTGACTGGTTTTGCTTATAGTTTAAAAACAAGTATAAGGTAGTATTTATAGTTTTAGGTAGTATAAGTAACTATTTACACGACCTCACAAGCTATAACTATTAATAAATATCGTGTTTAAATAAAAGCATTCTGACTTCTCTAATGAACTTTTCGTGAGTACAAACACGGCGGCCATAGTCTGTCAAATATCAAGTGTCTATTTAGTCAAATAGTTATTAAAAAGGCATAAAGCTTGTCATTCACAATGACACCGACAAAGTGGATCTACTTTGCTAATGGTTTAATGGATTAAATTAGTTCAATTCAGGTGTCAGAGTAGCAAGAGTCCAACACTTCGCCATCTTTCTGAGTGCGGAGCAACAAAGCAACAGCTCTGTTGACGACACAAGGATAGCGTCTTCGACGATTATAGATCACTACTAGCAAAGGTATTTAATGATTAATTTATCGACGCAATCGCGAAAGCAAAGTGACTCAGTTTTCATAAATCGACTAACAAAATTGCGAAAATAGTGTTGCGAAATATGACCATCTCCAGATCGAGGACTTAAAGTGTCGTGAGAATAAAATACAATAAGGGTTAGGTTAGGTAAGGTAAATACAAGTTTTAAATTAGTAATTATACAAAATGAAAACTTTCTTTCAAACAGGTCCTGTCCGAGTAGCAGGAGTCCAACGCTTCCCCCATCTTACTGAGTGCAACACAACATCTGACAACACACGCAGAGAGTTTTGGCGATTACAGATCACAAGAAGTTTTCAATCATCTAACATCTTTGAAGAGTTCACAACTCATACGTTTATTGTCAAATCAGTCAAACGGGAAATCCCACCGCTAGAGATCCAAGTAGAGTGAAACAATATGGCACCCACTTCGGAGTCGTTGTTCACCAACATGGCGAGCGTTCACAACAACACGACAACAAAGCCATACAATCCACAGTTTTGCTTTACTTTCCCGAAAGTTTATTTTGAAACTTTAAACAGTTCTGTTCCATACCTCGTGAACGCTGGTTTGAATGTACCACTGGCCATCATAACAACCCTCGCAAACCTTTTGGTTCTGTTAGCAATGCGTCACGTCACATCAATTCGCTTGCCGTCCAAGCTTCTGCTCTGCTCTCTTGTGCTGACAGATCTTGACGCCGGTTTAGTTGCCGAGCCTCAGTTTATTGCTTTTCTCTTCTCGAAAGCTATTAATCCTAACATTCCTTACCAATGTTCCTCGTTTTCTTCCTTATATTTTACCGGGATGTTGTTCTCCTGTGCTTCGTTGCTCACTATGACAGCGTTAAGTCTGGACCGATACAGTGCCCTGTTTTTTCATCTCAGATATCAACAGATTGTGACGACCAGGCGAGTTTGTGTAGTCCTTACATGTATCTGGTCGTTATCACTATTTTTCGCATTCTCAATTTTCTGGAACAGGGTACTGAATATAGTTGTTCATATGAGTGGCTTTTCTATTTGTTTCCTCGTCATTTCTGTGGCCTACATCAAGATATACCGGCGTTTGCGAGGTCAGCACGGCCAACAGACTCAACCTCAAGCCAACGACCAAGCTCAACAACAGGAGGGAAGCACACTGAACATGGAGAAGTACAAACGAACAGCATCTACCATGATGTGGATCTACGTACTTTTCATTATCTGTTACTTGCCTAACTTTGGCGTCACCTCAATCTTCTCAGCCGTCGGATACAACCCTCTTACTTGGTGCGTTTGGGAATTCACCTACACAGTTGTTCTTCTGAACTCGTGTTTAAACCCGTTCTTCTATTGCTTGAGACTGCCTGAAATTCGGACTGAAGTTATGAAACAACTTCGACGATTATGTTGTCCAAACCCTCAGCAGTGAAGCAGTGAGATCAACTGATCATTTAATGTTCGGAAAAAAAGAACGTGAAAACAACAACCACAAGATAAGTTCACATGACTGATTTTAGAACTATGAAACTTGCAATTTAATTTAAAGAAAGCAGACTGTCGTGTAAAAGGTTTTCATAACGAGCTTTTAGTTTGAATTTCATACAGAGCGTTCAATAATTTGTTGTTTCTGTTGATTTAATCTCTTTAAGCGGTCTTTCTCAGTTTAGCATGCAATTTTTATTAGGTAAAACTACAGCTGTTATCAGTATTTAATGTTTTCCACAACGGAAATTTAACATATTCCTTATTATGTGATTAAACAAATAAAGTGGTTCTCTAAAAGGGCTGTGTTTCCAAATATCTGCCTCTTTTGACGCTGATGACCTCAGGAAATACTAAGAGAAAACTGCACTGTTCAACTCTACTTTTCACGGAAGGGTAAGGAAGCTCAATTGAGATGCTAAAACGCAAAAACAATACGTAGAATGACTGTAAGAAATTCTAAACGATTAGAAAGTGAAATATAAGTAAGCAAATAAAATATATAGTACATGTGCGCAGATCCAACATAATTTAAATTCAAGTAAAATGTTGGGTTATTGGCTTTTAGGGAACATTGCTCAATAAATGTGAATGTTTTTAGTAAAATAGAGCTGTTTGCACCTCACAGCTGGCATCATCGGCCTCACTAAGCTGTTCGTGGCGGATTCGCACGCTAACGAAAAAGTCATTCACTGAAAACAGAGACAGCGGACATGAAACGTTATAAAGTTCAGTACAAAACATTATTTCTTGATGAACCTGGAACCATCGGCCGCCTCCTTGGACAAATATTAGGAACTTGATGCAAATGCTTTGTTTTTATCTGACTCTTATGCTTGCGGAACTGGCAAAATTATCTCTAATTTATAGGAAAATAGATCAAAATGCAAAACTTGCATGCTACCTGTTATATCGACAGCATTTTTTATTTTCCTCGAAAAGGAATATTATTTCTATTTCCAGCGTGAGCATGGGCTGGCAAAAACATAAACGAAGCCCAAGTTTCGAGGTTTTATTTACTGAAGAACATACCCATCCGCATTGCGGAAAAAACATCATCGTCACTTGTTTGCGTGAGCTGATTGCAATCGGGTTTTGCTTTTGTTCCTCATTTGATCTTTGTGCTGCCATTTTTCAATTTTTTTACTTTTCGCAAAACTGGTTGCTTTTGCAAGCTTTAATAGTTTACGTCATGAGAAGTTTTAACTTCCTGAAAAGCCTTCAATAACTCGTTCTTTTTGTATGTATACTGTTTGGTATGAGGCTTTTTTTTTTCAACAATTCATAATTAAAATTATATTTATTATCACTATTTGTTGTTTTGCAGTAAGACAAGTTAAAAATGTTTCGTATTTCAGGATTCTAATAAGTTCACGCAGAGGAAGAGAAATACGTGCTGCACATAATGCACTAATTAAGAGGGTTTCCATTTTCAGCGTGGGCAGCTGGTGAAAAACCAATTAACTACCAATCTAGTGACCAACAACAGCCCACTTCTTGATCACACGGATTATCAAAACAAACTTACTTTTCAAGGATAGCGACTTCGGCGATTACAGATCACTGATAGCGAAGGTATTTAATGATTACGTTATCGACACAATCGCGAACGCAAAGTGACTCAGTTTCTATGAACTTAACAAACTCATGAAAATTGTGTGTCGCGAAATATGACCATCTCCAAACCGCGGATTTAAAGTGTCGCGAAAATAAAACACAGTAAGGATTAGCTTAGGTAGGGTAAATACATGTTTTAATTTAGTAGTTTTACAAAAATGAAAGCTTTCTTTCAAACAGGTGTCAGAGCAGCAGGAGTCCAACGCTTCCTCATCTTACTGAGTGCAACACAACATCTGACAACACACGTAGAGACTTTTGGCGATTACAGATCACAAGAGCTTTTCAATCATCTAACATCTTTAAAGAATTCACAACTCATACGTTTATTGTTAAATCAGTCCGATGGGAAATTCCACCGCTAGAGATCCAAGTAGAGTGAAACAAAATGGCACCCACTTCGGAGTCGTTGTTCACCAAGTCACCCAATCCACAGTTTTGCTTTACTTTCCTGAAAGTTGTTTTTGAGACTTTGGACAGTTCTGTTCCATACCTCGTGAACGCTGCTTTAAATGTCACACTGACCATCGCGACCTTCGCAAACCTTTTGGTTCTCCTAACAATGCGTCACGTCACATCAATACGCTTGCCATCCAAACTTCTGTTCTGCTCTCTTGTCCTGACAGATCTTGGCGCCGGTTTAGTTTCCCAGCCTCACTTGTCTGCTTTTCTCTTCATGAAAGGAATTAATCCTCACAGTGTTCACCGCTGTTCCTTGTTTTCTTCGCTTCATTTTACCGGGTCGGTGTTCTCCTGTGCTTCGTTACTTACTATGACAGCGATAAGTCTGGACTGATACACTGCCCTGTTTTTCCATCTCAAATATCAACAGATTGTGACGACCAGGCGAGTTTATGCAGTCCTTACCTTCATCTGGTCGTTTTCACTATTTTACGCATTGTCATTTTTCTGGAACAGGGTATTGGGTATAGTTGTTAGGATAAGTGGCGTTTCTATTTGTTTCCTCGTCATTTCTGTGTCCTACATCAAGATATACCGGCGTTTGCGAGGTCAGCACGGCCAACACGTTCAACCTCAAGCCAACGACCAAGCTCAACAACAGGAGGGAAGCACGCTGAACATGGCGAAGTACAAACGAACAGCATCTGCCATGATGTGGGTCTACGTACTTTTCATTATCTGTTACTTGCTTAACTTTTGCGCCGCCTTAATCTTCTCAGCCGTCGGATACACTGCTCTCACGCGGTGCATCGGAGTTCTCCCACACAGTTGTTCTACTGAACTCGTGTTTAAACCCGTTCTTCTACTGCTTGCGACTGCCTGAAATTCGGACTGAAGTCATGAAACAACTTCGACGATTATGTTGTCGAAACCCTCAGCAATGAAGCAGTAAGACCAACTGATCAGTTAATGTTCGAAAAAAAAACAAAAAAAAAAAACGTGCAAACAACAACCACAAGATAAGTTCACATGACTGATTTTGGAACTATAAAACTTGCAGTTTATTTTAAAGAAAGCAGACTGTCGTGTAAAAAGTATTTATTGCGAGCTTTTAGTTTGTACTATAAAATAAGCGTTCAAAACTTGTTTCTGTTGATTTAGTCTCTTTAAGCAGTTCTCTCTCAGTTTAGCAAGCAATTCTTGTTTGGTAAAATTATAGCTGTTATCAATATTTATCAATTTCACCACGGAAATTTTAAAAAATCCTTCTTAATATGTGAGTAAACAACTAAAACCGTTTTTAAAAAGGGCTGTGCTTCTAAATATGTGCCGTTTTTGACGCTGATGACCTCAGGAAACATTAAAAGAAAACTGCAAAGTTGAATTATACTTTTCACTGAAGTGTAAGGAAGCTTAACTACATAGTAAAACACAAACACAATACGTAGAATGACTGTAAAAAATTCTAAACGATCAGAAAGTTAAATATAAGGAAGGAATTAAAATATAAAACACATGTGCGCAGATCCACTAAAAAAAATAAAAAAAATAATGGGTTATTGGGTTTTAGGGGACATTGTTTAACAAATGTGAATATTTCTAGTAAAATAAAGCTGTTTGCATCTCGCTGGTATCATCGGCCTTACTAAGGTGTTTGTGACGATTCGTGCACTAACGAAAAAAAGAAGTCATTCACGGCAAATAGAGACTGCGGACATGAAAATTTATATAGCTCAGCACAAAACATCGGACACCTCCTTGGACAAACATTTGAAACTTCATGCAAATCATTTGTTTTTACCTGACAGTTGCCCTTATGGTTGCGGAACTCGCAAAATTATCTCTAACTTATAGACAAATAGATCAAAATGAAAAACTTGCATGTCACCTGTTATATCGACAATATTTTTCATTTTGTCCTACAAAGTCAAAAATAGAATGACTTGCTTCTTATTTCGGGATTCTAAATTCACGCGCGAGCAAGAGAAATATATTGCACAACGCTTACGAATTAAGAGCATTTCTATTTCCAGCGTGAGCATGGGTTGGTGAAAACATAAATGAAGCCCCATTTGCGAGTGGTATTAATTATTGAAGAACACACCAACCCGCATTGAGAACAAATTATCATCGTCGCTTGTTTGCGTGAGCTGATCGCAATGTGAATAAAATACATTACTACACGACTTCACGTTTTCGAGTGCAAATAAAGGCCAAAACGAGTGCAAAGATGGGAGTTTATTGCACTCATCAAAAGGCAGATCAAATGGTTTATCAGCTTACGTGATCAATTTTGGCAAGCAAAGTTTACGAACGCGTCATTTTTTTTGTTCCATTTTGCGCGCGGATAGAAACGTTTGCCCCGCTTCGTTTGTCGTATAATAAACATTTTACCACAACACACTAGTTTCACAACACACTAGTTTTGCAATACGGCTGTCTTTTTACTCGTTAATTCTATTTTTTTCTCGCCTAAAGCAGGCTTGAAAAAATAAAACCGACTCGTAAAATTACTCCGCCGTATTGCACCTCTTCCCGTGTAATAACCTCTTTGTATTTTCTGGCTTCTCATATTGCACTGCGCCGCCTAAGTCAGCTTGATTAGTAGTTTCGCGATCAATTTGCGAACCTGGTTTACACTGAAAATTGTCTCTAAAACAGGTGTGATCAGCTGCATTTTGTGATAAACGACGCAAAGTGTTTAACAACTTAAAATGTTTTATTGACATAAATGCCTTTGTTATTATGTAAAGAACCTTAGGTTATTCTCTGAATAAATACATCAACGGTTTTCAAAAAGGGTTGTGTTTCCAAATGTCTGCTGTTTTATACGCTGATGACCTCAGGGAATACTAACAGAAAACTGCACAGTTCAACTCTACTTTTCATGGAAATGCAAGAAATTCATGATCATGACGAGTTTTAAAAGAAGTAACATATGACCTGGGATGACCGTATGGTAGCCGCAAAACAAAACAAAAATGTGCGCTAATTCACCATAAAATAAAAGCAGTTTAAAATAAAGATGGGTTTTCCTTGTTCAGTAAAATAAGGCTGTTCACAATTAACTGGTATCACCGACAAGTCAAAGTGTTTGCGGCGGATTTATACATCAAAGAAATTTCATTCATGGCTATTAGAACCCTCCGGCGTCTCTTTGAAAAAAAAAAAACAAACAAACAAACAAAAAAACATTTGAAATATAAACGGCTTTGTGATTACCTGACATTTGCCCTTATGCGGAACTCGCAAACGATTTTTTTTTTCAAGAAAATCAATTAACAAAGTCGCCTGTTTCGTATTTCAGGATTCTAATAAGTTCACGCAGAGCGAGAAAATACGTGCTGCACATAATGCACTAATTAAGAGGGTTTCCATTTTCAGTGTGAGCAGCTGGTGAAAAACCAATTAACTACCAATCTAGTGACCAACAACAGCCCACTTCTTGATCACACGGATTATCAAAACAAACCTACTTTTCAAGGATAGCGACTTCGGCGATTACATTAATAGCAAAGTTATTTAATGATTAAGTTATCGACACAATCGCGAAAATTAAGTGACCTCAGCTTCTATGAACTTAACAAACTCGTGAAAATTGTGTCGCGAAATATGACCATCCCCAAATCGCGGATTCAAAGTGTCGCGAAAATAAAACACAACAAGGGTTAGGTTAGGTAGGGTAAATACATGTTTTAAATTAGTAGTTTTACAAAAATTAAAGCTTTTTTTCAAGCAGGTGTCAGAATAGCAGGAGTCCAACGCTTCCTCATCTTACTGAGTGCAACACAACATCTGACAACACACGCACAGACTTTTGGCGATTACAGATCACAAGACGTTTTCAATCATCCAACATCTTTGAAGAGTTCACGACTCACATTGTTAGATCAGTCCCGCGGGAAATTCCACCGCTAGAGATCCAGGTATATGTAGTGTGAAACATATGGCAACCACTTCAGAGTCGTTGGTCACCAACATAACGAGCGTTCACAACAACATGACAACAAAGCCACACAATCAGTTTTGCTTTACTTTCCCGAATGCTGCTTTTAAGACTTTGGACACTTCTGTTCCGTACCTCGTGAACGCTGCTTTGAATGTGCCACTGGCAATCACGACAACCTTCGCAAACCTTTTGGTTTTGTTAGCAATGCGTCACGTCACCTCTATTCGTTTTCCGTCAAAACTTCTGCTCTGCTCTCTTGTACTGACAGATCTTGGGGTCGGTTTAGTTTTCCTCAGTTTTCTCCTTTTCTCTTCATGAAAGCAACTAATCCTCACAGCGTTTACACTTGTTCCTTGTATCCGAGGAGGCAGTGTGGCCGAGTAGTTAGGGCGCCGGACTTGAAATCCGGAGGTCCCAGGTTCAAGTCCCGCTCTGACCACTAGCTGAATTTGCAACACGGTAGCCCTGAGTTCAAATCCTCGGCCACACTATGTAAATAGCCAACTGGTTAGCCTCCGATCAGTTGGGATTCTTAAGAAATTTGTGTTCAGTTTGTGATATTTCGTTTCTACATTTCAAGTCTCCCCAATTAGCACGGCAGTGCTAAATACATCGAGACTTAAATAAAGTGATTTATTTTATTTTTATTTTATTCTTCGATTTATTTTACCGGGTTCTTGTTCTCCTATGGTTCGTTGCTCACCATGACAGCGATAAGTCTGGACCGATACACCGCCCTGTTTTTTCATCTCAGATATCAAGAGATTGTGACGACCAGGCGAGTTGTCCTTATCTTCATCTGGTCGTGTTCACTATTTTACGCATTGTCAATTTTCTGGAACTGGGTAATGAGGTTGATTGTTTGGATGAGTGGCTTTTCTATTTGTTTCCTCGTCATTTCTGTGTCCTACATCAAGATATACCGGCGTTTGAGAGGTCAGCATGGCCTACAGATTCAACCTCAAGACAACGACCAAGCTCAACAACAGGAGGGAAGCACATTGAACATGGAGAAGTACAAACGAACAGCATCTACCATGATGTGGATCTACGTACTTTTCATTATCTGTTACTTGCCATACTTGACCACGATCTCAATCACCTCAGCCATCGGACACACTGCTCTCACGCAGTGCATTAGGGAATTCTCCAACACGACCATTCTACTGAACTCGTGTTTAAACCCGTTCTTCTATTGCTTGCGACTGCCTGAAATTCGGACTGAAGTTATGAAACAACTTCGACGATTGTGTTGTCGAAACCCTCAGCAGTGAAGCAGTGAGACCAACTGATCACATATAATGTTCGGGAAAAAGAACGTGAAAACAAAAACCACAACATAAGTTCACATGACTGATTTTGGAACTATGAAACTTGTAGTTTATTTAAAGGAAAGGAGACAGTCATGTAAAAAGTATTTATTACGAGCTTTTAGTCTGAATTTTATAAAGAGCGTTCAATAACTTGCTGTTTATGTTGATTAAGTCTTTTTAAAGCGGTCTTTCTCTGTTTAGCAAGCAATTCTTGTTTGGTAAAATTATAGCTGTTATCAGTATTTATCATTTTCACCACGGAAATTTAAAGAATCCTTATAAATATGAGAGTAAACATATAACACCGTTTTCAAAAAGGGCCGTGTTTCCAAATATTTACCTTTTTTGACGCTGATGACCTCCGGAAATACTAACAGAAAACTGCACAGTTAAACTCTACCTTTCACGGACGTGTAAGGAAGCTCAACTGACATAGTAAAACAAAAAGACAATCAGGGAATGACTGTATAAAATTCTAAACGATTAGAAAGTGAAATATAAGGAAGGAAGTAAAATATAAAAATACATGTGCGCAGATCCACTATAAATATTAATTCATCTAAAATGATGTATTATTTACTTTTAGGGAACATTGCTCAACAAATGTGAATATTGCTTAGTAAAATAAAGCTTCGTGCACTAACGAAAAAAAAAGTCATTCATGAGACAAACAGAGACAGCGGACATGAAAAGTTATAAAGTTCAGTACAAAACATTATTTATTGATGAACTTGGAACCATCGGCCACCTCCTTGGTCAAACATTAGGAACTTGATGCAAATGCTTTGTTTTCACCTGACAGAGCTCTTATGCTTGCGAAACTGGCAAAATTATCTCTCATTTATAGGCAAATAGATCAAAATGAAAAACTTGCATATTACCTGTTATATCGACATCATTTTTTATTTTCCTCGAAAAGAAATATTTTTTTTCTATTTCTAGCATTAGTATGGGCTGGCGAAAACATAAACGAAACCTAATTTGCGAGTGGTAACTTTTAATTATTGAAGAATACACCCATCCGCAGTGCGACAAAAACATCATCGTTACTTGCTTGCGCGAGCTGATAGCAATCGGGTTTTGCTTTTGTTTCTGATTTGGAACAATGCAAACGCGTAGCAACGAGAAAACCAAGACACTACAAGACGATCAAGAAATGGTCTTCAGGTATACGGAACTTTGTGCTGCCATTTTTCAATTTTTCTACTGGTCGCAAAACAAGTTGCTCTTGCAAGTTTTAATAGTTTGGGTCATGAGAAGCTTTAACTTCCTGAAAAGCCTTCAATAACTCGTTCTTTTTGTTTGTACACTGTTTAGCATGAGGCTTTTTTTTTCAACAATTCATAATTAAAATTATATTTATTATCACTATTTGTTGTTTTGCAGTAAGATAAGTTAAAAATGTTATATTGCCATAATTTTCATGCCTTTGTTATTATGTAATCAACCTTAGGTTATTCCTCTGAATAAACACATCAAACGGTTTTAAAAAAGGGTTGTGCTTCCAAATGTCTGCCGATTTTTACGCTGATGACCTCAGGAAAGACTGACAGAAAACTGCACAGTTCACATTTTCTTTTCATGGAAGTACATGGAAGTCAAGATCACGATGAGTTTTAGACGAAATAAACTATGACCTGGGATGACTGTAAAAAAAGAGCGCTGATTCACCGTAAAATAAAAACAGAAGATGTGTTTGGCTTTTAGGGAACAATGCTGAAGAATTGTGAACATTTCTCAGTAAAATATAAGGCTGCTTTCACCTCACTGGTGTTATCAGGAAGTTACCAAGGCTTTGTGGCAGATTCGTGCAACAAAAAAAATGTCATTCATGGCTAACAGAGAAAGCGGACACAAATAGATATAAATTTCTGTCAATTTTTTTAACGTATTGCCGAACTTAAAAACCTTGGCCGCTTCTTTTGAAATCATTTGAAAGTTCATGAAATGGATTTGTGCAGTTGCCCTTATGCTTGCGAAGCTTGCAACGAATGAAATTCTACAGAAAATGTTATAAAAATAATTCAATAGTACATCTACTTTAGTGTATTTAAAAACCAGACTCTCGTGTAACAGGTCTTTGTTGCAACCTTCGCGTCTTGGATCACTTCCTAAAAAGGGTTTAACAACTTGTTTCTCCTTTTATACTTTTAGTGCTTCTTTTTCAGTTCAGCAAGTACAATTATAGAACCCAAGTCAATCTTCCTCCTCCGCACACCATCTCCCGCTAACTCACACCAATCTCCCGCCTTCGCACCTCATCTCCGGCAACCTCACGTCAATTTCCCGCCTCCACACCTCATCTCCCGCAAATTCACGTCAATCTCCCTCCTCCGCACCTCATCTCCCGCTAACTCATGTCAGTCTCCCGCCTCCGAGCCTCATCTCTCGTGAACTCACGTCAATGTCTCGCCTCCGCACCTCATCTCTGGCTAACTCATGTCAATCTCCCGCCTCTGCACCTCATCTCCACGAACTCACGTCAATTTCCCGCCTCCGCACCTCATCTCCCGCCAACTCGTGTCAATTTCCCGCCTCCGCACCTCATCTCCCGCCAACTCACGTCAATTTCCCGCCTCCGCACCTCATCTCCCGCCAACTCACGTCAATTTCCCGCCTCCGCACCTCATCTCCCGCCAACTCGTGTCAATTTCCCGCCTCCGCACCTCATCTCCCGCCAACTCGTGTCAATTTCCCGCCTCCGCACCTCATCTCCCGCCAACTCGTGTCAATTTCCCGCTAACTCATTCTCATTCAATCCCCGCCTCCGCACCTCATCTCCCGCCAACTCGTGTCAATTACCCACTAACTCATTCTCATTCAATCTCCCGCCTTCGCACCTCATCTCCGCGAACTCACGTCAATTTCCCGCCTCTGCACCTCATCTCCGCGAACTCACGTCAATTTCCCGCCTCTGCACCTCATCTCCCGCGAACTCACGTCAATTTCCCGCCTCCGCAACTCATCTCCCGCGAACTCGTGTCAATTCCACACCTCATCTCTGGGAGCTTTAGTTTAGTTCTAGGTCATGAGAAGTTTTAACTTCCTAAAGAGCGTTCAATAACTCGTTCTTTTTGTATGTATACTCTATGAGAATTTTTTTCCAGTTTAGCGATTCTTAATTGAAATTATATTTTTTATCATTATTTGTCGTTTTTTACTAAGATAAATTAAAAATGTCTTCTTTCCATAATTTTCATGCCTTCGTTATTATGTAAGGAACCTTAAGTTTCTCCTCTGAATAAAATCAAACGGTTTTCAAAAAGCGTTGTGTTTCCACACATATATATATATATATATATATATATATATATATATATATATATATATATATATATATATATATATATACAGCCCTTTGCAAAAATTTTGAGCTCTCAATATAGATCACTATATACAAATATCAAGTGCATTGTGGGAAGGTAATGGTTCTAAATTTGCACACAAACCACACAACTCAGAACAATATATTACCAGAAAGATATTTAAGTTCAAAATACAATGATTACTGCGTGTTCCTCCTCGTTATTCGGCTGGGGAAGAAAATTTTTCAGTTGAACTCTTCCCACAATGCACTCGATATTTGTATATAGTGATATATATTGAGGGCTCAAAATTTTTGCAAAGGGCTGTATATATATATATATATATATACAGCCCTTTGCAAAAAAAAAAAAAAATATATATATATATATGTCATTTCTTTTAAAATGCATACCTGGCAGTTTCTCATACTTCCGGAACTCTTAACGAAGAAAACGAAGAAAACCAAGTGAAAGAAATTCGCTGTGAAATTTTGTACTTCCTTGTTTTCAAAAAAGGTAAAAACACATAGAAAAGATGCGCTTTCAAATAGTACACTGACTATAAACTGCTGTTGTTGCTGCTGTTCAGTTCTGGCTTTTAATTTGTGGACGCGTCCGTTTCGACTACCCTTCTTTATAAACAATGATTTTGTATATAATTGAATTCATTGACTCGTTTTGCTTATAGTTTAAAAACTAGTATAATGCAGTATTATAGTTGTAGGTAGTATAAGTAACTATTTACACGACCTCACAAGCTATAACTATTAATAAATATCGTGTTTAAATAAGGACCTTCTGACTTCTCTAATGAACTGTTCCTGAGTACAAATACGGCGCCCATAGTCTGCCAAATATCAAGTGTCTATTTAGTCAAATTGTCATTAAAAAGGCATAAAGTTTGTCATTCACAATGATACCGACAAAGTAGATCTACTTTGCTAATGGTTTTAAAATGATTTAATTAGTTCAATTCAGGTGTCAGAGCAGCAAGAGTCCAACACTTGACGACACAAGGATAGCGACTTCGATGATTACAGATCACTAATAGCGAAGGTATTCAATGATTAAGTTATCGACGCAATCGCAAAAGCAAAGTGACTTAGTTTTCATAAATCTAACAAAATTGCGAAAATAGAGTGTCGCAAAATATGACCATCTCCAAATCGCGGAATTAAAGTGTCGTGAGAATAAAACACAATAAGGGTTAGGTTAGGTAGAGTAAATACATATTTTAAATTAGTAATTATTCAAAATTAAAACTTTCTTTCAAACAGGTCCTGTCCGAGTAGCAGGAATCCAACGCTTTCTCATCTTACTGAGTGCAACACAACATCTGACAACACACGCAGACTGAGACTTTTGGCGATTACAGATCACAAGACGTTTTCAATCATCTAACATCTTTGAAGAATTCACAACTCATACGTTTATTGTTACATCAGTCAAACAGGAAATCCCACCGATCCCACAGATCCAAGTAGAGTGAAACAATATGGCACCCATTTCGGAGTCGCTGTTCACCGACATGACGAGCGTTCACAACAACACGACAACAAAGCCACACAATCCACAGTTTTGCTTTACTTTCCCGAAAGTTGTTTTTGAGACTTTGGACAGTTCTGTTCCATACCTCGTGAACGCTGGTTTGAACGTACCACTGGCCAGCGTAACAACCTTCACAAACCTTTTGGTTCTCTTAATATTGCGTCACGTCACATCAATTCGCTTTCCGTCCAAGCTTTTGTTCTGCTCTCTTCTGCTGACAGACCTTGGTGTCGGTTTAGTTGTCCAGCCTCAGTTGTTGGCTTTTCTCTTAATGAAAGCAATTAATCCTCACAGTGCTGGCCAATGTTCCTTGTATCTCTCGCTTGCTTTTACCGGGACGTTGTTCTCCTTTGCTTCGTTGCTCACTATGACAGCAATAAGTCTGGACCGATACACTGCCCTGTTTTTTCATCTCAGATATCAACAGATTGTGACGACCAGGCGAATTTGTGTAGTCCTTACATTTATCTGGTCGTGCTCACTATTTTACGCATTGTCAATTGTCTGGAACAGGGCACTGAGTAGAGTTGTTTGGCTGAGTGGCGCTTCTATTGGTTTCTTCGTCATTTCTGTGTCCTGCATCAAGATATACCGCCGTTTGCGAAGTCAGCACGGCCAACAGATTCAACCTCAAGCCAGCCACCAAGCTCAACAACAGGAGGGAAGCACACTGAACATGGAGAAGTACAGACAAATAGCATCTGCCATGATGTGGATCTACGTACTTTTCATTATCTGTTACTTGCCGCTCTTGTGCGCCGACTTAATCTTCTCAGCAGTCGGATACACTGCTCTCACGCGGTGCATTCAAGAATTCGCCTTCACAGTTGTTCTGCTGAACTCGTGTTTAAACCCGTTCTTGTACTGCTTGCGACTGCCTGAAATTCGGACTGAAGTTATGAAACAACTTCGACGATTATGTTGTCGAAACCCTCAGCAGTGAAGCAGTGAGATCAACTGATCAGTTAGTGTTCGGAAACAAAAAAGAACGTGAAACGTGAAAACAACAACTACAAGATAAGTTCACATGACTGATTTTGGAACTACGAAACTTGTAGTTTATTCTAAAGAAAGCAGAGTGTCGTGTAAAAGGTTTTCATGACGAGCTTTTAGTCTGAATTTCATACAGAGCGTTCAATAGCTTGTTGTCCCTGTTAATTTAGTCTCTTTTTAAAGCGGTCTTTCTCAGTTCAACATGCAATTTTTTAGGTCAAATTGCAGCTGTTATCAGTATTTAATATTCTCCCCCACGGAGAGTTAAACAATTCCCTATCATGCGAGTAAACAAATAAAACGGTTCTAAAAAAGAGCTGTTTCCAAATATATGCCTTTTTGACGCTGATGACCTCAGGAAATACTAACAGAAAACTGCACAGTTCAACTCTACTTTTCACGGAAGTGTAAGGAAGCTCAACTTACATGGTAGACACAAAGGCAATATGTACAATGACTGTACGAAATTCTAAATAATTAGAAAGTGAAATATAAGGAAGTAAAATATAAAATACATGTGCGCAGATCCACCATAAAATTAAATTCAAATAAAATGATGGGTTATTGGCGTTTAGGGAACATTACACAACAAATGTGAATATTTTTAGTAAAATAAAGCTGTTTGCACCTCACTGGTATCATCGGCAAGTTAGTTAAGTGTTTGTGACGGATTCGTGCACTAACGAAAATAGAAAAAGTCATTCACAGCAAACAAAGACAGCGGACATGAAAAGTCATTGTGCCGATTCTTTAAACAAGGTTTAGACCGCGGTTAAGAAAGTCCTGGTCTTAACAAGATTAAACAATACCAATGCTTAACGGACAACGATTAGACGTCTTCGTTATAAACCGACTTCGATTCATGTTCTAAAATGCAGTTTAACGTTTGGCTAACCCTGTTTTACGGCGTCCAACTAACTTCAATTTAGCGATAAACCAGGTCTAAGTTAGACTTTGTCTAAAAATCGACCCAAAAAGTTCAGTACAAAACATTATTTATTGATGAACCTGGAACCATCGGCCGCTTCCTTGAACAAACATTTAGAACTTGATGCAAATATTTTGTTTTTACCTGACAGTTGCCCTTATGCTTGCGGAACTCGCAAAATGATCTCATTTTTTAGGTAAATAGATCAAAATGAGAAACTTGCATATCACCTGTTATATTGACAGCATTTTTCATTTTGTTTCACGAAAATTAACTCGCTTGTTTCGTATTTCGAGACCCTAAATTCGCACGAGCAAGAGAAATATTGCACAAAGACTACGAATCAAGAGAATTCCTATTTGCAGCGTGAGCTTGGGCTGGTAAAAGCATAAACGAAGCCAAATTTGTGAGTAGTTTTAACTAGGGACCGTGCATTTTTTATGAGATAGAGTGGGCTGCTGGGATATGCGGGGGGGTGGGGGGGGGAGGAGGCACGCGAAATAAAGAAAAAAGATGAATGGAAGGGAGGCCCACGTGAAAAATTTGACAACTCATGAGGTATTCCTATAAAAACAATACGTGAAGAAGTACAACAGTATGAAAATTTACTATATAGAGGCTCCCAAGCCGTAAGAGTATTCATATGTAGACATATTGTTACACTTTAAGAATACAACGTATCAACCAGTTTCAGCACTGTAAAAGCGTCATTTTGAGAACAGTTTTCAACTCGCAAGGGAAGAGATACAGGAAACACCTTATTTTAGTCCTTAATTCGAGTGAAGTTGCAGCAAAATTCTTACTAACATTCAGTAAAGAATTTTATGGAAGATTCAAAATCACTGAGGCACAATGCCTTCTTCTTCCTTGTCTTCCTCTTCCTCTTGGGAGGATTCAAGAAATTAACCCTGTGAGGACATGTAAAAAAAAAAAGGCAGGCTAAAGGGGGGCCAAGTGAAAAAATATTGCAAGCTGAGAGGGGGGGGCATGCTGTTTCCCAGTGGGATTTCCCAAATCCCACTAGCCACCTCCCCCCCACTTCAAAAAAATCGAACGGTCCCTCATTGAAGAACTCACCAATCCGCGCTGCGAAAAAAAAAACATCATCGTCACTTGCTTGCGTGAACAGATCGCAGTCAGGTTTTGCTTTTGTTCCTGATCTGGAACAATGCAACGCGTAGCAACTGCAAAATCAAGGCACTACAAGACGATTAAAAATTGGCCAAAAACCCAGGATCAAAGTATTGGCGAACTGAGAACACTCGGCCGCCTCTTTGAACCAACATTTGAAACTTCGTGGAAAAGGAGCTGTGTTTACTTGGACGTTTCTAATGTTTACGGAACTCGTACTCGGAATAAAATTTTCAAAAGATATATGGTAATAAGTAATATGTCAAGAGAGCACAAAATACTTAATTATGCTCTCTTGGTAAAATTCATAACCTCAAATTTCGTGAGCAAATAGATCCCAAAAGAACAAATTGGATTGGCTGTTTTTTGAGTGTGATGTTTGTTTACCGGCCTTCAACCAGTTGACTTTCATGTTAAAATTGCAACAAATTGGTTCGTGTGAGACTTATTCGTTTTCATATGAAAAAACCTCATCTTCAAAGTCTGTCTTTGAACAGGTGTCAAAACACAGAGTCCAACGGTTTCACCATCTCTCTGAATGCGACAAAGAATAGCAACAGCCCTGCTCACAACACACGCTGCGACTTCGCCGATTCCAGATTACAAGAAGTTTTGTCCTCACATATTGCTCAATTTACAAATTATACGTACTTTCTTAAAGAAGATCAAAGTTGAGTGAAACAACATGGCGCCCGCTTCGTCTTCGTTGTTTAACATGACTACCGGCCAAAGCAACATGACAACAAAGCCACACAATTCACAGTTTTGTCCTCCTTTCTCGAATTTTGCTTTTGGGACTTTGGACAATTCTGTTCCATACCTGGTGAACGCTGCTTTGAATGTGCCTCTGGCCATCGCGACAACCTTCGCAAACCTCTTGGTTCTAGTAGCAATGAGTGACGTCACCTCTCTTCGCTTTCCGTCCAAGCTTCTGCTCTGCTCTCTTGTCCTGACAGATCTTGGCGCCGGTTTAGTAGTAGGTTTAGTAGCCTCAGTTCACTGCTTTTCTTTTCATGAAAGCAATTAATTCTCACAGTGCTCGCCAATGTTCCTTGTATTTCTCGCTTGCTTTTACCGAGTCGTTGTTCTCCTGTGCTTCGTCGCTCACCCTGATAGCGATAAGTCTGGACCGCTACACTGCCCTGTTTTTTTATCTCAGATATCAACAGATTGTGACGACCAGGCGAGTTTGTGCAGTCCTTACCTGTATCTGGTTATGTTCACTATTTGTTGGATCGTCTGATTCCTGGAATGTTTATTTGAACGCAATTCTTTGGATAACTGGTTTTTCTAGTTGTTTCCTCGTCATTTATGTGGTCTACGTCAAGATATACAGGCGTTTGCGAGGCCAGTACGGCCAACAGACTGAACCACAAGCAAACGACCAAGCTCAACCACAGGCAGGAGAGAACACTGAACATTGCGAAGTACAAGGACGAACAGCATCTACCATGATGTGGATCTACGTACTTTTCGTTATCTGCTTCTTGCCATATTTGTGCGCGGTCTCCATCACCTCAGCCATCGGACAAATTGCTCTCACTCGGTGCGTTCGTAATTCGGACTGAAGTTAAGAAACAACTTCGACGATTATGTTGTCGAAACCCTAAGCAGTGAAGCACTGAGATGTACTGACCGGCTGATCTCCGTAAAAAAGGCAAAAGATATCAAAATTCCCTCATCCGCGTCAGTTCATCTGTTCAATTCTACATGAAATTTTGCTAAACATTGTCTTCAGCGTTCATCATATCCATATCAACTTTTCACTGATGCACGACTGACACATATGACCCGCCTTTTCAGGTTTGTCTTATAAAAACTAGAAGTCATCACGCTCTCCGAACTGTGGCTTTGCCATCGTAGAGCCACGCCTACAAACCTCACAGCAAGCGCGTGATTTGAACTAAAGACCACTGACCACACCAAGCCGCTGTTTGTTGTAAATTTAAATTACAAAAAATTACATTCAACTGCATGAACTTACTGGTATTTTGCTCCAGAATCCCAACCTTGGAACGGCTCTGTCAGTTTCAATTATTGAATGTCTAAAGAGAAAAATAGGTTCGTCAGTGATGTCAGTAAAACAGAAACCAGAAGACAAGAAACAAGCTGAATATGTTTGTTTACACTCCGGATGTGATTTTGTATCCATGTGGTAAATCCTTCATGCCTTTAGCAACAGAGTGGCAAGGTACTTTTACTACCTATAACGCATCATATTTAATTTGAATTTGACACAAACATTTCAACAATAACAAAAATATATATTTTCACTGCCAATTAAATGCATCACATTATGCTGTATGTGAATTTGGACACAAACATTTCAACAACAACAGCAACATAAAAAATATCTGTACAGCCTAATGCATGTCACATTATAATCTTATAATGTAATGTGAATTTGGACACAAGCATTTTAACAACAACTTATCATTTAATGAACATTTCAAAAACAACAGTTCACTTGTACTATCAAATGCATCACATAATTATGCAATGGGATTTAGACATCATTTCATCACTTCAACAACTACAACTGACAAGTAGCAAATGATAGAAAGGAAACAGGAAACTTGTGCTTTGCAAGGGTCCAAAATCTTGCTGAGGTTGAGGTCTTTGCAAATATTTATGGTGAATGAGTATTTATGTGCAGCTTTCTGGCAGGGTGTTACAAGCCTGTTAGAGTCTTCCTGCTCGAAGGTATTCCTAATAAGCAGGGAGCCTTCTCATACAAACTCCTTGCCCATTTTGGCAATAAAATAGCATATCCTGAGCAATCTTAGCTGTATTTCAGTGAGAATTAAATCAACATATAATCTGACCTCATTGGTACATTTAACTTCATGGTAAGCTCAAGTTTTCCCTGAATTCAATCTTTTAATAGATTAGTTTCCACATTAGGGGTAATCAGTAATTTCACATCCCGCTCCCTCCCCCTGGAAAATGTTATTGAGCTCACTATCCCCCCTCTCCCTTAAACATCTACCAGTGAATATGTGAACAGCTCCTTTTAGAGCAGTTGGAAAAAAAAAATGGATAGCTATGCGGTGAATGCAAAGTGTCAACTACATGGGATATGCCACAGGCAGCCCACCGCCTGTTAGGCCATTTTTGCGTAATCCGTCATGGCGGTTGATCACGGACAGGTGTCACTTATGATTAAGCGCTCTTCTGAAATCCTCCCAGAAATACAAAACCCCCTCTAAACCTTCCTGAATAGGTACATAATAAGGTACTGTGCCGTTCTTGAGGTGTGGCGTTGTTCTTGGCCGTTGATTTTTATTCCAAAGGATAAGCAGTCCGATCAAGTCTACGAAGCTCAATTAGGGACTTTAAGATACAGGACGCGAGAGGACGACGGCGACGTCGGTGAAACGATAAAAATAATCACAGAAGACAAAAAAAGCACGTGAATATCTGAAATTGACATATTCTCGGCGTCGCCGTGCTCTCGCGTGCGACTTCAAATGCTTCTTTTTTTACGTCGTTGTCAGGACGTGGACGACAGTTCGATAAAATAACGGCAGTCGTTAATTCTTCTTAGTAGGAAACAATGAAATCAATAGAACCTCGGCAAAAACGGAACAAACTGAGCAACCTAAGAATAGGCAAAGTTACAAAGACATAGGGAAAACACAGACACTATTTTTTGGTTCCTCGCGTTGCCGTCGCCGTCCTAGGTTTCTTAAACTCCCTATTACCAAGTGTGTACGCAGCCTTACACGGTACACAGCGAATAGAAAGTCTCAAGAAGCTGTAATACCAAGTGACTACGCGGTAAGCAATGAACAAAAGTGCAGTGTAGCCTGTCCATGTTGTCTTTAGCTCAAAGAACTTTCTTTCAATATGGCCGCCATTTTAGCATTATTTTCTCTGACGTGCGTGCACATGCCATGCTGTTTTGGTTTCTTTCTGCACAAATTATGTAAAACTTGTAAACATACCTTTTGCCAGAATCAATGAGGACGTACAGTATCATGGATAATTTACAGGAATTTACAGGAAGTTTCGCCACAGCTGTTGTTCTCGTGGCTTCACAAGATACTTCGTGTAACGTGCCAAACAATACATGATAACCGCTGTGAATCCGCAGGCACACATTAAATGAGGGGGCACTCCCATCTATGGGCTATACGGGGATGTGCCGCTCAACAGGGTATACTTTTCGCCTCTCCGACTCTGGAACAGGATATATTTTTCGTTCACTCTGGCACTGCCGAACAAGGTCGACGTTTCTTTCTGCCAGAAGCCTTGATGATTTATAGTCGAATCTGCCGCTGCAAAACAGCTCTGAACTGTTGCTTTAAATCACGCAACGCCACATGTTTATTCAAGCACGCCGTTTCCGAATTGTGGAGTCGCCTCTAGTCTGGAACAGGGTGTCTATTTTCACCATTTTGTCCGGAACAGGATAGCAAATTGGCCTTTTACCATGCCCTACAAGATGGTATATTGGCATTTACTACGATAAATTTTCTTTCGTTCTGAACTACGTTTACCAAGGTTTTGTAAATTGTCTACACGCGTGGTACGTTTACTGCGCCTGGACTACCTGTGACGTTTAACCATTTAACCCTTTCACTCCCAAGAGTGATCAACTTCAATTTTCTCCTTCAGTTTCTCACCAAAAATACACATTATAGTAAGGAAAACTTGGCTTTTGATACCTTGCTTGGATATAGAGGTTCGTAAGAGTATTCACATGTAGACATATTGTTACACTTTAAGAATACAACGTATCAACCAGTTTCAACTTACATTCCGCAATGACTGTTCTCGAGGTTTAGTTCGGGTTGAACAAAGCGCGCGATGTGTACGACGGTGGAAAAAATTACAGCCAAGAAAGAAAAAAACATAGGTCCGCAAAACGTACGTGAAGCTATTTGCTAGTTGATGATAGTCTATGATAGGTAGTTCGTGTTACAACGGGGCACGAACTATCATCGAATATTATCACCGTTTGATCGGGGTTTTACACTATGTTCTACTATGCCAGCTACGTACTATGCATGACCAAACACAAATGCACAAACATGACAGTTTATTATATGATTATTTTGAGCTGATCGACATAAAAGGAGGAAAGTATAGCTTGCCAAACTATTTCAAGTGGTTCTGTAAATTTCTGCGAGGTAAGCCAGACTTTGACTCGTTATAGTAGTTTCGTATTAACGTAACACACTCCAGCCAAACAAACCTGTTTCTCGTGCTCTTCGAACGGTGGTGAAATAGATTCACAGTAAAATTTCCTGTCGACTTTTCAGTCGATTTTTCATTAGAGACAAAACCCACTAGAGACAATTTTTGTAAACAAACAACTCAGACAAACCACAGCCGATCCGGTCATGAAATCATGTGTCAACAAACATACCATGCGAGGTAAACCAGATTTTGACTCGTTATAATAGCTTCGTAACGTAACAACTCAGACATACCACAGTCGGTCTGCATTTGCAATTATGGCATGAAGTCATGTGTCAACAAACATATCAGCGAAAGCAAAAAAACTCGGAATAAGCTTTTACCTTTACCAAAACATATGTCATGGTCACACCATACAGGTTCCTTCTTTTGTGAGCGGAGCGTATATTCGCAAATGTGTCCAGAAATGTCGCTCTAAATGTGAATCTGTGTCGCCTGTTTGCCAGATACTACGGATATGTCAGCCGGGGGCTGAAGGGGGAGCAGATTTCCACATGCAACCAAAGAATCGGCAACGCTCACAGCCGCCATTAAATAATGCCTTGAATTTCCTCGTGCGAGAGAGCCAACTATATTTAGAAAACCCCTCCCTGGAGAGGTAATTTAGCTTCTGACATTCTGTCGCAAAGTTATAACATTAGCACGGAAACCCTTTACTGGAAATCTCTCTGTGCATTCTTTGTATTAAGTAGATAATAAAAGACAAACTTTCTCACAGGACCTGTACCACGGTGGCTTTTATATGGATAACACTTCATGCTCCTCCCCCCTCAGTAGTTTTTGCCTCCTAGAGGGGGAGCATTTTAATGGCCTAATGGGATGGGCCAAACGGCTGTACAACCATCGCCCAAACGCCGACATAGAAGCTATTTGCATATTGCAAATAGCTTCAAAAATGGTAGCACAAAGTTCCGTACCGGAAGACCAATTTTTGATCGTCTTGTAGTGCCTTGGTTTTGCGGTTGCTAAGCGTTTTCGTTGTTTCAAATCAGGAACAAAAGCGAAAACCGATTGCAATCTGCTCACGCAAGCAAGTTATAGTGATGTTTTTTTTTTGCACTGCGGATTAGTGTGTTCTTCAATAATTAAAACCACTCACAACTTGCAACTTGTATAACAGCTTTATGACTTCATAACAATATTTATATCCGCGTAAAAGACTGTTCGACAAGTGAAGGAAGAAGAGGGTTGAATAATTTAGTGCTCTCATAGATCTGTTTTATTTTTCACAAATCCGCCGGTTTTACTTGTCGGTTAAACACTATGATGTGTAAATAGCCATATTTTACCGAGAAATACTTTCATTTGTTGAACATTGTTTCCTAAAAACATTATTTTAATGAATTTTATTTCACAGTGGATCAGCGCACAATTTTATATTTTACTCCCTTTAAACCTCTTCTGGTTTCTCCGTAATAATTGTGTCACATATCCAGTATCTAAAATAAGTCAAAATAGATATTAAAATGCATAGTCACACGTATGTATGTATGATTGCATTGTATTGTATTTTCTGGCTTCTCATAATGCACAGCGCCGCCTCAGCTTCATCAGTAGTTTTGTGATCACTTTGTGAACCTGGTTTACACTGAAAATTGTCTCTACAACAGGTGTGATCTGCGGTGTTTTGTGATAAACGACGTATTGTGTTTAAACACCTTAAAATGTCTAATTGATATAAATGCCTTTGTTATTATGTAAAGAACCTTAGGTTATTTCCCTGCATAAATACATCAACGGTTTTCAAAAGTGGTTGTGTTTCTAAATGTCTGCTGTTTTATACGCTGATGACCTCAGGAAATACTAACAAAAAACTGCACAATTCAACTCTACTTTTCACGGAAATGCAGGAAATTTATGATTATGACGAGTTTTAAAAGAAATAACATATGACCTGAGATGATCGTATGCAAGCAAAACAAAACAAAACAAAAAACATGTGCGCTAATTCACTGTCAAATAAAAATAGTTTAAAATGAAGATAAGGCTGTTCACAACTAACGGTATCACCGGCAAGTCAACGTGTTTGTGGCGGATTTATGCACCAAAAAATGTCATTCACCGCTATCAGAGAAAACGGACAAGGATAGCTATAAAGTTCAGCACAAAACAATTCTTGTATGAAAAACTTAGAACCTTCCGCCGCCTCTTTGGAAAAAAAAAAATTGAAATGCAAATAGGTTTCTGATCCCCTAGGGCAGTGTTGCTTTTATGCCTGCGGAACTCGCAAACGAATATTTTTTTCAACAAAATAAATTAACAAAGTCGCTTTTTTCGTATTTCAGGATTCTAAGTTCACGCAGAGCGAAATACGTTGCACATAATGTGCTAATCAAGAGGGTTTCCATTTTCTACGTGAGAACAAGCTGGTGAAAAACCAACTAACTACCAATCTACAGTGACCAAAACCGGCCTACTTCTTGATCAACCGGATGATCAAAACAAATTTACTATTCAAACGGGTAGATAAATAGATGGTTTTAATTACTAATTTACAAAAATGAAAGCTTTATTCCAAACAGGTGTCAGAGTAGCAGGAGTCCAACGCTTCCCCATCTTACTGAGTGTAACACAACGTCTGACAACAAACGCAAAGACTTTTGGCAATTACAGATCACAAGAAGTTTCAATCATCTAACATCTTTGAATAGTTCACAACTCATACGTCTATTGTTAGATCAGTCCGACGGGAAATCCCACCGCTACAGATCCAAGTAGAGTGAAACAATGTGGCGCCCTCTTCGGAGTCGTTGTTCACCAACATGACGAGCGTTCACAACAACACGACAACAAAGCCACCCAATCCAAAGTTTTGCTTTACTTTCCCGAACGTTTTTTTGAGACTTTAAACAGTTCTGTTCCATACCTCGTGATCGCTGCATTGAATGTACCACTCGCCATCGTAACAACCTTCGCAAACCTTTTGGTTCTGTTAGCAATGCGTCACGTCACCTCCATTCGCTTACCATCAAAGCTTCTTCTCTGCTCTCTTATGCTGACAGATCTTGGCGTCGGTTTAGTTGTCCAGCCTTATTGTTTCTATCTTCATGAAAGCTACTAATCCTCACAGTGTTCACCGCTGTTCCATGTTATCTTCGGCGTATTTTACCGGGTCGTTGTTCTTCTATGCTTCGTTGCTAACTATGACAGCGATAAGTCTGGACCGATACACTGCCCTGTTTTCCTATCTCAGATATCAACAGATTGTGACGACCAAGCGAATTTGTGCAGTCCTTACCTTTATCTGGTCGTTTTCACTATTTTTCGCATTGTCGACAACTTTCTGGAACATTATATTGGGTATAGTAATTTGGATTGGTGGCACTTTTATTTGTTTCCTCGTCATTTCTGTCTACATAAAGATATACCGGCGTTTGCGAGGTCATCACGTCCAACAGATTCAACCTCAAGCCAACGACCAAGCTCAACAACAGGAGGGAAGCACACTGAACATGGAGAAGTACAACCAAACAGCATCTGCCATGATGTGGATCTATGCACTTTTCATTATCTGTTACTTGCCTAACTTGTGCGCCACCTCAATCATCCCAGCCGTCGGATGCAATGCTCTGACTGCCTACATTTTGCAGATAACCTACACAGTTCTTCTACTGAACTCGTGTTTAAACCCATTCTTCTACTGCTTGCGACTGCCTGAAATTCGGACTGAAGTTATGAAACAACTTCGACGATTATGTTGTCGAAACCCTTAGCAGTGAAGCGGTGACTGAGATGAACTTATCAGTTAATCTTCGGAAATAATTTATAGCAATAATTATATATAGACCAGTAGTTTTATGATCACTTTGTGAACCTGGTTTACACTGAAATTTGTCTCTGAAACAGGTGTGATCTGCGGCGTTTTCTGAGGCGACGCATAGTGTTTATACAACTTAAAATGTCTTATTGACACAAACGCCTTTGTTATTATGTAAGAAGCCTTAGGTTATTCCTCTGAATAAATACATCAAACGGTTTTTAAAAAGGGTTTCTTCCAAATGTGTGCTGTTTTGTACGTTGATGACCTCAGGAAATACTAACAGAAAACTTCACAGCTCAACTCGACTTTTCACGGAAATGCAGGAAATTTATGATCATGACGAGTTTTAAAAGAAATAACATATGACCTGGGATGACCGGCGTATGCTTTCAAAACTAAACAAAAAAAAAGTGCGCTAATTCACTGTCAAATAAAAACAGTTTAAAATGAAGATGGGTTCCTTGTTCAGTAAAATAAGGCTGTTCACAACTGTCAAGGGACAAGTCGGAACGATTTGGAAGTTTATTATAAAGAATAATATTTCGGCTATCCTGGAGCGAACTTGTATTTGCAAACGGAAGAGCTCAAATTTGACCTTCGGACCTAGGATTACACTAGCCTTTAGGAGCATAGTTCATAAAGGAGGTCAGCGAAGCGTTTGCGTGTGCAGCACAAACCACAGGAGAGGCATAACGCCAGGTTCGCTACGAACGTGCCTGTCGTTAAGCTTTACCTGCACGATTTGAGCAAGCTGCAAAGTGTTTGCACGGCATCGTGATGCACAGACACCTTCGGAGTCTTTGTATAGTCACCTATGCCGCGGAAATTCTGTCCACCCTTTTCCGTTCTGATCTTATCGTGGTTTTGCTATCTAATTTAGTTGTTTACCCAAAAGGAAGTCTGTAACCGCTGTACGTGCTCCCTGAGCATACTTAACCGCTAGTTTGTAGTGTAGAATTCAGTTGTGACTTGGAGCCCGAGCTGTCCGTTAGTCTCGAAGCTCAAGAGTTCAGCCGTAATTCACGAATAAGGAAGTCAACGAGTCCAGAAGCGAGTCCCCCTAAAATCTGCTCCGTAACACAACTAACTGGTATCATACACCGGCAAGTCAACGTGCTTGTGGCGGGTTTATAGAACCCAAAATGTGATTCACCGCTATCAGAGAAAGCGGACATGGATACTTATAAAGTTCAGCGCAAAACAATTCTTGTATGAAAAACTTAGAACCCTCCGCCGCCTCTTTGGAAAAAAAAAATTGAAACGCAAATGGATTTGTGATCACCCAGGACAGTGTTGCCTTTATGCCTGCGGAACTCGCAAACGAGTTTTTTTTTTCAACAAAATAAATTAACAAAGTCGTTTGTTTCGTATTTCAGGATTCTAAGTTCACGCAGAGCGAAATACATTGCACATAATGTGCTAATCAAGAGGGTTTCCATTTTCTACGTGAGAACAAGCTGGTGAAAAACCAATTAACTACCAATCTATAGTGACCAACAATAGCCTACTTCTTGATCAACCGGATGATCAAAGCAGAACCACTATTCAAACGGGTAGATAAATAGATGTTTTAATTAATATTTTACAAAAATGAAAGCTTTATTCCAAACTGGTGTCAGAGTAGCAGGAGTCCAACGCTTCCCCATCTTACTGAGTGCAACACAACATCTGAAAACACACGCACAGACTTTTGGCGATTACAGATCACAAGACGTTTTCAATCATCTAACATCTTTGAAGAGTTCACAACTCATACGTCTATTGTTAAATCAGTCAAACGGGAAATCCCACCGCTAGAGATCCAAGTAGAGTGAAACAATTGGCACCCACTTCGGAGTCGTTGACGAGCGTTCACAACAACACGACAACAAAGCCACAAAATCCACAGTTTTGCTCTTCTTTCCCGAAAGTAATTTTTGAGACTTTGGACAGTTCTGTTCCATACCTCGTGAACGCTGCTTTAAATGTGCCACTGGCCCTTGCAGCAACTATCACAAACCTTTTGGTTCTCTTGGCAATGCGTCACGTCACCACTATTCGCTTGCCGTCTAAGCTTCTGCTCTGCTCTCTTCTGCTGACAGATCTTGGTGCCGGTTTAGTTGTCCAGCCTCAGTTTTCTGCTTTTCTCTTCATGAAAGCAGTTAATCCTCACAGTGTTCACCGCTGTTCCTTGTTTCGTTCGTATGCTTTTACCTCGTCCTTGTTTTCCTCTGCTTCGTTGCTCACTATGACAGCGATAAGTCTGGACCGATACACAGCTCTGTTTTCTCATATCAGATATCAACAGATTGTGACAACCAGGCGAGTTTGTGCAGTCCTAGCCTTCATTTGGCCAGGCTCACTATTTTTTGCATCGTCAGCGGTGTGGAACAGGGTATTATGGGTGGCTTCTTTGCTCACAGTTCTTCCCATTTGTTTGGGCGTCATTTCTGTGTCCTACATCAAGATATACCGGCGTTTGCGAGGTCAGCACGGCCAACATATTCAACCTCAAGCCCACGACCAAGCTCAACAACAGGCAGGAAGCACATTCAACATGGCGAAATATAAACGAATAGCATTTACCATGATGTGGATCTATGTACTCTTTGTCATCTGCTACTTGCCATATTTATGCGCGGTCTCAATCTTCTCAGCCGTCGAATACACTGCTCTCACTCGGTGCGTTTGGGAATTCACCTACACAGTTCTTCTACTAAACTCGTGTTTAAACCCATTCGTTTTCTGCTTGCGACTGCCTGAAATTCGGACAGAAGTTCAAAACCAACTCCGACAATTTTGTTGCCGAAACCCCTAGCAGTGAAGCGCCGAGATCTACTGATCAACTTATATTCGGAAAAAAAATCCATCATGACTCACAGCAACGATAACATTCAACAGCATTGATTTTGGAACTATGAAACTTGTAGTTCATTTATAAAAATAAAGCAGACTGTTATGTAGAAGGTTTTTATTGCGAGCTTTTAGTCTTAGATTATGAAGTTTGAACTTCATAGAGAGCGTTCAATAACTTGTTGTTTCTGTTGATTTAGTCGTTGCCGAAACCCCTAGCAGTGAAGCGCCGAGATCTACTGATCAACTTATATTCGGAAAAAAAATCCATCATGACTCACAGCAACGATAACATTCAACAAGATTGATTTTGGAACTATGAAACTTGTAGTTCATTTATAAAAATAAAGCAGACTGTCATGTAGAAGGTTTTTATTGCGAGCTTTTAGTCTTAGATTATGAAGTTTGAACTTCATAGAGAGCGTTCAATAACTTGTTGTTTCTGTTGATTTAGTCTCTTTGAGCAGTATTTCTCAGTTATGCATGGAATTATTGCTCAGGTAAAATTATAGCTGTTATCAGTATTTAATATTTTTCACCAGAGAAAGTTAAAAAATTCCTTATTATGTGAGTAAACAAATAAAACGGTTCTAAAAAAGGGTTATGTTTCCAACTATCTGCCGTTTTTACGCTGATGACCTCAAGAAATACTAACGGAAAACTGCACAGTTCAACTTTTCATGGAAGAGAAAAGAAGTTCAACTGATATGGCTACAATTTAAGAAGTTCTAAACGATCAAAATGTGAATATAGAGAGGTTATTACACGAGAAGGAGTGTAATTATGGCGGAGTAATTTTACGAGTCGGTTTTATTTTTTTCCGAGCCTGCTACTTTTTTCCGAGCCTGCTAAAAACAGAGCAGTTCAAAGTTACGTGGCAGCAAAGATCAATTTTATCGTCGATCCAATTTGACAATATCCTTGGTCAGTCTTCTGGTAAAAGTAAAACCCGATTGTGATCTGCTCACGAAAGCAAGTGGCGATTCTGTTTTCTTCCACCGCGGATTGGTGTCTTTGATAGTTAATACTAGTAACAAATTACGTTTGGCTTCTGGTTGATTGAAGTGTTTTCTTATAACCTCTATCGTCGAAAAAAAAAAAAAAACTCTTGAAAATTGAAAGTATAGTATTAGCGTTGAGATAAAAATTTCATTTGCCATGTGTTCGAGAGGGTTGTTGAAAAATTCAAGATGACTAATACTGCAGCAATTCATGTAAGTGAATAGACTATTCTCTCAAAAACAACAATCGATCAATTTTAATGGTTTTTTGAAATTTGTTGTTAGGGATCGAGTAAGAAAATAAGCGATAATCAAACAGTTAATTTTACTACTCAATGTTCAACAGAGCTGTGTAGCTACTGAGTATAGTATTCTTATATTCACGACTATCAGAGACAGCGGGCCCATGGACAGTTATAAAGTTCAGCATAAAACGATTCTTATTCGAAAAACTTAGAACCCTCCGCCGCCTCTTTGAAAACTTAAAAATAAAAAAAAAATTAAATTGCCAATGGCTTTGTGATTACCTGACAGTTGCCCTAATATGCCTGCGGAACTCGCAAACGACTATTTTTTTTTAAGAAAGTTAATCAACAAAGTCGCTTGTTTCGTATTTCAGGATTCTAACTTCCCGCAGAACGAAATACGTTGCACCAAGAGATGATATCATCCTCTCTTGGTTGCACATAATGTACTAATCAAGAGGGTTGCCATTTGCAGCGTGAGCATAGGCCGGTGAAAAGCCAGTTAACAACAGCCTAAAAAACGTAGAACCTTCCGCCGCCTCTTTGGAAAAAAGAAACATTTGAAATGCAAATGGATTTGTGATTACCTAGGACAGTGTTGCCTTTAATGCTTGCGGAACTCGCAAACGAATACTTTTTTCAACAAAGTCAATTAACAAATCGCTTGTTTCGTATTTCAGGATTCTAAGTTCACGCAGAGCGAAAGAAATACGTCGCACATAATGTGCTAATCAAGAGGGTTTCCACTTTCAGTGAAAAACCAATTAACTACCAATCTATAGTGAACAACAACAGCCTACTTCTTGATCAACCGGATGACAAAAAAAAGCCAGTTGAAACTTGATAAAACTTGAACTTTTCCCTGCGGGCAGAGCGTCTCCCTTTGTCGGAAACTCTGGGGCTTTGTGTAACGCGCGGCGTATACACACAGTCGGCGTTTAACTTCACTGTCAAATAAAAACAGTTTAAAATGAAGATGGGTTTTCCTTGTTCAGTAAAATAAGGCTGTTGAACTGGCATCACCGGCAAGTCAACATGTTCGTGGCCGATTCATATAGAACAAAAAAAATGTCATTCATGGCTATCAGAGAATGCGGACATGGATAGTTATAAAGTTCAGCACAAAACAATTCCTATATGAAAGACTTAGAACCTTCCGCCGCCTCCTTGGCAAAAAAGTACATTATTATAATAATGCAAATGACTTTGTGATTACCTAGGACAGTGTTGCTTTTATGCCTGCGGAACTTGCAAAGGAATACTTCTAAGTCAATTAACAAAGTCGCTTGTTTCGTATTTCAGGATTCTAACTTCTCGCAGAGCGAAATACATTGCACATAATGTGCTAATCAAGAGGGTTTCCACCTTCAGCGTGAGAAGCTGGTGAAAAACCAATTGTGACCAACAATAGCCTACTTCTTAATCACCCGGATGATCAAAACAGACCTACTTTTCAAACGGGTAGGTTAATACATGTTTTAATTTAGTATTTAGCAGGAGTCCAACGCTTCCTCATCTTACTGAGTGCAACACAACATCTGACAACACACGCACAGACTTTGGGCGATTACAGATCACAAGACGTTTTCAATCATCTAACATCTTTGAAGAGTTCACAACTCATACGTTTATTGTTAAATCAGTCAAACAGGAAATCCCACCGCTACAGATCCAAGTAGAATGAAACAATGTGGCACCCATTTCGGAGTCGTTGTTCACCAACATGACGAGCGTTCACAACAGCACGACAACAAAGCCACACAATCCACAGTTTTGCTCTCCTGTCCCGAAAGT
Organism: Plumapathes pennacea; assembly: GCA_964036295.1. Classification (NCBI taxonomy): domain Eukaryota; kingdom Metazoa; phylum Cnidaria; class Anthozoa; order Antipatharia; family Myriopathidae; genus Plumapathes; species Plumapathes pennacea. Next base: position 10,601,154 of record OZ038473.1, on the reverse strand, counting down.
TGTTTTTGAGACTTTCGACAGTTCTGTTCCATACCTCGTGAACGCTGCTTTGAACGTACCACTGGCCATCGTAACAACCTTCACAAACTATTTGGTTCTGTTAGCAATGCGTCACGTCACCTCCATTCGCTTGCCGCCCAAGCTTCTGCTCTGCTTTTTTGTGCTGACAGATCTTGGTGTCGGTTTAGTTTCCCAGCCTCAGTTGTGGTCAATGTTCCTTGTATCGCTTACTTTTCCCGGACGTTGTTCTCCTATGCTTCGTTGCTTATTATGACAGCAATAAGTCTGGACCGATACACTGCCCTGTTTTTAATCTCAGATATCAACAGATTGTGACGACCAGGCGAATTTGTGTAGTCCTTACCTTAATCTACCTTAATAGTAGTTGTTTGGCTGAGTGGCGCTTCTATTGGTTTCCTCGTCATTTCTGTGTCCTGCATCAAGATATACCGCCGTTTGCGAGGTCAGCACGGCCAACAAGTTCAACCTCAAGCCAACGACCAAGCTCAACAACAGGAGGGAAGCGCACTGAACATGGCGAAGTACAAACGAACAGCTTCTTCCATGATGTGGATCTGCTTACTCTTCATTATCTGTTACTTGCCGCTCTTGTGAGCCAACTTCTCAGCCGTCGGATACAGTGCTCTCACGCGGTGCATTCAGGAATTCGCCTACACAATTTTTCTAGTGAACTCTTGTTTAAACCCGTTCTTCTACTGTTTGCGACTGCCTGAAATTCGGACTGAACTTGAAACAACTTCGACGATTATGTTGTCGAAACCCTCAGCAGTGAAGCAGTGAGATCAACTGATCAGTTAATGTTCGGAAAAAAGAACGTGAAACGTGAAAACAACAACCGCTTGTCGCTGTTGATTTAGTCTCTTTTTAAAGCGGTCTTTCACAGTTCAACATGCAATTCTATTAGGTAAAATTGCAGCTGTTATCAATATTTAATATTTTCCACCACGGAGAGTTAAAAAATTCCCTATCATGTGAGTAAACAAACAAAACGGTTCTAAAAAAAGCTGTGTTTCCAAATATCTGCCTTTTTTGACGCTGATGACCTCAAGAAATACTAACAGAAAAAATGCACAGTTCAACTCTACTTTTCACGGAACTGTAAGGAAGCTCAACTGACGTGGTAGACACAAAGACAATACGTAGAATGACTGTAAGAAATTCTAAATAATTAGAAGTGAAATATAAGGAAGTAAAATATAAAATATGTGCGCAGATCTACCATAAAATTAAATTCAAGTAAAATGATGGGTTATTGGCGTTTAGGGAACATTACTCAACAAAGGTAAATATCTTTAGTAAAATAAAGCTGTTTGCACCTCACTGGTATCATCGGCAAGTTACTAAAGTGTTTGTGACGGATTCGTGCACTAACGAAAATAGAAAAAGTCATTCAAAGCAAACAGAGAGAGCAGCCTTGAAAAGTCATTGTGCCGATTCTTTAAACAAGGTTTAGACCGCGGTTAAGAAAGTCCTGGTCTTAACAAGATTAAACAATACCAATGCTTAACGGACAACGATTAAACGTCTTCGTTATAAACCGACTTCGATTCATGTTCTAAAATGCAGTTTAACGTTTGGCTAACCCTGTTTTACGGCGTCCAACTAACTTCAATTTAGCGATAAACCAGGTCTAAGTTAGACATTGTCTAAAAATCGGCCCAACAAGTTCAGTACAAAACATTATTTATTGATGAACCTGGAACCGTCGGCCGCTTCCTTGAACAAACAGTTGGAACTTGATGCTTTTACCTGACAGTTGCTCTTATGCTTGCGAAACTCGCAAAATTATCTCTAAATTATAGGCAAATAGATCTAAATGAAAAACTGTCTTGCATATCACCTGTTATATCGACAGTATTTTTCATATTGTTCCACAAAGTCAAAAATTAATAATCTCACTTGTTTCGCATTTCGGGATTCTAAATTCACGCTAGCAAGAGAAATATTGCACAAAGTCTTCAAATCAAGAGAATTTGTATTTACAGCGTCAGCATGGTGGAAACATAAACGAAGCCCAATTTGCAAGTGGTTTTAATTATTGACATTTGACCCATTGTCTTTGGCGCTTATCAGTAGCATCATATTGAGAAACGACAGAGTGTCACGATTAGTACTCCTCGCAGGCTCGGGGAATCAAACTTTTCATTAATGTAGTACACATGCCCCCTCCTCCAGGTTCGTATTATTGAATTTAATTACGGTAGTCTCTTTGCAGGATCTGCTCACATGAACCAAATTAACCACGTGACTGAAATTCATTACCTCAGGCATTATAAGTGTCTGAACGTGAAAAGAGCAGAAAAAATGTGTAGACATAACATTCAAAAATTAAGCACCAACGCTTTAAAATTGCCGGCTAGCAAATTTATGCTAAGTCCGTAGCCAGCAAATTTTCCCAGAAAATTCTTCCAAATATTTCTGAACTTTAGAGTGAAGCCGAGTTGACGTATATATGCGATGGACTGAATTTTCAGTCACATGGTGAATTTTGGGTAATGATGACCATGACCATTGCATTTAACTGCATAAACTTACTGGTGTTGTGCTTCAAAATCACAGAGGTAAAGTGCTTCCTTTGAAATGGCGATGTCCGATTCAACTAAAAGTCTAAAGACAAAAGAAGGTTCGTCAGTAATGTCACTCTAACCGCAGAAACCAGAAGACAAAAAAACTGGCTGAATAGTTTATCTACACTCCTGATGTGATTTTGATTTGTAATTTAAGTTAGCAACAAAGAGCGGCGTGGTACTGTCGGTAAGTGGTCGGAAAGTGGTCAGTGGTCTTCGGTTCAAAACACGTGCTTCACATGACGTTTGTAGGCGTGGCGTTACCATGGTTTTCAGGTTCCATCAGGCGAAGCCGGAGAGGCGAGTCATACGTGTATTGTATAAACCTTTTCATGCCATGCTACCCGTGACCCTTTGGAAAGGCATTCTCGCCAGGATAACTTACTTTACTACACAACTTCACAATTTCGAGTTCAAATAAAGGCCAAAACGAGTGTAAAGATGGAAGCGTATTGCACTCGTCAGGAACCACATCCACTGGTTTATCATTTACTGGTTTACGTGATCAATTTTCGCAAGCAAAGTTTTTGAACACGTCATTTTTTTATCCATTTTGCGTGCGACTAGAACATTTACCCTGCTTCCTTTGTCGTATGTTAATAAAAAATCTATTTCACAATAACTCGTGCAATGCGGCTGTATTTTTACTCGTCAGTTTTATTTTTTCCCGAAAAATATAACCGACTCGTAAAAATACTCTGCCGTATTGCATTCCTTCCCGTGTAATAACCATGGCGTCCGATTCTCTGATTGAATCGCGTTTTAACACCCGATTTACGATATAGAGGATAGTTTTAACGGAATACAGCGATCAATCCGTTGTTTGCGCTTGGTGTAAAAATCTTGAACATAAACTTAATTTTAAAGATTTTAATTTGCGGACGCGTCCGTTTCGACTACCTTCTTAGTATACAATGACTTTGTATATTATTGAATTCATTGACTCGTTTAGCTTATGGTTTAAAAACAAGTATAATGTAGTATTATAGTTGAAGGTATTGAAGGTAGTATAAGTAACTATTTACACGACCCCACAAGCTATAACTATTATTATTACACGACTTCTCATTTTGGAGTGCAATACGGGCCAAAATGACTGCAACGATGGGAGCGTATTGCACTCGTCAGGAACCAGATCAACTGGTTTATTAGCTTACGTGATCAGTTTTCGCTAGCAAAGTTTTCGAACGCGTCTCGCCTGAAGCAGGCTCGAAAAAATAAAACTGACTCGTAAAAATACTCCGCCGTATTGCACTCCTTCCCGTGCAATAACCTCTTCATAAACACCGTGTTTAAATAGAGGCCTTCTGGCTTCTCTAATGAACTGTTCGTGAGTACAAACACGGCGGCCATAGTCTGTCAAATATCAAATGTCTATTTAGTCGAATAGTTATTAAAAAGGCGTAAAGCTCGTCATTCACATTGACACCGACAAAGTGGATCTACTTTGATGGTTTTTTAAATGATTAAATTAGTTAAATTCAGGTGTCAAAGAAGCAAGAATCCAACACTTCACCATCTTTCTAAGTGCGGAGCAACAAAGCAACAGCCGCCTGTTGACGACACAAGGATAGCGTCTTCGGCGATTAGAGATCACTAACAGCAAAGGTATTTAATGATTAAGTTATCGACGCAATCGCGAAAGCAAAGTGACTCAGTTTCCATAAATTTAACAAAATCGCGAAAATAGAATGTCGCGAAATATGACCATCTCCAAATCGCGGAATTTAAATGTCGTGAGAATAAAATACTACAAGGGTTAGGTTAGGTAAAGTAAATACATGGATTAAATTAGTAATTTTACAAAATGAAAACTTTATTCCAAACAGGTGTCAGAGCAGCAGGAGTCCAACGCTTCCCCATCTTACTGAGTGCAACACAACATCTGACAACACACGCACAGACTTTTGGCGATTACAGATCACAAGACGTTTTCAATCATCTAACATCTTTAAAGAATTCACAACTCATACGTTTATCGTTAAATCAGTCAAACGGGAAATCCCACCGCTAGAGATCCGTAGAGTGAAACAATATCGCACCCACTTCGGAGTCGTTGGTCACCAACATGGCGAGCGTTTACAACAACACGACTACAAAGCCATACAATCCACAGTTTTGCTTTAATTTCCCGAAAGTTGTTTTTGAGACGATGGACAGTTCTGTTCCATACCTCGTGAACGGTGCTTTAAATGTGCCACTGGCCGTTGCAGCAACTATCACAAACCTGCTAGTTCTCTTGGTAATGCGTCACGTCACCTCCATTCACTTGCCGTCCAAGCTTCTGCTCTGCTCTCTTCTGCTGACAGATCTTGGGGCCGGTTTAGTTGTCCAGCCTCCGTTTTCTGCTTTTCTCTTCATGAAAGCAATTAATCCTCACAGTGTTCACCAATGTTATTTGCTTTCTTCGTATTCGTTTACAATGACGTTGTTCACCAGTGCTTCGTTGCTCACCATGACAGCGATAAGTCTGGACCGATATACCGCCCTGTTTTTTCATCTTAGATATCAACAGATTTTGACCACGAGGCTAATTTGTGCAGTCCTTACCTTCATCTGGTCGTTTGCACTAGTTTTTGCATCGTCAGCGGTATGGAACAGGGTATTATGGATGGCTTTTTTGCTCACAACTCTTCCCGTTTGTTTGCTCGTCATTTCTGCGTCCTACATCAAGATATACCGGCGTTTGCGAGGTCAGCACGGCCAACACGTTCAACCTCAAGCCAACGTACAAGCTCAACAACAACAGGCGGGAAGCACACTGAGCATGGAGAAGTACAAACGAACAGCATCTACCATGATGTGGATCTACGTACTTTTCATCATCTGTTACTTGCCTGGCTTTTGCGCCACCTCAATCTTCTCAGCCGTCGGAAACACCGCTCTTACTCGGTGCGTTTGGGAATTCACCTACACAGTTGTTCTACTGAACTCGTGTTTGAATCCGTTCTTCTACTGCTTGCGACTGCCTGAAATTCGAACTGAAGTTATGAAACAACTTCGACGATTATGTTGTCGAAACCCTCAGCAGTGAAGCAGTGAGATCAACTGATCATTTAATCTTCGGGAAAAAGAACGTGACAAGAACAACCTCAAGATAAGTTCACATGACTGATTTTGGAACTATGAAACTTGCAGTTTAGTTTAAAGAAAGCAGACTGTCGTGTAAAACGTTTTATTAACGAGCTTTAAGGTTGAATTTCATACAAAGCGTTCAATAATTTGTTTTTTCTGTTGATTTAGTCTCTTTAAGCGGTCTTTCTCAGTTTAGCATGCAAAGTTTTATTAGGTAAAATTACAGCGGTTATCAGTATTGAATATTTTTTACAAGGTAAATTTAAGAAATTCCTTGTGAGCTGTGAGTAAACAAATAAAGTGGTTCTCTAAAAGGGCTGTGTTTCCAAATATCTGCATTTTTTGACGCTGATGACCTCAGGAAATACTGCACAGTTCAACTCTACTTTTCACGGAAGTGTAAGGAAGCTCAACTGACATGGTAAATGTAGAATGACTACGAAATTCTAAACGACTAGAAAGTGAAGCAGAAGCAAGGAAGTAAAATATAAAATACATGTGAGCAGATCCACCAAAAACTTAAATTGAAATAAAATGATGGGTTATTGGCTTTTAGGGAAGATTACTCAACAAATGTGAATATTTTTAGTAAAATATAGCTGTTTGCACCTCGCTGGTATCACCGGCAAAGCACTAACGAAAATAGAAAAAGTCATTTACAGCAAACAGAGACAGCGGACATGAAAAGTCATTGTGCCGATTCTTTAAACAAGGTTTAGAGCGCGGTTAAGAAAGTCCTGGTCTAAACAAGATTTAAACAATACCAATGCTTAACGGACAAAGATTAAACGTCGTCTTTATAAACCGACTCCGATTCATGTTCTAAAATGTAATTTAACGTTTGGCTGGGTTACCCTGTTTTACGGCATCCGCCTAAACTTCAATTTAGCGATAAACCAGGTCTAAGTTAGACTTTGTCTAAAAAATCGGCCCAAAAATTTCAGTACAAAATGTTATTTATTGATGAGCCTGGAACCATCGGACGCCTCCTTGGACAAACATTTAGAACTTGATGCAAATGTTTTGTTTTTACCTGACAGTTGCCCTTATGCATGCGGAACTCGCAAAATTATCTCAATTTTTTAGGTAAATAGATCAAAATGAGAAACTTGCATATCACCTGTTATATTGACAGCATTTTTCATTTTGTTTCACGAAAATTAAGGAACTCGCTTGTTTCGTATTTCGAGACCCTAAATTCGCACGAGCAAGAGAAATATCGAATCAAGAGAATTCCTATTTGCAGCGTGAGCTTGGGCTGGTAAAAGCATAAACGAAGCCAAATTTGTGAGTGGTTTTAATTAGGGGCCGTGCATTTTTTATGAGATAGAGTGGGCTGCTGGGAATTGCGGGGGGAGGGGGAAAAATGAAGGGAAGGGGGGGCCACGTGAAAATTTTGACAACTCATGAGGTATTACTATAAAAACAATACGTGGACAAGTACAACAGTATGAAAATTTACTATATAGAGGCTCCCAAGCCGTAAGAGTATTCATATGTAGACATATTGTTACACTTTAAGAATACAACGTATCAACCAGTTTTACCAATGTAAAAGCGTCATTTTCAGAACATTTTTCAACTCGCAAGGGAAGAGATACAGGAAACACCTTATTTTAGTCCTTAATTCGAGTGAATTTGCAGCTGAGTTCTTAATAACATTCAGTAAAGAATTTTATGGAAGATTAAAAATCACTGAGGCACAATGCCTTCTTCTTCCTTGTCTTCGTTAAGTCTGGACCGCTACACTGCCCTGTTTTTTTATCCCAGATATCAACAGATTGTGACAACCAGGCGAGTTTGTGCAGTCCTTATACCTTTATCTGGTCATGTTCACTATTTGTTGGATTGTCTGATTTCTGGAATGTTTATTTGAACGCAATTCTTTGGATAACTGGTTTTTCTAGTTGTTTCCTCGTCATTTTCGTGGTCTACGTCAAGATATATAGGCGTTTGCGAGGTCAGCACGGCCAACAGACTGAACCACAAGCCAAGGACCAAGCTCAACCACAGGCAGGAAGAACACTGAACATTGCGAAGTACAAACGAACAGCATCTACCATGATGTGGATCTACGTACTTTTCGTTATCTGCTTCTTGCCATATTTGTGCGCGGTCTCCATCACCTCAGCTATCAGACAAATTGCTCTCACTCGGTGTATTAGGGAATTCTCCTACACAGTTCTTCTACTTAACTCGTGTTTGAACCCGTTCGTCTGCTGCTTGCGACTGCCTCAAATTCGGACTGAAGTTAAGAAACAACTTCGACGATTATGTTGTCGAAACCCTCAGCAGTGAAGCACTGAGATGTACTGACCGGCTGATCTTTGAAAAAAAATCTATCGCGACTCACAGCAACTGTGAAACTTGCTGTCTGTCTGCTATCACTACTCATCATTTTTTACCGAGCACAGTTAAAAGACTTGTTATTGCTGTTACTGCGCTTTTTTACGCAAGCAAACACATCAGACTCAAAAAGGTTGTTTCCAAATGTCTCCTGTTTTATACTAAAAAAATTCGCCGACTTCGTATCATTGTCCGTAAAAAAGGCAAAAGATATCAAAATTCCCTCATCCGCGTCAGTTCATCTGTTCAATTCTACTTGAAATTTTGCTAAACATTGTCTCCAGCGTTCATCATATCCATATCAATTTTTCATTGGTGCAGGACTGACACATATGACCCGCCTTTTCAGGTTTGTCTTATGAAAACTAGAAGTCATCACGCTCTCCGAACTGTGGCTTTGCCATCGTAGAGCCACGCCTACAAACCTCACAGCAAGCGCGTGATTTGAACTAAAGACCACTGACCACACCAAGCCGCTGTTTGTTGTAAATTTAAATTACAAAAAATTACATTCAACTGCATGAACTTACTGGTATTTTGCTCCAGAATCCCAACCTTGGAACGGCTCTGTCAGTTTCAATTATTGAATGTCTAAAGAGAAAAATAGGTTCGTCAGTGATGTCAGTAAAACAGAAAGCAGAAGACAAGAAACAAGCTGAATATGTTTGTTTACACTCCGGATGTGATTTTGTATCCATGTGGTAAATCCTTCATGCCTTTAGCAACAGAGTGGCAAGGTACTTTTACTACCTAGAATGCATCATATTTAATTTGAATTTGACACAAACATTTCAACAATAACAAAAATATATTTTTTCACTGCCAATTAAATGCATCACATTATGCTGTATGTGAATTTGGACACAAACATTTCAACAATAACAAAAATATATATTTGCACTGCCTATTAAATGCATCACATTATGCTGTATGTGAATTTGGACACAAACATTTCAACAATAACAAAAATATATATTTGCACTGCCTATTAAATGCATCACATTATGCTGTATGTGAATTTGGACACAAACATTTCAACAACAACTTATACGTCTGACAGTAACATTTCAACAACAACAGCAGCATCAAAACTATCTGTACAGCCTAATGCATGTCACATTATAATGTTATAATGTGAATTTGGACACAGGCATTTTAACAACAACTTATCATTTAATGAGCATTTCAAAAACAACAGTTCACTTGTACTATCAAATGCATCACATAATTATGCAATGGGATTTAGACATCATTTCATCACTTCAACAACTACAACTGACAAGTAGCAAATATAGAAAGGGAATACAGGAAAATTTTGCTTTGCAAGGGTCCAAAATCTTGCTGAGGTTGAGCTCTTTGCAAATATTTATGGTGAATGAGTATTTATGTGCAGCTTTCTGGCAGGGTGTTACAAGCCTGTTATAGTCTTCCTGCTCGAAGGTATTCCTAATAAGCAGGGAGCCTTCTCATACAAACTCCTTGCCCATTTTGGCGATAAAGTAGCATATCCTGAGCAATCTTAGCTGTATTTTAGTGAGAATTAAATCAACATATAATCTGACCTCATTGGTACATTTAACTTCATGCTAAGCTCAAGTCTTCCCTGAATTCAATCTTTCAATAGATTAGTTTCCACATTAGGGGTAATCAGTAAATCACACATCCCGCTCCCTCCCCCTGGAAAATGTTATTGAGCTCACGATCCCTCCCTCTCCCTTAAACATCTACCAGTGAATATGTGAACAGCTCCTTTTAGAGCAGTTGGAAAAAAATGGATAGCTCTGCGGTGAATGCAAAGTGTCAACTACATGGGATATGCCACAGGCAGCCCACCGCCTGTTAGGTCATTAGGGACGGTGAAATAATAAAACTAATCACAGAAGACAAAAGAAGCACGTGAATATCTGAAATTGACATATTCTCGGGGTCGCCGTACTCTCGCGTGCGACTTCAAATGCTTCTTTTTTACGTCGTTGTCAGGACGTGGACGACAGTTCGATAAAATAACGGCAGTCGTTCTTCTTAGTAGGAAACAATGAAATCAATAGAACCTCGGCAAAAACGGAACAAATTGAGCAGCCTAAGAATAGGCAAAGTTACAAAGACATAAGGAAACAGAGACACTATTTTTTGGTTCCTCGCGTTGCCGTCGCCGTCATAGGTTTCTTAAACTCCCTATTACCAAGTGTGTACGCAGCCTTACACGGTACACAGCGAATAGAAAGTCTCAAGAAGCTGTAATACCAAGTGACTACGCGGTAAGCAATGAACAAAAGTGCAGTGCAGCCTGTTCATGTTGTCTTTAGCTCAAAGAACTTTCTTTCAATATAGCCGCCATTTTAGCATTATTTTGTCTGACAAACGTGCGTGCACATACCATGCTGTTTTGGTTTCTGTCTACAAAAATCACTTAAAACACGTAAACGTACCTTTTGCCAGAATCAATGAGGACGTACAGTATCATGGATAATTTACAGGAAGTTTCGCCACAGCTGTTGTCGTTTGGCTTCAAAAGATACTTCGTGTAACGTGCCAAACAATACATGATGACCGCTGTGAATCCGCAGGCGCACATAAAAGGCGCGAAAAAGCTACGCGGGGGGGGGGGGGGGCACTCCCATCTATGGGCTATGCGAGGATGTGCCACTCAACAGGGTATACTTTTCGCCTCTCCGACTCTGGAACTGGGTATATTTTTCGTTCACTCTGGCTCTGAAACAAGGTCGACGTTTCTTCCTGCCAGAAGCCTTGATGATTTATAGTCGAATCTGCCGCTGCAAAACAGCTATGAACTGTAAATCATGCAACGCCACATCTTTATTCAAGCACGCCGTTTCCGAATTGTGGAGTCGCCTCTAGTCTGGAACAGGGTGTCTATTTTCACCATTTTGTCCGGAACAGGATAGCAAATTGGCCTTTTATCATGCCCTACAAGATGGTATATTGGCATTTACTACGATAAATTTTCTTTCGTTCTGAACTACATTTACCAAGGTTTTGTAAATTGTCTATACGCGTGGTACGTTTACTGCGCCTGGACTACCTGTGACGTTTATTTAACCCTTTCGCTCCCAAGATTGGACAACTTCGATTTTCTCCTTCAGTTTCTCACCAAAAATACACATTGTAGTAAGGAGAACTTGGCATTTGATGCCTTGCTTAGATGATAGCTGGTTAAACTATCAATTCTCACTACATTACTCATACATTTTCCTATTAAAAGGTTAGGAGAATCTGCATTTTGAACTTGGGAGTGAAAAGGTTAACTCCTGAGAGTGATCAACTTCAATTTTCTCCTTCAAATTTTCACGAGAATTATCATATAGTATGGAAAATTTAAGTTTGCTCAGATAAAAGCTGATTAGGCTATCAACTCTCATTACTATTTTTATTGTTACTATCAACTCTCATTACTATTAGTATTGCACTCCATCCCGTGTAATAACCATGGCGTCCGATTCTCCGGTTTACGATATAGAGGATAGTTTTAATGGAATACAGCGATCAATCCATTGTTTGCGCGTGGTGTAAAGATCTTGAACATAAATTTAATATTTTAAAGATTTTAATTTGCGGACACGTCCGTTTCGACTACCTTCTTTATATACAATGATATTCTATATCAATGAATTCATTGACTCGATTTGCTTATAGTTTAAAAACTAGTATAATGTAGTATTATAGCTGTAGGTAGTATAAGTAACTATTTACACGACCTCACAAGCTATAACCATTAATAAATATCGTGTTTAAGTAAAAGCATTCTGACTTCTTTAATGAACTGTTCGTGAGTACAAACACGGCGGCCACAGTCTGTCAAATATCAAGTGTCTCTTTAGTCAAATCGTCATTAAAAAGGCATAAATCTTGTCATTCAAAATGACACCGACAAAGAGGATCAACTTTGCTAATGTTTTAATGGATTAAATTAGTTCAATTCAGGTGTCAGATTAGCAAGAGTCCAACACTTTGCCATCTTTCTGAGTGCGAAGCAACAAAGCAACAGCCCTGTTGACGACACAAGGATAGCGACTTCGGCGATTACAGATCACTAATAGCGAAGGTATTTAATGATTAAGTTATCGACACAATCGAGAAAGCAAAGTGACTCAGTTTCTATAAAGCTAATAAAATCGCGAAAATAGAGTGTGGCAAAAAATGACCATCCCCAAATCGCAAAATTAGAGTGTCGCGAAAATAAAATACAATAAGAGTTAGGTTCAGTAGAGTAAATAAATTAGTATTTTTACAAAATACAAATTTTCTTTCAAACAGGTAAAAACAACAACGTAAAAACAACAACCACACAAGATATTTAAGTTCCCATGACTGATTTTGGAACTATGAAACTTGCAGTTTATCTTAAAGAAAGCAGACTGTCGTGTAAAAAGTATTTCTTGCGAGCTTTTAGTTTGAATTTTATAAAGAGCGTTCAATAACTTGTTGTTTATGTTGATTTAGTCTCTTAAAGCGGTCTTTCTCAGTTTAGCATGCAATTTATATTATATAAAATTATAGCTCTTATTAGTATTTATTATTTTTCCACCACGGAAAGTTAAAAAAATTCCTTACTAAATGTGAGTAAACAAATAAAACGGTTCTCAAAAAGGGGTTGTGTTTCCAAATATCTGCCTTTTTTGACGCTGATGACCTCAGGAAATACTAACAGTTCAACTCTACTTAATTGTAAGGAAGCTTAATTGACATGCTAAAACACAAAGACAATACGTGGAATGACTGTAAGATATTCTAAACGACTAGAAAGTGAAATATAAAGAAGGAAGTAAATATAGAATATATGTGAACAGATCCACCATAAAATTCAATTCAAGTAAAATGATGGGTTATTGGTTTTTAGGGAAAGTTACTCAACAAATGTGAATACTTTTACCGGCAAGTTACTAAAGTGTTTGTGACGGATTCGTGCACTAACGAAAAAGAAGCCATTCACTTCAATCAGAGAGAGCGAACATGAAAAGTTATAAAGTTCAGTGCAAAACATTTTTTATTGATGAAACTAGAACCATCGGCCGCCTCCTTGGACAAACATTTGAAACTTCATGCTTTGCTTTACCTGACACTGGCTTGCCCTTATGTTTGTGGAACTCGCAAAATTATCTTCAATTCATAAGCAAATATATCAAATATCACTTGTTATACCGACAGCAATTTTTATTTTGTTCCACAAAGTCAAAAGTTAGTAAACTCACATATTTCGTATTTCGGGATTCTAATTTCACAAGACCAAAAGAAATATCTTGTACATAGTATACGAATCAAGAGGATATCTATTTCCAGCGTGAGCATGGGCTGGTGAAAACATAAACGAAGCCCACTTTGCGAGTGGTATTAATTATTGAAGAACACAACAATCCGCACTGAGAAAAAAGCGTCCCCCTTACTTGCTTACGTGAGCTGATCGCAATCAGATTTTGGTTTTGTTCCTGATTTGGAACAATGCAAACGCTTAGCAACGGGAAAACCAAGACACTACAAGACGATCAAAAATTGGTCTTCCGGTATGGAACTTTGTGCTGCCATTTTCTTATTTATTTTCTTGACTGTAATTTTTATCCAGCTGTCATACACATCACCCGCTTCGTTCAGCCCGAACTACATCTCGAGAACATTCATTGCGGAATGTAAGTTTTAACATTCTGTGGTTAAAATTCTCGGAGAATTAAACAGACGATAGTACGAAGTCGGCTTATTTTAACTTTTTGTCCTAAACATTTTTATAAAAAGCTGATCAGTCAAACAGAAACCAGAAGAAAAAAAAAAAAAACTAGCTGAAATGTTATCTACACTCCTGATGTAATTTTGAATTTGTAATTTAAGTTAGCAACAAAGAGCGGTAAGTGTCGGTAAGTGGTCGGTAAGTGGTCAGCGGTCTTTGGTTCAAATCACGTGCTTCATATGACGTTTGTAGGCTTGGCGTTACCATGGTTTTCAGGTTCAATCAGGCGAAGCTGGAGAGGCGGGTCATACGTGTACTGTATTTAAGCAATATAACACGAGTTTCCATGTCTATGTACTCTTATATAAACACGCGGGATGTTGGGAGAACACGAGAAAAAGTTCAAAATCACGAGAATGTTTTGAGCCGTCAGGTTTCAACTTTCAGGACAACGGTGTCACTCGACGTAAACATGTCTGCACAACAACACTATTCTGCTGAAGGTAGTTTGTACATTTGTTTGCTTTACTTGAGCATTACTTGAACTCTGCCGGACGACAGTCAACTCCATTGAATTGACTCAACAGCTTTTGTGCCACCGAGCCGACAGCCGAGACAGACTCATGCATTAGCGAAGACTGTTTGTGCCTTCATCACCATAAACCTACAATTATTCGTGTGAAACTCCGGTGATCTAAGCCATCTAGTTACTAGCTACGAGCCACAGGAGACAAAGGTATAAAGGTTAGAAACTTTAGAGAATGTTCTTTGACTGTGTAATTGTTGGCTTTCTGTCTCACGGTTTCCGAATTAAATTTCATGCAATATTCGGACAACTTTTCTTCACGCTGCTTCACTAATTGCACATGATTTGCACACGGCTTCACTATTTGCTCTAATAGCCCACTGCAGTTTCTGTAACACATGAATCTTTGAAGTAGGGGACGACACGCAGTCTTTTTATTTCAGGATTCGTCATTTCCATGTCTTTGTACTTATTTATAAAATGGTTTTTTAACCAATCAGAGCGCGCGTAGTATCATAGTTATTTTATAAAAATCTTTTCATGCCATGCTACCCGAGACTCTTTATAAAGGCATCCTCGCTAAGATGTTTAACTATAGTCTCATGGCGTCCGATTCTCTGATTGAGCCGTGTTCTAACACCCGAGTTACGAAACAAAGGATAGCTTTTTATGGAATACAGCGATTAATCCACTGTTTGCACGTGGTGTAAAGATCTTGAACATAAACTTGTCAATTGCAGGCATGCAAAAATTTTAAATTTGCGGACAAGTCCGTTACGACAACCTTCTTTACATACTATGATTTTGTATATAATCGAATTCACTCTTTTTGCTTACAGTTAAATGCAAACTAGTATAATGTAGTATTATAGTTGTAGGTAGTATAAGTAACTATTTACACGACCTCACAAGCTATAACTATTAATAAATATCGTGTTTAAATAAAGCCCTTCTGGCCTCTCTAATGAACTGTTCGTGAGTACAAACACGGCGGCCATAGCTTGTCAAATATCAAAAGTCTATTTAGTCGAGTAGTTATTAAAAAGGCATAAAAGCTTGTCATTCACATTGACACCGACAAAGTGGATCTACTTTGTTAATGGTTTTTAAATGATTAAATTAGTTCAATTCAGGTGTCAGAGTAGCAAGAGTCCAACACTTCACCATCTTTCTAAGAGCGGAGCAACAAAGCAACAGCCCTGTTGACGACAACAAAGGATAGCGACTTCGGCGATTACAGATCACTGATAGCGAAGGTATTCAACGATTAATTTATCGACGCAATCGCGAAAGCAAAGTGACTCAGTTTCTATAAATTTAACAAAGTCGCGAAAATAGACTGTCGCGAAATATGACCATCCCCAAATCGCGGAATTAAAGTGTCGCGAAAATAAAATACAATAAGGGTTAGGTTAGGTAGGGTAAATACATGTTTTAAATTAGTATTTTTACAAAACTGAAAGCTTTCTTTCAAACAGGTGTCAGAGTAGCAGGAGTCCAACGCTTCCCCATCTTACTGAGTGCAACACAACATCTGACAACACACGCACAGACTTTTGCGATTACAGATCACAAGAAGTTTTCAGTCATCTAACATATTTGAAGAGTTCACGACTCATACGTTTATTGTTAAATCAGTCAAACAGGAAATCCCACCGCAGAGATCCAAGTAGAGGGAAACAAAATGGCACCCACTTCGGAGTCGTTGTTCACCAACATGACGAGCGTTCACAACAACACGACAACAAAGCCACACAATTCACAGTTTTGTTCTTGTCTCCCGAAAGTTGTTCTTGAGACTTTGGACAGTTCTGTTCCATCCCTCGTGAACGCTGTGTTGAATGTGACACTGGCCATCGCGACTAGCTTCGCAAACCTTTTGGTTCTCTTAGCAATGCGTCAAGTCACATCCATTCGCTTCCCATCCAAGCTTCTGCTCTGCTCTCTTGTGCTGACAGATCTTGGTGCCGGTTTAGTCGTCCAGCCTCAGTTTTCTGCTTTTCTCTTCACGAAAGCAGCAAATCTCCACAGTGTTCACCACTGTTCCTTGTTTTATTCGACGTATTTTACCGGGTCGTTGTTCTCCTATGCTTCGTTGCTCACCATCACAGCGATAACTGTGGACCGACACACTGCCCTGTTTTTCCATCTCAGATATCAACAGATTGTGACGACCAGGCGAGTTTGTGCAGTCCTTATCTTCATCTGGTCGTTTTCACTCTTTTACGCATTGTCGGCAACTTTCTGGAACAAGGTATTGGGGATAATTCTTTGGACGAGTGGCGTTTCTATTTGTTTCCCCGTCATTTCTGTTTCCTACATCAAGATATACCGGCGTTTGCGAGGTCAGCACGGCCAACAGGTTCAACCTCAAGCCAACGACCAAGCTCAACAACAACAGACGGGAAGCACACTGAACATTGCGAAGTACAAACGAACGGCATCTACCATGATGTGGATCTGCCTACTTTTCGTCATCTGTTACTTGCCCAACATGTGCGCGCACTCAATTTTCTCAGCCGTCGGACACACTGCTCTCACTCTGAGTATTAGGGAATTCACCTTCACAGTTTTTCTACTGAACTCGTGTTTAAACCCGTTCTTCTACTGCCTGCGACTGCCTGAAATTCGGACTGAAGTAATGAAACAACTTCGACGATTATGTTGTCGAAACCCTCAGCAGTGAAGCAGTAAGATCAAGTGATCAGTTAATGTTCGGAAAAAAAGAAACGTGAACACAATAACCGCAAGATAAGATCACATGACAGATTTTGGAACTATGAAACTTGTAGTTTATTTTAAAGAAAGCAAGACGGTCGTGTAAAAACTATGTATTGCGAGCTTTCAGTTTGAATTTTATAAAGAGCGTTCAATAATTTGTCGTTTCTGTTGATTTAGTCTCTCTTTAAAGCGGTCTTTCTCAGTTTAACATGCAATTTATATTATATAAAATTACAGCTGTTATTAGTATTTATTATTTTCCACCACGGAAAGTTAAAAAATTCCTTATTATGTGAGTAAACAAATAAAAAGGTTCTAAAAACAGGGCTGTGTTTCCAAATATCTACCTTTTTTGACGCTGATGTCTCCAGGAAATGCTAACAGAAAACTGCACAGTTCAACTCCACCTTTCACGGAATTGTAAGGAAGCTTAATTGACATGCTAAAACACAAAGACAATACGTGGAAAGACTGTAAGAAATTCTAAACGACTAGAAAGTGAAATATAAGGAAGGAAGTAAGTATTGAATACATATGAACAGATCCACCATAAAATTCAGTTCAAGTAAAATGATGGGTTACTGGCTTTTAGGAACATTGCACAAGAAATGTGAATATTTTTAGTGAAATAGAGCTGTTTGCACCTCACTGGTATCACCGGCAAGTTACTAAAGCGTTTGTGGTGGATTCGTACACTGACAAAAAAGAAAAAGTCATTCACTTCAATCAGAGACAGCGGACATGAAAGTTACAAAGTTCAGTACAAAACATTTTTTAGTGATGAACCTAGAACCATCGGCCGCCTACTTGGACAAACATTTGGAACTTGATGCAAATGCTTTGTTTTTACCTGACAGTTGCCCTTATGCTTGCGGAACTCGCAAAATGATCTCGAATTTTTAGGCAAATAGATCAAAATGAGAAACTTGCATATCACCTGCAGCATTTTTTATTTTATTCAACAAAGTCAAAATTAATAAACTCACTTGTTTCGTATTGGGGGGCTCTAAATTCACGCGAGCAAGAGAAATAATGCACAAAGTCTACAAATCAAGAGAATTCCTATTTGCAGCGTGAGTATGGGCTGGTAAAAGCATAAACAAAGCCTAATTTGCGAGTGGTTTTAATTAGGGACTGTTCATATTTTATGAGATAGAGGGAGCTGTTGGGATTTGAGGGGGGAGGGGGGGGGGGAAGGAAAAAAAATGAAGGGAAGGGGGGCCACGTGAAAATTTTGACAACTCATGAGGTATTCCTATAAAAACAATACGTGGACAAGTACAACAGTATGAAAATTTACTATATAGAGGCTCCCAAGCCGTAAGAGTATTCATATGTAGACATATTGTTACACTTTAAGAATACAACGTATCAACCAGTTTCAGCACTGTAAAAGCGTCATTTTAAGAACATTTTTCAACTCGCAAGGGAAGAGATACAGGAAACACCTTATTTTAGTCCTTAATTCGAGTGAAGTTGCAGCAAAATTCTTACTAACATTCAGTAAAGAATTTTATGGAAGATTCAAAATCACTGAGGCACAATGCCTTCTTCTTCCTTGTCTTCCTATTCCTCTTGGGGGGGGGGGAGGATTCAAGAAATTAACCCTGTGAGGACATGTAAAAAAAAGGCAGGCTAAAGGGGGGCCAAGTGAAAAAATATTGCAAGCTGAGGGGGGCATGCTGTTTCCCAGTGGGATTTCCTAAATCCCACTAGCCACCCCCCCCCCCCCCCCCCCCCCCCACACACACACACACACACACACACTTCATAAAAATCGAACGGTCCCCCATTGAAGAACTCACCAATCCGCGCTGCGAAAAAAAACATCATCGTCACTTGCTTGCGTGAACAGATCGCAGTCGATTTGGAACAATGCAACGCGTAGCAACTGCAAAATCAAGGCACTACAAGACGATCAAAAATTGGTCAAAAACCCAGGATCAAAGTATTGGCGAACTGAGAACACTCGGCCGACTCTTTGTACCAACATTTGAAACTTCGTGGAAAAGGAGCTGCGTTTACTTGGACGTTTCTAATGTTTGCGGAACTCGTACTCGGAATAAAATTTCCAAAAGATATATGGTAATAAGTAATATGTCAAGAGAGTACAAAATACTTAATTATGCTCTCTTGGTAAAATTCATAACCTCCAATTTCGTGAGCAAATAGATCCCAAAAGAACAAATTAGATTGGCTGCTTTTTGAGTGTGATGTTTGTTTACCGGTCTTCAACCAGTTCACTTTCATGTTAAAATCGCAACAAATTGGTCCGTGTGAGACTTATTCGTTTTCATATGAAAAAACCTCATCTTCAAAATCTGTCTTTGAACAGGTGTCAAAACACAGAGTCCAACGGTTTCACCATCTCTCTGAATGCGACACAGAATAGCAACAGCCCTGCTGACAACACACGCTGCGACTTCGTCGATTCCAGATTACAAGAAGTTTTGTCCTCACATATTTGCTCAATTTACAACTTATACGTACTTTCTTAAAGAAGATCCAAGTTGAGTGAAACAACATGGCGCCCGCTTCGGCTTCGTTGTTTAACATGACTACCGGCCAAAGCAACACGACAACAAAGCCACACAATTCAGAGTTTTGTCCTCCTTTCTCGAATTTTGCTTTTGGGACTTTGGACAATTCTGTTCCATACCTGGTGAACGCTGCTTTGAATGTGCCTCTGGCCATCGCAACAACCTTCGCAAACCTTTTGGTTCTTGTAGCAATGAGTGACGTCACCTCCCTTCGCTTTCCGTCCAAGCTTCTGCTCTGCTCTCTTGTGCTGACAGATCTTGGTGCCGGTTTAGTTGTCCAGCCTCAGTTCATTGCTTTTCTTTTCATGAAAGCAATTAATTCTCACAGTGCTCGCCAATGTTCCTTGTATTTCTCGCTTGCTTTTACCGGGTCGTTGTTCTCCTGTGCTTCGTCGCTCACCCTGATAGCGATAAGTCTGGACCGATACACTGCCCTGTTTTTTTATCTCAGATATCAACAGATTGTGACGACCAGGGGAGTTTGTGCAGTCCTTACCCTTATCTGGTCGTGTTCACTATTTGTTGGATCGTCTGATTTCTGGAATGTTTATTTGAACGCAATTCTTTGGATAACTGGTTTTTCTAGTTGTTTCCTCGTCGTTTCTGTGGTCTACGTCAAGATATACAGGCGTTTGCGAGGTCAGTACGGCCAACAGACTGAACCACAAGCCAACGACCAAGCTCAACCACAGGCAGGAAGAACACTGAACATGGCGAAGTACAAACGAACAGCATCTACCATGATGTGGATCTACGTACTTTTCGTTATCTGCAAAAATGAGAAAGTGTAGATTCTGGGACAACACCCCACCACCCCACCACCCCACATCACACTACCCCACCCCCTTTAACGATTAAGAAGGGTGTGATTAGGCTATTTTAATTTACCTCTCTTCCCTCTTCGTGCTAGCACAACAACCCACAAGCCACAAACAAGCGTTTTTCAAAACAACCCACAAGCCACAAACAACCCACAAGCGTTTTTCAAAAAAACCCACAAGCGTTTAAAAAATTGATTTTAAAGGCTTAAGGGCAGAGTTTTTAGTATAAGACATGACCACATTGAACGAATTACGAAAAGGAATTGCTAAGGAGCTTGGCATTAAGGGCAGGTGGAAGATGAATAAGAAGCAATTAGAAGAAGCTATTTTGAGGGCGCAAGAAGGGGTTGAAAGTCCGAAAAAAGTGGATGATGTGAAACCAATACCTAAACCAAGAACGAAATTACCAGAAGGAGTTGAGCCTATTGCTAAGCCTAGAAATGTTAAAACAAGTAATATTGAAAAACCAATACCTAAACCTAGAGAAGGGGAGAGTTGGTTTGATTGGTTTATAAGGAATTTGAAGAGGTTAGGAGATGGTCTTATTAGTTTAATTCCAGAAGGTGAGTTTAAGGAAAGGGCAAAGAATGTGTTGAGTCTTTTAAAGAGAGAAGAAAAAACAATTGAAAAGTCTAAGTCGAAGCCTAAAGAAGAGTCAGAAGAAAAAGTAGGAGAAAAAGTTGAAGAGTACCTTAAGGGAATGATTAAGAATATTATTATTAGACCAAATAAAGAGATTGATATTACGTCGTTTTTTACAGAGAAAAAAGAAATTATAATAAGTAAGATTGAGGGTTTGAAAAAACCTTTAAAGGTTTCTTTTGTTTTGCCTTGTTTGTATGAGCTTTTTAAAAATGGAGTTATTGAAGATGAATCTGTTTTTTACCACAGGAGTGAAGTTAGAGAGGTTTACGAAAGTACTGAAATTCAAGAATTATACGAAGATACTTTACAAATTATGTTAGAAAAAAGTGATCAGCTTAAAAACGGTCCAACTGGTTGGGTTTTTAAGACTGTTGTTAACTTAACTATTGAAGCCGACGAATTTCTGCCTATATCAGGGGGCACTTATAAAGAACTTCCAGAAAAAATAACGAAAAAGAAGGCGGTAATTAATATTAAGAATGACGACGATGAGTGTTTTAAGTGGGCTATTTTGAGATCACTTAATCCAAAGAAAGAACATGCAGAAAGGATAGACTCATTATTGAGAGATAAAGTTAAAGACTTTAATTGGGAGGGAATTGATTTTCCAGCTGACGTTAAAAAGGCGCCACTTCTTTTTGAGAGAAATAATCCTGGCTTTAAGGTTTGTGTGGTTGGGTACGATTCAGGATTTTACCCTTTAAGGCCTGCGAGGGACAATCAAGAAAACAAGGTGATAGACTTATTACTTTATGAAGGCCATTATTGTGTAATAACTTCATTGTCAAGATTATTAAGAAGTGAGTACACGAAAAACGAAAAAAGGGTGAATGTGTGTAGGAATTGTTTTAATCATCATTATGACAAAAATTTTGAAGAACATAAGATTATTTGTTTTTCAAAAGAAGGGTCAAAGGCTGTAATGCCACCACATAAAAAGACCGTTTGTATTAATGAATATCTTCAAAAATGTAAGGGTTGTGATGAATGTGATAAAGGTATTATATATGAAAAACCGACACTAATGTTTAATAATATTGCTAAAAGTTATAGTGTTCCTTTTGTAATTTATGCTGATTTTGAGTCTTTTAATGAAATAGTTGCAAACGATGGGTCAAAGATGAGTGAAGAAACGAAACAAAGGTTGTTGAGACTTGGAATGAAAAAAGGGGATACAGAAAATGATAAATCAAAATCGAAGGCAAGCAAGAGGTCTTTTACGACGAATATTCAGAAACACAATCCAAGTGGATTTTCATACGTTGTTGTTTGCTTTGATGAAAATCTTATGAAACCAAAACAAGTAATTTACACAAAAGAAAGTGAAACAACAAATGTTGTAGAGAAGTTTAATTCTATGATTGATCAAGAGGTGAAGGAAGTTTATGAAAAGTATTTGAAAAACCCAAAGGAGATGATTTTTGGAGAGGAAGAAGAAAAGTTATTTGACTCCCAAAGTGCTTGTTACATTTGTGAAGGAGAGTTTAGTAGTGAAGGTATTAATTTGCGAAAAGTAAGAGATCATTGTCATTTAACAGGAAAGTTTAGAGGAGCTGCACATAATAAATGTAATTTGAGAGCTAGTTTAAAAAAGTTTGTGCCTGTTGTTTTTCAGAATTTACAAAATTACGATGCACATTTGTTCGTGAAGGAATTGTCGAAGGATGGAGAGAAAGTTAGTTGTATACCAAATAACGAAGAGAAATACATTTCGTTTACTAAGTTTTTAAAAGTTGGTGAATATGTTGTGGAAGATAAAGAAGGAAAACCATTAATGAATAAAGATGGTTCCCTTAAAAAGAGTCCAATAAACATGCATGTAAGGTTTATTGATAGTTATAAATTTTTATTAACCTCTCTTAATAAATTGGTTGAGACACTTGAGGACAAGGATTACAAAATAACGTCACAATTTTTTAAAGGTGAGAAGCTAAAACTTTTAAAAAGAAAAGGTGTGTTTCCATATGACTATTTTAACTGTTTTGAAAGATTTGAAGAAAAAGAGCTTCCACCAATTGAGATGTTTCACTCAATGTTGTATGAAAAAGATATCACTAAAAGTGACTATGATCACGCACAAAAAGTTTGGAAAACTTTCAATATGAAAAGTTTTAGGGAGTATCACGATCTTTATTTGAAAACCGATGTTTTGTTGCTAGCCGATGGTTTTGAAAAATTTCGAAGCGTTTGTAAGGACGCTTATGGCCTTGATCCAGCCCATTATTATACGTCTCCTGGGCTGACTTGGGACGCTTTTTTTAAGTTTAGTGAGGCAGAGCCGGAGTTACTAACAGATTACGATATGTATTTAATGTTTGAGAAAGGAATAAGAGGAGGAGTATCAACGATAACTAAAAGATATTCAAAAGCAAACAACAAGTACATGGAACGCCATGACAAGAACGAAAAAAGTAAGTTTATAAAATATTTGGACGCAAACAATCTTTATGGATTATCCATGTCAAAAAAGATGCCTTATTCAAATTTTAAATGGGGGTCGAGTGAGTTACTAGTTGCGATGAACAGAATTGTTCAGAGATGCAAATCATTGGAGAAAATACCACCATCAATTTTAGAGGTAGACTTAGATTATCCAAAGGAGTTACATGACTTTCATAATGACCTTCCTTTAGCGCCAGAGAGTAGAATAATAAACAAAGTTCCAAAGTTGGTTAGTACTTTTTATAACAAGGAGAAATATGTGCTTCATCACAAACTATTGAAGTATTATGTGAAGATGGGATTGAAGGTGAAAAAGATTCACAGAATGATTACCTTTGATGAAAAAGATATTATTAAAGATTACATTGAGCTTAATACTAAGATGAGGATGGCCGCAAAAAATGACTTTGAAAAAAACTTTTATAAGCTCATGAATAACTCTCTTTTTGGGAAAACGATGGAGAATATTAGAAATAGAGTAAACATTAAATTAGCTACGGACGAAGGTCAATTTTCAAAGTTGGTTAAAAAGTCAAATTTTAGAAAGAGAACAGTGTTTAGTGAAAATTTAATTGCCGTTCACATGGGAAAAACTAAGACTTTCTATAATAAGCCTATTTACCTTGGGATGGCTATTCTAGACCTTAGCAAGTTAATTATGTACGATTTTCACTATGGTTATTTTAAGGAAAAGTATGGGGAAAAGGCAAGTCTATTATTTACAGACACAGATTCGTTAACTTATGAAATAGAAACGAAGGATTTTTATAAAGACATTACGCCCGATGTGAAAACACACTTCGATACGAGTAATATTCCAAAAGATCATCCGAGTGGAATTCCAACTGGTTTGAATAAAAAAGTACTTGGAATGTTTAAAGATGAGACGAATGGTGTTGAGATTTCTGAGTTTGTTGGTTTGAGAGCAAAGTTGTATGGAATAGGTTTTGAAAAAGAATCCTATCTTGATAAGTGTAAGGATGATAAATGTAAATGTTTAAAATGTAAAGGTATAAAATGTAAGGGCATTAAGGAGGAAGTCATTAAGAAATCTATTGGAATAGAGGATATGAAAAGAGTGCTTTTTTCTAGAAAGGAAGAGATGAGAGAGATGGGTGTAATACGTTCAAAAAATCACGATTTGTTTTCACAAAGAGTTAATAAAGTTGCACTTTCTGCAAACGACGATAAGAGGTATATATTACCAAACGGAATAGACACTTTATCTCTTGGTCATTATAGAATTAATGAAGTGTTGAAATAAAATTTATTGTTTTAAAACGAATTTTGGAGGCAACATAGTATCTTTAGGAATGACTTGTAATTCTTCTCTAACGAAACCTCTTCTTGGGCCATCAACTAAATAGTACAAAACTGGTTGATCTTTTTTAATGACGGCGTTTTTCAACTCGAAAACTTTTGTGCTCCATATAGGATCAGTTGCTCTTCTTACACTTCCACCCTCTTTCTCGCCAGGCGATAACAAATACCTTACGTTAACGACACCATCAAGCCTTTTTTCTTCAAATCCAACAGGTCTAGAATATCTTTTGGATTTCTGTTCAACATGTTTCTCACGATAAGCGTCAATAGCTTTTTTGCCTGTTAATCTAGTGACGTGATTATTTATGGTTTTTATAATATTTGGAAGCCTATTAACCCACTTTGTTGATCTTTTATTCCCAAGAACAAATTCATCAGCGTATTGTTGGCTAAAAATTTTTTCTCCTAAAGTTCTATTTGCTCTTTCAACGAATGCTTGTGCCCTATGATTACCAGCCTCCGATCGTTGTATAAACACTTTCTTTTGATTCATAAGGTTTGTTAAATTCCCCATGAATTCTCTTCCTGGATCGACTATCAACCTTTTTGGCCACTTCAACCTCCTTGAATAATTTTTTTTGAAAGCTGAAGATACCTCTTCACTTGATTTACTCGTCAAAGCCTCAGCATCAACGTATCTTGAAGCAATGTCGATAACTACTAAGGCATATTTGTAAGTTTTTCTTCCAACTTTATCGTGGGGGAGAAATAAGAGATCAGCTTGATGAATTTCGTTTGGAACAGAAATCGTCCAATGCGGTCTTGGAACGTAATTTGGCGTAGATTTATAAATTTGCCAAATAGCCTGTTTTGATAGCCAATTTTTGGCTTCTTCATAGGAAACGCCAGCTTCTAAAGAAAGTTTTTTAATTGCTGATAAGCCTTTCCAATAACCTTTTGAAGAGTAATAAATCTTTTTCATCTTTTTCATTTAAAGATTTACTGTGTGTCTTTAGAATATGTCACTTGCAGATATACTAAATCCAAATAGAAAACCTAAGTTGTCGAAGGCAATGAAGGCTGAGAGAACTCTTCACAGAATTACTTTTACACCATCAAGCGCAAAACCTGGAGAAACGCTTTACGTTGACGTTCCAAGATTGAATGAAAACATGGTGTTCGTGCCTAAAAGCATGTTTTTGAGGTTTAATGTAAAATTTCAAACAGGATCGCACGCTGACAATCACCTTGTTCAAAATTTGTCAAGAAATTTAGTGACTAACATGAAGATCGTCTTTGGAGGAAAAACCATTTGTGACACAGATAGATACGACATTTTTCATGGGTATATTGATATGCTAACGTGTGAGGAAGACTTAAAAAGGGGAGTGATAAGTGAGTCTAAAAGAAAGTCGATTTTCAAAACATCTGGCGCAGATGCAGAGGAAGTAAAGCAAACGAACACGACGTATGGTAAAGAATTTCACATTCCACTCTCTCACCCAGTGTTGGACGACCACGGAGTTTATTATCAAAGAGGATTAAAGTCAAATCTTAGGTTTGAAATAAAGCTAGCTAGTTCAGGGTCTATCGTTATAACTTCTGACACCACCAAAGATTACACTTACGAACTAACTAACATTGAGTTGGAATATTCAACTATTGAGGACGAAAATTTGGCATCTAAAGCATCCAACGTTTATCAAAGCGGAAGGACTTTTTACTTTGAGGACATACATCATTTTAAAAAGCTTCCATCGATTAACATTGGTACGAGTACGTTTATTAATCTTCACGTAAACACTCCAAGAAGTTGCATGAAAGGGATCATGTTATTCTTTTTAAAGGAAGTAACAGATGGCGCGAGGGACTGAGAGGAATTTGTAAATCCACTAATCAATTCCGTTAAAGTTTCTATAAATGGTGTTCCAAACGCTTTGCATTCTGGAGGAATTTTAAGAGAAGACACCTGGAAAATGATTTTGAAAAGGTTTGATTACGTAGAGGATCACTTTAAGGAAAAAGACTTTCATAACGATAAGTTTGCCTTGTGGGTTGACTTACGATCAACGCCAGACAACAATCTTCATGGTGACGGAATTGTAGTTGGAAGGTCTCATGATGGTGTTAGATTAGCCATTGACCTTGAAGGAGTCGCCTCTACAACCGTAGATTGTCACGTTTTTGTTGTTTCTGATGCGGCAGTTTTAGTTAGTGATGGAGTTGTGAAAGATGTAAGAATTCAACCATCTTCGTAATGTATTAATAACTCAAGCTTAAAAATATACGATTATGATTTTAAAGATGGAATCTTTAAAATCAGAAGTACCTTTTCATTGCTTGATTAATGGACCCACAAAATGTGGAAAGACGAAATACTTGGTTGATCTTTTAAGAGGACCTTTTAGACACGTTTTCGATTTCATTGTTTTAATTTGTCCAACTTTTCCAACAAATAAAACTTATGAAGGATTCGCGAAAGGTGACGAGTGTTTTTTCGTTATGATGCCTAACGCGTCTGAATCTGAAGAAGTCGAAGAATGTTTGGAGATTTGCACGAATTTATTTTATGATAATAAGATGGACAATCAAGGAAAACAAACCAAAGTTCTCGTGATTGTTGATGATTGTGCAGTGAGCAAAGATGTAAAGAAAAGAAGCTCAAAACTAATTGATCTTGCGTATAGTGGTCGACATATTGGAATTTCTGTTTGGGTTTTAACTCAACAATTGACGAGTATAGCCAAACCATTCAGAGAAAATATTGGTTGTATCATTTCATTTCATAATCCAGACTCTGATGGAACAGACGCAATTTTCAAAAGTTTTGGATCTGGAATTGATATTCGTGAGAAGAAAAACATTTGTGAGATATTAAAAAATGGAAAATACTCAAGGATTTGTTTTTCTCTATGTCATCCATTTTCATATCACGTTGAAATTCCACAATCAACTTAAGATCTCGTATTTATAACGAAAATGTCAGAAACTGTAAGAGATTACGTTAATATTGTAGAGGAAAACGAAGGTAAAGAAAACGAAAAGAAACAAAACGAAAAACCAAAGCCAAAACCTAAAGCAAGGAACAAATCGAAAAAAGTTGAAACAGATCCAGAGATTCAAGTTGAAATATCTAGAAAAAAAGATATTCTTGCATCAATCGCTATGTTGGAAGGTTTGGAAGAATATGTGGGAGAAAACTTGAGTGCAGTCGATATTAGAAAGATGAATGATTCTGACTTGGAATCCCTATTCAGTGTTTACGAAGAAAAAGCTGGACAAGAATTAATGAAAGATGGAATGGGATTTTTCGTGGATGGATTCGTTAAAGTACTTTCGTGTTTACTTACTTTTGACGATGAAGAATCTTTGAAAAAAGATTTGTTAAATAATAAACAATTAGGAAGAAGAATTGGAAAATATGCGTCTAAACTTTCTGAGGAATATGGAGACGTCGTTGCTTTTTTGAGAGTTGGTTTGGATATTGCAAAACACGTTGTAATTTCAAAAGATGAGAAAATTGAAAATGAAGAAAAATCAGATTCAAAGGATAAACAACTTTGAGTTTTTTTATTTTTTCACTTTTTAATAAATATGTTATCATTTTTGTTAGTTTACTATCAAAATGCTAACATGACTTAAGAATTACAAATATATTAAAAGATATGTCAGAAACTAAAAATCAAGAAGAGGCGATGAGAGTGAGGTAAAAGTGGATCAAATAACGAGTATTCCCAAAAACCTGGAGTCGAATGGTACAAGTAAAACAAAAAATTTAAGTAAGGATAAAAAAAAGGATCCAAAAAAAGTTGCGGCTGGTAAAGCCTTGGCAAGAAAAAACAAGGAAGCAAGAGAAGCTTTAAAGAGAAGTCACGAAATAGAGAATTCGAACAATATTAGCCCGTTAAGTTTTCTTGACGTAAACAATGGATTACAAATGGCAGCCGGTTTGATAGGTTCTGTTTTCGTGATATATCATGGCTATAAATTTTTTTACCCTTCAAAGGAAGAATCACGTGAAATTGTTGAGACTAATAAAGTGGAAGAGCCTTCCCTAGTGAGTGAACCAAATAAAAAACAAGAGACAAATATCGATATGGAATGATTTAAAGATTAGCGATTCTCATCAAAAATGAGCAGCAGTGAAAATAAACTTGTTGATAATGCAAAAGAGGCGGTTGCTTTGGTTGGAATTTCTGCAGCAATTGGTTATTTTGCTAAGAAAGCCTTGGGAAAAGCAATAACTTCAGATCCTTCATCTAGTTTGATGAATGCTGTTGAGTGGACAGGAGTTATGATTGGTGCAATTTACGCATGAGATTACCTCGTAGAACAAAAAATTATTCCAACTTAAGGATTTTAATGATACTTGTAAATGTTAAGTGTAATTACGTATGGAACTCTTATTTTTAAAAAAGTTAAAAAGTTGATAAATATTCCAAGGATCAAAAAATTAAATGAAGAGTTTAAGTGGAATACGTCTTTATAATTTTATTAATAAGATTGATGAAATTAATAAATAATTATATAAAGATTACATTGTTACCATTCTAAGTATAGAATGGCAACATTTTTAACCGTAGCTATTGGAGCAATATTAAACGCAGGAACTTTTATTGGGGGAAGTTATTTAGCAAATTTTTTGTCAGGAAAAGATCAAGACGAAGAAAGGAAGAGACATGATTTGGCTATCGAAAAATACGAAAAAGATTACAACGATTGGAAAGAGAAAATGGGTAAAGTAGAACTTTGGAGAGAACAACAAGAAAAAGATAAGGAAAACGCGTCATATAATTTTAGGAGCACAGACGAGGCGTTGAAAGCCTATGCAGAAACTCACCCAGATGAAAATTTTGAAGATTCAAAAGAGCCCAATTTTCACGATTATTACTCTCCTAGTGAAGACCAAAAAAATGGAGAAATGTTATTCACTGGATTGACTGTGGCCGGTTTGGCTTATGGAGTCTCTAAGTATTATTGATGTTCTTGATATTGATTTAACGTTTTCGAATAATGATACGAAAATGGCAGAAGTAGATCCAGAAAATCCTTTTGAGCCTAGTACTCACAACGGAGATGGGGATGGTGAAGAAATTCCAATGAGACCAACTAATCCGGGTGAGACACCTTTGAATACTTTTCATCACCATGATACTCATGAAACATCATTTGGTGGTGATTCAGAAACAGATATGTTATTGCCTGATACTCCTGGAAATAATCAAGAGTCTGAAAATTTCTTAAAAAAAGTATGGCCAAATGCTAATTTAAGTAAGTTACGTTATGATCAAGATATATTAAAGGGTCATTGGGTATCGTTGACATCAAAAAATTCTGCAAAATTCTTCATAGACGAAGATGGAAATTTATCTCCACAAAAACGAGGAAATAAACCATCTGACAAACTAATCAAAGCGTTAGGAAAAAAGTCGATAGAAATCATGGATGATAACGATCGAGAAATAGAATTGAACAAAAGAAAGGAACAAGAACTAAGATATGAAAAAGAAAAAAACGACGATTTAAACAGAAAAGTTAAGAAACTTAAGGATGCAAACGAGTCTTTGAAAAATAAAGTTTCAAGAAGAGACGATACTATTAAAAAACTCGAAAATGATTTGAAAAAGTCAACCTCGCCTGAAGAAAGGAAAAATTTAGAGGAAGAAATAGAAAAACAAAAAGCAGAAGTAATCAAGTCAAGAAAAGAAACAGAGGCAACCATAAAACAAAACAAAGAACGGATTGAGGTGCTTCAAGAGGAATTAGAAAAAAACCCAGGAAATCAGGAAATAATTGAACAAATGAACGAATTAGAACAAGAAAATGAAAAATTACAAGGAAATAATGAACAAATTTTTGAAAACTTAAGTCTCAAAGAAAAAGTTAAATACATCTTCAAAAAATACGGCTTGACAGTTTTCGGGGTGCTAACCGCTGTAGGAACCATTATTGGAGTTGTCGTATCAAATCTCAAAGCGGGTTTAACGAAAGTTGCAAAAGGTGTTGGAGAAGGCTTTAAAGAGATTGGAAAAAAGTTGGCTGGAATTTTGCCTGGAATGGTTGGAGCAATAGTTAGCTTTTTGTTCAAAGCAGCTGGAGAAGCGATAGGATTTCTCTCGAAACACGCTTGGTTGTTGATTCTTCTCGTCGTCACTTTTGTCGTTGAACAATTTAAGAATAAGAATAAAAAGTAATATGTATCAAACAAACTTATTGTTAAGGTTAAAAGCTAATGATAAAAATGATAGAAATCAGGTTTTAAGTGTGGCAGCAAAAGTAGAACTCCCAAAACAAATCCGAGGAGCAAAATTCTTTGAGGTTATTTCTTGTCCATACACAACTTCTCCTTTAATAATTCGTTATGACCTTGTCGATGAAAGTTCGTTTTTCTCAAACATGAGTGAAGGAGAAAAAGTTTTAGATAAGGTCAATAATACAGATAAATTCTTGATTGTTGAGAACAGCATACCATCTGTTAAAGTACCTATAAGCAGCTCAAAAAGTCTAATAAAAGACTTCGAGATCGAAATTGAAATATTTAGGCATAGAGCCATCTATGACAGTGGATCAATTTCAGAGGCATTCGTTCAAATCGTTATTTATCACACAGAAAAATAACTCAACTTAAGAAAGAGTTAAACGAATGTGATAATACTGACTATTAATCTAAACACATATTTTAACGAAACATGTATGAAACTAAATTTATATTAAAGTTAGAACCTATAACAAATCAAGACGACACCATTAGAGGCAACCATGGTCTTTTCGTAGAAGTAGAACTTGCTAAACAAATTCGCGGAGCAAAGTTTATTAAAATATATTGGCCAAGTGCGTTCGCCATCTCACCTGTAATTGTGTGGTGCAACTTGATCGATGAAGGCTGTACGTTTACCAACATTGAAAAAACTAGTGCGTCAAAAACTTTAAAAAGAGTAAAAAGCGCAAACTTAGTTTTCGTTGGTTTAGGGTTAACAGAAAACGCCGAAGCCGTAAAAATATCCGCCGCGAAAAGTTTTGTAAACAAGCTTCGTATTATACTTTTTTACCCAGATAATACTAAAATGGAGCCAAATTCGAGGACACCTTCATATATTAACGTTACCATATTTCATGAAGAAAACTAACTGAATAAATATAAAGACATAAAAATAAATAAAGATGGCAGAAGTTATTCAAAAGGAAAAAGTTTACCCTGACCTTACGAAGGATCATGTTAATAAAGTCAAATCTGGTTATTATAGACTAACCACTTGCGAAAGAATTATTGAGAAAATGGAGAAAAACCTGGAAAATGACACAAATAGAAGAGACAAAAAATTAAAGAGTCATTCTAGGCTAAGAAAAATAAACATATTTTCATCAGCTGGATCTTCGGTCTTATCAGTGTCTGGCGCGTGCGTTTCAGGAACTGGCCTTGGAGCAGTAGTTGGAATTCCCGTGATTGGTGTAGGTGCACTATTAGGATTAACGTCTTTAGTTGCTATTGCTTTTGACAAGGAAACAATTAAAAAAATAACAAATTATGAAAAACTAATATCGCTTGGTCAAACTAAAATTAGTAAAATTCAAGAAATGTTGAGTGATGCTCTTTCAGATGAAAACGTTAGTGACGAAGAGTTTGCTAAAATTAACTTTGTAAGAGATGAATATGAATCACGAAGAAACGAAATACTTTGCTTTTCAAAAAACGAAGTTGCATTAGGAAACACTCAAAGCATCAACGACTTAACGGAAAGATATATAAAAAATGTTCGACAAAAAATTTTAAGTTCACAAAAATCGGTAAAATAAACGTTAACGTCAGCATAAGCGTGAACATCACCGAGCAAAAAGACGCTCCGCCAGAATATGAAATCGTTCAAAGACTAGAACCAAGCGCTCCTCCACCATATTAGGTTTAAAAGTTGAATATTCTATATTTTAAAAATATAGAATATGTTAAACAGTAGAAAAACATTCTTCAATCAAAGGGGTATTTTTGACACGTATGGTTATGATGGAACTTATCACGGCGGATATACTGGAATTACAAATAATAGACCAGGATTCGCTCACAATGCTGCTGGCGATGGTCCACTAAAAGTGCCATCTCACTTGGACTTGGAAAAACAAGAAGAACTTATTAAAAAGGGAAAAGCAGCCATGGAAAAATTCAAAAGACATTTTCCAAACGCAAAAGAAGATAAATTTATCGCTGTTGATGAGGGTGATGGAGATGGTAAATACTCAATCGAGTGGAAAGACTCGAAAAATGGCCCAGGAGCCACAAGAGTCATTTGGAAAGATGGAGAGTTTTTAATCAACCCAGAAACGCTTTCGGAAGAAGCAAAGAGTGACCTTGGAAGAAGAGTATTATTTCCATTTACGCTATTGTTGTTACCGGTGGGTGAAACTTACACTTTACATCCAACACTTTTCAATCAAAGCGCTAAAAGTGTTCCAACAGATTTAGAAATTTATGTCACGCCAGAAGAGTCCTTTGTTGCCAAAATGAAAGACGTTTTCTTAAACGAAACTTTGACATTCAAAAATTCTAAAGACGCTAAAAGATGGTTAGCTGGGCCAAACATTGAATTTTGGCCTCAACAACTAAGTTTCGCCGTTTGGTGTGCTACTTGTGGATGCGGTATTGGCCTTGATGAAAATTACTGAAAGGTAGTTCAAAGTTTAATTGAATTTCACGTGTATTTCACAATAAGAAGGATTCTTTACGAGTTGGGTGTCGCTTTACCAAATACCAATGCTTTTGACGCGTTAAATAACCCTGTCGACAAAGGAAAACATCAAACTTTGTGTAAAGAGTTTGGAATTTCCGTTGACAGTGACCTTCGATGGACGCGTGGGACAAACAGAGGATTAGGTGATATTTACGCTTATGATCACGCTCACGGACATTATTCTAACACGAGAACAAGCCCTTGGTTTTCGAATAAAGATGCTAAATGGCCAAATGGAGGATTGCACTTTTCGGATGAAGGTGGATCTTCAAATAAGGTAATTCAACGCATTCAAAACGATTTTCATAAAGGTAAACAACATGAATGGTTCGCCTTGAGAAAAGGCAAAGGAATCACAAAAGCGGGTCTTGGTAGATTGAATCGAAGTATCGAAGCTTTCGTTTATTGTGTTTTGGGAGCACAAGCGAACGTTAGAAATCCAATCGTTGGAGATGGAGGAGGGGTTCAAGAAGCGCAACAAGAAATGTTGATTTTATTTGAAAGCGCCGTGATTGAAGAAGACATTTCAAAAAGTATCTCGAGATATCAACTGGCTGTTCAAAATGCCAAAGTGAAATTAGATTTCGCTATCACGCCGGGAACTTGGTTGCTTCCTTCTGAATTAATAATAAACGAGGAAAGAGTCGAAGGTTACAATAACAAATTACAAAAAGCCACAGAAGACATGAAATTTGGAGCGAATGATTCGGTGAATAAAACGATCCCAAAAAAAGATTCATCTCATAGTATAAATCATGTTGAACACGAAAGCCAAAGTCAAGGTAAAACTATAACCGAAACAAAATTAAATCCTTCGGCCGTTCCAACTGTCTCGACTACCTCTACTAATTCTGCTAGCTCAAAAATTCACGAGGATAAATTAGCTTCAATCGCTGTCGTTGTTGGAGGAGCTTTTTGGTGGTGGTTTCGTTAATTATTCATTTAGGTGAGACACGCGTGTCTCATCAAAACCTAATTTTACAAAATCATTGTGCCCTACGCGTCGGGTACCTAAAAAATTAGTGATTCGCTTTTTCAAAATTAATATTCTCTAAATTATACCTGTCCTACGCGTCGGACACTCGATTACTTATAACACTTTAAGTTCCACGTGCCCGATGCATAGGGCATTTAATAATTATCAAGTTTTCTAAGGTCACGCGTCACTATAACTTAATTCATAACAACTTTGCTATGAATTATTTAGTGTTAGTCGCGACGCAAACCTTCAGTCTTTAATTACGCTATACTTTAAAGTACGTTTCACAACACTCAATCATTTCGTCGTCTAAATATTCAATAATGTTAGAAAAAACCTTCTCTGCTCTCATTTCATCACGATAAAGAAAATCAAAATCTAATACGCCAAAAATTTCAATAAGATCTCTTATTATATCATCATCTTCTAAAACCTTATTATTAAAATAAGCCTCGTTAACCTCCTCAATAACTCTTTTCTTAGTAACCTCAAATTCTAAAGTCTCAAAATTTTCACTCATTCTACTCATTTAATCAAATTTCCTTAAGCCATTTTTATTTAAAATCAATTTTCAGCTTAATTTTCATCTTCGATTTCAATTTTCACTTTCTGGGTATCCCTCCATTCTTAAAAATGGTGAAACAATCGCTTCTACTAAACTCGCTTGTAAATACACGTGAGTTGAATTAACATAAACCGAATCTATTTTAATCTTTACGTCAACGTCAAAGTGTTCATCGATCATAAATTCTGGTTTTAAAACATTTCCCTTGTTTCCAAAAAATCTACTAAAAACCTTTCCCTTATTGTGCCCAACTATTAAAAACATTATTGGATCTTCACCAGGTTCATTCTTTATGAGATCAAATTTATCAAAACTAATTCCACCCTTCTTATTAATTTTCTTAATCAATTCTGTGTTTTCAACATGTTCTTTTATAAAATCTGAAATTTCGTAAAATTTTTCAATCCATTCTTCGTCCATAAATACAGGTCCAAAAACTAATGGAAAGTAAAAGTGACTTAATGTTCCATCATCCTTTTCTACTCGTTTCAATCCAAGTGTTGATACGTCTTTAGTTTTCTCCAAAATTATTGGCTTACTTTTACCTCTTGTTGATTCAATAAAAATTTTCATAACATGAAATTTTTCACCCTTCTTGTTCTTCTTGGTCTCAAAATCAGTAAACCTTATATCTTCAGTTTTCAAGTTTTGTATTTTCATAGCTATATCTTTATAAATACAAAACTTTAAGTAAATAAAAAATTATTCTTTGTTGTAATTTTTACATTCTAAACATGAATATTTTCTCTTGTTATGCAAACAAATTCCTTTTCCATTGCAAATTTTGCAATAATATTCTCTCCTATTGTGTTCACAAATTTCCTTTCCTGCACAATCTACGCAATAATATTTTATCTTATCGTGTTCACAAATTCCATTTCCACCACAAACTTTACAATAAAATTTTACCTTATCATGTTTGCAAATTCCCTTTCCTTTACATTTCAAACAGTAATACTTCCTTTCATTATGAACGCAAAATCTTGATCCACCGCATTCCTTACAATAAGATTTAACTTTGTTATGTGGACAACGATTAACATTTCTAGGCTTAGCAATAGGCTCAACTCCTTCTGGTAATTTCGTTCTTGGTTTAGGTATTGGTTTCACATCATCCACTTTTTTCGGACTTTCAACCCCTTCTTGCGCCCTCAAAATAGCTTCTTCTAATTGCTTCTTATTCATCTTCCACCTGCCCTTAATGCCAAGCTCCTTAGCAATTCCTTTTCGTAATTCGTTCAATGTGGTCATGTCTTATACTAAAAACTCTGCCCTTAAGCCTTTAAAATCAATTTTTTAAACGCTTGTGGGTTTTTTTGAAAAACGCTTGTGGGTTGTTTGTGGCTTGTGGGTTGTTTTGAAAAACGCTTGTTTGTGGCTTGTGGGTTGTTGTGCTAGCACGAAGAGGGAAGAGAGGTAAATTAAAATAGCCTAATCACACCCTTCTTAATCGTTAAAGGGGGTGGGGTAGTGTGATGTGGGGTGGTGGGGTGGTGGGGTGGTGGGGTGTTGTCCCAGAATCTACACTTTCTCATTTTTTCTGCTTCTTGCCATATTTGTTCGCGGTCTCCATCACCTCAGCCATCGGACAAACTGCTCTCACTCGGTGTATTAGGGAATTCACCTACACAGTTCTTCTACTTAATTCGTGTTTAAACCCGTTCGTCTACTCCTTGCGACTGCCTCAAATCCGGACTGAAGTTATGAAACAACTTCGACGATTATGTTGTCGAAACCCTCAGCAGTGAAGCACTGAGATGTACTGACCGGCTGATCTTTCAAAAAAAAAATTCTATCGCAACTCACAGCAACTGTGAAACTTGCTGTCTATCTGCTATGACTACTCCTCATTTTTTACCGAGCACAGTTAAAAGACTTGTTATTGCCTGCTACTGTTACTGCGCTTTTTTTACGCAAGAAAACACATCAGACTCAAAAAGGGTTGTGTTTCCGAATGTCTCCTGTTTTATACGCTCATGACCTCAGGAAACACTAGCATAAAACTGCACAGTTTACCAGTTTACCTCTTATTTTCACGGAAGCGCAAAGAAGCTCAACTGACATTATCGCAATTAGCAAAACGCAATAACACCTTACGCAGTTGTTGCTAAGAGTGCGTTTTTCGTACGTAATTGTGCGAGAATTACCGTTATTATTAGCACTACTGTCGTTCATTATAATTATCATCAATATCTTACCCGTATTACACTGATATAGCTAAGTATAGCCTTACCTGTCTTTACATCTTAACCTTAAAACCCATACTAGCCTTATGAAGTAATATAGGTATATATATATAATCTCGTAACAAGTGGCCTCCCAGAAAAGTGTCTTAGGAACACTTCACGAGACCTCTTGCCTATCAGAGATAAACATGTAATTGATTTAAGGGTAAATAAAAGGCGCACAAACTAAAAAAAAAAGGAAGGAAAGAAGGAAAAAGAAAAACATCATCATCGCCACTTGCTTGCGTGAGCAGATCGCAATCGGGTTTTGCTTTTGCCAGAAGACTGACCAAGAATTTTATCAACTCGGATTGGACATTCTAAGTGAGTAGCAAACGGAATATCTAAAAGACGATCAAAAATTGGTCTTGCAGTACGGAACTTTGAGCTGTCGCCATTTTGATCCAGCAGACATACACCTTGCGAACTTCATGTCGAGAAAATTAATTGCGGAATGTTTTAATATTTGTAGTTAAAAGTCTCGTATATAACGGACACTGATACGGAGTCAGCGAAAACATTTGGTCCTAAAGATTTTGATAAAAAGGCAAAAAATTCGCCGACTTCGTATCATTGTCCGTAAAAAAAGTCAAAAGATATCAAAATTCCCTCATCCGCGTCAGTTCATCTGTTCAATTCTACCTGAAATTTTGCTAGTAAACATTGTCTTCAGCGTTCATCATATCTATATCAACTTTTTATTGGTGCAGGACTGACACATATGACCCGCCTTTTCAGGTTTGTCTTATGAAAACTAGAAGTCATCACGCTCTCCGAACTGTAGCTTTGCCATCGTAGAACCACGCCTACAAACGTCACAGTGAATGCGTGATTTGACCCAAAGACTACTGACCACACCAAGCCGCTGTTTGTTGCAATTAAATTACAAAAAATTGCATTCAACTTACTGGTATTTTGCTCCAGAATCCCAACCTTGGAACGGCTCTGTCAATAGATTTCAATCATTGAACGTCTAAAGAGAAAAATGGGTTCGTCAGTGATGTCAGTAAAACAGAAACCAGAAGACAAGAAACAAGCTGAAAATTTTTGTTTATACACTCCGGATGTGATTTTGTATCCATGTGGTAAATGCTTCATGCTTTTACCAAAAGAGTGGCAAGGTACTTTTACTACCTAGAATGCATCATATTTAATTTGAATTTGACACAAACATTTCAACAATAATAAAAATATATATTTGCACTGCCTATTAAATGTATCACATTATGCTGTATGTGAATTTGGACACAAACATTTCAACAACAACTTATACGTCTGACAGCAACTTTTCAACAACAACAGCAACATCAAAAATATCTGTACAGCCTAATGCATGTCACATTATAATGTTGTAATGTGAATTTGGACACAAGCATTTTAACAACAACTTATTCATTTAATTAACATTTCAAAAACAACAGTTCACTTGTACTATCAAATGCATCACATAATTATGCAATGGGATTTAGACATCATCTCATCACTTCAACAACTACAACTGACAAGTAGCAAATAACAGAAAGGGAACAGGAAAATTGTGCTTTGCAAGGGTCCAAAATCTTCCTGAGGTTGAGGTCTTTGCAAATATTTATGGTGAATGAGTATTTATGTGCAGCTTTCTGGCAGGGTGTTACAAGCCTGTTAGAGTCTTCCTGCTCGAAGGTATTCCTAATAAGCAGGGAGCCTTCTCATACAAACTCCTTGCCCATTTTGGCGATAAAATAGCATATGCTGTATTTCAGTGAGAATTAAATCAACATATAATACGACCTCATTGGTACATTTAACTTCATGCTAAGCTCAAGTTTTCCCTGAATTCAATCTTTCAATAGATTAGTTTCCACATTAGGGGTAATCAGTAATTTCACATCCCGCTCCCTCCCCCTGGAAAATGTAATTATTGAGTCCACAATCCCCCTCTCCCTTAAACATCTACCAGTGAATAGGTGAACAGCTCCTTTTAGAGCAGTTGGAAAAAAATGGATAGCTATGCTGTGAATGCAAAGTGTCAACTACATGGGATATGCCACAGGCAGCCCACCGCCTGTTAGGTCATTTTTGCGTAATCCGTCACGGCGGTTGATCACGGAAAGGTGTCACTTATGATTAAGCGCTCTTCTGAAATCCTCCCAGAAATACAAAACCCCCTCTAAACCTTCCTGAATAGGTAGATAATAAGGTATTGTGCCGTTCTTGAGGTGTGGCGTTGTTCTTGGCCATTGGCCGATCGAGTCTAGAAGCTCAATTAGGGACTTTATGATACAGGACGCGAGAGGACGACGGCGATGTCGGTGAAACAATAAAACTAATCACAGAAGACAAAAGAAGCACGTGAATATCTAAAATTGACATGTTCTCGGAGTCGCCGTGCTCTCGCGTGCGACTTCAAATGCTTCTTTTTTACGTCGTTGTCAGGACGTGGACGACAGTTCGATAAAATAACGGCAGTCGTTCTTCTTAGTGGGAAACGATGAAATCAATAGAACCTCGGCAAAAACGGAACAAATTGAGCAACCTACGAATAGGCAAAGTTACAAAGACATAGGGAAAACACAGACACTATTTTTTGGTTCCTCGCGTTGCCGTCGCCGTCCTAGGTTTCTTAAACTCCCTATACCAAGTGTGTACGTAGCCTTACACGGTACACAGCGAATAGAAAGTCTCAAGAAGCTGTAATACCAAGTGACTACGCGGTAAGCAATGAACAGAAGTGCAGTGTAGCCTGTTCATGTTGTCTTTAGCTCAAAGAACTTTCTTTCAATATGGCCGCCATTTTAGCATTAATTTGTCTGGCGTGCGTGCACCTACCATGCTGTTTTGGTTTCTTTCTGCAAAAATCATGTAAAACACGTAAACGTACTATTTTCCAGAATCAATGAGGACGTACAGTATCATGGATAATTTACAGGAATTTACAGGAAGTTTCGCCACGCTGTTGTCGTTTGGCTTCAAAAGATACTTCGTGTAACGTGCCATACAATACATGATAACCGCTGTGAATCCGCAGGCGCACATAAAAGGCGCGAAAAAGCTACGGAGGGGGGGGGGGGAGACTCACATCTATGGGCTATACGAGGATGTGCCGCTCAACAGGGTATACTTTTTACCTCTCCGACTCTGGAACTGGATATATTTTTCGCTCACTCTGGCTCTGGAACAAGGTCGACGTTTCTTCCTGCCAGAAGCCTTGATGATTTAGAGTCGAATCTGCCGCTGCAAAACAGCTCTGAACTGTTGCTTTAAATCACGCAACGCCACATGTTTATTCAAGCACGCCGTTTCCGAATTTTGGAGTCGCCTCTAGTCTGGAACAGGGTGTCTATTTTCACCATTTTGTCCGGAACAGGATAGCAAATTGGCCTTATACCATGCCCTACAAGATGGTATATTGGCATTTACTACGATAAATTTTCTTTCGTTCTGAACTACATTTACCAGGGTTTTGTAAATTGTCTACACGCGTGGTACGTTTACTGCGCCTGAACTACCTGTGACGTTTAACCATTTAACCTTTTCACTCCCAAGAGTGATCAACTTCGATTTTCTCCTTCAGTTTCTCAACAAAAATACACATTATAGTAAGGAGAACTTGGCTTTTGATACCTCGCTTAGATGATAGCTGGTTAAACTATCAATTCTCACTACATTACTCATACATTTTCCTATTATAAGGTTGGGAGAATCTGCATTTTGAACTTGGGAGTGAAAAGGTTAACTCCTGAGAGTGATCAACTTCAATTTTCTCCTTCAAATTTTCACGAGAGAAAATTTAAGTTTGCTCAGATAAAAGCTGATTAGGCTATCAACTCTCATTACTATTTTTATTATTACTATCAACTCTCATTACTATTAGTATTGCACTCCATCCCGTGTAATAACCATGGCGTCCGATTCTCCGATTTACGATATAGAGGATAGTTTTAATGGAATATACAGCGATCAATCCATTGTTTGCGCGTGGTGTAAAGATCTTGAGCATAAATTTAATATTTTAAAGATTTTAATTTGCGGACACGTCCGTTTCGACTACCTTCTTTATATACAATCATTTTCTATGTCAATGCTTTCATTGACTGGTTTTGCTTATAGCTTAAAAACTAGTATAATGTAGTATTATACTTGTAGGTAGTATAAGTAACTGTTTACACGACCTCACAAGCTATAACCATTAATAAAATATCGTGTTTAAATAAAGCATTCTGACTTCTCTAATTAACTATTCGTGAGTACAAACACGGCGGCCACAGTCTGTCAAATATCAAGTGTCTCCTTAGTCAAATAGATATTAAAAAGGCATACAGCTTGTCTTTCACAATGACACCAACAAAGTGGATTTACTTTGCTAATGGTTTTTAAGCTCGCCTCACGAAGTGAAGGCGAGCTTGAAGTTGTCACGGTGTCCTTCCAGGCTTCTGTGTCAACAATGGACTTCCAAATAAGGAATTTCCAAAGAAGGAACTTGTCAGTTTCCAAATTTGGGCATGGTCGTGTTACGCAGTTCGTTCAAACAGAAGACGTCGAAGCTTCATGTGGAGTTCTTGTTTGTCATGGTTGTCAAGCATTCGAAGTTTGTTTGGCCATTAGGCCTGGGTGTTTCTACGAATGTAGGGATTGTGCTGTGATTACGAAAATATACCGCGATTGAGCGACACTGAAATTAATGAAATGCTGTGATTATGAAACGCAGACATTGTGCTGTTTTGTAAACAAAGACCAGGCGTTAAACGAGGGTGCTTCTACAGCTGTGATTGACACAAGCTATCACGTCGCCAGATCGAATGGCAAGGATTGTGTTGCGGTAGAAACATCTGAACGTGAAATGCTTGACGGACGGTCGCGTTAACATTTTACGTGGAAGGGTAAGACTAATCGGAAGCGAGCGAGAGAACCGTCGCGTATTCCATTACGCAAAGTTCGAAGGCTTTTGCGAAAGAGCAAACACGTGTGGCGTAAGGTACGTCGCTACATAAGTAAATTTGTTCCCAAGTCGTCTGCTCTTGCCGAATGTTGTAAAAAGCATGAAACCCGTGCCAATCACTGTCTAACGAGGCACGTAAAGCTTGTAAATAAGAGCAAGATTAAGGTTCGCAAATATGTTTATCTGTGTAAGCAGCGGCCAAATACGAAACATAAAAATTAAGGCTTTATGTGGCTTATGTGGGAATGTCATTTTATTGGCCTTTGCACAACTTGGCATCTTACCAGCTTTGATGTTTTGATGACAAGTTCTACAAATCCATTCAGAATTGTTCACACTTTCTTCCCCAGTGATACAAAGTTTGACTGATGCATTAAGATCTGAGTTGAATGAATGTTCATGACATCTAATCACACCAGCTTTGTACCAAAGTTGATCACAGCAAGTACACATAACTCAGGTCCACATTTAATATTTTCATGAAGTTGCTTAATAAGACCCTCAATGGTTTTTAATTTGTTTACTCTTTGTTTTTGCTTCGTCTGTTTTTCTTTTAGTCTCACTAATTGTGGATTTTTTTGCCTTTGTATTTTTTTGGCTTGTCTCTTTTTCTTTAACAAAATCTGGGTCCTTTTCCCTTTTTCTTTTTTTGGCCTGTCTCTCTTTTTCTTTCACATAATCTGGGTTTGCTTCTCTGTATATTTTCTTAGCTTTATCTTCTTTTTGTTTTACTTTGGGAATACTTTTTCTGTTTCATGTGCATTCTCATTAGCTTATCTTTAGCAAGATATTGTTGATCCATTCTTTGCTTTTTTTTATAATCTCTCAAATAAGCTTTTCATTCCTCAACAGCTGAAGAATCACAATCTTTCTTGCTTGAGCAACTAACTGCACAAACAGTATTATCATTTTGATTTATATTATTTTGTAGTGCACTATTTACAGCATCATGACTGCAATCCTGGCTTTGAACACAATTATTTGTCACCAATGGAACAGTTGAAACATAGTGAACCTAATCTAGGTGTTCAATGTACAAAAAGATTCTTCTTTGGAAATTTCTGGGTTCAACTAAAGAGTGCTTTCTGCACAATTTTGAGCAGATTCTGTTATATGAATAATGTCTCACTAACTATAAAAGCAAAATAAAATTTTAAACAAAAACCATGTGAACCCTATCGACCAACAAGTATGGGCGAGCTTTGAGCGGCAACGCTGCTTTGATTAAATTGATTAAATTAGTTTAATTTAGGTGCCAAAGTAGCAAGAGTCCAACACTTTGCCATCTTTCTGAGTGCGGAGCAACAATGCAACAGCTCTGTTGACGACACAAGGATAGCGACTTCGACGATTACAGATCACTAATAGCAAAGGTATTTAATGATTAAGTTATCGACGCAATCGCGAAAGCAAAGTGACTCAGCTTCCATAAATTTAACAAAATCGTGAAAATAGTGTCGCAAAATATGACTATCCCAAACTCGCGCAATTAAAGTGTCGTGAGAATAAAATACAATAAGGGTTAGGTTAGGTAAGGTAAATACATGTTTTAAATTAGTATTTTTAAAAAAATGAAAGCTTTCTTTCAAACAGGTGTCATAGCAGCAGAGGTCCAACGCTTCCTCATCTTACTGAGTGCACCACAACATCTGACAACACACGCACAGACTTTTGGCGATTACAGATCACAAGACGTTTTCAATCATCTAACATCTTTGAAGAGTTCACAACTCATACGTCTATTTTTAAATCAGTCCCACCACTACAGATTCAAGTAGAGTTAAACAAAATGGCACCCACTTTGGAGTCGTTGTTCACCAACATGGCGAGCGTTCACAACAACACGACTACAAAGCCATACAATCCACAGTTTTGCTTTACTTTTTCGAAAATATTTTTTGAGACTTTGGACAGTTCTGTTCCATACCTCGTGAACGCTGCGTTGAATGTGACACTGGCCATCGTAACAACCTTCGCAAACCTTTTGGTTCTCTTAGCAATGCGTCACGTCACATCAATTCGCTTGCCGTCCAAGCTTCTGCTCTGCTCTCTCGTGCTGACAGATCTTGGCGCCGGTTTAGTTGTCCAGCCTCAGTTTATTGCTTTTCTCTCCTCGAAAGCTATTAATCCTAACATTCCTTACCAATGTTCCTCGTTTTCTTCCTTCTATTTTACCGGGTCCTTGTTCTCCTGTGCTTCGACTGATTTTAGAACTATGAAACTTGCAATTTAATTTAAAGAAAGCAGACTGTCGTGTAAAAGGTTTTCATAACGAGCTTTTAGTTTGAATTTCATACAGAGCGTTCAATAATTTGTTGTTTCTGTTGATTTAGTCTCTTTAAGCGGTCTTTCTCAGTTTAGCATGCAATTTTTATTAGGTAAAACTACAGCTGTTATCAGTATTTAATGTTTCCACAACGGAAATTTAACATATTCCTTATTATGTGATTAAACAAATAAAGCGGTTCTCTAAAAGGGCTGTGTTTCCAAATATCTGCCTCTTTTGACGCTGATGACCTCAGAAAATACTAACAGAAAACTGCACTGTTCAACTCTACTTTTCACGGAAGGGTAAGGAAGCTCAATTGAGATGCTAAAACGCAAAAACAATACGCAGAATGACTGTAAGAAATTCTAAACGATTAGAAAGTGAAATATAGGTAAGCAAATAAAATATATAGTACATGTGCGCAGATCCAACATAAAAATAAATTCAAGTAAAATGATGGGTTATTGGCTTTTAGGGA
Source organism: Plumapathes pennacea (assembly GCA_964036295.1). Taxonomy (NCBI): domain Eukaryota; kingdom Metazoa; phylum Cnidaria; class Anthozoa; order Antipatharia; family Myriopathidae; genus Plumapathes; species Plumapathes pennacea. The sequence goes on along the minus strand of OZ038473.1, from coordinate 10,556,356 downwards.
GCATTGCTCAATAAATGTAAATGTCTTTAGTAAAATAGAGCTGTTTGCACCTCACAGCTGGCATCATCGGCCTCACTAAGGTGTTCGTGGCGGATTCGCACGCTAACGAAAAAAAAGTCATTCACTGTAAACAGAGACAGCGGACATGAAAAGTTATAAAGTTCAGTACAAAACATTATTTGTCGATGAACCTGGAACCATCGGCCGCCTCCTTGGACAAATATTAGGAACTTGATGCAAATGCTTTGTTTTTATCTGACCCTTATGCTTGCGGAACTGGCAAAATTATCTACAGCATTTTTTATTTTCCTCGAAAAGGAATATTATTTCTATTTCCAGCGTGAGCATGGGCTGGCGAAAACATAAACAAAGCCCAAGTTTCGAGGTTTATTTATTGAAGAACACACCAATCCGCACTGCGAAAAAAACATCATCAACATGGAAGTCAAGATAGCGATAACGAAATAAACTATGACCTGGGGTGACTGTAAAAAAGAGCGCTGATTCACCGTAAAATAAAAACAGAAGATGGGTGTTTGGCTTTTAGGGAACAATGCTGAAGAATTGTGAACATTTCTCAGTAAAATACAAGGCTGCTTTCACCTCACTGGTGTTATCAGGAAGTTACCAAGGCTTTGTGGCAGATTCGTGCAACAAAAAAAAAAGTCATTCATGGCTAACAGAGACAGCGGACACGAATAGATATAAATTTTTGTCAATTTTTTTAACGTATTGCCAAACTTAAAAACCTTGGCCGCTTCTTTTGAAAATCATTTGAAACTTCATGAAATGGATTTGTGCAGTTGCCCTTATGCTTGCGAAGCTTGCAACGAATGAAATTCTACAGAAAATGTTATAAAAATAATTCAATATAGTACATCTACTTTAGTTTATTTAAAAACCAGACTCTCGTGTAACAGGTCTTTGTTGCAACCATTTCGCGTCTTAGATCACTTCCTAAAAAGGGTTTAATAACTTGTTTCTCCTTTTATACTTTTAGTGCTTCTTTTTCAAGTTTAGCAAGTACAATTATAGAACCCAAGTCAACCTTCCTCCTCCGCATCCCATCTCCCGCTAACTCACGTGAATCTCCCGCTTCCGCACCTTATCTCCTGCAAGCTCATGTCAATCTCCCGCCTTCGCACCTCATCTTCTGCGAACTCACGTCAATCTCCCGCCTTCGCACCTCATCTTCCGCGAACTCACGTCAATCTCCCGCCTTCGCACCTCATCTCCCGCGAACTCACGTCAATCTCCCACCTTCGCACCTCATCTCCCGCGAACTCACGTCAATCTCTCGCTTTCGCACCTCATCTTTCGCGAACTCATGCCAATTCCACACCTCATCTCTGGAAGCTTTAGTTTAGTTCTAGGTCATGAGAAGTTTTAACTTCCTGAAGAGCGTTCAATAACTCGTTCTTTTTGTATGTATACTCTATGAGGATGTTTTTCAGTTGAGCGATTCTTAATTAAAATTATATTTTTTATCATTATTTGTCGTTTTTTACTAAGATAAATTAAAAATGTCTTCTTGCCATAATTTTCATGCCTTCGTTATTATGTAAGGAGCCTTAAGTTACTCCTCTGAATAAAATCAAACGGTTTTCAAAAAGCGTTCTGTTTCCACAAATGTCTCCTGTTATATACGCTGATGACCTCAGGAATACCAACAGAAAACTGCACTTCACATCGTCTTTTCACGGAAGTGCAAGGAAATCATGATCACGATGCGTTTTAAAAGACACACACACACACACACACACACACACACATACTTTTTCATACTTCCGGAACTCTTAACGAAGAAAACGAAGAAAACCAAATGAAAGAAATTCGCTGTGAAATTTTGTAGTTCCTTGTTTTCAAAAAAAGGTAAAAACGCATAGAAAAGATGCGCTTTCAAATAGTACACTGACTATAAACTGCTGTTGTTGCTGCTGTTCAGTTCTGGCTTTTAATTTGTGGACGCGTCCGTTTCGACTACCCTTCTTTATAAACAATGATTTTGTATATTATTGAATTTATTGACTCGTTTTACTTTTAATTTAAAAACTAGTATTGTGTAGTATTATAGTTGTAGGTAGTATAAGTAACTATTTACACGACCTCACAAGCTATAGCCATTAATAAATATCGTGTTTAAATAAAGACCTTCTGACTTCTCTAGTGAACTGTTCGTGAGTACAAACACGGCGGCCATAGTCTGTCAAATATCATGCGTCTATTTAGTCAAATCGTTATTAAAAAGGCATAAAGTTTGTCATTCACATTGACACCGACAAAGTAGATCTACTTTGCTAATGGTTTTTAAATTGATTAAATTAGTTTAATTCAGGTGCCAAAGTAGCAAGAGTCCAACACTTTGCCATCTTTCTGAGTGCGGAGCAACATAGCAACAGCCCTGTTCACGACACAAGGATAGCGACTTCGGCGATTACAGATCACTAATAGCAAAGGTATTTAATGATTAAGTTATCGATGCAATCGCGACAATTAAGTGACTCAGCTTCCATAAATTTAACAAAATCGTGAAAATAGAGTGTCGCGAAATATGACTATCCCCAAATCGCGGAATTAAAGTGTCGTGAGAATAAAATACAATAAGGGTTAGGTTAGGTGAAGTAAAGTAAATACATGTTTTAAATTAGTATTTTTACAAAATGAAAGCTTTCTTTCAAACAGGTGTCATAGCTGCAGGAGTCCAACGCTTCCCCATCTTACTGAGTGCAACACAACATCTGACAACACACGCAGAGACTTTTGGCGATTACAGATCACAAGAAGTTTTCAATCATCTAACATCTTTGAAGAGTTCACAACTCATACGTTTATTGTTAAATCACTCCGACGGGAAATCCCACCGCTAGAGATCAAAGTAGAGTGAAACAATATCGCACCCACTTCGGAGTCGTTGTTCACCAACATGGCGAGCGTTCACAACAACACGACTACAAAGCCACACAATCCACAGTTTTGCTTTTATTACCCGAAAGTTTCTTTTGAGACTTTAAACAGTTCTGTTCCATACCTCGTGAACGCTGGTTTGAATGTACCACTGGCCATCATAACAACCTTAGCAAACCTTTTGGTTCTGTTAGCAATGCGTCACGTCACATCAATTCGCTTGCCGTCCAAGCTTCTGCTCTGCTCTCTTGTGCTGACAGATCTTGGCGCCGGTTTAGTTGTCGAGCCTCAGTTTATTGCTTTTCTCTTCTCGAAAGCTATTAATCCTAACATTCCTTACCAATGTTCCTCGTTTTCTTCCTTATATTTTACTGCGAAGTTGTTCTCCTGTGCTTCGTTGCTTACTATGACAGCGATAAGTCTGGACCGATACACTGCCCTGTTTTTTCATCTCAGATATCAACAGATTGTGACGACCAGGCGAGTTTGTGTAGTCCTTACATTTATCTGGTCGTTTTCACTATTTTTCGCATTCTCAACTTTCGGGAACAGGGTACTGCGTATAGTTGCTTATATGAGTGGCGTTTCTATTTGTTTCCTCGTCATTTCTGTGGCCTACATCAAGATATACCGGCGTTTGCGACGTCATCACGTCCAACAGATTCAACCTCAAGCCAACGATCAAGCTCAACAACAGGAGGGAAGCACACTGAACATGGCGAAGTACAAACGAACAGCATCTGCCATGATGTGGATCTATGCACTTTTCATCATCTGCTACTTGCCTAACTTTTGCGTCCACTTAATCTTCTCAGCCGTAGGATACACTGTTCTCACGGAGTGCATTTGGGAATTCACCTACACAGTTGTTCTACTGAACTCGTGTTTAAACCCGTTCTTATACTGCTTGCGACTGCCTGAAATTCGAACTGAAGTTATGAAACAACTTCGACGATTATGTTGTCGAAACCCTCAGCAGTGAAGCAGTGAGATCAACTCATCATTTAACCTTCGGAAAAAAGAACGTGAAAACAACAACCACAAGATAAGTTCACATGACTGATTTTGGAACTATGAAACTTGCAGTTTAGTTTAAAGAAAGCAGACTGTCGTGTAAAACGTTTTCATAACGAGCTTTAAGTTTGAATTTCATACAAAGCGTTCAATAATTCGTTGTTTCTGTTGATTTAGTCTCTTTAAGCGGTCTTTCTCAGTTTAGCATGCAATTTATATTATATAAAATTACAGCTGCTTTCAGTATTCAATATTTTTTACAAGGGAAATTTAAGAAATTCCTTGTGAGTTGTGAGTAAACAAATAAAACGGTTCTCTAAAAGGGCTGTGTTTCCAAATATCTGCCTTTTTTGACGCTGATGACCTCAGGAAATACTGCACAGTTCACCTGTACTTTTCACGGGAGTGTAAAACACTAACACAATACGCAGAATGACTGTAAGAAATTCTAAACGATTAGAAAGTCAAGTAGAAGCAAGGAAGTAAAATATAAAATACATGTGCGCAGATCCACAATAAAGTTAAATTTAAATAAAATGATGGGTTATTGCCTTTTAGGTCACATTACTCAACAAGTGTGAATATTTTTAGTAAAATAAAGCCGTTTGCACCTCACTGGTATGATCGGCAAGTTACTAAGGTGTTTGTGGCGGATTCGTGCACTAACGAAAAAAAAAGTCATTCACAGCAAACAGAGACAGCGGACATAAAAAGTCATTGTGCCGATTCTTTAAACAAGGCTAAGAAAGCCCTGGTCTAAACACGATTTAAACAATACCAATGCTTAACGGACAACGGTTAAACGTCGTCTTTATAAACCGACTCCGATCCATGTTCTAAAATGTAATTTAACGTTTGGCTGGGTTACCCTGTTTTACGGCGTCCGCCTAAACTTAGATTTAGCGATAAACCAGGTCTAAGTTAGACTTTGTGTAAAAAAATCGGCCCAAAAAGTTCCTTCATGTTAAAATTGCGACAAATTGGTACGTGTGACACTCTTATTCGTTTTCATATGAAAAAACCTCATCTTCAAAATCTTCGAAATCTTTGAACAGGTGTCAAGATACAAAGAGTCCAACGCTTTCACCATCATTCTGAATGCGACACAGAATAGCAACAGACCTGTTGACAACACACGCTGCGACTTCGCCGATTCCAGATTACAAGAAGTTTTGTCCTCACATATTGCTCAATTTACAAATTATACGTACTTTCTTAAAGAAGATCCAAGTAGAGTGAAACAACATGGCGCCGGCTTCGTCTTCGTTGTTTAACATGACTACCGGCCAAAGCAACATGACAACAAAGCCACACAATTCACAGTTTTGTCCTCCTTTCTCGAATTTTGCTTTTGGGACTTTGGACAATTCTGTTCCATACCTGGTGAACGCTGCTTTGAATGTGCCTCTGGCCATCGCAACAACCTTCGCAAACCTTTTGGTTCTTGTAGCAATGAGTCTCATCACCTCTCTTCGCTTTCCATCCAAGCTTCTGCTCTGCTCTCTTGTCCTGACAGATCTTGGCGCCGGTTTAGTAGTCCAGCCTCAGTTCATTGCTTTTCTTTTCATGAAAGCAATTAATTCTCACAGTGCTCGCCAATGTTCCTTGTATTTCTCGCTTGCTTTTACCGGGTCGTTGTTCTCCTGTGCTTCGTCGCTCACCCTGATAGCGATAAGTCTGGACCGATACACTGCCCTGTTTTTTTATTACAGATATCAACAGATTGTGACGACCAGACGAGTTTGTGCAGTCCTTACCCTTATCTGGTCATGTTCACTATTTGTTGGATCGTCTGATTTCTGGAATGTTTATTTGAACGCAATTCTTTGGATAACTGGTATTTCTAGTTATTTCCTTGTCGTTTCTGTGGTCTACGTCAAGATATACAGGTTTTTGCGAGGTCAGTACGGCCAACAGACTGAACCACAAGCCAACGACCAAGCTCAACCACAGGCAGGAAGAACACTGAACATGGCGAAGTACAAACGAACAGCATCTACCATGATGTGGATCTACGTACTTTTCGTTATCTGCTTCTTCCATATTTGTTCGCGGTCTCCATCACCTCAGCCATCGGACAAACTGCTCTCACTCGGTGTATTAGGGAATTCTCCTACACAGTTCTTCTACTTAACTCGTGTTTGAACCCGTTCGTCTACTGCTTGCGACTGCCTCAAATTCGGACTGAAGTTATGAAACAACTTCGACAATTATGTTGTCAAAACCCTCAGCGGTGAAGCACTGAGATGTACTGACCGCCTGATCTTTGAAAAAAAAAAGTCTATCGCGACTCACAGCAACTGTGAAACTTGCTGTCTGTCTGCTATCACTACTCATCATTTTTTACCGAGCACAGTTAAAAGACTTGTTGCTGTTACTGCGCTTTTTTTACGCAAGCAAACACATCAGACTCAAAAAGGGTTGTGTTTCCAAGTGTCTCCTGTTTTATACGCTCATGACCTCAGGAAACACTAGCATAAAACTGCACAGTTTACCAGTTTACCTCTTATTTTCACGGAAGCGCAAAGAAGCTCAACTGACATTATCGCAATTAGCAAAACGCAATAACACCTTACGCAGTTGTTGATAAGAGTGCGTTTTTCGTACGTAATTGTGCGAGAATTACCGTTATTATTAGCACTATTGTCGTTCATTATAATTATCATCAATATCTTACCCGTATTACACTGATATAGCTAAGTATAGCCTTACCTGTCTTTACATTTTAACCTTAAAACCCATACTAGCCTTATGAAGTAATAGGTATATATATAATCTCAAAATTTTACTTTTGCCAGAAGACTGACCAAGAATGTTATCAACTCGGATTGGACATTCCAAGTGAGTAGCAAACGGAATCTCTAAAAGACGATCAAAAATTGGTCTTGCAGTACGGAACTTTGAGCTGTCACCATTTTGATCCAGCAGACATACACCTTGCGAACTTCATGTCGAGAAAATTAATTGCGGAATGTTTGAATATTTGTAGTTAAAAGTCTCGTATATAACGGAAACTGATACGGAGTCAGCGAAAACATTTCGTCCTAAAAATTTTGATAAAAAGGCAAAAAATTCGCCGACTTCGTATCATTGTCCGTAAAAAAAGGCAAAAGATATCAAAATTCCCTCATCCGCGTCAGTTCATCTGTTCAATTCTACCTGAAATTTTGCTAAACATTGTCTTCAGCGTTCATCATATCCATATCAACTTTTCATTGATGCAGGACTGACACATATGACCCGCCTTTTCAGGGTTTGTCTTATGAAAACTAGAAGTCATCACGCTCTCCGAACTGTGGATTTGCCATCGTAGAGCCACGCCTACAAATGTCACAGCGAGCGCGTGATTTGAACTAAAGACTACTGACCACACCAAGCCTCTCTTTTTTGTAAATTTAAATTACAGGAAATTACATTCAACTGCATGAACTTACTGGTATTTTGCTCCAGAATCCCAACCTTGGAACGGCTCTGTCAGTTTCAATTATTGAATGTCTAAAGAGAAAAACAGGTTCGTCAGTGATGTCAGTAAAACAGAAACCAGAAGACAAGAAACAAGCTGAATATGTTTGTTTACACTCCGGATGTGATTTTGTATCCATGTGGTAAATCCTTCATGCCTCTAGCAACAGAGTGGCAAGGTACTTTTACTACCTAGAATGCATCATATTTAATTTGAATTTGACACAAACATTTCAACAATAACAAAAATATATATTTGCACTGCCTATTAAATGCATCACATTATGCTGTATGTGAATTTGGACACAAACATTTCAACAACAACTTATACGTCTGACAGTAACATTTCAACAACAACAGCAACATCAAAAATATCTGTACAGCCTAATGCATGTCACATTATAATGTTGTAATGTGAATTTGGACACAAGCATTTTAACAACAACTTATTCATTTAACTAGAAATACGATAATCGCATATACTCCCTCACTCTGCCATTGATGGGACTTTTACTTTTGGTAACTCCCAATAAGAGTAGCCTTTGTTTTACCGAAATGTTGACTCAATCTTTTCTTCGAACTCAAGTGCTACACGCAAAGGAAGGAGAAAAAGAATGGTGTGTGTTATACTTTTGCGTTGAAAAAAGAATCGATTGCGTGACGAAGTACGTATTTCCCACGGTCGGCACGTCAAATTAATTCATACAGTCTGCCAAGCACGTTCTCGAAATTTAATACTCAAAGTTTGAAGTTGGTCGGCCGTCGTAGTACGGGAAAAAAGGAACACTGATTTTCTAATTTCGAATTCATAGGCAGTACAATTAAATAGGCTTCCTGTGCGATTTGTTTTTACTACTGCATGCACCAGACTCAGGCATGCATATTTAATAGGCTCGAATTGTTTTGTATTTGAACCCACTCAAAACAGAAAAATTTCTCCCAGAATCAAAGCAAAACTTGAACAGTTTACTTCAAATTATACACGGGCTTCAGACCCAGTAATACTTCTAAGGGCTTGTGAACGATTTTCGCTGCAATCACCGCGTGTCAGATTACAGAAAAATAAGACATCTGACTAAATTATTCAAGACTCCAAGTTCCGATTGCTCTGAGCAAATACGGTAGCCGAAACTGGCGACAGAAGCGTAGTAAAACAATACTTCGAGGGAAAATGATCAGCATACAGATTTTAATACATTCTTGAAGTGATCGAGTTACAAAATATATATTTGTCACGGAACAGGCACGAGCAAGGCGAAATCGTGAAACGAGCGAACAACAGCGCATGAATGCCGATCGAAAGCGACATGAACAGAAACGGGTAATGCAGAGTTCCACTGACTAACCTTTGTTGCTTGTCCTTTCTAAATAAGTATCTGAGTTTAACACAAAACGGCGTCTGAAGCTCCCGATTTGCTTTCAAGCACTGTTCCCTTTGCGGAGTTGTCTGTGTTTCCCGCTTCTGTTCATGTCGCTTTTGGTCGGCATTCATGCGCTGTTGTCTTAATTTGCGGAGTCTTCTCTTCGGCCCGCTTTTTCTCCTGAAGTTTCCGATTTGCGTTCAAGCGCTGTTCTCTTTGCGGAGTTGTCTGCATTACCCGTTTCTGTTCATGTCGCTTTCGATCGGCATTCATGCGCTGTTGTTCGCTCGTTTCACGATTTCGCCTTGCTCGTGCCTGTTCCCTTCTCATTTGAAGACGAGCTTCGCGAGACTGTTGTGTTTCAAGTTTTTCAGTTAAGTTTTCCATTTTCGTGAACGCAGCTACAATATATTGTTGCTTCGTTCAAATCTAAATGCTTCGTTCAAATCTCATCTCTAAGTTATTCCGAGTAAAACAACAGGGCACACGTGATCGATCCGGCCTTTGTTATTGGTTAGCGGGGTAACCGCGCCTAAAGTCGTACGACAGACTGACTGACAGACAACGTTAAATTTCGAGATGGCGACAGGCTTGGAGTCCCCAAGTAGGCGGTATAATATTGCTGCATTAGTGTCGTGAGTATTTCCCTCACTTCGTTCGGGGATTAACATTTCAAAAACAACAGTTCACTTGTACTATCAAATGCATCACATAATTATGCAATGGGATTTAGACATCATTTCATCACTTCAACAACTACAACTGACAAGTAACAACTAACAGAAAGGGAATAGGAAAATTGAGCTTTCCAAGGGTCCAAAATCTTGCTGAGGTTGAGGACTTTGCAAATATTTATGGTGAATGAGTATTTATGCGCAGCTTTCTGGCAGGGTGTTACAAGCCTGTTAGAGTCTTCCTGCTCGAAGGTATTCCTAATAAGCAGGGAGCTTTCTCATACAAACTCCTTGCCCATTTTGGCGATAAAATAGCATATCCTGAGCAATCTTAGCTGTATTTCAGCGAGAATTAAGTAAACATATAATCTGACCTCATTGGTACATTTAATTTCATGCTAAGCTCAAGTTTTCCCTGAATTCAATCTTTCAATAGATTAGTTTCCACATTAGGAGTAATCAGTAATTTCACATCCTGCTCCCTCCCCCTGGAAAATGTTATTGAGCTCACGATCCCCCCTCTCCCTTAAACATCTACCAGTGAATATGTGAACAGCTCCTTTTAGAGCAGTTGGAAAAAATGGATAGCTATACGGTGAATGCAAAGTGTCAACTACATGGGATATGCCACAGGCAGCCCACCGCCTGTTAGGTCATTTTTGCGTAATCCGTCACGGCGGTTGATCACGGACAAGGTGTCACTTATGATTAAGCGCTCTTCTGAAATCCTTCCAGAAATACAAAACCCCCTCTAAACCTTCCTGAATAGGTAGATAATAAGGTATTGTGCCGTTCTTGAGGTGTGGCGTTGTTCTTGACCGTTGATTTAGGATAAACAGTCCGATCGAGTCTAGAAGCTCAATTAGGGACTTTAAGATACAGGACGCGAGAGGACGACGGAGACGTCGGTGAAACAATAAAACTAATCACAGAAGACAAAAGAAGCACGTGAATATCTAAAATTGACATGTTCTCGGGGTCGCCGTGCTCTCGCGTGCGACTTCAAATGCTTCTTTTTTACGTCGTTGTCAGGACGTGGACGACAGTTCGATAAAATAACGGCAGTCGTTCTTCTTAGTAGGAAACGATGAAATCAATAGAACCTCGGCAAAAACGGAACAAATTGAGCAACCTACGAATAGGCAAAGTTACAAAGATATAAGGAAAACAGAGACACTATTTTTTGGTTCCTCACGTTGCCGTCGCCGTCCTAGGTTTCTTAAACTCCCTATTACCAAGTGTGTACGCAGCCTTACACGGTACACAGCGAATAGAAAGTCTCAAGAAGCTGTAATACCAAGTGACTACGCGGTAAGCAATGAACAAAAGTGCAGTGTAGCCTGTTCATGTTGTCTTTAGCTCAAAGAACTTTCTTTCAATATGACCTCCATTTTAGCATTAATTTGTCTGGCGTGCGTTCACATACCATGCTGTTTTGGTTTCTTTCTGCAAAAATCATGTAAAACACGTAAACGTACCTTTTACCAGAATCAATGAGGACGTACAGTATCATGGATAATTTACAGGAAGTTTCGCCACAGCTGTTGTCGTTTGGCTTCATGTAACGTGCCAAACAATACATGATAACCGCTGTGAATCCGCAGGCGCACATAAAAGGCGCGAAAAAGCTACGCGGGGGGGGGGGGGCACTCCCATCTATGGGCTATACGAGGATGTGCCGCTCAACAGGGTATACTTTTTACCTCTCCGACTCTGGAACTGGATATGGTTTTCGTTCACTCTGGCTCTGGAACAAGGTCGACGTTTCTTCCTGCCAGAAGCCTTGATGATTTAGAGTCGAATCTGCCGCTGCAAAACAGCTCTGAACTGTTGCTTTAAATCACGCAATGCCACATGTTTATTCAAGCACGCCGTTTCCGAATTGTGGAGTCGCCTCTAGTCTGGAACAGGGTGTCTATTTTCACCATTTTGTCCGGAACAGGATAGCAAATTGGCCTTTTACCATGCCCTACAAGATGGTATATTGGCATTTACTACGATAAATTTTCTTTCGTTCTGAACTACATTTACCAGGGTTTTGTAAATTGTCTACACGCGTGGTACGTTTACTGCGCCTGGACTACCTGTGACGTTTAACCATTTAATCCTTTCACTCCCAAGAGTGATCAACTTCGATTTTCTCCTTCAGTTTTTCACCAAAAATACACATTATAGTAAGGAGAACTTGGCATTTGATGCCTTGCTTAGATGATAGCTGGTTAAACTATCAATTCTCACTACATTACTCATACATTTTCCTATTAAAAGGTTGGGAGAATCTTCATTTTGAACTTGGGAGTGAAAAGGTTAACTCCTGAGAGTGATCAACTTCAATTTTCTCCTTCAAATTTTCACGAGAGATATTATATAGTATGGAAAATTTAAGTTTGCTCAGATAAAAGTTGATTAGGCTATCAACTCTCATTACTATTTTTATTATTACTATTAACTCTCATTACTATTAGTATTGCACTCCATCCCGTGTAATAACCATGGCGTCCGATTCTCCGATTTACGATATAGAGGATAGTTTTAACGGAATACAGCGATCGATCCATTGTTTGCGCGTGGTGTAAAGATCTTGAGCATAAATTTAATATTTAAAGATTTTAATTTGCGGACACGTCCGTTTCGACTACCTTCTTTATATACAATGTTTTTCTATATCAATGAATTCATTGACTGGTTTCGCTTATAGTTTAAAAACTAGTATAATGTAGTATTATAGTTGTAGGTAGTATAAGTAACTATTTACACGACCTCACAACCTATAACTATTAATAAATATCGTGTTTAAATAAAAGCATTCTGACTTCTCTAATGAACTGTTCGCGAGTACAAACACGGCGGCCATAGTCTGTCAAGTATCAAGTGTCTATTTAGTCAAATAGTTATTAAAAAGGCATAAAGCTTGTCATTCACATTGACACCGACAAAGTGGATCTACTGTACTTTGCTAATGGTTTAATGGATTAAATTAGTTCAATTTAGGTGTCAGAGTAGCAAGAGTCCAACGCTTCACCATCTTTCTAAGAGCGGAGCAACAAAGCAACAGCCCTGTTGACGACACAAGGATAGCGACTTCTGCGATTACAGATCACTGATAGCGAAGGTATTCAACGATTAAGTTATCGACGCAATCGCGAAAGCAAAGTGACTCAGTTTCTACAAATTTAACAAAGTCGCGAAAATAGAGTGTCGCGAAATATGGCCATCCCCAAAGCGCGGAATTTAAGTGTCGCGAAAATAAAATACAATAAGGGTTAGGTTAGGTAGGGTAAATACATATTTTAAATTAGTAGTTTTACAAAAAGGAAAGCTTTTTTTCAAACAGGTGTCAGAATAGCAGGAGTCCAACGCTTCCTCATCTTACTGAGTGCAACACAACATCTGGCAACACACGCACAGACTTTTGGCGATTACAGATCACAAGACGTTTTCAATCATCTAACATCTTTGAAGAGTTCACAACTCATACGTTTATTGTTAAATCAGTCAAACGGGAAATCCCACCGCTAGAGATCCGTAGAGTGAAACAATACGGTACCCACTTCGGAGTCGTTGGTCACTCACCATGGCGAGCGTTTACAACAACACGACAACAAAGCCATACAATCCACAGTTTTGCTTTACTTTCCCGAAAGTTTATTTTGAGACTTTGGACAGTTCTGTTCCATACCTCGTGAACGCTGGTTTGAATGTACCACTGGCCATCGTAACAACCTTCGCAAACCTTTTGGTTCTGTTAGTAATGCGTCACGTCATATCAATTCGCTTGCCGTCCAAGCTTCTGCTCTGCTCTCTTGTGCTGACAGATCTTGGCGCCGGTTTAGTTGCCCAGCCTCAGGGTATTGCTTTTCTCTTCTCGAAAGCTATTAATCCTAACATTCCTTACCAATGTTCCTCGTTTTCTTCCTTATATTTTACCGGGTCCTTGTTCTCCGCTGCTTCGTTGCTCACTATGACAGCGATAAGTCTGGACCGATACACTGCCCTGTTTTTTCATCTCAGATATCAACAGATTGTGACGACCAGGCGAGTTTGTGCAGTCCTTACCTTCATCTGGTCGTATGCACTATTTTACGCATTGTCAACTTTGTGGAGCAGGATACTGAGTATAGCTGTTTGGATAAGTGGCGTTTTTATTTGTTTGCTCGTTATTTCTGTGTCCTACATCAAGATATACCGATGTTTGCGAGGTCAGCACGGCCAACAGATTCAACCTCAAGCCAACGACCAAGCCAAGGATACAACGAATCAGATCCCAAAAGAACAAATTAGATTGGCTGTTTTTTGAGTGTGATGTTTGTTTACCGGCCTTCAACCAGTTGACCTTCATGTTAAAATTGCGACAAATTGGTCCGTGTGACACTCTTATTCGTTTTCATATAAAAAAAAACCCTCATCTTCAAAATCTGTCTTATAACAGGTGTCAAAATACACTGAAAGAGCCAACAGTTTCACCATCTCTCTAAATGCGACACAGAATAGCAAGAGCCCTGCTGACAACACAGTCACGCTGCGACTTCGTCGATTCCAGATTACAAGAAGTTTTGTCCTCACATATTTGCTCAATTTACAACTTAATACGTACTTTCTTAAAAAAGATCCAAGTTGAGTGAAACAACATGGCCGCCCGCTTCGGCTTCGTTGTTTAACATGACTACCGGCCAAAGCAACATGACAACAAAGCCACACAATTCACAGTTTTGTCCTCCTTTCTCGAATTTTGCTTTTGGGACTTTGGACAATTCTGTTCCATACCTGGTGAACGCTGCTTTGAATGTGCCTCTGGCCATCGCGACAACCTTCACAAACTTTTTGGTTCTAGTAGCAATGAGTGACGTCACCTCTCTTCGCTTTCCGTCCAAGCTTCTGCTCTGCTCTCTTGTCCTGACAGATCTTGGTGCCGGTTTAGTAGTCCAGCCTCAGTTCATTGCTTTTCTTTTAATGAAAGCAATTAATTCTTACAGTGTTCACCAATGTTACTTGTTTTCTTCGCATTCTTTTACAATGACGTTGTTCACCAGTGCTTCGTTGCTCACCATGACAGCGATAAGTCTGGACCGATATACCGCCCTGTTTTTTCATCTCAGATATCAACAGATTGTGACCACGAGGCGAATTTGTGCAGTCCTTACCTTCATCTGGTCGTTTGCACTAGTTTTTGCATCGTCAGCGGTATGGAACGAGGTATTATGGATGGCTTTTTTGCTCACAGCTCTTCCCGTTTGTTTGCTCATCATTTCTGCGTCCTACATCAAGATATACCGGCGTTTGCGAGGTCAGCACGACCAACAAGTTCAACCTCAAGCCAACGAACAAGCTCAACAACAACAGACGGGAAGCACACTGAACATGGCGAAATACAAACGAACAGCATCTGCTATGATGTGGATCTACGTACTTTTCATCATCTGTTACTTGCCTAACTTTTGCGCCACCTCAATCTTCTCAGCCGTCGGAAACACCGCTCTTACTCGGTGCGTTTGGGAATACACCTACACAGTTGTTCTACTGAACTCGTGTTTAAACCCGTTCTTCTACTGCTTGCGACTGCCTCAAATTCGAACTGAAGTTATGAAACAACTTCGACGATTATGTTGTCGAAACCCTCAGCAGTGAAGCAGTGAGATCAACTCATCATTTAATCTTCGGAAAAAAGAACGTGAAAAGAACAACTACAAGATAAGTTCACATGACTGATTTTGGAAGTTTAGTTATAAAGAAAGCAGACTGTCGTGTAAAACGTTTTCATAACGAGCTTTAAGTTTGAATTTCATACAAAGCGTTTGTTGTTTCTGTGGATTTAGTCTCTTTAAGCGGTCTTTCTCAGTTTAGCATGCAAAGTTTTATTAGCTAAAATTACAGCGGTTATCAGTATTAAATATTTTTTACAAGGTAAATTTAAGAAATTCCTTGTGAGTTGTGAGTAAACAAATAAAGTGGTTCTCTAAAAGGGCTGTGTTTCCAAATATCTGCCTTTTTTGACGCTGATGACCTCAGGAAATACTGCACAGTTCAACTCTACTTTTCACGGAAGTGTAAGGAAGCTCAACTGACATGGTAAAACACAAAGACAATACGTAGAATGACTAAGAAATTCTAAACGACTAGAAAGTGAAGCAGAAGCAAGAAAGTAAAATATAAAATACATGTGAGCAGATCCACCAAAAACTTAAATTGAAATAAAATGATGGGTTATCGGCTTTTAGGGAACATTACTCAACAAATGTGAATATTTTTAGTAAAATATACTGTAGCTCTGCACCTCGCTGGTATCACCCGGCAAAGCACTAACAAAAATAGAAAAAGTCATTTACAGCAAACAGAGACAGCGGACATGAAAAGTCATTGTGCCGATTCTTTAAACAAGGTTTAGAGCGCGGTTAAGAAAGTCCTGGTCTAAACAAGATTTAAACAATTATTTATTGATGAGCCTGGAACTATCGGACACCTCCTTGGACAAACATTTAGAACTTGATGCAAATATTTTATTTTTACCTGACAGTTGCCCTTATGCTTGCGGAACTCGCAAAATTATCTCAATTTTTTAGGTAAATAGATCAAAATGAGAAACTTGCATATCACCTGTTATATTGACAGCATTTTTCATTTTGTTTCACGAAAATTAAGGAACTCGCTTGTTTCGTATTTCGAGACCCTAAATTCGCACGAGCAAGAGAAATATTGCACAAAGACTACGAATCAAGAGAATTCCTATTTGCAGCGTGAGCTTGGGCTGGTAAAAGCATAAACGAAGCCAAATTTGTGAGTGGTTTTAATTAGGGACCGTGCATTTTTTATGAGATAGAGTGGGCTGCTGGGATTGCGGAGGGGGGGGGGGGGGGGGGGGGTATCAACACCAGTTTCAGCACTGTAAAAACGTCATTTTAAGAACATTTTTCAACTCGCAAGGGAAGAGATACAGGAAACACCTTATTTTAGTCTTTAATTCGAGTGAAGTTGCAGCAAAATTCTTACTAACATTCAGTAAAGAATTTTATGGAAGATTCAAAATCACCGAGGCACAATGCCTTCTTCTTCCTTGTCTTCCTCTTCCTCTTGGGGGGGGGATTCAAGAAATTAACCCTGTAAGGACATGTAAAAAAAAAGGCAGGCTAAAGGGGGTCCAAGTGAAAAAATATTGCAAGCTGAGGGGGGGCATGCTGTTTCCCAGTGGGATTTCCCAAATCCCACTACCCACCTAGCCACCCCCGCTTCATAAAAATCAAACGGTCCCTCATTGAAGAACTCACCAATCTGCGCTGCGAAAAAAAAAAACATCATCGTCACTTGCTTGCGTGAACAGATCGCAGTCGATTTGGAAAAATGCAACGCGTAGCAACTGCAAAATCAAGGCACTACAAGACAATCAAAAATTGGTCAAAAACCCAGGATCAAAGTATTGGTGAACTGAGAACACTCGGCCGCCTCTTCGAACTAACATTTGAAACTTCGTGGAAAACGGGCTGTGTTTACTTGGAAGTTTCTAATGTTTGCGGAACTCGTACTCGGAATAAAATTTTCAAAAGATATATAAACAATAAACTACTTTTGGCGAGGAAATATGCACGGATAATTGTCCGAGGATATTATCTGCTCCGAGAAGCGAACAGTTGCCCGAGAGCGAACCTCGAGGGCAACTGTGAGCTTCGAGGAAGAGATAATGTCCAAGGACAATTATCTGTGCATATTTCCGAAGCCAAAAGTAGTTTATTGTCTTTATTATCCTTCAAATATTTCCTCTCGCAGTGCAAATAACGGCGCGGAAACTGTAAAGCTTTTTAGTGCTTTGTGGAACTGCATTT
Organism: Plumapathes pennacea; assembly: GCA_964036295.1. Lineage (NCBI taxonomy): Eukaryota > Metazoa > Cnidaria > Anthozoa > Antipatharia > Myriopathidae > Plumapathes > Plumapathes pennacea. The sequence goes on along the minus strand of OZ038473.1, from coordinate 10,539,130 downwards.
TCGACCAATAAATTGCTGTCCTCCTCAGTAGTCATCTTGTAATGATTTTTGTGACTAAATAAATAGAACTGTGTTCGGATATTGTCAATAAACAGCGTTAGTTCGCCAAGCGGGGGTTATTCGCTGATAATGTCCGCTCACGAGCGGACGTTATTCGGTCACGTGTCACGATTCTATCAATCACGCGCGGGAGGAAATATTTGATGGGTCATAAATGGTAATAAGTAATATGTCAAGAGAGCACAAAATACTTAATTATGCTCTCTTGGTAAAATTCATAACCTCCAATTTCGTTAGCAAAATAGCTCCCAAAAGAACAAAATGGATTGACTGTTTTTTGAGTGTGATGTTTGTTTACCGGCCTTCAACCAGTTGACCTTCATGTTAAAATTGCGACAAATTGGTCCGTGTGACACTCTTATTCGTTTTCATATAAAAAAAAACCCTCATCTTCAAAATCTGTCTTATAACAGGTGTCAAAATACACTGAAAGAGCCAACAGTTTCACCATCTCTCTAAATGCGACACAGAATAGCAACAGCCCTGCTGACAACACACGCTGCGACTTCGTCGATTCCAGATTACAAGAAGTTTTGTCCTCACATATTGCTCAATTTACAAATTATACGTACTTTCTTAAAGAAGATCCAAGTTGAGTGAAACAACATGGCCGCCCGCTTCGGCTTCGTTGTTTAACATGACTACCGGCCAAAGCAACATGACAACAAAGCCACACAATTCAGAGTTTTGTCCTCCTTTCTCGAATTTTGCTTTTGGGACTTTGGACAATTCTGTTCCATACCTGGTGAACGCTGCTTTGAATGTGCCTCTGGCCATCGCGACAACCTTCGCAAACCTTTTGGTTCTTGTAGCAATGACTGACGTCACCTCTCTTCGCTTTCCGTCCAAGCTTCTGCCCTGCTCTCTTGTCCTGACAGATCTTGGCGCCGGTTTAGTAGTCCAGCCTCAGTTCATTGCTTTTCTTTTCATGAAAGCAATTAATTCTCACAGTGCTCGCCAATGTTCCTTGTATTTCTCGCTTGCTTTTACCGGGTCGTTGTTCTCCTGTGCTTCGTCGCTCACCCTGATAGCGATAAGTCTGGACCGCTACACTGCCCTGTTTTTTTTATCTCAGATATCAACAGATTGTGACGACCAGGCGAGTTTGTGCAGTCCTTACCTTTATCTGGTCATGTTCACTATTTGTTGGATCGTCTGATTTCTGGAATGTTTATTTGAACGCAATTCTTTGGATAACTGGTTTTTCTAGTTGTTTCCTCGTCATTTCTGTGGTCTACGTCAAGATATACAGGCGTTTGCGAGGTCAGCACGGCCAACAGACTGAACCACAAGCCATCGACCAAGCTCAACCACAGGCAGGAAGAACACTGAACATGGCGAAGTACAAACGAACAGCATCTACCATGATGTGGATCTACGTACTTTTCGTTATCTGCTTCTTGCCATATTTGTGCGCGGTCTCCATCACCTCAGCCGTCGAATACAATGCTCTCACTCGGTGCGTTCGTGAATTCTCCTACACAGTTATTCTAATGAACTCGTGTTTAAACCCGTTCGTCTACTGCTTGCGACTGCCTCAAATCCGGACTGAAGTTATGAAACAACTTCGACGATTATCATGTTGTCGAAACCCTTAGCAGTGAAGCACCGAGATGTACTGACCAGCTGATCTTTCAAAAAAAAAAACTTATCGCGACTCACAGCAACCTATGAAACTTGCTGTCTATCTGCTATCACTACTCATCATTTTTTACCGAGCACAGTTGAAAGACTTGTTATTACAGTTACTGCCCCTTTTTTACGCAAGCAAACACATCAGACTCAAAAAGGGTTGTGTTTCCAAATGTCTCCTGTTTTATACGCTCATGACCTCAGGAAACACTAGCATAAAACTGCACAGTTTACCAGTTTACCTCTTATTTTCACAGAAGCGCAAAGAAGCTCAACTGACATTATCGCAATTAGCAGTTGTTGATAAGAGTGCGTTTTTCGTACGTAATTGTGCAAGAGTTACCGTTATTATTAGCACTATTGTCGTTCATTATAATTATCATCAATATCTTACCCGTATTACACTGATATAGCTAAGTATAGCCTTACCTGTCTTTACATATTAACCTTAAAACCCACACTAGCCTTATGAAGTAATAGAGGTATATATATAATCTCGTAACAAGTGGCCTCCCAGAAAAGTGTCTTAGGAACACTTCACGAGACCTCTTGCCTATCAGAGAAAAACATGTAATTGATTTAAGGGTAAATAAAGGCGCACAAACTAAAAAAAAACAGGAAAGAAAGAAGGAAAAAGAAAAACATCATCATCGCCACTTGCTTGCGTGACCAGATCGCAATCGGGTTTTACTTTTGCCAGAAGACTGACCAAGAATGTTATTCATCAACTCGGATTGGACATTCTAAGTGAGTATCAAACGGAATCTCTAAAAGACGATCAAAAATTGGTCTTGCAGTACGGAACTTTGAGCTGTCGCCATTTTGATCCAGCAGACATACACCTTGCGAACTTCATGTCGAGAAAATTAATTGCGGAATGTTTTAATATTTGTAGTTAAAAGTCTCGTATATAACGGACACTGATACGGAGTCAGCGAAAACATTTGGTCCTAAAGATTTTGATAAAAAGGCAAAAAATTCGCCGACTTCGTATCATTGTCCGTAAAAAAAGGCAAAAGATATCAAAATTCCCTCATCCGCGTCAGTTCATCTGTTCAATTCTACCTGAAATTTTGCTAGTAAACATTGTCTTCAGCGTTCATCATATCTATATCAACTTTTTATTGGTGCAGGACTGACACATATGACCTGCCTTTTCAGGTTTGTCTTATGAAAACTAGAAGTCATCACGCTCTCCGAACTGTAGCTTTGCCATCGTAGAACCACGCCTACAAACGTCACAGTGAGTGCGTGATTTGAACCAAAGACTACTGACCACACCAAGCCGCTGTTTGTTGCAATTAAATTACAAAAAATTACATTCAACTTACTGGTATTTTGCTCCAGAATCCCAACCTTGGAACGGCTCTGTCAATAGATTTCAATCATTGAACGTCTAAAGAGAAAAATGGGTTCGTCAGTGATGTCAGTAAAACAGAAACCAGAAGACAAGAAACAAGCTGAAAATTTTTGTTTATACACTCCGGATGTGATTTTGTATCCACGTGGTAAATGCTTCATGCCTTTACCAAAAGAGTGGCAAGGTACTTTTACTACCTAGAATGCATCATATTTAATTTGAATTTGACACAAACATTTCAACAATACCAAAAATATATATTTGCACTACCAATTAAATGCATCACATTATGCTGTATGTGAATTTGGACACAAACATTTCAACAATAACAAAAATATATATTTGCACTGCCTATTAAATGCATCACATTATGCTGTATGTGAATTTGGACACAAACATTTCAACAATAACAAAAATATATATTTGCACTGCCTATTAAATGCATCACATTATGCTGTATGTGAATTTGGACACAAACATTTCAACAATAACAAAAATATATATTTGCACTGCCTATTAAATGCATCACATTATGCTGTATGTGAATTTGGACACAAACATTTCAACAATAACAAAAATATATATTTGCACTGCCTATTAAATGCATCACATTATGCTGTATGTGAATTTGGACACAAACATTTCAACAATAACAAAAATATATATTTGCACTGCCTATTAAATGCATCACATTATGCTGTATGTGAATTTGGACACAAACATTTCAACAATAACAAAAATATATATTTGCACTGCCTATTAAATGCATCACATTATGCTGTATGTGAATTTGGACACAAACATTTCAACAATAACAAAAATATATATTTGCACTGCCTATTAAATGCATCACATTATGCTGTATGTGAATTTGGACACAAACATTTCAACAAAAACTTATACGTCTGACAGTAACATTTCAACAACAACAGCAACATCAAAAATATCTGTACAGCCTAATGCATGCCACATTATAATGTTATAATGTGAATTTGGACACAAGCATTTTAACAACAACTTATTCATTTAATTAACATTTCAAAAACAACAGTTCACTTCTACTATCAAATGCATCACATAATTATGCAATGGGATTTAGACATCATTTCATCACTTCAACAACTACAACTGACAAGTAGCAAATATAGAAAGGGAATACAGGAAACTTGTGCTTTGCAAGGGTCCAAAGTTTTGCTGAGGTTGAGGTCTTTGCAAATATTTATGGTGAATGAGTATTTATGTGCAGCTTGCTGGCAGGGTGTTACAAGCCTGTTATAGTCTTCCTGCTCGAAGGTATTCCTAATAAGCAGGGAGCCTTCTCATACAAACTCACCCATTTTGGCGATAAATAGCATATCCTGAGCAATCTTAGCTGTATTTCAGTGAGAATTAAATCAACATATAATCTGACCTCATTGGTACATTTAACTTCATGCTAACCTCAAGTCTTCCCTGAATTCAATCTTTCAATACATTCACATCCCGCTCCTTCCCCCTGGAAAATGTTATTGAGTCCACGATCTCCCCTCTCCCTTAAACATTTACCAGTGAATATGTGAACAGCTCCTTTTAGAGCAGTTGGAAAAAAATGGATAGCTATACGGTGAATGCAAAGTGTCAACCAGATGGGATATGCCACAGGCAGCCCACCGCCTGTTAGGTCATTAGGGACTTTAAGATATAGGACGCGAGAGGACGACGGCGACGTCGGTGAAACAATAAAACTAATCACAGAAGACAAAAGAAGCACGTGAATATGTGAAATTGACATGTTCTCGGGGTCGCCGTGCTCTCGCGTGCGACTTCAAATGCTTCTTTTTTACGTCGTTGTCAGGACGTGGACGACAGTTCGATAAAATAACGGCAGTCGTTCTTCTTAGTAGGAAACGATGAAATCAATAGAACCTCGGCAAAAACGGAACAAATTGAGCAACCTAGGAATAGGCAAAGTTACAAAGACATAGGGAAAACACAGACACTATTTTTTGGTTCCTCGCGTTGCCGTCGCCGTCCTAGGATTCTTAAACTCCCTATTACCAAGTGTGTACGCAGCCTTACACGGTACACAGCGAATAGAAAGTCTCAAGAATCTGTAATACCAAGTGACTATGCGGTAAGCAATGGACAAAAGTGCAGTGTAGCCTGTTCATGTTGTCTTTAGCTCAAAGAACTTTCTTTCAATATGGCCGCCATTTTAGCATTAATTTGTCTGGCGTGCGTGCACATACCATGCTGTTTTGGTTTCTTTCTGCAAAAATCACGTAAAACACGTAAACGTACCTTTTGCCACAATCAATGAGGACGTACAGTATCATGGATAATTTACAGGAAGTTTCGCCACAGCTGTTGTCGTTTGGCTTCAAAAGATACTTCGTGTAACGTGCCATACAATACATGATAACCGCTGTGAATCCGCAGGCGCACATAAAAGGCGCAAAAAAGCTACGCGGGGGGAGGGGGGGGGGACACTCCCATCTATGGGCTATACGAGGATGTGCCGCTCAACAGGGTATACTTTTCGCCTCTCCGACTCTGGAACTGGATATATTTTTCGTTCACTCTGGCTCTGGAACAAGGTCGACGTTTCTTCCTGCCAGAAGCCCTGATGATTTAGAGTCGAATCTGCCGCTGCAAAACAGCTCTGAACTGTTTCTTTAAATCACGCAACGCCACATGTTTATTCAAGCACGCCGTTTCCGGATTGTGGAGTCGCCTCTAGTCTGGAACAGGGTGTCTATTTTCACCATTTTGTCCGGAACAGGATAGCAAATTGGCCTTTTACCATGCCCTACAAGATGGTATATTGGCATTTACTACGATAAATGTTCTTTCGTTCTGAACTACATTTACCAAGGTTTTGTAAATTGTCTACACGCGTGGTACGTTTACTGCGCCTGGACTACCTGTGAGGTTTAACCATTTAACCCTTTCGCTCCCAAGAGTGATCAACTTCGATTTTCTCCTTCAGTTTCTCACCAAAAATACACATTATAGTAAGGAGAACTTGGCTTTTGATACCTTGCTTAGATGATAGCTGGTTAAACTATCAATTATCACTACATTACTCATACATTTTCCTATTAAAAGGTTGAGAGAATCTGCATTTTGAACTTGGGAGTGAAAAGGTTAACTCCTGAGAGTGATCAACTTCAATTTTCTCCTTCAAATTTTCACGAGAGATATCATATAGTATGGAAAATTTAAGTTTGCTCAGATAAAAGCTGATTAGGCTATCAACTCTCATTACTATTTTTATTATTACTATCAACTCTCATTACTATTAGTATTGCACTCCATCCCGTGTAATAACCATGGCGTCCGATTCTCCGATTTACGATATAGAGGATAGTTTTGATGGAATACAGCGATCAATCCATTGTTTTCGCGTGGTGTAAAGATCTAGAACATAAATTTAATATTTAAAGATTTTAATTTGCGGACACGTCCGTTTCGACTACCTTCTTTATATACAATGATTTTCTATATCAATGAATTCACTGACTAGTTTCGCTTATAGTTTAAAAACTAGTATAATGTAGTATTATAGTTGTAGGTAGTATAAGTAACTATTTACACGACCTCACAAGCTATAACTATTAATAAATATCGTGTTTAAGTAAAAGCATTCTGACTTCTCTAATGAACTATTCGTGAGTACAAACACGGCGGCCACAGTCTGTCAAATATCAAGTGTCTCTTTAGTCAAATCGTCATCAAAAAGGCATAAATCTTGTCATTCAAAATGACACCGACAAAGAGGATCAACTTTGCTAATGTTTTAATGGATTAAATTAGTTCAATTCAGGTGTCAGATTAGCAAGAGTCCAACACTTTGCCATCTTTCTGAGTGCGAAGCAACAAAGCAACAGCCCTGTTGACGACACAAGGATAGCGACTTCGGCGATTACAGATCACTAATAGCGAAGGTATTTAAGGATTAAGTTATCGACACAATCGAGAAAGCAAAGTGACTCAGTTTCTATAAAGCTAATAAAATCGCGAAAATAGAGTGTGGCGAAAAATGACCATCCCCAAATCGCAAAATTAGAGTGTCGCGAAAATAAAATACAATAAGAGTTAGGTTCAGTAGAGTAAATACATGATTTAAATTAGTATTTTTACAAAATACAAATTTTCTTTCAAACAGGTAAAAACAACAACGTAAAAACAACAACCACACAAGATATTTAAGTTCCCATGACTGATTTTGGAACTATGAAACTTGCAGTTTATCTTAAAGAAAGCAGACTGTCGTGTAAAAAGTATTTCTTGCGAGCTTTTTGTTTGAATTTTATAAAGAGCGTTCAATAACTTGTTGTTTATGTTGATTTAGTCTCTTAAAGCGGTCTTTCTCAGTTTAGCATGCAATGTATATTATATAAAATTATAGCTCTTATTAGTATTTATTATTTTTCCACCACGGAAAGTTAAAAAAATTCCTTACTAAATGTGAGTAAACAAATAAAACGGTTCTCAAAAAGGGTTGTGTTTCCAAATATCTGCCTTTTTTGACGCTGATGACCTCAGGAAATACTAACAGTTCAACTCTACTTAATTGTAAGGAAGCTTAATTGACATGCTAAAACACAAAGACAATACGTGGAATGACTGTAAGATATTCTAAACGACTAGAAAGTGAAATATAAAGTAGGAAGTAAATATAGAATACATGTGAACAGATCCACCATAAAATTCAATTCAAGTAAAATGATGGGTTATTGGTTTTTAGGGAAAATTACTCAACAAATGTGAATACTTTTACCGGCAAGTTACTAAAGTGTTTGTGACGGATTCGTGCACTAACGAAAAAGAAGCCATTCACTTCAATCAGAGAGAGCGAACATGAAAAGTTATAAAGTTCAGTGCAAAACATTTTTTATTGATGAACCTAGAACCATCGGCCGCCTCCTTGGACAAACATTTGAAACTTCATGCTTTGCTTTACCTGACACTGGCTTGCCCTTATGTTTGTGGAACTCGCAAAATTATCTTCAATTCATAAGCAAATATATCAAATATCACTTGTTATACCGACAGCAATTTTTATTTTGTTCCACAAAGTCAAAAGTTATTAAACTCACATATTTCGTATTTCGGGATTCTAATTTCACAAGACCAAAAGAAATATCTTGTACATAGTATACGAATCAAGAGGATATCTATTTCCAGCGTGAGCATGGGCTGGTGAAAACATAAACGAAGCCCACTTTGCGAGTGGTATTAATTATTGAAGAACACAACAATCCACACTGAGAAAAAAGCGTCCCCCTTACTTGCTTACGTGAGCTGATCGCAATCAGATTTTGCTTTTATTCCTGATTTGGAACAATGCAAACGCTTAGCAACGGGAAAACCAAGACACTACAAGACGATCAAAAATTGGTCTTCCGGTATGGAACTTTGTGCTGCCATTTTCTTATTTATTTTCTTGACTGTAATTTTTATCCAGCTGTCATACACATCACCCGCTTCGTTCAGCCCGAACTACATCTCGAGAACATTCATTGCGGAATGTAAGTTTTAACATTCTGTGGTTAAAATTCTCGGAGAATTAAACAGACGATAGTACGAAGTCGGCTTACTTTAACTTTTTGTCCTAAACATTTTTATAAAAAGCTGATCAGTCAAACAGAAACCAGAAGAAAAAAAAAAACTAGCTGAAATGTTATCTACACTCCTGATGTAATTTTGAATTTGTAATTTAAGTTAGCAACAAAGAGCGGTAAGTGTCTGTAAGTGGTCGGTAAGTGGTCAGCGGTCTTTGGTTCAAATCACGTGCTTCATATGACGTTTGTAGGCTTGGCGTTACCATGGTTTTCAGGTTCGATCAGGCGAAGCTGGAGAGGCGGGTCATACGTGTACTGTATTTAAGCAATATAACACGAGTTTCCATGTCTATGTACTCTTATATAAACACGCGGGATGTTGGGAGAACACGAGAAAAAGTTCAAAATCACGAGCCGCTTCGGCGAGTGATTTTGAACTTTTTCGAGTGTTCTCACAACATCCCAAGTGTTTATATAAGAGTACATAGACATGGAAACGAGTGTCATATTGCTTTTATAAAATAACGAAGTTTTTATTACCTGAAAGAACTTTATATTGAAAATGATCAAGTTCAAGATTCTTCCGAAAACCGTCAAAACGCACGCTCGTCCAATCGGAAAGTCTGTTTCACGGCACTTCGCTCAAGTCAGTCCATGAATGAAAACGGAACACCACTCCCGTTCACTTGAAAAACTTGACAGGCTGCTAAATGAAGATGAATTTCGCAAGAAATGTGTCGGATATTAGTACCACTGTTTGCCAAGAATTCAAAAGAACCGGCGAGAATGTTTTGAGCCGTCAGGTTTCAACTTTCAGGACAACGGTGTCACTCGACGTAAACATGTCTGCACAACAACACTATTCTGCTGAAGAAGGTAGTTTGTACATTTGTTTGCTTTACTTGAGCATTACTTGAACTCTGCCGGACGACAGTCAACTCCATTGAATTGACTCAACAGCTTTTGTGCCACCGAGCCGACAGACTCATGCATTAGCGAAGACTGTTTGTGCCTTCATCACCATAAACCTACAATTATTCGTGTGAAACTCCGGTGATCTAAGCCATCTAGTTACTAGCTACGAGCCACAGGAGACGAAGGTATAAAGGTTAGAAACTTTAGAGAATGTTCTTTGACTGTGTAATTGTTGGCTTTCTGTCTCACGGTTTCCGAATTAAATTTCATGCAATATTCGGACAACTTTTCTTCACGCTGCTTCACTAATTGCACATGATTTGCACACGGCTTCACTATTTGCTCTAATAGCCCACTGCAGTTTCTGTAACACATGAATCTTTGAAGTAGGGGACGACACGCAGTCTTTTTATTTCAGGATTCGTCATTTCCATGTCTTTGTACTTATTTATAAAATGGTTTTTTAACCAATCAGAGCGCGCGTAGTATCATAGTTATTTTATAAAAATCTTTTCATGCCATGCTACCCGAGACTCTTTATAAAGGCATCCTCGCTAAGATGTTTAACTATAGTCTCATGGCGTCCGATTCTCTGATTGAGCCGTGTTCTAACACCCGAGTTACGAAACAAAGGATAGCTTTTTATGGAATACAGTGATTAATCCACTGTTTGCACGTGGTGTAAAGATCTTGAACATAAACTTGTCAATTGCAGGCATGCAAAAATTTTAAATTTGCGGACAACTCCGTTACGACAACCTTCTTTACATACTATGATTTTGTATATAATTGAATTCATTGACTCGATTTGCTTATAGTTTAAAAACAAGTATAATGTAGTATTATAGTTGTAGGTAGTATAAGTAACTATTTACACGACCTCACAAGCTATAACTATTAATAAATATCGTGTTTAAATAAAGCCCTTCTGGCCTCTCTAATGAACTGTTCGTGAGTACAAACACGGCGGCCATAGTCTGTCAAAAAATCAAAAGTCTATTTAGTCGAGTAGTTATTAAAAAGGCATAAAAGCTTGTCATTCACATTGACACCGACAAAGTGGATCTACTTTGTTAATGGTTTTTAAAATGATTAAATTAGTTCAATTCAGGTGTCAGAGTAGCAAGAGTCCAACACTTCACCATCTTTCTAAGAGCGGAGCAACAAAGCAACAGCCCTGTTGACGGCAACAAAGGATAGCGACTTCGGCGATTACAGATCACTGATAGCGAAGGTATTCAACGATTAATTTATCGACGCAATCGCGAAAGCAAAGTGACCCAGTTTCTATAAATTTAACAAAGTCGCGAAAATAGAGTGTCGCGAAATATGACCATCCTCAAATCGCGGAATTAAAGTGTCGCGAAAATAAAATACAATAAGGGTTAGGTTAGGTAGGGTAAATACATGTTTTAAATTAGTATTTTTACAAAAATGAAAGCTTTCTTTCAAACAGGTGTCAGAGTAGCAGGAGTCCCGCAACGCTTCCCCATCTTACTGAGTGCAACACAACATCTGACAACACACGCAGAGACTTTTGGCGATTACAGATCACAAGAAGTTTTCAGTCATCTAACATATTTGAAGAGTTCACGACTCATACGTTTATTGTTAAATCAGTCAAACAGGAAATCCCACCGCTAGAGATCCAAGTAGAGGGAAACAAAATGGCACCCACTTCGGAATCGTTGTTCACCAACATGACGAGCGTTCACAACAACACGACAACAAAGCCACACAATTCACAGTTTTATTCTTGTCTCCCGAAAGTTGTTCTTGAGACTTTGGACAGTTCTGTTCCATCCCTCGTGAACGCTGTGTTGAATGTGACACTGGCCATCGCGACTAGCTTCGCAAACCTTTTGGTTCTCTTAGCAATGCGTCAAGTCACATCCATTCGCTTCCCATCCAAGCTTCTGCTCTGCTCTCTTGTGCTGACAGATCTTGGTGCCGGTTTAGTCGTCCAGCCTCAGTTTTCTGCTTTTCTCTTCACGAAAGCAGCAAATCTCCACAGTGTTCACCACTGTTCCTTGTTTTATTCGACGTATTTTACCGGGTCGTTGTTCTCCTATGCTTCGTTGCTCACCATCACAGCGATAAGTCTGGACCGACACACTGCCCTGTTTTTCCATCTCAGATATCAACAGATTGTGACGACCAGGCGAGTTTGTGCAGTCCTTATCTTCATCTGGTCGTTTTCACTCTTTTACGCATTGTCGGCAACTTTCTGGAACAAGGTATTGGGGATAATTCTTTGGACGAGTGGCGTTTCTATTTGTTTCCCCGTCATTTCTGTTTCCTACATCAAGATATACCGGCGTTTGCGAGGTCAGCACGGCCAACAGGTTCAACCTCAAGCCAACGACCAAGCTCAACAACATCAGACGGGAAGCACACTGAACATTGCGAAGTACAAACAAACGGCATCTACCATGATGTGGATCTGCCTACTTTTCGTCATCTGTTACTTGCCCAACATGTGCGCGCACTCAATTTCCTCAGCCGTCGGACACACTGCTCTCACTCTGAGTATTAGGGAATTCACCTTCACAGTTTTTCTACTGAACTCGTGTTTAAACCCGTTCTTCTACTGCTTGCGACTGCCTGAAATTCGGACTGAAGTAATGAAACAACTTCGACGATTATGTTGTCGAAACCCTCAGCAGTGAAGCAGTAAGATCAAGTGATCAGTTAATGTTCGGAAAAAAAGAAACGTGAACACAATAACCGCAAGATAAGATCACATGACAGATTTTGGAACTATGAAACTTGTAGTTTATTTTAAAGAAAGCAAGACGGTCGTGTAAAAAGTATGTATTGCGAGCTTTTAGTTTGAATTTTATAAAGAGCGTTCAATAATTTGTCGTTTCTGTTGATTTAGTCTCTCTTTAAAGTGGTCTTTCTCAGTTTAACATGCAATTTATATTATATAAAATTACAGCTGTTATTAGTATTTATTATTTTCCACCACGGAAAGTTAAAAAATTCCTTATTATGTGAGTAAACAAATAAAAAGGTTCTAAAAACAGGGCTGTGTTTCCAAATATCTGCCTTTTTTGACGCTGATGTCTCCAGAAAATGCTAACAGAAAACTGCACAGTTCAACTCTACCTTTCACGGAATTGTAAGGAAGCTTAATTGACATGCTAAAACACAAAGACAATACGTGGAATGACTGTAAGAAATTCTAAACGACTAGAAAGTGAAATACAAGGAAGGAAGTAAATATTGAATACATATGAACAGATCCACCATAAAATTCAGTTCAAGTAAAATGATGGGTTACTGGCTTTTAGGGAACATTGCACAAGAAATGTGAATATTTTTAGTAAAATAGAGCTGTTTGCACCTCACTGGTATCACCGGCAAGTTACTAAAGCGTTTGTGGTGGATTCGTACACTGACAAAAGAGAAAAAGTCATTCACTTCAATCAGAGACAGCGGACATGAAAGTAACAAAGTTCAGCTAGTACAAAACATTTTTTAGTGATGAATCTAGAACCATCGGGCGTCTACTTGGACAAACATTTGGAACTTGATGCAAATGCTTTGTTTTACCTTACAGTTGCCCTTATGCTTGCGAAACTCGCAAAATTATCTCAATGTTTTAGGTAAATAGATCAAAATGAGAAACTTGCATATCACCTGCAGCATTTTTTATTTTGTTCCACAAAGTCAAAATTAATAAACTCACTTGTTTCGTATTGGGGGGCTCTAAATTCAAGCGAGCAAGAGAAATATTCACAAAGTCTACAAATCAAGAGAATTCCTATTTGCAGCGTGAGTACGGGCTGGTAAAAGCATAAACGAAGCCCAATTTGCGAGTGGTTTTAATTAGGTACCGTTCATATTTTATGAGATAGAAGGAGCTGCTGGGATTTGAGGGGGGAGGGGGGGGGGGGCGACAAGCGAAAAAAAAATGAAGGGAAGGGGGGTCCACGTGAAAATTTTGACAACTCATGAAGTATTACTATGAAAACAATACGTGGACAAGTACAACAGTATGAAAATTTACTATATAGAGGCTCCCAAGCCTTAATAGTATTCACATGTAGACATATTCTACATGTGAATATATACCGCCATCTGACGAATACTTTCACTTGACTCTGAAGATGACTTCCGCTCAGGTAGTCGAAACGTCAGTCACCAACAACAGTCTTTCTGGAGACTACTCTAACCCGGACGATCACAACCAACCTAATGTAGACATATTGTTACACTATAAGAATGCAACGTATCAACCAATTTCACCAATGTAAAAGCGTCATTTTAAGAACAGTTTTCAACTCGCAAGGGAAGAGATACAGGAAACACATTATCTTAGTCCTTAATTCGATTGAATTTGCAGCAAAATTCTTACTAACATTTAGTAAAGAATTCAGTAAGGACTTCCCAAATCCCACTATATGTGCCATATTTGTGCGCGGTCTCCATCACCTCAGCCGTCGAATACAATGCTCTCACTCGGTGCGTTCGTGAATTCTCCTACACAGTTCTTCTACTGAACTCGTGTTTAAACCCGTTCGTCTACTGCTTGCGACTGCCTCAAATTCGGACTGAAGTTATGAAACAACTTCGACGATTATGTTGTCGAAACCCTCAGCAGTGAAGCACTAAGATGTACTGACCAAGCTGATCTTTGAAAAAAAATCTATCGCGACTCACAGCAACCTATGAAACTTGCTGTCTATCTGCTATCACTACTCATCATTTTTGACCGAGCACAGTTAAAAGACTTGTTATTGCTGTTACTGCCCTTTTTTACGCAAGCAAACACATCAGACTCAAAAAGGGTTGTGTTTCCAAATGTCTCCTGTTTTATACGCTCATGACCTCAGGAAACACTAGCAGAAAACTGCACAGTTTACCAGTTTACCTCTTATTTTCACAGAAGCGCAAAGAAGCTCAACTGACATTATCGCAATTAGCAAAACGCAATAACACCTTACGCAGTTATTGATAAGAGTGCGTTTTTCGTACGTAATTGTGCAAGAGTTACCGTTATTATTAGCACTATTGTCGTTCATTATAATTATCATCAATATCTTACCCGTATTACACTGATATAGCTAAGTATAGCCTTACCTGTCTTTACATCTTAACCTTAAAACCCATACTAGCCTTATGAAGTAATAGAGGTATATATATAATCTCGTAACAAGTGGCCTCCCAGAAAAGTGTCTTAGGAACACTTCACGAGACCTCTTGCCTATCAGAGAAAAACATGTAATTGATTTAAGGGTAAACAAGACAGGCCCGTGGCCAGTGCGCTTGTGACGTCATTAGTACAATGAATAGAGACACGCGGGGTCCCGGGAGAGGAACTTTTGTCGTGCGTTTATATGCAAAAGATATTATAGCCGAGTCAGTTTTTGCAAATGACGGATCCAAGAGCTCCCTTTATTTTTCTTGCCCTCTTTTCTTCTAATTTTGGTCAAACAGATATTCACGAAAAAGTGTATTATAATAATTGAGAGAAAACAATTATCGAAGGCCCCGTAGGAACATTCTTCGTTTGCAACAACCCAGTTTTCATTGCTTTCCGATGCACGTGACAGTACTTGTGTGACGCTTTCTATACAACCTGGCAACCTTGTTGAGTGAATTTTCAAGCTGACATATTTTGTGGAGGAACTGTGTTGTCATTTTGTAATGGGATTGACTGGGGAATACCCGACATCTTAAGTAGCTGTAAGACAGCGTAATAGCCTTATCTCATCTTCCCAGCGTGTGCATCATGTTCAAGTAGCTGTAGCACATTAAGGCCCCGTCCACACTACGCCGGATAAATTTGAAAACGCAACTTTCACTCTGAAAACGCAAGAAATGTTTTCCGTCCACACTGGAAAACGGATAAAATGTTTCCGGGCCCAAATGTATTGTTATTGCTCTACAAACGTCCCTGACAATCTTTGAAACCACTTGACGTGGCCACGTGAGTCAGGGTTTTCGAAAAGTTCCGTTTTCAAAATGTTTTTCGTCCACACCAAAACGCAAAGCCGGCGCTTTCAAATTTATCCACTTTGAAGAGCGTTTTCCTAACCGTAAGAATAAAGTTGCGTTTTCAAATTTATCCGGCGTAGTGTGGACGGGGCCTAAAACATGACACTTCCCATGATGAAATTACTTCGTATGAAAAAGCCATCTCAGACGTTACGCATCCTACATGTACAAGTCTGATCACTAATATGTTCAAGACTGCTATGCATTAAGCTTTAACGCAAAATTCTGGGTCGATACGAAATTAATCTCTATCGGAAGCTGCAGACGTTTGAATACCGTGACAACAAAGGCGTGCATCACGGGCTTGTGGAGCGAACATTACGGCTCGGATAGTCGGATATCAACCTTGAAGACTTCGAGGTATTCAGTGACAAATATTCTCGATGTAATCGCCTGCCGGTCTTTCCTGCTTTTGTTAAAGCGGCGTGAGTGAAAGCTAAGTAGCTGATGATTCGGGATTCCCCGTTCTATGATATTATGCTCGTGACATTTCATTGACAGATCTTGTATCTTAATCTCGCGTGATATTTGCCTCAATCCTATTAGTAATTCAATATCCTCAGACAATAAACAAAGAACCTTTACTGCACGCAAAACGAAGTTAAACGCCGACTGTTCGTATACGCCGCGCGTTACACAAAGCCGCAGAGTTTCCGACAAAGGGAGACGCTCTGCCCGCAGGGAAAAGTTCAATTTCTATCAAGTTTCGACACGTCTTCTACTACTTATTCGATGTTCTTTCACACAAATATTGCTCAGAACACAGATACATTGGTTGAAGCGGTATCTATAATCGAGCATTTGCAAAACACAACCCTTCGTACTTTACGGGGGTCCCGCTGGTAACACATCAAGCATTTGTGTACGGCTATTTTCAAGTCTTCCGACGCTTAAAAACAATGCAAGCCAAAATCGCTCCTAAAGTATGGCTTCCGTGCATCCAGAAAGCCAACCGATGATCGTTTTGTTTGGATCAACAACTGAAGGACCGGAATTTTTTTCTATATCCCTTGACAGAGAAAACCCATTGTACTTGGTTCTGTGATTTTGATCTCTGAATACGTCTGATCTTGCAATGCCTGTGTTTTAACACATTTTAAAATACAAACGTATCTTAGCACCTCGGTTACTTTTGGCAATCTTCTTTTTGAGCTTCTAGCTTTCTCGCAGCGATGGTTTATTGATCCTAATTTTCTCTTTCCATTTCCATCTGTGGCTTTTTATTGTTTCCATGTTGTTTACATGCACGTTCACGGAACGCATTAGCATTGTGAAGTACGTAAGCTCGGGTATAATCATGAACTTTTGACGACTTTGGGACATTCTTTGAAATGTATTCTTGTATTAGTCGCCTGCTTTTTCTACTCTTGTTCAAAATGCGTGAAAGGTAATTCAATGGTACGTGGCTTGGCTCACGACTTCGTCTTGGAGGACTTCGGTTTTCTTTCACATAAACATTTATGGGAATACAATAAAACTGAGCGAAGCAAGATCTACCAACGGTCACTTTTTCCTCAGCCATTTCCTAATTTTCAAATAATAACGCCATCTGTTCCACTGATTGTTTGACCTTCATGGCACCGAGCCAAAATCTCGCAACAACAACATAAATGCACGCAGAGTGAAATTTTGATTCCAAACAAAAGTCAGATTTTCTGACGCTTTACTTGTATCAGCAAGAATAATACAAAGTAAAAGAATACAAAGTACCTTCAAGTTCACCCTCATACTAAACAGTTCCATATAATCCGCTATCAAGCGCTTGTCAAGAATCGCCGTCTTTACACAGGTTCTCGTCTTTGTATCTCGAGCGCCTTCGTTCAGCTTGTTCCTTCAAGTTCTCAAGGTTCTGGATATTAGATTCTTCGTACATTTCTGTACAGTTGTGCATAGTTATGCAGTTCATTGATAAATTCATTGCATTTGCTTTCATGGCTTTCAATGTGGCTTTTGAGGCTGAACGGACCGACCCAAGCCAAAACCGCTCAATGAAATTTAGTATGGGTCTACCGCAGCCGGCGTATGCGTTTGTAAGTAAGATGAGCGGTCCATAAAATAATCCACAGAGCCAACTAAGGCAAGCAACTTGCTGTCTTCAAAATGGCGAAACTGCTTGCTCGACAAGTCACGTGATCACAACGTCATCACAAATCACATGATAATACCAATCATCGCATGCAGATCTCTAACCCAGAAAAATAAAAAAAAATAAAAAATCGTTGCATTTTATAGCTTGTGACGTCACAAGCAATAAAGGCGCACAAACTAAAAAAAACAGGAAAGAAAGAAGGAAAAAGAAAAACATATCATCATCGCCACTTGCTTGCGTGAGCAGATCGCAATCGGGTTTTACTTTTGCCAGAAGACTGACCAAGAATGTTACTCATCAACTCGGATTGGACATTCTAAGTGAGTAGCAAACGGAATCTCTAAAAGACGATCAAAAATTGGTCTTGCAGTACGGAACTTTTAGCTGTCGCCATTTTGATCCAGCAGACATACACCTTGCGAACTTCATGTTGAGAAAATTAATTGCGGATGTTTTAATATTTGTAGTTAAAAGTCTCGTATATAACGGACACTGATACGGAGTCAGCGAAAACATTTGGTCCTAAAGATTTTGATAAAAAGGCAAAAAATTCGCCGACTTCGTATCATTGTCCGTAAAAAAGTCAAAAGATATCAAAATTCCCGCATCCGCGTCAGTTCATCTGTTCAATTCTACCTGAAATTTTGCTAAACATTGTCTTAAGCGTTCATCATATCTATATCAACTTTTTATTGGTGCAGGACTGACACATATGACCCGCCTTTTCAGGTTTTGTCTTATGAAAACTGGAAGTCATCACGCTCCCCGAACTGTAGCTTTGCCATCGTAGAGTCACGCCTACAAACGTCACAACGAGTGCGTGATTTGAACCAAAGACTACTTACCACACCAAGCCGCTGTTTGTTGTAATTAAATTACAAAAAATTACATTCAACTTACTGGTATTTTGCAACTTATTCATTTAATTAACATTTCAAAAACAACAGTTCACTTGTACTATCAAATGCATCACATAATTATGCAATGGGATTTAGACATCATTTCATCACTTCAACAACTACAACTGACAAGTAGCAAATAACAGAAAGGGAACAGGAAAATTGTGCTTTGCAAGGGTCCAAATCTTGCTGAGGTTGAGGTCTTTGCAAATATTTATGATGAATGAGTATTTATGTGCAGCTTTCTGGCAGGGTGTTACAAGACTGTTAGAGTCTTCCTGCTCAAAGGTATTCCTAATAAGCAGGGAGCCTTCTCATACAAACTCCTTGCCCATTTTGGCGATAAAATAGCATATCCTGAGCAATCTTAGCTGTATTTCAGTGAGAATTAAATCAACATATAATCTGACCTCATTGGTACATTTAACTTCATGCTAAGCTCAAGTTTTCCCTGAATTCAATCTTTCAATAGATTAGTTTCCACATTAGGGGTAATCAGTAATTTCACATCCCGCTCCCTCCCCCTGGAAAATGTTATTGAGCTCACGATCCCCCTCTCCCTTAAACATCTACCAGTGAATATGTGAACAACTCCTTTTAGAGCAGTTGGAAAAAAATGGATAGCTATGCGGTGAATGCAAAGTGTCAACTACATGGGATATGCCACAGGCAGCCCACCGCCTGTTAGGTCATTTTTGCGTAATCCGTCACGGCGGTTGATCACGGAAAGGTGTCACTTATGATTAAGCGCTCTTCTGAAATCCTCCCATAAATACAAAACACCCTCTAAACCTTCCTGAATAGGTAGATAATAAGGTATTGTGCCGTTCTTGAGGTGTGGCGTTGTTCTTGGCCATTGGCCGATCGAGTCTAGAAGCTCAATTAGAGACTTTAAGATACAGGACGCGAGAGGACGACGGCGACGTCGGTGAAACAATAAAACTAATCACAGAAGACAAAAGAAGCACGTGAACATCTGAAATTGACATGTTCTCGGGGTCGCCGTGCTCTCGCGTGCGACTTCAAATGCTTCTTTTTTACGTCGTTGTCAGGACGTGGACGACAGTTCGATAAAATAACGGCAGTCGTTCTTCTTAGTAGGAAACGATGAAATCAATAGAACCTCGGCAAAAACGGAACAAATTGAGCAACCTAAGAATAGGCAAAGTTACAAAGACATAAGGAAACAGAGACACTATTTTTTGGTTCCTCGCGTTGCCGTCGCCGTCCTAGGTTTCTTAAACTCCCTATTACCAAGTGTGTACGCAGCCTTACACGGTACACAGCGAATAGAAAGTCTCAAGAAGCTGTAATACCAAGTGACTACGCGGTAAGCAATGAACAGAAGTGCAGTGTAGCCTGTTCATGTTGTCTTTAGCTCAAAGAACTTTCTTTCAATATGGCCGCCATTTTAGCATTAATTTGTCTGGCGTGCGTGCACATACCATGCTGTTTTGGTTTCTTTCTGCAAAAATCATGTAAAACACGTAAACGTACCTTTTGCCAGAATTAACGAGGACGTACAGTATCATGGATAATTTACAGGAATTTCGCCACAGCTGTTGTCGTTTGGCTTCAAAAGATACTTCGTGTAACGTACCAAACAATACATGATCACCGCTGTGAATCCGCAGGCGCACATAAAAGGCGCGAAAAAGCTACGCGGGGGGGGGGGGGGCACTCCCATCTATGGGCTATACGAGGATGTGCCGCTCAACAGGGTATACTTTTTACCTCTCCGACTCTGGAACTGGATATATTTTTCGTTCACTCTGGCTCTAGAACAAGGTCGACGTTTCTTCCTGTCAGAAGCCTTGATGATTTAGAGTCGAATCTGCCGCTGCAAAACAGCTCTGAACTGTTAAATTGTTTAAATCACGCAATGCCACATGTTTATTCAAGCACGCCGTTTCCGAATTGTGGAGTCGCCTCTAGTCTGGAACAGGGTGTCTATTTTCACCATTTTGTCCGGAACAGGATAGCAAATTGGCCTTTTACCATGCCCTACAAGATGGTATATT
Source organism: Plumapathes pennacea (assembly GCA_964036295.1). Taxonomy (NCBI): domain Eukaryota; kingdom Metazoa; phylum Cnidaria; class Anthozoa; order Antipatharia; family Myriopathidae; genus Plumapathes; species Plumapathes pennacea. The sequence continues at coordinate 10,518,602 of OZ038473.1, read as the reverse complement.
GGCATTTACTACGATAAATTTTCTTTCGTTCTGAACTACATTTACCAAGGTTTTGTAAATTGTCTACACGCGTGGTACGTTTACTGTGCCTGGACTACCTGTGACGTTTAACCATTTAATCCTTTCACTCCCAAGAGTGATCAACTTCGATTTTCTCCTTCAGTTTCTCACCAAAAATACACATTATAGTGAGAAGAACTTGGCTTTTGATACCTTGCTTAGATGATAGCTGGTTAAACTATCAATTCTCACTACATTACTCATACATTTTCCTATTAAAAGGTTGAGAGAATCTGCATTTTGAACTTGGGAGTGAAAAGGTTAACTCCTGAGAGTGATCAACTTCAATTTTCTCCTTCTAATTTTCACGAGAGAAAATTTAAGTTTGCTCAGATAAAAGCTGATTAGGCTATCAACTCTCATTACTATTTTTATTATTACTATCAACTCTCATTACTATTAGTATTGCACTCCATCCCGTGTAATAACCATGGCGTCCGATTCTCCGATTTACGATATAGAGGATAGTTTTAATGGAATACAGCGATCAATCCATTGTTTGCGCGTGGTGTAAAGATCTTGAGCATAAATTTAATATTTTAAAGATTTCAATTTGCGGACAAGTCCGTTTCGACTACCTTCTTTATAAACAATGATTTTCTATATCAATGAATTCATTGACTGGTTTTGCTTATAGCTTAAAAACTAGTATAATGTGGTATTATAGTTGTAGGTAGTATAAGTAACTATTTACACGACCTCACAAGCTATAACTATTAATAAATATCATGTTTAAATAAAAGCATTCTGACTTCTCTAATGAACTATTCGTGAGTACAAACACGGCAGCCACAGTCTGTCAAATATCAAGTGTCTCTTTAGTCAAATAGATATTAAAAAGGCATACAGCTTGTCTTTCACAATGACACCAACAAAGTGGATCTACTTTGCTAATGGTTTTTAAATTGATTAAATTAGTTTAATTCAGGTGTCAGAGTAGCAAGAGTCCAACACTTCACCATCTTTCTGAGTGCGGAGCAACAAAGCAACAGCCCTGTTGACGACACAAGGATAGCGACTTCGGCGATTACAGATCACTAATAGCAAAGGTATTCAATGATTAAGTTATCGACGCAATCGCGAAAGCAAAGTGACTCAGCTTCCATAAATTTAACAAAATCGTGAAAATAGAGTGTCGCAAAATATGACTATCCCCACCTCGCGGAATTAAAGCGTCGTGAGAATAAAATACATTGAGGGTTAGGTTAGGTAAAGTAAATACATGTTTTAAATTAGTATTTTTACAAAATGAAAGCTTTCTTTCAAACAGGTGTCATAGCAGCAGAGGTCCAACGCTTCCTCATCTTACTGAGTGCAACACAACATCTGACAACACACGCACAGACTTTTGGCGATTACAGATCACAAGACGTTTCAATCATCTAACATCTTTGAAGAATTCACAACTCATACGTTTATTGTTAAATCAGTGAAACGGGAAATCCCACCGCTAGAGATCCGTAGAGTGAAACAATATGGTACACACTTCGGAGTCGTTGTTCACCAACATGGCGAGCGTTCACAACAACACGACAACAAAGCCATACAATCCACAGTTTTGCTTTACTTTCCTTACTTTTTTGGATGAGTGGCGTTTTTATTTGTTTGCTCGTTATTTCTGTGTCCTACATCAAGATATACCTACGTTTGCGAGGTCAGAACGGCCAACAGATTCAACCTCAAGCCAACGACCAAGCTCAACAACAGGAGGGAAGCACACTGAACATGGAGAAGTACAAACGAATAGCATCTACCATGATGTGGATTTATGTACTTTTCATCATCTGCTACTTGCCTTTCTTGTGCGCGGGCTCTATCGCGCAAGCCGTCGAATACACTGCTCTCACACGGTGCATTTGGGAATTCACCTACACAGTTTTTCTACTGAACTCGTGTTTAAACCCGTTCTTCTACTGCTTGCGACTGCCTGAAATTCGGAGTGAAGTTATGAAACAACTTCGACGATTATGTTGTCGAAACCCTCAGCAGTGAAGCAGTGAGATCAACTGATCAGTTGAAGTTCGGAAAAAAGAACGTGAAAACAACAACCACAAGATAAGTTCACATGACTGATTTTAGAACTATGAAACTTGCAATTTAATTTAAAGAAAGCAGACTGTCATGTAAAAGGTTTTCATAACAAGCTTTTAGTTTGAATTTCATACAGAGCGTTCAATAATTTGTTGTTTCTGTTGATTTAATCTCTTTAAGCGGTCTTTCTCAGTTTAGCATGCAATTTGTATTAGGTAAAACTACAGCTGTTATCAGTATTTAATGTTTTCCACAACGGAAATTTAAGATATTCCTTATTATGTGATTAAACAAATAAAGCGGTTCTCTAAAAGGGCTGTGTTTCCAAATATCTGCCTCTTTTGACGCTGATGACCTCAGGAAATACTAAGAGAAAACTGCACTGTTCAACTCTACTTTTCACGGAAGGGTACATGACGAGCCGCACGCCTTGACAACGGCCTTTCGGTAGGGACAATTTGTCCCCACCGCCCGTGGAGTGCGGTCTGCTTGGTATGAATGACAGAGGTGTAAACTCCAAACCATTAGCACAGTCGGTGTGCCGATAATCACTTTGTCCTGAATTAGAAATTGTAATTTTAGCCGGCAATCGTTCTCTGGGGTGCCTTTCTCACTCTATAACAGAAGTCGCGCTTATGTGGCGAAAATTATCAGTCAGCATCTAACGAAAGAGCTTGACGTCCATTAAAAAAAAATCGTATTAGTTTTCCGCCTGTCACAAACAATGTCATTGATTCGACTTCACTTCCGTGCAATATTTCCTCACAAAGATTCGTGTCGAAACATGCACTTCCTGAGAACATTACAGCAGGTAGTCGCCGAAAAATTCAATCAATGGTTTCTATGTACCGCAATCAAAAAGCTATAATATGTCCGTTCAATCAAAGCCTGTTAAAGTCAGCGAGCTCTTCCCTGTTATGTCACGTTATCGAGTTTTATGACTGAATCAGCTGCTTGCAGACAATGTGCCGAATCGAAAATCAATTTTTCTAGGTCCAAAATTCAAATTAGATGCTGAAGCCGTTATCAAAATCTTACAAAAGACTGTTTCAAGGCTAATTATCAGTGAAAAATGTCCCGCGGTATTATTTCAATAGTCGATTCAATCAGGCTCATCCACATCAGGCTCAGCTGTCATGATATCAGCATGATAGCATCCAGTTCCTGTTTTAGGAATAAAATTACATTTGCGGGGCATTACTTTTTACGCGGGAAGGACAAGAGGCAGGATTGAGAGCAGGATTGAGCTAGCGAATCACTTGTGTGGTGGTATAATCGGTTGAGGGTAAGCTATCGCTATTTTAGTTAATCCGCGAGATTTATTCGGGCCGATTTCCCATGTGTACGTTCTGGCCACATGTTTGGTTTTGTGGCCGGATCTTGCTCTGGAATTGTTTAGCTGCAAATTTCAGGATGGGTAGATATATTAGTTTAGACTTATGTTTCTTGAAGTATGGCTCATAGCTGTAAAAATTATATGTTGAAGTGATTGTGGCTCTTTCTGTGTGACGGCCAGATCCGTTCAATCGGTGGTTTTGAGCGAACCATATTACTGCGAGATCACCTCGCGAACGAAGCCCAGGGTACTTGTCAAAGGTCTAGCCCTCGGCCCGCGTATAGTATTATCTGATCACAGCATGGTTACTTGTAAACTCGCGCAGGCCCAAAGGTTTATATAGTCATAGCGAAAGATTAAGTTTAATTTTCAAAACTGATCGATGTTTGGACATTGCAGGCAGCTTTATGGAAATATGTATTTTACTCATTGCGGCAAAGGGAATGGTTCGAAGCTAAATTAAGCTTTGTTAGGAGAACACAAGACAAAACTCCGGGCAGACTCAGGCAGAAAGTACAAGAGCATAACTCGTACATGGTCGTTTGGGTCTTTGATCAATTACAGGGCGAAGTATTTATATTTTGATTGAAGTTTTTGTTGAGAACTCTACTGGTGTTTTCAGTGGTGTTTGGGGGTTTTGAGTTGAGAAAACACCTTGGCTTTCAACCGGCTACTGCGAAATACTATAATTTCGGATATATATTTTACGACTTCGGTTATTACCTGACCCGACAGAATCTTAGTGCTGCAATGTTCTGAGGAAGTGTGTGTTTGGGCACGAATCTTTGTGAAGGAACATTGTACGGAAGTGAAGTCAAATTTAGCATGACGAGCTTCACTCTTTCGCCTTCCTGCTGTATCTAACATTGAAGGTGCCAAAATTCTCAGCAGGGTCCGATACTTGAGCGCGTTCACTTCAGCAAGAAGTGGATGTTTTGGGATAATAAAAGCGTTACTCCTACGGACTACTGCGCAAGCGTAACTGCGTAACCGCGGCCACAGTTTTTCAAATGTTTCCGCGGTGAATAAAACCAGGCCGAGAAATTCGAAAACATTTCGCTCACATTTCGGAATAAATACGCTAAAGTTTCCTCTCCAAAAGCTTGGGCGAGCCGCCTGAAAGCTCTGTGAGGGAGAGGAAAACCAGGCAGAAATCGAAAACATTTCGGAATCAAGCCACAGTTTCCTCTCCAAAAGCTGTCGACTGTCGATCGCCAAGCGAGTTAATTGTTCGGTTTTCAGATGTTAACAAAAACATCGGATTTGCGTACAGGGCCACTTGGAAGTGAATCCACGGACTATCAGTGCAATATATTTTCTCATAATGCCTTTAACACAGAAATTAAACCCTAAACAACACTGACAGAGATGTGAATTTAATGGCTGGCTGTCCGCTGGACGCTTCAAGCGGGTTCCCAAACGATGTACGTTTGCAAGTATTTAACCAATCAGTGAAATGTATTAGGTCAAAGCATGTTACAAATATTTCAAGCCATAACTCAATACAAACAGCAGAGCAGAAGTACCAAACTTCTATTAGTAATAATTGTCTTATACAATAGTATCGCCTAATAATATTAATTGCGATAATAGTACGGTCCTTCTTAGGCATTTCCTGCCGACTGCCGACCGATTGCCGGCCGACGTATCGGTTGACTTGTCGGTCGGTTTCGCCATTGACAGTCGGCCGACTGTCGACCGTCGATACGTCGATACGTCGGCCGACGGCAGCTAAAGTACACATGAACCGATTTCCTTACTTCGACCCCTCTTACACAGAGATTCCAGCAAAAGTCGGATCGGGTCTCAGAGATGTGCACAAGAAAGAAGTAATAAGGAGGTGAGTTTTACTGGAAGAAGAAGAAGAAGAGCTCGGCTGTTGAACCATATTATAGCCAAGAGCTGTAGGCCGGAAACTGGAGGAATGATAGACATTTATGATAGCCAAAAATTGAGAAGCAAATGATGTTATACCTTTTCGTGACTCTTTTTTATGGATCAAGTTCTTGTTAAAGAAGACGCCTTTTTGTGCACTAATTCACTGCACGTCTCAGCGTCAATATGTAATACGCATATAACTAGTCCCGCCTCCGAACTGATATAAATCTTGTCAAACAAATAGAAATCCTGTTTCACAGTTTGACAAAAGGCAGTAGGAAAATTTAAATATGCATCAAAGTTATGATTATTCAGATTATCCAGATAGTTATTATGCCTCAGTTTCTTGTCACTCAACGCATAACAAGATGCTACATTTATAGCGATTTATAGCGAATTTGATTTGATGCGAATTTCCTGGATGTTCCGCGCGCGATAGTGGACCAGCTTCACGTTTATTAAATACAGCTGCCAGGAAGGATGCGAGTTTTGTACGGCTCGCATCCCTGGAGCACTCAGGTTTTGTAGCCAGGACTCCGTGTCAACAAGCGCTGACAGAATTTAAATCGTTTAAGTTCTGCGGCGCACAACAAATCCACATAAACAAACAAATATTCAACTCGTATCCCCTGGAGCACTCAGGTTTGATAGCGGGAACAAGCACCTTAACCCCATTTTTTATCTTATTTCTTTCATGTACTATAATTGGTCAGTAATTGTTATGCAAAGTTTCAAAACAGTCACCGCAACTTCATTTTCAATGGAATCACCTCAAGGCGTTATTCCAGAAGCTTTATTAACTACATTGTTATGCTACTATTTTTATGTGATGCGTGAGAACCTTTAAGCCCTGTCAAACAGTCACAACATTTGTCTCAACATTCTCTCAACATTGTTAAGAGCCGGTGTTGAGGCCGTTCGACACCCCCTCTCAACATTGTTGAGACATGTAAGAAGAGTTTGGGTTTTGTTTAAACTTTGCCTCAACATCGTCTCAACTTTTCTTTTGTTCTAGAAATTTTGAGGCCGTTTGACACGGCACGTTCTCAACATCTCTCAACATGTCTCAACAATGTTGAGAGAACGTTGAAACAACTGTTGTGACCGTTTGACAAGGGCCTAAAGGAAACAGACAAACAGTTTCCCAGTGCATCAACATAATAGTCATTAAGTCAGTACAATATGTTGCCTCTGATTGGACCAAGTAAAAGTGTAAAGCACGCAAACCCCCAAACAACAACGCAAAACAAGACTAAAGACATTGATGCTGGTTGCTTGAAGTTTCGGTAAGTAACTTAAGAGTCAGGACCAACAAACTTACGATGGTACATCAAATCATATCTGTAACCAACAAATGTCCACATAGTAAAGTTCGAAATGATTCTGATACTGCTTGATCATTTCCATATTTCCCTGCGAATTAAAGAGGCTCTGTCATGAGCTGTGACGCGCGGTACTCTCAGCTTGCAAAACTTCAAAACGTAAGGCTAACGTTTTTTAAGTTTGATTAATGGCGGATGAAGCAAAGCACAACAAAGTACAAATTACGTCTTAAAAATGAGATACATTATCAGGAAGGAAAAGCAAAGTTTATTCGGTGAAAATCGAGCAGTCGCCAAGACAAATTTCACCGTTTCTAAATGTAATTGCCGAAATGTTTTGCGGTTGCATGAAGACTTCTGTCTGTTTTGAAATCATTGAAAACGGTAAGTTATGCTAGCCATATCCTTGGATTGAAACATATTAAAGGAGTCCATAATAACTCTGTAACAACATAATTTATTGCAGTATTATTCCTTGCGAGTCAAGGTGCCGCTTGATTAGCATAGTATATTCTGTCTGATCTTGTGTAGCAGTTTATTTGTGAATTTATCTGGCTGACTAGCACCTGTTCGTCGGTCCATCTATTTTTTCTATTTCTGTCTAATGCATTTATTCATACCGTGGTTAGTCAAATTAGGGCCTCACATCTTGCTGAAAGGTAGCCTGCTTTGGTACATCAACTGTTACCTACCTTTGTAGTAAAGTGCTACCTACATGTTTGTTACACTTTATTGTCGACTTTTTTTCTATTATTCATCGTTGACATATTTCAATATTCTGCAAACAGAGTGAAGAGTAAGTCGAATGACGAAGCGTTTGTTTAGTCGAAGATCCATCAGAATTAAAGGCGGAAATTCCTAAGCTTTTGTGAACTACATTATTATGCTGTGATGTGTGGGCACCAAAATACAAACAACGGGAAATATGCGGTTTCTCTTGTACCGAAAACCACAATGAATCTAATTGTGGTTAGTCATTGTCCTGGTTGAATGTCAGACGCCGAGACGAAATCAAACATACTGTATATCCAATGAAAAACGTGCAAATTTATTTATATTTATTATCACTATTTGTTGTTTTGCAGTAAGATGAGTTAAAAATGTTATATTGCCATAAATTTCATGCCTTTGTTATTATGTAATCAACCTTAGGTTATTCCTCTGAATAAACACATCAAACGGTTTAAAAAAGGGTTGTGTTTCCAAATGTCTGCCGATTTTTACGCTGATGACCTCAGGAAAGACTGACAGAAAACTGCACAGTTCACATTGTCTTTTCATGGAAGTACATGGAAGTCAAGATCGCGATGATGTTTAGACGAAATAAACTGACCTGGGGTGACCGTAGAAAAGAGCGCTGATTCACCGTAAAATAAAAACAGAAGATGGGTGTTTGGCTTTTAGGGAAAAATGCTGAAGAATTGTGAACATTTGTCAGTAAAATATAAGGCTGCTTTCACCTCACTGGTGTTATCAGGAAGTTACCAAGGCTTTGTGGCAGATTCGTGCAACAAAAAAAATGTCATTCATGGCTAACAGAGAAAGCGGACACGAATAGATATCAATTTTTTTAACGTATTGCCGAACTTAAAAACCTTGGCCGCCTGTTTTGAAAATCATTTGAAACTTCATGAAATGGATTTGTGCAGTTGCCCTTATGCTTGCAAAGCTTGCAACGAAAATGTTATAAAAATAATTCAATAGTACATCTACTTTAGTTTATTTAAAAAGCAGACTCTCGTGTAACAGGTCTTTGTTGCAACCATTTCGCGTCTTAGATCACTTCCTAAAAAGGGTTTAATAACTTGTTTCTCCTTTTATACTTTTAGTGCTTCTTTTTCAGTTTAGCAAGCACAATTATAGAACCCAAGTCAATCTTCCTCCTCCGCACACCATCTCCCGCTAACTCACGTCAATCTCCCGCCTCTGCACCTCATCTCCGGCAACCTCACGTCAATTTCCCGCCTCCACACCTCATCTCCCGCAAATTCACGTCAATCTCCCTCCTTCGCACCTCATCTCCCGCTAACTCATGCCAATCTCCCGCCTCCGAGCCTCATCTCTCGTGAACTCACGTCAATGTCTCGCCTCCGCACCTCATCTCTGGCTAACTCATGTCAATCTCCCGCCTCTGCACCTCATCTCCCGCAAACAGATGTCAATTTCCCGTCTCTGCACCTCATCTCCCGCCAACTCATGTCAATTTCCCGCCTCCGCACCTCATCTCTGGCTAACTCATGTCAATTTCCCGCCTCTGCACCTCATCTCCCGCCAACTCATGTCAATTTCCCGCCTCCGCACCTCATCTCCCGCCAACTCGTGTCAATTTCCCGCTAACTCATTCTCATTCAATCTCTCGCCTCCGCAACTCATCTCCCACCAACTCACGTCAATCTCCCGCCTTCGCACCTCATCTTCCGCGAACTCATGCCAATCTCTCGCCTCCGCACCTCATCTTTCGCGAACTCATGCCAATTCCACACCTCATCTCTGGAAGCTTTAGTTTAGTTCTAGGTCATGAGAAGTTTTAACTTCCTGAAGAGCGTTCAATAACTCGTTCTTTTGTATGTATACTCTATGAGTATTTTTTTCCAGTTTAGCGATTCTTAATTGAAATTATATTTTTTATCATTATTTGTCGTTTTTTACTAAGATAAATTAAAAATGTCTTCTTTCCATAATTTTCATGCCTTCGTTATTATGTAAGGAACCTTAAGTTTCTCCTCTGAATAAAATCAAACGGTTTTCAAAAAGCGTTGTGTTTCCAAATGTCTCCTGTTATATACGCTGATGACCTCAGGAATACCAACAGAAAACTGCACTTCACATCGTCTTTTCATGGAAGTGCAAGGAAGTCATGATCACGACGCGTTTTAAAAGAAATAACACACACACACACACACACACACACACACACGTAAAAACGCATAGAAAAAATGCACTTTCAAATAGTACACTGACTATAAACTGCTGTTGTTGCTGCTGTTCAGTTCTGGCTTTTAATTTGTGGACGCGTCCTTTTCGACTACTCTTCTTTATAAACAATGATTTTGTATATAATTGAATTTATTGACTCGTTTTGCTTAAAGTTTAAAAGCAAGTATAATGTAAGTAACTATTTACACAACCTCACAAGCTATAACCATCAATAAATATCGTGTTTAAGTAAAAGCATTCTGACTTCTCTAATGAACTGTTCGTGAGTACAAACACGGCAGCCACAGTCTGTCAAATATCAAGTGTCTCTTTAGTCAAATAGTTATTAAAAAGGCATAAAGCTTGTCATTCACAATGACATCAACAAAGTAGATCTACTTTGCTAATGGTTTTTAAATGATTTAATTAGTTTAATTCAGGTGTCAGAGTAACAAGAGTCCAACACTTCACCATCTTTCTGAGTGCGGAGCAACAAAGCAACAGCCCTGTTGACGACACAAGGATAGCGACTTCGACGATTAGAGATCACTAATAGCGAAGGTATTCAATGATTAAGTTATATCGACGCAATCGCGAAAGCAAAGTGACTCAGTTTCCATAAATTTAACAAAATCGCGAAAATAGAATGTCGCGAAATATGACCATCTCCAAATCGCGGAATTAAAGTGTCGTGAGAATAAAATACTACAAGGGTTTGGTTAGGTAAGGTACTAATACATGTATTAAATTAGTAATTTTACAAAATGAAAACTTTCTTTCAAACAGGTCCTGTCCGAGTTGCAGGAGTCCAACGCTTCCCCATCTTACTGAGTGCACCACAACATCTGACAGCACACGCAGAGACTTTGGGCAATTACAGATCACATGAGGTTTTCAGTCATCTAACATCTTTGAATAGTTCACAACTCATACGTTTATTGCTAAATCAGTCACACGGGAAATCCCCTCGCTACAGACCCACGTAGAGTGAAACAATATGGCACCCACTTCGGAGTCATTGTTCACCAACATGATGAGCGTTCACAACAGCACGACAACAAAGCCACACAATCCACAGTTTTGCTCTCCTGTCCCGAAAGTTGTTTTTGAGACTTTGGACAGTTCTGTTCCATACCTCGTGAACGCTGGTTTGAATGTACCACTCGCCATCGTAACAACCTTCGCAAACCTTTTGGTTCTCTTAGCAATGCGTCACGTCACCTCCATTCGCTTGCCGTCCAAGCTTCTGCTCTGCTCTCTTGTGCTGACAGATCTTGGTGTCGGTTTAGTTTCCCAGCCTCAATTGTTTGCTTTTCTCTTAATGAAAGCAATTAATCCTCACAGTGCTGGCCAATGTTCCCTGTATTTATCGCTTACTTTTCCCGGGACGTTGTTCTCCTATGCTTCGTTGCTTACTCTGACAGCAATAAGTCTGGACCGATACACTGCCCTGTTTTTTCATCTCAGATATCAACAGATTGTGACGACCAGGCGAGTTTGTGTAGTCCTTACCTTAATCTGGTCGTGTTCACTGTTTTACGCATTGTCAATTGTCTGGAACAGGGTACCGAGTAGAGTTGTTTGGCTGAGTGGCGCTTCTATTGGTTTCCTCGTCATTTCTGTGTCCTACATCAAGATATACCGGCGTTTGCGAGGTCAGCACGGCCAACAAGGTCAACCTCAAGCCAACGACCAAGCTCAACAACAGGAGGGAAGTACACTGAACATGGCGAAGTACAAACGAACAGCATCTGCCATGATGTGGATCTGCGTACTCTTCATTATCTGTTACTTGCCGCTCTTGTGCGCCGACTTAATCTTCTCAGCCGTCGGATACACTGCTCTCACGCGGTGCATTCAGGAATTCACCTACACAGTTGTTTTTCTGAACTCCTGTTTAAACCCTTTCTTCTACTGCTTGAGACTGCCTGAAATTCGGACTGAAGTTATGAAACAACTTCGACGATTATGTTGTCAAAACCCTCAGCAGTGAAGCAGTGAGATCAATTGATCAGTTAATTTCGGGGAAAAAAAACGAACGTGAAACGTGAAAACAACAACCATACGATAAGATTACATGACTGACTCTGGAACTATGAAACTTGTAGTTTATTTTAAAGAAAGCAGACGGTCGCGTAAAAAGTATTCATTTCGAGCTTTTAGTTTGAATTTTATAAATTTTATACCTGAAAGATGCTCTTATGCTTGCGAAACTTGCAAAATTATCTCTAATTTATAGGGAAATAAATCAAAATGAAAAACAGATTACCTGTTATATCGACAGCATTTTTTATTTTCCTCGAAAAGGAATGTCATTTCTATTCCCAGCATGAGCATGGGCTGGCGAAAACATAAACCAAGCCCAATTTACGAGTGGTAACTTTTAATTATTGGAGAAAACACCCATCCGCAGTGTGACATAAACATTATTGTCACTTGCTTGCGTGAACTGAACGCAGCCAGGTTTTACTTTTGTTCCTGATTTGGAACAATGCAAACGCGTAGCAACGGGAAAACCAAGACACTACAAGACGATCAAAAATTGGTCTTCCGGTACGGAACTTTGTGCTGCCATTTTATTTATTTTCTTGGCCGTAATTTTTATCCAGCTGTCACATACATCGCGCGTTTCGTTTGATTGGTGCATAAATATCTTATTAACCGAAAACAAAACAAAAAAAAAAAAAAAAAAGAAAAAAGAAAGAAAGAAAGAAAGAAAGAAAGAAAACCAAATTAAAGAAATTCGCTGTGAAATTTCGTACTTCCTTGCTTTCAAGGAGGATTTCTATTTCCAGCGTGAGCATGGGCTGGTGAAAACATAAACGAAGCCCAATTTGCGAGTGGTATTAATTATTGAAGAACACAACAATTCACAGTGTGAAAAAAAATCCCCCTTACTTGCTTGCGTGAGCTGATCGGTTTTGCTTTTGTATTTCATTTGGAGCAATACAAACGCTTAGCAACACTACAAGACGATCGAAATTGGTCTTCCGGTACGGAACTTTCAGCTGCCAATTTTTTTATTTATTTTCTTGGCCGTAATTTTTATCCAGCTGTCATACACATCGCGCGCTTCGTTCAGCCCGAACTTTATCTCGAGAACATTCATTGCGGAATGTAAGTTTTAACATTTTGTGGTTAAAATTCTCGGAGAATTTAACAGACGATGGTACGAAGTCGGCGAATTTTAACATTTTGTCCTAAACATTGTGATGAAAATAAAATACAAAATCAAATTAAAATTCCCTCATCCTCTTTAGTTCATTTGTTCAATTCTACCTGACATATAGCAAAACATTTGACCCATTTTGGCGCTTATCAGTAGCATCATATTGAGAAACGACAAAGCGTCAAGATTAGTACCCCTCGCAGGCTCGGGGAATCAACTTTTCATTGATATAGAACACATGACCCCCTTCACCAGGTTTGTCCTATTGCATTTAAATACGGTAGTCTCTTTGCAGGATCTGGTCACATGACCCAAAATTTACCAAGTGACTCAAATTCATCACCTCAGGCATTATCAGTGTCTGAACGTGGAAAGAGATTTAAAAATGTGTAGACATCACATGCAAAAAGCCCTAACGCTTCAAAGTTCAGAAATTTTATAAAGATTTTTGTAGGAAAAGTTGTTGGTTAGCAAATTCCTGCTAGCCCGTAGCCAGCACCTTTTCCCAGAAAAATCTTCCAAATATTTCTGAACTTTGGAGAGCTGCCAAGTTGACGTAAATATAGTTGTAGTTGTAGTTGTAGGTAGTATAAGTAACTATTTACACTACCTCACAAGCTATAACCATTAATAAATATCGTGTTTAAATAAAAGCATTCTGACTTCTCTAATGAACTGTTCGTGAGTACAAACACGGCGGCCATAGTCTGTCAAATATCAAGTGCCTATTTAGTCAAATAGTTATTAAAAAGGCATAAATCTTGTCATTCAAAATGACACCGACAAAGAGGATCTACTTTGCTAATGTTTTAATGGATTAAATTAGTTCAATTCAGGTGTCAGATTAGCAAGAGTCCAACACTTTGCCATCTTTCTGAGTGCGAAGCAACAAAGCAACAGCCCTGTTGACGACACAAGGATAGCGACTTCGGCGATTACAGATCACTAACAGTGAAGGTATTTAATGATTAAGTTATCGACACAATCGCGAAAGCAAAGTGACTCAGTTTCTATAAAGCTAATAAAATCGCGAAAATAGAGTATGACCACCCCAAATCGGAAAATTAGAGTGTCGCGAAAATAAAATACAATAAGAGTTAGGTTCAGTAGAGTAAATACATGATTTAAATTAGTATTTTTACAAAATACAAATTTTCTTTCAAACAGGTAAAAACAACAACGTAAAAACAACAACCAAACAAGATATTTAAGTTCCCATGACTGATTTTGGAACTATGAAACTTGCAGTTTATCTTAAAGAAAGCAGACTGTCGTGTAAAAAGTATTTATTGCGAGCTTTTAGTTTGAATTTTATAAAGAGCGTTCAATAACTTGTTGTTTATGTTGATTTAGTCTCTTTAAGCGGTCTTTCTCAGTTTAGCATGCAATTTATATTATATAAAATTACAGCTCTTATTAGTATTTATTATTTTTCCACCACGGAAAGTTAAAAACATTTCTTACTAAATGTGAGTAAACAAATAAAACGGTTCTCAAAAAGGGTTGTGTTTCCAAATATCTGCCTTTTTTGACGCTGATGACCTCAGGAAATACTAACAGTTCAACTCTACTTAATTGTAAGAAAGCTTAATTGACATGCTAAAACACAAAAGACAATACGTGGAATGACTGTAACATATTCTAAAACGATTAGAAAGTGAAATATAAGGAAGGAAGTAAATATAGAATACATGTGAACAGATCCACCATAAAATTCAATTCAAGGAAAATGATGGGTTATTGGCTTTTGGGGAACATTACTCAACAAATGTGACAAACAAATGTGGCTTTTAGTAAAATAAAGCTAATTGCACCTCACTGGTATCACCGGCAAGTTACTAAAGTGTTTGTGACGGATTCGTGCACTAATGAAAAAGAAGCCATTCACTTCAATCAGAGAGAGCGAACATGAAAAGTTATAAAGTTCAGTGCAAAACATTTTCTATTGATGAACCTAGAACCATCGGCCGCCTCCTTGGACAAACATTTGAAACTTCATGCTTTGTTTTACCTGACACTGGCTTGCCCTTATGTTTGTGGAACTCGCAAAATAATCTTCAATTCATAAGCAAATATATCAAATATCACTTGTTATACCGAGAGCAATTTTTATTTTGTTCCACAAAGTCAAAAGTTAATAAATTCACATATTTCGTATTTCGGGATTCTAATTTCACAAAACCAAAAGAAATATCTTGTACATAGTATACGAATCAAGAGGGTTTCTATTTTCAGCGTGAGCATGGGCTGGTGAAAACATAAAAGAAGCCCACTTTGCGAGTGGTATTAATTATTGAAGAACACAACAATCCGCACTGAGGAAAAAACATCCCCCTTACTTGCTTGCGTGAGCTGATCGCAATCAGGTTTTGCTTTTGTTCCTGATTTGGAACAATGCAAACGCTTAGCAACGGGAAAACCAAGACACTACAAGACGATCAAAAATTGGTCTTCCGGTACGGAACTTTGTGCTGCCATTTTCTTATTTATTTTCTTGGCCGTAATTTTTAACCAGCTTTCATACACATCGGGCGCTTCGTTCAGACTGAACTAAATCTCGAGAACATTCATTGCGGAATGCAAGTTTTAACATTCTGTGGTTAAAATTCTCGGAAAAGTTAAGAGACGATGGTACGAAGTCGGCGCATTTTAACATATTTTTCCTAAACATTTTGATAAAAGTGAAATACAAAATCAAATCAAAATTCCCTCATCCTCGTTAACTCATCTCTTTAATTCTACCTGACTTCTCCAGGTTCGTCTTATTGAATTTTAATACGGTAGTCTCTTTGCGGGCTCTGCTTACATGAACCAAATTCACCACGTGACTGAAATTTATTACCACAGGCATTTAAGTGTCTGAACGTGGAAAGAGCAAATATATATATATATATATATATATGTAGACAAAACATGCATAAATTCAGCACCAACGCTTTAAAGTTCGGAAACATTAAAAAGATTTCTATAGGAAAAGTTGCTGGCTAGCAAATTCATGCTAGCCCGTAGCAGCACCTTTTCCCAGAAAAATCTTCCAAATATTTCTGAACTTTAAAGTGATGCCAAGTTGACGTAAATGTGCTATGGACTGAATTATCAGTCACATGGTGAATTTTAGGTCATGATGACCAGATCCTGCAAATAGTCTATTGCATTTAGCTGCATAAACTTACTGTTGTTGTGCTCCAGAATCAGAGAGGTAAAGTGCGTCCTTTGAAATGGCTATGTCCCATTCAACTAAAAGTCTGAAGACAAAAGAAGGTTCGTCAGATTTTGGAACTAAAAAACTTGCAGTTTATTCTAAAGAAATCAGACTGTCGTGTAAAATGTATTTATTGCGAGCTTTTAGTTTGTATTATAGAAAGAGCGTTCAAATCTTGTTTCTGTTGATATAGTCTCTTTAAGCAGTTCTTTCTCAGTTTAGCAAGCAATTCTTGTTTGGTAAAATTATAGCTGTTACCAGTATTTATCAATTTCACCACGGAAATTTAAAAAAATCCTTCTTAATATGTGAGTAAACAACTCAAACCGTTTTTAAAAAGGGCTGTGTTTCTAAATGTATGCCTTTTTTTACGCTGATGACCTCAGGAAATACTGCACAGTTCAACTCTACTTTTCACGGAAGTGTAAGGAAGCTCAACTGACATGGTAAACAAAAAGACAATACGTAGAATGACTGTAAGAAATTTTAAACGATTAGAAAGTGAAGTATAAGGAAGGAAGTAAATATAAAACACATGTGCGCAGATCCACTAAAATAGATTTAAATAAAATGATGGTTTATTGGGTTTTAGGGAACATTGGTTGACACATGTGAATATTTTAAGTAAAATAAAGCTGTTTGCACCTCGCTGGTATCATCGGCCTTACCAAGTTGTTTGTGACGATTCGTGCACTAACGAAAAAAGAAGTCATTCACGGCAAACAGAGACAGCGGACATGAAAAGTTATATAGCTCAGCACAAAACATCGGCCGCCTCCTTGGACAAACATTTGAAACTTCATGCAAATCATTTGTTTTTACCCTTGTGCTTGCGGAACTCGCAAAATCATCTCTAACTTATAGACAAATAGATCAAAATGAAAAACTTGCATGTCACCTGTTATATCGACAATATTTTTCATTTTGTCCTACAAAGTCAAAAATAGAATGACTTGCTTCTTATTTCGGGACTCTAAATTCACGCGCGAGCAAGAGAAATATATTGCACAACGTCTACGAATTAAGAGCATTTCTATTTCCAGCGTGAGCATGGGTTGGTGAAAACATAAACGAAGCCCCATTTGCGAGTGGTATTGATCATTGAAAACACACCAGTCCGCATCATCATCATCACTTGTTTGCGTGAGCTGATCGCAATGTGAATAAAATACATTACTACACGACTTCACATTTTCGAGTGCAAATAAAGGCCAAAACGAATGCAAAGATGGGAGCGTATTGCACTCGTCGGGAACCAAATCAAATGGTTTATCAGCTTACGTGATCAATTTTGGCAAGCAAAGTTTACGAACGCGTCATTTTTTTGTTCCATTTCGCGAATAGAAACGCTTGCCCTGCTTCGTTTGTCGTATTTGTATAATAAACATTTTACCACAATACACTAGTTTCACAACACACTAGTTTTGCAATACGGCTGTATTTTTACTCGTCAGTTCTATTTTTATCTCGCCTGAAGCAGGCTCAAAAAAATAAAACCGACTCGTAAAAATACTCCGCCGTATTGCACTTCTTCCAGTGTAATAACCTCGTTGTATTTTCTGGCTTCTCATATTGCACAGCGCCGCCTAAGTCAGCTTGATTAGTAGTTTCGTGATCGCTTTGTGAACCTGGTTTACACTGAAAATTGTCTCTAAAACAGTGTGATCTGCTGCATTTTGTGGTAAACGACGCATTGTGTTTAAACAACTTAAAATGTCTTATTGACATAAATGCCTTAGTTATTATGTAAAGAACCTTAGGTTATTCCTCTGAATTAACACATCAAACGGTTTTCAAAAAGGGTTGTTTTTCCAAATGTCTGCTGTTTTGTACGCTGATGATCTCAGGAAATACTAACAAAAAACTGCACAATTCAACCCTTCCTTTTATGGAAATGCAAAACAATACCGATGCTTAACGGACAACGATTAAACGTCGTCTTTATAAAACGAATCCGATTCATGTTCTAAAATGCAGTTTAACGTTTGGCTGACCCTGTTTTACGGCGTCCAACTAACTTCAATTTAGCGATAAACCAGGTCTAAAGTTAGACTTTGTCTAAAAATCGGCCCAACAAGTTCAGTACAAAACATTATTTATTGATGAACCTGGAACCATCGGACGCCTCCTTGAACAAACATTTAGAACTTGATGCTTTTACCTGACAGTTGCCCTTATGCTAGCGAAGCTCGCAAAATTATCTCTAAATTATAGGCAAATGGATCTAAATGAAAAACTGTCTTGCATATCACCTGTTATATCGACAGTATTTTTCATATTGTTCCACAAAGTCAAAAATTAATAATCTCACTTGTTTCGCATTTCGGGATTCTAAATTCACGCTAGCAAGAGAAATATTGCACAAAGTCTTCAAATCAAGAGGATTTGTATTTACAGCGTCAGCATGGTGGAAACATAAACAAAGCCCAATTTGCAAGTGGTTTTAATTATTGACATTTGACCCATTGTCTTTGGCGCTTATCAGTAGCATCATATTGAGAAACGACAGAGTGTCACAATTAGTACTCCTCACAGGCTCGGGGAATCAACTTTTCATTAATGTAGTACACACATGACCCCCTTCTCCAGGTTCGTCTTATTGAATTTAAATACGATAGTCTGTTTGCAGGACCTGCTCACACGAAGCAAACTCATCAAGTGACTGAAATTCATCACCTCAGGCATTATAAGTATCAGAACGTGAAAAGAGCAGAAAAAATGTGTAGACATAATATGCAAAAATTAATCACCAATGCTTTAAAATTGCTGGCTAGCAAATTCATGCTAGTCCGTAACCAGCACCTTTTCCCAGAAAAAAATCTTCCAAATATTTCTGAACTTTAGAGTGCTGCTAAGTTGAAGTATATATGCGATGGACTGAATTTTCAGTCACACGGTGAATTTTGGGTCATGATGACTAGATCATGCAAATAGTCTATTGCATTTTAGCTGCATAAACTTACTGGTATTGTGCTCCAGAATCACAGAGGTAAAGTGCGTCCTTTGAAATGGCTATATCCGATTCAACTAAAAGTCTAAAGACAAAAGAAAGTTCGTCAGTAATGTCACTCTAACAGAAACCAGAAGAAAATAGCTAGCTGAAAAGTTTATCTACACTCCTGAAGTGATTTTAATTTTGTAATTTAAGTTAACAACAAAGAGCAGCGTGGTACTGTCGGTAAGTGGTCGGAAAGTGGTCAGTGGTCTTCGGTTCAAATCACGTGCTTCATATGACGCTTGCAGGCTTTGCGTTACCATATGGTTTTCAGGTTCCATCAGGCGAAGCTGGAGAGGCGGGTCATACGTGTACTGTATAAACATTTTCATGCCATGCTACCTGTGACTCTTTGGAAAATTCTCGCCAAGATAACTAACTTTATTACAAAACTTCACAACTTCGAGTGCAAGTAAAGGCCCAAATAAGTGCAAAGATGGGAACGTATTGCACTCGTCAGGAACCAGGGGCCGTATTCACGAAACTTGCGTACGAACAAAAATGTTCGTAAGTATGACTTACGCATCGTAAGTTCGACTTACGCACACTATCTCGCTCAAGATCGTATGCGTAAGTCATTGTTCTGATGCATAAGTCATACTTATGAACATTTTTGTTCGTAAAACGCAAGTTTCGTGAATACGGCCCCAGATCAACTGGTTTATTAGTTTACGCGATCAATTTTCGCAAGGGGGGGGGGGGGGGTTTCATAACCCCTTTTATTCATTAATTGTTCTGTAATCGGATACTTCTTTGTTCTGTAATCGGACAGTTGGCTTAACCAATCATAAGCAAAAGCGAAATTTAAATGCACTAATCAGCGCTACACTGATTTTCAGTGAAAAAAAAAAAGAAAAAGAAAAAAACAGAGTGAGTTTGTGGCATCTCGAAAGGCGACTCCTTCCACTCCCAGAAATTTGTAATATGATTACTTGGTAAGAGGACTTCGTGTCGTCCGATGTCGGTCTGTAATCATACTCGTGATTACGAAATCAGACTCCGCGAAGCGCGGTTGTCCAATTTCGGAATCATTCGTATGATTACAGACCGACATCGGACGACACGAAGTCCTATTACCATCATTAATAAATAATTTATTTCACGAAATGTCTTTCAATACGGCTGTGCTTTTACTTGTCAGTTACATTCTTTCTCGCAGGCTCGAAAAAACAAAACGGACTTGTAAAAATACTCCGCCATATTACACTTCTTCCCGGGTAATAACCTCTTTTTATTATATAGACACGAGTGTTTTACTGGAAAATATACCGTGCGTAAAATCCATACGAAACTACATCCGGGACCCGGTGGCGTATTTTCCATATCCTCACTAGTGAGGATATCGTTGGCATCATTTCCCGCTTTTGCACGGTTGTTTGTGCAATTTCTCGTAAAACACTCGTGTCCAATATAATAAAAAGAAAATTACACGGCGGCTTGAAGATATGGATTTTATTTTCTCGTGGTAAAAACAATATTTTACTCACTCGCAAAGCGCTCGTTCGTAAAATATTGTTTTTACCACTCGAAAATAAAATTCATATCTTCAAGCCGCCGTGTAATATCCTCTATATAGTCTTATGTGGCGTACGATTCTCTAATTGAACCATTTTTTAGCACCCGAGTTACGAAACAGAGCATAACTTTTATGGAATACAGCGATCGATCCATTGTTTGCGCGTAATGTAAATATCTTGAACATGAATTTAATATTTAAAGATTTTAATTTGCGGACACGTCCGCTTCGACTACATTCTTTATATACAATGACTTTGTATATTATTGAATTCATTGACTCGTTTTGCTTATAGTTTAAAAACAAGTATAATGTAGTATTATTGTTGAAGGTATTGAAGGTAGTATGCAATACGATTTTCAGGTTAGACCTACGAATTTTTGCAGAGAAATCCTCGTTACAAGGCAATAGACTGGGCTCTTTATGGCAGTTGTTCTTGCTATCCCGCCAAGCACTGTCAGAATATCAGAATAAAAAGTTTTTAATATAGACAAACACAAGTATAAGGACAAGCACAAAAGACCTTATTTCACCCTAAAAACAGACTCGACGCAATCGCTAGCAGAACCAAAACAATCACATCATTATTTTCGACGGTCATGCGAAAACGGCTCTAAAATATTGTGATCGTTTTGCTTGCGCTTGCATAGATATACTGTTTTTAAAGTCAAATAAGGACCTGTGTGCTTGCGGTGAGAGCGAGTTAATAAAATTACACAGGAATGACTTCCACGAATCCAAATAACATAAATAAGACGCACAAGTCCTATGCATTAGAAACATTTTTCCAAAGTTTTAACGGACCCGGTGCTGAAAAAGCTAGCTACTGACTGAGTTCAAAACAGAGCTGGTCTTTGCACTGAAATTTTCAACGACAGATGAGGCATAAACACGTGACAAATATGAATCATAGATTGTCATTTTCACTGTTGAAAATTTTTACAGAAGCAATATTTCCTCAAAAATGGTTTCTTGTCGATGATGCACTTCGGTTGATCTCCATAAAGATTAATCCTGCTCAGTTCGCCAACCACTTCAAATTTATCTTTGACGTGCGTGACCGATACTTCAAACACCGCATTCCCGGGAACAGTACGAAGCTGAACTTGATACATACAGTCCACAATAGGCACCGGACCATCAGCAAACTTTTCCACTCTGTGTCGATCGGCGGCGCGTATAAATTGCAGCATGTTAACGTTGGGTATTTTCTGATAGCCGCTAGTAACTTCCGCAAGTTCCAAACGAGCGCACAACTTTACGCCGTCGGCATCTGATGACGTCAGTGAGTTTATATGGGTTACCACGGTTTGAGCCGACTGCCTGATTGATCAGTGGTCTTTATCTACAGGTTGCCAGCGCACGCATGGGCAGTAGTGCTCAGGTACACCAGCTGTACTGCAGTCACGTGATTCTGGTATGGGGTCAAAGAAGCTTCTGCCCCACTTCATATATTGGGGGAGTTTAGGGTACGAGATAATGTATTGCAGCGTCGCATGAAGATCAAATGGAGTAACAAGAAGATTTGTGTTGCGTTTTAAGTTGCTCACTAGATGTGGGTATTCTTTGCGAAACCACGGTGGAAGTGTAATGGAGAGGAATGGAAGCCTTGCTTCCAACTTTCCTTGAAATGTGAACCTCGATTCTCCATATCTAAAGCCGTGGTCACTCATTACGACCAGCATGGTATTGTTTAAGAAGTTTCTTGTGTGCAGTCTTTCTATAAGTCTGTGGAAGTCGCTCCCTGCCATGAAGACCGAATTCAAAGCATTGTGACTAATTTCCGATAAGAATGCAAAGCCAAACTTGGGTTTTGAAGAATAAGCTTGGAAGAATGACTCAATGTAATCAAAGTGAACGAGATGCTGGGGTTTACTCTCTGTGCAAAACCTTTTCTTTCTAGCAGCGTGCCAAAAGTAGCGGCTGTAATGGTGAGTGGGAGGCTCAGTAAAGCCATGTAGACGGTAATTGAACGCCGCAAAATTATCGTCTTCACTGAAAAAAGTGGCATAACAATTGGCTTTAAATTTTTTGAAAACCCACGGCCATCTATCAACAGGTCTGTTGTTAGTATACCCCTTCCTTGCTTCGGGTAGGTCGGATACATATTTACCTAATGAGAGGGAGATTTCTTTCTTCAAGGGAAATTGGTTACAATCGTTTTCCAGTTTGGTGATTTGAAACATCACGGCATTTTCTATGTTACAAAGCAAGATATGGATTATATCTCGCAAACATATGGCGTCATGACTAAGTAATGATACCTCGCGCGTGGTATGATTACTCACAGCTTATCCCTGATTGGCTATTATCGGGATATGATTACTCGGTCAGCCCGGCATGAAATTTATGGTCTCTGATTGGTTAAAACCGGGAAATAATTCCCCTTTCAAGTAATTTCTTTCCCTCCATGTTAAAATTGGCCTCTCCATGTTAAGATTGACATGTGTTTACAGTACCACTATCAGCCCCAGTGTTTTCACAGCAAAAAAACCTATGCATCAATTTGTGATTTTTTGTTTGAAAAGGATGAATTCTTAGGAAATGATTTGCTCTTATTATGCACCAACTGCTCTACATAAGATCACAAACATTACCAGGAACATGTCCCGAAAGTTTTATGCGATTCTGAGATTAGGCCAAGACTTCCATTTTTCAGATTGGGGCAAAAATGGCCAATTAAAAAAAAAAAACAAATGGTAAAACTATAGCCCATGCCTTTTGTCAAAAATGGCCCGTATTGACAAAATTATTAAAAACTCCTAAAACTTTCATGAAACCTTCATGGGACTACAACGAGACTTTTTTGCAATACGTACATTTGTCTTATTTTTCTTCAGTCATTTACAAGAAAATATAGCAAGGA
This sequence comes from Plumapathes pennacea, assembly GCA_964036295.1. Lineage (NCBI taxonomy): Eukaryota > Metazoa > Cnidaria > Anthozoa > Antipatharia > Myriopathidae > Plumapathes > Plumapathes pennacea. The sequence goes on along the minus strand of OZ038473.1, from coordinate 10,495,311 downwards.
TCCTTGCAGGATAAACAACATGATCCTGCTTAGATTCTAGTAGGATCTGGTTCAGATCCTCTTAGATCTTCGTAGGATAAACACAACAGGATCCTGGCAGGATCATTCTTGGATAAATATACTGTACAGTAGCTACAATCTTGGACAAAAGTGTTGACACATTCTCCCCTCCCCCCATTCCAATGTTGTAAATTAATTATTTAGCAACGGTTTTCCATCAAAGTCTCACTGGAACTCTTCCAGATTCAAGCTACAACATTGATACGGGGAGGGGGGTGATTAGAAGCAGTTTTCTTTGGAACTAGATGACTCACAGCATGGTAGTTTTGACAAAAGTATGACATTTAAAGTATGTGTCAACACATAAAGTATGTGTCCGGGATTGTAGATCCTGTTAAGATCCTTATGGGATCTTGTTAAATGTGAGTGCTCATTATAAAAGGAGTGCTTCCTAGAGAAGATGTGACTCAGGCTTGGCATGATATCAGCCTATATGAAAAAAGTAAGCCCTACTTTTACCAAAAAGCTTACTTTTTGCAATAGAACAAACAGTCATAAGTCACCTTTTACTTACAAGGCCAACACATTCAGTAACCCTTTTAGTGAAAAAACCTTAATTTTGTAAGAATTATACCCTATTCACATCAACTAAACCTGTTTAATTGAACCAAGTTTACTAGACTGTGTTTTCTAAACCATTTTTGATTTTGTGTTAATTACACACAAGATTTTACACTACCTTGCACAAGTTGTTTAGTTAGACGGTTTTAAACCAGTTTAGTTTTGCCACATTGTGAAGACTAAACAAGCCTTAGTAAGCACCTTTTAAACAGGCACCCTTTGGTGAAAAACATTACTTTTGAAAGAACAAAGCCAAAATGTTAGCTCAGAACCCCTTGGGGGAACTTTTGGTGGAAAAACCTTACTTTTGCAATAACAAGGCCAATATGTTTTCAGAACCCCTTACTTTTGGTGAAAAACTCTACTTTTGCAAGAACAAGGCCAATATGTTTTCAGAACCCCTAATGTTTGGTGAAAAACCTTACTTTTTGCGAAAACAAGATCAGCAGGTTTTCACGCCCCCTACTTTTGGTGAAAACCTTACATTTGCAAGAACAAGGCCACCTTTTAAAATTTGGTTGAATCTAACCCTAGGAGCTTAGTACTAACCCTAACTAACTCCGACTTTGACTGGCATTTTCTTCAAGATTATTTCCAAAACCCAAGGGTAGATTCATCATTTACCAGATCAGGTGCCTATTTTCATTGTTCGAGTTAGACTCAGAGACCAACAAATTTGGTTGAATCTAACCCTAGGAGCCTGGGTCTAACCCTAACTACTGTAACTCCAACTTTGACCTGTGTTTTCTCCAAGATTAAAACATACTTTCAAAATCCAAGAGTAGATTCCTATCATTTATCTTCCAAGTGCCTCTTTTTATCACAAATTCAGTTATCTCAGACTCCATACTATCTTGAACATGATCAAATTTTCCTTGGATCCCCTGCTATCTCAAATTGTTTCTCACTTCCTTGAGACTTTGAGATAGCATGGTTCTACTGGTAATATTATTGGAAACATATTATTACGTACTCATAGTTTTCTAGACTTTTAAATATTGTCATAATTAAGTAGTGCTCAACATAATTAACGCTCAAAATTAACGCTAAATTCTGGTCGGGTAAGCAAATCCAGCAATGGTTGTCTGACTGGGCAACAAAGAAAGGATGAAACAATATTACTAAAGCCAAATCATATAATATCTTCAAATCAAAAATCAAAATGTACCTTCTTCATCAGAAACACCCTCCAGTCAATCAATAGTTAATTTATACAATAGATTGATCACATTTAGAAATCCAGTACATTACTAACAATATAATAATGAACAGGTGTATGTTATCAACAATAATGTAAACAGGGGGCTCTCCTTGAAAAGCCCAACAGGGTTTTCTGAGAGCTCCTGCTCCTATTTATCAAGTGTAAAATTATAGAAACACTAGTGTGAAAATATCTTCAATAGGGCAAATAAATAAATAAATAATAAATAATAATACTGAACATATTCCTTGAAATCAATCTGCAGTCCATGAATCACAATCTGTATCTGAAAGACTCTCTCTCAGCTTTTTCCAGTGAATATCAATGGTAGCAACAATTAGTATAACTAAAACATGGTTTTATCCTTTCGCACACCAATCGCACCAGTTGTCGAAATCACGTTAACGAAGCCCAACACTCTGTTAATGTTTTGACCAGTTCGTAAATCAGTACGAAGATGGTCGTCAAAATATCAGAAAAATGCCCGGGATTACCAGCAATTTTTCAGGCTACTTTAAAGCGCACAACATATTTTCTCTGGGATTTGAAAATCTAAGTGGTAAGAATTGTAATACATGCTTCCCTTCCTGTGGACTTCAGAAGCAATAAAAGGATTGTTCAATTGTTCAGACACAAAACTTCGAGGGAAATCAATGCGGTAATTCATATGTGCCGGCCGTTTGATCAATTCTGACAGACATTCACTTTTAACCCTTTCACTTCCAAGAGTGATTAACTCTCCCAGGCATATAGAAAGGAAAATATGTCAAGCAAAAACTCACCTTCATTCCTGACCCCTGGGTGCGTCGTCATGCGCGCTCAGTGAGTTCATGAGCAACTATTTTCTTTGCTGGACCCACTGCCGACAGCGTGACACTTTTACCCAAGTGCATCCGAGTCCCTGGTCATAATATTGTCGCTAACAATGCAGATATTAGGGGAAATCTTGGCCTTCACTTCAAACCTTATTCTGTCCGCCATTTTGGCAAGTAGTTGGATTGGTACTTGGTGTAACCCTATTATAGTGTACATTATAAATTATAATTTGTACGCGCGTTCTGATTGGCTAAATAGCCGTGTACAATAGTAGCCTGGTTCGGCCTGTTGTAATCTAAAACCGTGTTAACTTATCAATACGAAATCGAACTAATCGATACCAATTCTTTCTCTCGAGCTCTCTGCCAATAAACTGTTTTGTTCGAAGATAGATTAAAAAGCTTGTTCCAGCTTAAAACATATCAAGGAAGTCGTTGTGGACAAAACCCGGGCATTTTTAGGCTAAAAAATGTCAAGAAAGCTTAAACCTAATCCAGGACTAGCCTAATCCGTGCTTTGAAAAACCGGGGTTAAGTTTTCTTTGAAGCAGCTGTTGCCTTCGGCGTTTTCTAATTACTTATGCAATTTGAATTAAGGGCTGCAGCATTTTGTAATCAAAGAAAATTATATATGTTGTACTTATTGAACACCTACGGTAGCTGATACAAATTATAAAAACTCTTCTTGTCTTGTAGTACAAAAGGCAATCCTGCATTACTGACACAAGTCACATCGTCAGTTTTCAATTTTTTCAAGCAATGCATGGCTTCATTGGGATTTTTTCCCAAACTAAACGCCTTCTTGCGTCCGGTAGAAAGAGTCCAACACTTCGTTTTTTGTTTGTTTGTTTGTTTGTTTGTTTGTTTTTGTGCCACACAACATATCAGCAGCCCTGCTGACAACACACGCAGCGACTTAATAATTCTGCGATTACAAGAGGCTTTCATCTATATCTTTTCAGAGTTCACAATTTATGAGTTTTTTCGTTAACTGTGTTATATCCCACCAATAAAAATCCACAGAAAATGCGAGAAAATTGAAATCTTTCACTATTGCAAGTAAAAGGGTTAAGAATGGCTTTGCGAGGAGCCATATATGGACACACTGGGACTAAACTATGTTTTACTTGCCGGTTACTCACTGTGATGTGTAAATAGCCATATTTTACCGAGAAATATTTTCATTTGTTGAACATTGTTTCCTAAAAACATTATTTTGATGAATTTTATTTCACAGTGGATCAGCGCACAACATTTTTTTATATTTTACTCCCTTTAAACCTCTTCTGGTTTCTCCGTAAAAATTGTGTCACATATTCGGTGTCTAAAATAAGTCAAAATAGATATTAATATGCATAGTCACACGTATGTATGTATGTATGCATGTATGTATGTATGTATTGTATTTTCTGGCTTCTCATAATACACAGCGCCGCCTCAGCTTCATCAGTAGTTTCGTGATCACTTTGTGAACCTGGTTTACACTGAAAATTGTCTCTACAACAGGTGTGATCTGCGGCGTTTTGTGATAAACGACGCATTGTGTTTAAACACCTTAAAATGTCTAATTGATATAAATGCCTTTGTTATTATGTAAAGAACCTTAGGTTATTTCCCTGCATAAATACATCAACGGTTTTCAAAAGAGGTTGTGTTTCTAAATGTCTGCTGTTTTATACGCTGATGACCTCAGGAAATACTAACAAAAAACTGCACAGTTCAACTCAACTTTTCACGGAAATGCAGGAAATTTATGATTATGACGAGTTTTAAAAGACATAACATATGACCTGAGATGATCGTATGCTAGCAAAACAAAACAAAACAAAAAACATGTGCGCTAATTCACTGTCAAATAAAAACAGTTTAAAATGAAGATAAGGCTGTTCACAACTAACTGGTATCACCGGCAAGTCAACGTGTTTGTGGCGGATTTATGCACCAAAAAATGTCATTCACCGCTATCAGAGAAAGCGGACATGGATAGTTATAAAGTTCAGCACAAAACAATTCTTGTATGAAAAACTTAGAACTCTCCGCCGCCTCTTTGGAAAAAAAAATTCAAATGCAAATAGATTTCTGATCACCTAGGGCAGTGTTGCCTTTATGTCTGCGGAACTCGCAAACGAACATTTTTTTCAACAAAATAAATTAACAAAGTCGCTTGTTTCGTATTTCAGGATTCTAAGTTAACGCAGAGCGAAATACGTTGCACATAATGTGCTAACTAGAAATACGATAATCGCAGATACCCCCTCACTCTGCCATTGATGGGACTTTTATTTTGGTAACTCCCAACAAGAGTAGCCTTTGTTTTACCGAAATGTTGACTCAATCTTTTCTTCGAACTCAAGTGCTACACGCAAAGGAAGGAGAAAAAGAATGGTGTGTGTTATACTTTTGCGTTGAAAAAAGAATCGATTGCGTGACGAAGTACGTATTTCCCACGGTCGGCACGTCAAATTAATTCATACAGTCTACCAAGCACGTTCTCAAAATTTAATACTCAAAGTTTGAAGTTGGGCGGCCGTCGTAGTACGGGAAAAAAGGAACACTGATTTTCCAATTTTGAATTCATAGGCAGTACAATTAAATAGGCTTCCTGTGCGATTTGTTTTTACTCTGGACTGCATGCACCAGATTCAGACATGCATATTTAATAGGCTCGAATTGTTTTGTATGTGAACCCACTCAAAACAGCAAGATTTCTCCCAGAATCAAAGCAAAACTTGAACAGTTTACTTCAAATTATACACGGGCTTCAGACCCAATAATGCTTCTAAGGGCTTGTGAACGATTCTCGCTGCAATCACCGCGTGTCAGATTACAGAAAAATAAGACACTGATCTGACTAAATCATTCAAGACTCCCGATTGCTCTGAGCGAATACGGTAGCCGAAACTGGCGACAGAAGCGTAGTAAAACAATCCTTCGAGGGAAAATGATCAGCATACAGATTTTAATACATTCTTGAAGTGATCGAGTTACATACTATACGGGATACAATATATTTGTCACGGTGATTGTTCGGTTTCCACTGACTAACCTTTGTTGCTTGTCCTTTCTAAATAAGTATCTGAGTTTGACACAAAACGGCGTCTGAAGCTCCCGATTTGCTTTCAAGCGCTGTTCCCTTTGCGGAGTTGTCTGTGTTACCCGCTTCTGTTCATGTCGCTTTTGGTCGGCATTCATGCGCTGTTGTCTTTGCGGAGTCTTCTCTTCGGCCCTCTTTTTCTCCTGAAGGTCCCGATTTGCTTTCAAGCGCTGTTCTTTTTGCGGAGTTGTCTGTGTTGCCCGCTTCTGTTCATGTCGCTTTTGGTCGGCATTCATTCGCTGTTGTCTTTGCGGAGTCTTCTCTTCGGTCCGCTTTCGCTCTTGAAGTGCCTGTTCGCTTCTCTTTTGAAGACGAGCTTCGCGAGACCGTTCTGTTTCAAGTTTTCTAGCTTTTAAATTCATTTTCGTGAACGCAGTTACGTACAATTGTTGCTTCGTTCAAATCTTTCTTAAAAACATGGCGGTGACGCTAGTCGATAATAATTACGTCATTGCCTTATTTGGACATAAAAAGGTCGCATCGCACAAACACACGAACATTAGATTTCGAGATGGCGACGCGCTTGGAGTCTTCAAATGAGCCGACTATGTTGCATTAGCGTCGTAAATATTTCCCTCACTTCGTTCGGGGATCAAGAGGGTTTCCATTTTCTGCGTGAGAACAAGCTGGTGAAAAACCAATTAACTACCAATCTATAGTGACCAACAACAGCCTACTTCTTGATCAACCGGATGATCAAAACAACTTTACTATTCAAACGGGTAGATAAATAGATGTTTTTAATTACTATTTTACAAAAATGAAAACTTTCTTCCAAACAGGTGTCAGAGTAGCAGGAGTCCAACGCTTCCCCATCCTACTGAGTGCAACACAACATCTGACAACACACGCAGCGACTTTTGGCGATTATAGATCACAAGAAGTTTCAATTATCTAACATCTTTGAATAGTTCACAACTCATACGTCTATTGTTGGATCAGTCAAACGGGAAATCCCACCGCTACAGATCCAAGTAGAGTGAAACAATATGGCACCCACTTCGGAGTCGTTGTTCACCAACATGACGAGCGTTCACAACAACACGACAACAAAGCCACACAATCAACAGTTTTGCTTTACTTTCCCGAAAGCTGTTTTTGAGACTTTGGACAGTTCTCTTCCATACCTCGTGAACGTTGCGTTGAATGTACCACTGGCCAGCATAGCAACCTTCGCAAACCTTTTGGTTCTCTTAGCAATGCGTCACGTCACATCAATTCGCTTGCCGTCCAAGCTTCTGCTCTGGTCTCTTGTGCTGACAGATCTTGGCGCCGGTTTAATTGTCCAGCCTCAGTTTTCTGCTTTTCTCTTCATGAAAGCTATTAATCCTCACAGTGTTTACCAATGTTCCTCGTTTTCTTTCTTATATTTTACCGGGGCGTTGTTCTCCTACGCTTCGTTGCTCACCATGACAGCGATAAGTCTGGACCGATACACTGCCCTGTTTTTTTATCTCAGATATCAACAGATTGTGACGACCAAGCGAGTATGTGCAGTCCTTACCTTCATCTGGTCGTTTTCACTATTTTACGCATTGTCAATTTTCTGGAACAGAGTATTGGGTATAGTTCTTTGGATAAGTAGCAATTCTATTTGTTTCCTTTTCATTTCTGTGTCCTACATCAAGATATACCGGCGTTTGCGAGGTCAGCACGGCCAACAGGTTCAACCTCAAGCAAACGACCAAGCTCAAGAACAGGAGGGAAGCACACTGGGCATTGCGAAGTACAAACGAACAGCATCTGCCATGATGTGGATCTACGTACTTTTCATTATCTGTTACTTGCCCAACTTTTGCGCCACCTCAATCTTCTCAGACGTCGGATATACTGCTCTCACGCGGTGCATTAGGGAATTCGCCTACACAGTTCTTCTACTGAACTCGTGTTTAAACCCGTTCTTATACTGCTTGCGACTGCCTGAAATTCGGACTGAAGTTATGAAACAACTTCGACGATTATGTTGTCGAAACCCTTAGCAGTGAAGAAGTGAGATCAACTGATCAATTAATGTTCGGAAAAAAAGAACGTGAAAAGAACAACCACAAGATAATTTCACATGACTGATTTGGGAACTATGAAACTTGCAATTTAATTTAAAGAAAGCAGACTGTCGTGTAAAAGGTTTCCATAACGTGCCTTTAGTTTGAATTTCATACAGAGCGTTCAATAATTTGTTTCTGTTGATTTAGTTTCTTTAAGCGGTCTTTCTCAGTTTAGCATTCAATTTATTGCTCGCGAGGGCCTGGGGCCCAAGCGAGCTTAACAACGCAAATTTTTATTTATTTATTTTTTCCTTTTTGTGGGTCGAGAATCAGCACACGGTGATTGGTTCATATTATCACGTGCTGGGCGATGACGTAATTGACTTCGCTAAACAACTCGAGATGTGGCCAGTGAATTGCTCGTTACTTGTGTGTAAAAGTTAACTGTATCCCATCCAAACTCAACACCATTTGGCTCTGTGGAATATGCACGGATAAACTGGATTTTCGGGAACGATTTTGGCTCGCGTTCACCGCGGAAGCTTTGAGAATAGCCGTAAACAAATGTTTGATTGGCATCGCTGGGGGATTGCAAATATATCTGTCGCCGATATTTAGTCCCGACGAAACTTTCTGTGGAGACACGAAATACTTTTGGGAAGATAACAGGGCGAAAACAGAAACCAAAGCTACGGTGAGCTTCAGCCGTAACACAATGGCGCTTTATGCTTTATACTCTGTACACGACATCTGTTGCCTCATAAAATTCTTCTGCGTATCGTACATTGCCTGTTGAAGTGTTTCTTTCATTCGATCATGTAGCCTTTGTTTCGCAATGGTCATTGAATACCAGAAATGAAAAATACACCGAAATAGTTCTGAGCATTGAGTTTGCTGTCACAAATGGATTGAACACACTGTGAACAAAACCGCAATAATATTGTAAGCATCTCTCGTGTTACATTCCTCGCTTTCAATTTTATATTTGTTACAGGGCACGAATACTCGAAAGCCTGATAGAAGAAACGTATTGAGTTAATAAAAGAAAACACATAAGTAGTGAAGCGAAGGCTGGATTAATCGTGGCCTCTGATTAGAAATAAGAGTCGAGGTCAAACTGTCAAAAATCGATTGTGCATAAAAAGATATGTAACGCATTCTCAAAATTCAGGGTCGCTCTCCTTTAAGAAGCAAGTGTATGAGTGTTGTAATAATAATTTTTTAGTTTAATCAAGGTGTCAAAAGCCAAGTTCTCTATACTGTGTGATATTTTTATGGTGAGAAACTGGAAGTCTCTCTTGGGAGTTCCGCTCTTGTCCCTTACTTTCCATTTTATATTCTGGTCTCGACCCAACTCACGCCGCGAGCTCACTGGCAAGGCCAGTCTAGTAACTAGGTAAAATTACAGCGGGTATCAGTATTCAATATTTTCCACAACGGGAATTTAAGAAATTCCTTATTATGTGAACAAACAAGTAAAACGGTTCTCAAAAAGGGCCGTGTTTCAGAATATCTGCCATTTTTGACGCTGATGGCCTCAGGAAATACTGCACAGTAAGCTCAACTGACATGGTAAAACACAAAGACAATATGTAGAATGACTGTAAGAAATTTTAAATAATTAGAAAGTGAAATATAAGGAAGTAAAATATAAAATACATCTGCGCAGATCCACCATAAAGACAATACGTAGAATGACTGTAATCGTTTAGAATAAATTCTAAACAATTAGAAATATAAGGAAGGAAGTAAAATATAAAATACATGTGCGCAGATCCATTATAAATAAAAATTCATAATTCGTAATTCGTAATTCATATTAATTCATTGATGTATTATTTGCTTTTAGGTCACATTGCTCAACAAATGTGAATATTTTTAAGTAAAATAAAGCTGTTTACACCTTACTGGTATCCCCGGCAAGTTACTAAGGTGTTTGTGCGGATTCGTGCAATAACGAAAAAAAAAAAAAAAAGTCATTCACGGCAAACTGAGACAGCGGACATGGAAAGTTATAAAGTGGAGTACAAAACATTTTTATTGATGAACCTGGAACCGTCGGCCACCTCCTTGGACAAACATTTGGAGCTTCATGCAAATACTTTGTTTTTACTTGACAGTTGCCCTTATGGTTGCGAAACTTGCAAAATTATCTCAAATTTATAGGGAAAGAGATCAAAAGATATCGATCAATGATCGTTAGAGAACGGTTATCAATTGGGACTCGCTCCTGTTACCACTTCCTCTCACATGCTTACTTTATTTCCATTTATATTTATTATTACTTTGTATTTTTACTTTGTGGCAATCTCAATAAACCTCAATAAACCTAAAATGAAAAACTTGCATATGACATGTTATATCGACAGCATTTTTATTTTCCTCGAAAAGGAATATCATTTCTATTCCCAGCATGAGCATGGGCTTGCGAAGCCCAATTTGAGAGTGGTAACTTTTAATTATTGGAGAAAACACTCATCCGCACTGCGAAAAAAACATCATCGTCACTTGTTTAGCGTGAGCTGGTCGCAATCGGGTTTTCCTTTTGTTCCTGATTTGGAACAATGCAAACGCGTAGCAAAAGGAAAACCAAGACACTGCAAGACGATCAAAAATTGGTCTTCTGGTACGGAACTTTGAGCAGTGCCACTTCTATTTATTTTCTTGGCCGTAATTTTTATCCAGCTGTCATACACATCGCGCGCTTCGTTCACAGTGAACTACATCTCGAGAACATACATTGCGGAATGTAAGTTTTAACATTTTGTGCTTAAAATTCTCGGAGAATTTAACAGACGATGGTACGGAGTCGGCGTATTTTAACATTTTGTCCTAAACATTTTTATAAAAAGGAAATACAAAATGTGTAATGTGCAAAGATGGGAGCGTATTGCACTCGTCAGGAACCAGGGGCCGCATTCACGAAACTTGCGTACCAACAAAAATGTTCGTAAGTATGACTTACGCACACTATCTCGCTCAAGATAGTATGCGTAAGTCATTGTTCTGATGCATAAGTCATACTTACGAACATTTTTGTTCGTACAACGCAAGTTTCGTGAATACGGCCCCAGATCAACTGGTTTATTAGTTTACGCAATCAATTTTAGCAAGGGGGGTTTCATAACCCCCCGATTATTCATTAATTGTTCTGTAATCGGATACTTCTTTGTTCTGTAGTCGGACAGTTGGCTTAACCAATCATAAGCAAGAGCGAAATTTAAATGCACCAATCAGCGCTACACTGATTTTCAGTGAAAAAAAAAAGAAAAAAAAAAGTGAGTTTGTGGCATCTCGAAAGGCGACTCCTTCCATTCCCAGAAATTTGTAATATTTATGATTAATTGGTAAGAGGACTTCCTGTTGTCCGATGTCGGTCTGTAATCATACTCGTGATTACGAAATCAGACTCCGCGAAGCGCGGTCGTCCATTTTCGGAATCACTCGTATGATTACAGACCGACATCGGACGACACGAAGTCCTGTTACCATCATTAATAAATAATTTATTTCACGAAATGTCTTTCAATACGGCTGTGTTTTTACTTGTCAGTTACATTCTTTCTCGCAGGCTCGAAAAAACAAAACGGACTTGTAAAAATACTCCGCCATATTACACTTCTTCCCGGGTAATAACCTCTTTAGTCTTATGTGGCGTACGATTCTCTAATTGAACCATTTTTTAGCACCCGAGTTACGAAACTGAGCATAACTTTTATGGAATACAGCGATCGATCCATTGTTTGCGCATGGTGTAAATATCTTGAACATGAACTTAATATTTTAAAGATTTTAATTTGCGGACACGTCCGTTTCGACTACCTTCTTTATATACAATGATTTTCTATATCAATGAATTCATTGACTCGATTTGCTTATAGTTTAAAAACTAGTATAATGTAGTATTATAGTTGTAGGTAGTATAAGTAACTATTTACACGACCTCACAAGCTATAACCATTAATAAATATTGTGTTTAAATAAAGGCCTTCTGGCCTCTCTAATGAACTGTTCGTGAGTACAAACACGGCGGCCATAGTCTGTCAAATATCAAAAGTCTATTTAGTCGAGTAGTTATTAAAAAGGCATAAAGCTTGTCATTCACATTGACACCGACAAAGTAGATCTACTTTGTTATTGGTTTTTAAAATGATTAAATTAGTTCAATTCAGGTGTCAGAGTAGCAGGAGTCCAACACTTCACCATCTTTCTAAAAGCGGAGCAACAAAGCAACAACCCTGTTGACGACACAAGGATAGCAACTTCGGCGATTACAGATCACTGATAGCAAAGGTATTCAACGATTAAGTTATCGACGTAATCGCGAAAGCAAAGTGACTCAGTTTCTATAAATTTAAAAAAAGACGCAAAAATAGAGTGTCGAGAAATATGACCATCACCAAATCGCGGAATTAAAGTGTCGCGAAAATAAAATACAATAAGGGTTAGGTTAGGTAGGGTTTAAATGTTTTAAGTTAGTATTTTTACAAAATAAAAACCTTCTTTCAAACAGGTGCCAGAGCAGCAGAAGTCCAACGCTTCCTCATCTTCTGAGTGCAACACAACATCTGAAAACACACGCACAGACTTTGGGCGATTACAAATCACAAGACGTTTTCAATCATCTAACATCCTTGAAGAGTTCACAACTCATACGTTTATTGTTAAATCAATCAAACGGGAAATCCCACCGCTAGAGATCCGTAGAGTGAAACAATATGGTGCCCACTTCGGAGTCGTAGTTCACCAACATGACGAGCGTTCACAACAACACGACAACAAAGCCACCCAATTCACAGTTTTGCTTTACTTTCCCGAAAGTTTCTTTTGAGACTTTAAACAGTTCTGTTCCATACCTCGTGAACGCTGGTTTGAACGTACCACTGGCCATTGTAACAACATTCGCAAACCTTTTGGTTCTGTTAGCAATGCGTCACGTCACATCAATTCGCTTGCCGTCCAAACTTCTGCTCTGCTCTCTTGTGCTGACAGATCTTGGCGCCGGTTTAGTTGTCCAGCCTCAGTTTATTGCTTTTCTCTCCTCGAAAGCTATTAATCCTAACATTCCTTACCAATGTTCCTCGTTTTCTTCCTTATATTTTACCGGGTCCTTGTTCTCCTGTGCTTCGTTGCTCACTACGACAGCGTTAAGTCTGGACCGATACACTGCCCTGTTTTTTCATCTCAGATATCAACAGATTGTGACGACCAGGCGAGTTTGTGTAGTCCTTACCTTCATCTGGTCGTTATCACTATTTGTAGCATTCTCAAATTTCTGGGACAGGGTACTGAGTATAGTTCTTTGGATGAGTGGCGTTTTTATTTGTTTGCTCGTCATTTCTGTGTCATACATCAAGATATACCGACGTTTGCGAGGTCAGCACGGCCAACAGATTCAACCTCAAGCCAACGACCAAGCTCAACAACAGGAGGGAAGCACACTGAACATGGAGAAGTACAAACGAACAGCATCTGCCATGATGTGGATCTACGTACTTTTCATCATATGTTACTTGCCTAACTTTGGCGTCACCTCAATCTTCTCAGCCGTCGGAAACAACGCTCTTACTTTGTGCGTTTGGGAATTCACCTACACAGTTATTCTCCTGAACTCGTGTTTAAACCCGTTCTTCTACTGCTTGAGACTGCCTGAAATTCGAACTGAAGTTATGAAACAACTTCGATGTTGTCAAAACCCTCAGCAGTGAAGCAGTGAGATCAACTGATCAGTTAATGTTCGGAAAAAAAGAACGTCAAAACAGCAACCACAAGATAAGTTCACATGACTGATTTTAGAACTATGAAACTTGCAATTTAATTTAAAGAAAGCAGACTGTCGTGTAAAAGGTTTTCATAACAAGCTTTTAGTTTGAATTTCATACAGAGCGTTCAATAATTTGTTGCTTCTGTTGATTTAGTCTCTTTAAGCGGTCTTTCTCAGTTTAGCATGCAATTTTTATTAGGTAAAACTACAGCTGTTATCAGTATTTAATGTTTTCCACAACGGAAATTTAACATATTCCTTATTATGTGATTAAACAAATAAAGCGGTTCTCTAAAAGGGCTGTGTTTCCAAATATCTGCCTTTTTTGACGCTGATGACCTCAGGGAATACTAAGAGAAAACTGCACTGTTCAACTCTACTTTTCACTGAAGGGTAAGGAAGCTCAATTGAGATGCTAAAACGCAAAAACAATACGTAGAATGACTGTAAGAAATTCTAAACGATTAGAAAGTGAAATATAAGTAAGCAAATAAAATATATAGTACATGTGCGCAGATCCAGCATAAACTTAAATTCAAGTAAAATGATGGGTTATTGGCTTTTAGGTCCCATTGCTCAATAAATGTGAATGTTTTTAGTAAAATAGAGCTGTTTGCACCTCACAGCTGGCATCATCGGCCTCACTAAGGTGTTCGTGGCGGATTCGCATGCTAACGAAAAAAAAGTCATTCACGGCAAACAGAGACAGCGGACATGAAAAGTTATAAAGTTCAGTACAAAACATTATTTCTTGATGAACCTGAAACCATCGGCCGCCTCCTTGGACAAATATTAGGAACTTGATGCAAATGCTTTGTTTTTATCTGACCCTTATGCTAGCGGAACTGGCAAAATTATCTCTAATTTATAGGAAATAGATCAAAATGCGAAACTTGCATGCTACCTGTTATATCGACAACATTTTTTAGTTCCCTCGAAAAGGAATATTATTTCTATTTCCAGCGTGGGCATGGGCTGGCGAAAACATAAACGAAGCCCAAGTTTCGAGAGGTTTTATTTATTGAAGAACACGCCCATCCGCACTGCGAAAAAAAAAAACATCATCGTCACTTGTTTGCGTGAGCTGATCGCAATCGGGTTTGCTTTTGTTCCTGATTTGAACTTTGTGCTGCCATTTTTCAATTTTTCTACTTATCGCAAAACAGGTTGCTTTTGCAAGCTTTAATAGTTTACGTCATGAGAAGTTTTAACTTCCTGAAAAGCCTTCAATAACTCGTTCTTTTTGTATGTATACTGTTTGGTATGAGGCTTTTTTTTTTTCAACAATTCATAATTAAAATTATATTTATTATCACTATTTGTTGTTTTGCAGTAAGACAAGTTAAAAATGTTTCGTATTTCAGGATTCTAATAAGTTCACGCAGAGGAAGAGAAATACGTGCTGCACATAATGCACTAATTAAGAGGGTTTCCATTTTCAGCGTGGGCAGCTGGTGAAAAACCAATTAACTACCAATCTAGTGACCAACAACAGCCCACTTCTTGATCACACGGATTATCAAAACAAACTTACTTTTCAAGGATAGCGACTTCGGCGATTACAGATCACTGATAGCGAAGGTATTTAATGATTACGTTATTGACGCAATCGCGAACGCAAAGTGACTCAGTTTCTATGAACTTAACAAACTCGTGAAAATTGTGTGTCGCGAAATATGACCATCTCCAAACCGCGGATTTAAAGTGTCGCGAAAATAAAACACAGTAAGGATTAGCTTAGGTAGGGTAAATACATGTTTTAATTTAGTAGTTTTACAAAAATGAAAGCTTTCTTTCAAACAGGTGTCAGAGCAGCAGGAGTCCAACGCTTCCTCATCTTACTGAGTGCAACACAACATCTGACAACACACGTAGAGACTTTTGGCGATTACAGATCGCAAGAGCTTTTCAATCATCTAACATCTTTAAAGAATTCACAACTCATACGTTTATTGTTAAATCAGTCCGACGGGAAATTCCACCGCTAGAGATCCAATTAGAGTGAAACAAAATGGCACCCACTTCGGAGTCGTTGTTCACCAAGTCACCCAATCCACAGTTTTGCTTTACTTTCCTGAAAGTTGTTTTTGAGACTTTGGACAGTTCTGTTCCATACCTCGTGAACGCTGCTTTAAATGTCACACTGACCATCGCGACAACCTTCGCAAACCTTTTGGTTCTCCTAACAATGCGTCACGTCACATCAATACGCTTGCCATCCAAACTTCTGTTCTGCTCTCTTGTCCTGACAGATCTTGGCGCCGGTTTAGTTTCCCAGCTTCACTTGTCTGCTTTTCTCTTCATGAAAGGAATTAATCCTCACAGTGTTCACCGCTGTTCCTTGTTTTCTTCGCTTCATTTTACCGGGTCGTTGTTCTCCTGTGCTTCGTTGCTTACTATGACAGCGATAAGTCTGGACCGATACACTGCCCTGTTTTTCCATCTCAAATATCAACAGATTGTGACGACCAGGCGAGTTTATGCAGTCCTTACCTTCATCTGGTCGTTTTCACTATTTTACGCATTGTCATTTTTCTGGAACAGGGTATTGGGTATAGTTGTTAAGATAAGTGGCGTTTCTATTTGTTTACTCGTCATTTCTGTGTCCTATATCAAGATATACCGGCGTTTGCGAGGTCAGCACGGCCAACACGTTCAACCTCAAGCCAACGACCAAGCTCAACAACAGGAGGGAAGCACGCTGAACATGGCGAAGTACAAACGAACAGCATCTGCCATGATGTGGGTCTACGTACTTTTCATTATCTGTTACTTGCCTAACTTTTGCGCCGCCTTAATCTTCTCAGCCGTCGGATACACTGCTCTCACGCGGTGCATCTTGGAGTTCTCCCACACAGTTGTTCTACTGAACTCGTGTTTAAACCCGTTCTTCTACTGCTTGCGACTGCCTGAAATTCGGACTGAAGTCATGAAACAACTTCGACGATTATGTTGTCGAAACCCTCAGCAATGAAGCAGTAAGACCAACTGATCAGTTAATGTTCGAAAAAAAAAAAAAAAAAACGTGCAAACAACAACCACAAGATAAGTTCACATGACTGATTTTGGAACTATAAAACTTGCAGTTTATTTTAAAGAAAGCAGACTGTCGTGTAAAAAGTATTTATTGCGAGCTTTTAGTTTGTACTATAAAATAAGCGTTCAAAACTTGTTTCTGTTGATTTAGTCTCTTTAAGCAATTCTCTCTCAGTTTAGCAAGCAATTCTTGTTTGGTAAAATTATAGCTGTTATCAATATTTATCAATTTCACCATGGAAATTTAAAAAAATCCTTCTTAATATGTGAGTAAACAACTAAAACCGTTTTTAAAAAGGGCTGTGCTTCTAAATATATGCCGTTTTTGACGCTGATGACCTCAGGAAACATTAAAAGAAAACTGCACAGTTGAATTATACTTTTCACTGAAGTGTAAGGAAGCTTAACTACATAGTAAAACACAAACACAATACGTAGAATGACTGTAAAAAATTCTAAACGATCAGAAAGTTAAATATAAGGAAGGAATTAAAATATAAAACACATGTGCGCAGATCCACTAAAAAAAATAAAAAAAATAATGGGTTATTGGGTTTTAGGGGACATTGTTTAACAAATGTGAATATTTCTAGTAAAATAAAGCTGTTTGCATCTCGCTGGTATCATCGGCCTTACTAAGGTGTTTGTGACGATTCGTGCACTAACGAAAAAAAGAAGTCATTCACGGCAAATAGAGACAGCGGACATGAAAATTTATATAGCTCAGCACAAAACATCGGCCGCCTCCTTGGACAAACATTTGAAACTTCATGCAAATCTATTTGTTTTTACCTGACAGTTGCCCTTATGGTTGCGGAACTCGCAAAATTATCTCTAACTTATAGACAAATAGATCAAAATGAAAAACTTGCATGTCACCTGTTATATCGACAATATTTTTCATTTTGTCCTACAAAGTCAAAAATAGAATGACTTGCTTCTTATTTCGGGACTCTAAATTCACGCGCGAGCAAGAGAAATATATTGCACAACGTCTACGAATTAAGAGCATTTCCATTTCCAGCGTGAGCATGGGTTGGTGAAAACATAAATGAAGCCCCATTTGCGAGTGGTATTAATTATTGAAGAACACACCAACCCGCATTGAGAACAAATTATCATCGTCGCTTGTTTGCGTGAGCTGATCGCAATGTGAATAAAATACATTACTACACGACTTCACGTTTTCGAGTGCAAATAAAGGCCAAAACGAGTGCAAAGATGGGAGTGTATTGCACTCGTCAAAAGGCAGATCAAATGGTTTATCAGCTTACGTGATCAATTTTGGCAAGCAAAGTTTACGAACGCGTCATTTTTTTGTTCCATTTTTCGCGCGGATAGAAACGTTTGCCCCGCTTCGTTTGTCGTATAATAAACATCTTACCACAACACACTAGTTTCACAACACACTAGTTTTGCAATACGGCTGTCTTTTTACTCGTTAATTCTATTTTTTTCTCGCCTAAAGCAGGCTTGAAAAAATAAAACCGACTCGTAAAATTACTCCGCCGTATTGCACCTCTTCCCGTGTAATAACCACTTTGTATTTTCTGGCTTCTCATATTGCACTGCGCCGCCTAAGTCAGCTTGATTAGTAGTTTCGCGATCAATTTGCGAACCTGGTTTACACTGAAAATTGTCTCTAAAACAGGTGTGATCAGCTGCATTTTGTGATAAACGACGCAAAGTGTTTAACAACTTAAAATGTTTTATTGACATAAATGCCTTTGTTATTATGTAAAGAACCTTAGGTTATTCTCTGAATAAATACATCAACGGTTTTCAAAAAGGGTTGTGTTTCCAAATGTGTGCTGTTTTATACGCTGATGACCTCAGGGAATACTAACAGAAAACTGCACAGTTCAACTCTACTTTTCATGGAAATGCAAGAAATTCATGATCATGACGAGTTTTAAAAGAAGTAACATATGACCTGGGATGACCGTATGGTAGCCGCAAAACAAAACAAAAATGTGCGCTAATTCACCATAAAATAAAAGCAGTTTAAAATGAAGATGGGTTTTCCTTGTTCAGTAAAATAAGGCTGTTCACAATTAACTGGTATCACCGACAAGTCAAAGTGTTTGCGGCGGATTTATACATCAAAGAAATTTCATTCATGGCTATCAGAGAAAGCGGACATGGATAGTTATAAAGTTCAGCACAAAACAATCATTGTATGAAAAACTTAGAACCCTCCGGCGTCTCTTTGAAAAAAAAAAAAAAAAAAAACATTTGAAATATAAAACGGCTTTGTGATTACCTGACATTTGCCCTTATGCGGAACTCGCAAACAATTTTTTTTTTTCAAGAAAATCAATTAACAAAGTCGCTTGTTTCGTATTTCAGGATTCTAATAAGTTCACGCAGAGCGAGAGAAATACGTGCTGTACATAATGCACTAATTAAGAGGGTTTCCATTTTCAGTGTGAGCAGCTGGTGAAAAACCAATTAACTACCAATCTAGTGACCAACAACAGCCCACTTCTTGATCACACGGATTATCAAAACAAACCTACTTTTCAAGGATAGCGACTTCGGCGATTACAGATCACCAATAAGAAAGGTATTTAATGATTAAGTTATCGACACAATCGCGAAAATTAAGTGACTCAGTTTCTATAAACTTAACAAACTCGTGAAAATTGTGTGTCGCGAAATGTGACCATCTCCAAATCGCGGATTTAAAGTGTCGCGAAAATAAAACACAAAAAGGGTTACATTAGGTAGGGTAAATATATGTTTTAATTTAGTAGTTTTACAAAAATGAAAGCTTTTTTTTCAAACAGGTGTCAGAGTAGCAGGAGACCAACACTTCCTCATCTTACTGAGTGTACCACAACATCTGACAACACACGCACAGACTTTTGGCGATTACAGATCACAAGACGTTTTCAATCATCTAACGTCCTTGAAGAGTTCACAACTCATACGTTTATTGTTAAATCAGTCAAACAGGAAATCCCACCGCTAGAGATCCAAGTAGAGTGAAACAATATGGCACCCACTTCGGAGTCATTGTTCACCAACATGGCGAGCGTTCACAACAACACGACAACAAAGCCATACAATCCACAGTTTTGCTTTACTTTTTCGAAAGTATTTTTTGAGACTTTGGACAGTTCTGTTCCATACCTCGTGAACGCTGCATTGAATGTGACACTGGCCATCGCGACAACCTTCGCAAACCTTTTGGTTCTCTTATCATTGCGTCACGTCATATTAATACGCTTGCCATCCAAGCTTCTGCTCTGCTCTCTTGTGCTTACAGATCTTGGTGCCGGTTTAGTTGTCCAGCCTCAGTTTTCTGCTTTTCTCTTCATGAAAGCAGCCAATCTTCACAGTGTTCACCACTGTTCCTTGTCTTATTCGACGTATTTTACCGGGTCGTTGTTCTCCTGTGCTTCATTGCTCACTATGACAGCGATAAGTCTGGACCGATACACCGCCCTGTTTTTTCATCTCAGATATCAACAGATTGTGACGACCAGGCGAGTTTGTGCAGTCCTTACCTTTATCTGGTCGTTTTCACTATTTTTCGCAGCGTCAATTTTCTGGAACAGGGTACTGAGGACAGTTGTTTGGAGGAGTGGCATTTGTATTTGTTTCCTCGTCATTTCTTCGTCCTACATCAGGATATACCGGCGTTTGCGAGGTCAGCACGACCAACATCTTAAACCTCAAGCCAACGACCAAGCTCAAGAACAGGAGGGAAGCACACTGAACATGGTGAAGTACAAACGAACAGCATCTGCCATGATGTGGATCTACGTACTTTTCATTATCTGTTACTTGCCTAACTTTTGCGTCAACTCAATCACCTCAGCCGTCGGATACACTGCTCTCACTCAGTGTATTTCGGAATTCTCCTACACAGTTGTTCTATTGAACTCGTGTTTAAACCCGTTCTTATACTGCTTGCGACTGCCTGAAATTCATACTGAAGTTATGAAACAACTTCGACGATTATGTTGTCGAAACCCTCAGCAGTGAAGCAGTGAGATCAACGTATCGGTTATTAATGTTCGGAAAAAAGGAACGTGAAAACAACCACAAGATAAGTTCACATGACTGATTTTTGAACTATGAAACTTGCAAACTAATTAAAGAAAGTTGACTGTCGTGTAGAAGGTTTTCAAAACAAGCTTTTAATTTGAATTTCATACAGAGTGTTCACTAATTTGTTGTTTCTGTTGATTTAGTCTCTTTAAGCAGTCTTTCTCAGTTTAGCATGCAATATTTATTAGGTAAAATTACAGTTGTAATCAGTATTTAATATTTTCCACAACGGAAATTTAACATATTCCTTATTATGTGATTTAACAAATAAAGCGGTTCTCTAAAAGGGCTGTAATTCCAAATATCTGCCTTTTTTGACGCTGATGACCTCATGAAATACTAAGAGAAAACTGCACTATTCAACTCTACTTTTCACGGAAGGGTAAGGAAGCTCAATTGAGATGCTAAAACGCAAAAACAATACGTAGAATGACTGTAAGAAATTCTACACGATTAGAAAGTGAAATATAAGTAAGCAAGTAAAATATATAGTACATGTGCACAGATCCAACATAAAATTAAATTCAAGTAAAATGATGGATTATTGGCTTTTAGGGAACATTGCTCAATAAATGTGAATGTTTTTAGTAAAATAGAGCTGTTTGCACCTCACAGCTGGCATCATCGGCCTCACTAAGGTGTTTGTGGCGGATTCGCACGCTAACGAAAAAAAAGTCATTCACGGCAAACAGAGACAGCGGACATGAAAAGTTATAAAGTTCAGTACAAAACATTATTTCTTGATGAACCTGGAACCATCGGCCGCCTCCTTGGACAAATATTAGGAACTTGATGCAAATGCTTTGTTTTTACCTGGCCCTTATGTTTGCGGAACTGGCAAAATTATCTCAAATTTATAGGAAATAGATCAAAATGCGAAACTTGCATGCTACCTGTTATATCGACAGCATTTTTTATTTTCCTCGAAAAGGAATATAAAATAGAGGTCTACGGAAAAAAGTCTACGAATTAAGAGCATTTCTATTTCCAGCGTGAGCATGGGTTGGTGAAAACATAAATGAAGCCCCATTTGCGAGTGGTATTAATTATTGAAGAACACACCAACCCGCATTGAGAACAAATTATCATCGTCGCTTGTTTGCGTGAGCTGATCGCAATGTGAATAAAATACATTACTACACGACTTCACGTTTTCGAGTGCAAATAAAGGCCAAAACGAGTGCAAAGATGGGAGTGTATTGCACTCGTCAAAAGGCAGATCAAATGGTTTATCAGCTTACGTGATCAATTTTGGCAAGCAAAGTTTACGAACGCGTCATTTTTTTTGTTCCATTTTGCGCGCGGATAGAAACGTTTGCCCCGCTTCGTTTGTCGTATAATAAACATTTTACCACAACACACTAGTTTTGCAATACGGCTGTCTTTTTACTCGTTAATTCTATTTTTTTCTCGCCTAAAGCAGGCTTGAAAAAATAAAACCGACTCGTAAAAATACTCCGCCGTATTGCACCTCTTCCCGTGTAATAACCTCTTTATATTTTCTGACTTCTCATACTGCACAGCGCCGCCTAAGTCAGCTTGATTAGTAGTTTCGCGATCAATTTGCGAACCTGGTTTACACTGAAAATTGTCTCTAAAGCAGGTGTGATCAGCTGCATTTTGTGATAAACGACGCATAGTGTTTAAACAACTTAAAATGTTTTATTGACATAAATGCCTTTGTTATTATGTAAAGAACCTTAGGTTATTCTCTGAATAAATACATCAACGGTTTTCAAAAAGGGTTGTGTTTCCAAATGTGTGCTGTTTTATACGCTGATGACCTCAGGGAATACTAACAGAAAACTGCACAGTTCAACTCTACTTTTCATGGAAATGCAAGAAACTCATGATCATGACGATTTTAAAAGAAATAACATATGACCTAGTATGACCGTATGGTAGCCGCAAAACAAAACAAAAATGTGCGCTAATTCACCATAAAATAAAAGCAGTTTAAAATGAAGATGGGTTTTCCTTGTTCAGTAAAATAAGGCTGTTCACAATTAACTGGTATCACCGACAAGTCAAGGTGTTTGTGGCGGATTTATACATTAAAGAAATTTCATTCATGGCTATCAGAGAAAGCGGACATGGATAGTTATAAAGTTCAGCAAAAACAATTCTTATATGAAAAACTTGAAATGCAAATGCTTTGTGATTACCTGACAGTTGCCCTTTTGCATGCCGAACTCGCAAACGAATATCTTTTTTCAAGAAAATCAATTAACAAAGTCGCTTGTTTCGTATTTCAGGATTCTAATAAGTTCACGCAGAGGGAGAGAAATACGTTGCACATAATGCACTAATCAAGAGGGTTTCCATTTTCAGTGTGAGCAGCTGGTGAAAAACCAATTAACTACCAATCTAGTGACCAACAACAGCCCACTTCTTGATCACACGGATTATCAAAACAAACCTACTTTTCAAGGATAGCGACTTCGGCGATTACATTAATAGCAAAGTTATTTAATGATTAAGTTATCGACACAATCGCGAAAATTAAGTGACTCAGTTTCTATGAACCAAACTCGTGAAAATTGTGTGTCGCGAAATATGACCATCCCTAAATCGCGGATTCAAAGTGTCGCGAAAATAAAACACAACAAGGGTTAGGTTAGGTAGGGTAAATACATGTTTTAAATTAGTAGTTTTACAAAAATGAAAGCTTTTTTTCAAGCAGGTGTCAGAGTAGCAGGAGTCTAATACTTCCTCATCTTACTGAGTGCAACACAACATCTGACAACACACGCAGAGACTTTTGGCGATTACAGATCACAAGACGTTTTCAATCATCTAACATCTTTGAAGAGTTCACAACTCATACGTTTATTGTTGAACCAGTCCCACGGGAAATCCTATCGCTACAGATCCAAGTAGAGTGAAACAGAATGGCACCCACCTCGGAGTCGTTGTTCTCCAACATGACGAGCGTTCACATCAGCACGACAACAAAGCCACACAATCCACAATTTTGTCCTCCTTTCCCGAATGCTGCTTTTGAGACTTTGGACAGTTCGATTCCATATTTCGTCAACGCTTCTTTGAATGTGCCACTGGCCATCGCGACAATCTTCGCAAACCTTTTGGTTCTGTTAGCAATGCGTCACGTCACATCAATTCGCTTTCCGTCCAAGCTTCTGCTCTGCTCTCTTGTGCTGACAGATCTTGGTGCCGGTTTAGTTGTCCAGCCTCAGTTTATTGCTTTTCTCTTTGTGAAAGTAACTAATCCTCACAGTGTTCACCATTGTTCCTTGTTTTCTTCTTCGTATTTTACCGGGTCGTTGTTCGTCTATGCTTCGGTACTCACTATAACAGTGATTAGTCTGGACCGATACACTGCCCTGTTTTTTCATCTCAGATATCAACAGATTGTAACGACCAGGCGAGTTTGTGTAGTCCTTACCTTTATCTGGTCGTTATCACTATTTTGCGCATTGTTAACTTTCTGGAACAGGGTATTGGGTACAGTTGTTTGGAGGAGTGGCATTGCTGTTTGTTTCCTTGTCATTTCTACGGCCTACATCAAGATATACCGGCGTTTGCGAGGTCAGCACGGCCAACGGGTTCAACCTCAAGCCAACGACCAAGCTCAACAACACAAGGGAAGCCCACTGAACATTGCGAAGTACAAACGAACAGCATCTGCCATGATGTGGATCTACGTACTTTTCATTATCTGCTACTTGCCTATTTTTTGCGCCGCCCCAATCTTCTCAGCCGTCGGAAACACTGCTCTCACTCGGTGCATTTGGGGATTCTCCTACACAGTTATTTTACTGAACTCGTGTTTAAACCCGTTCTTCTATTGCTTGAGACTGCCTGAAATTCGAACTGAAGTTATGAAACAACTTCGACGATTATGTCGTCGAAACCCTCAGCAGTGAAGCAGTGAGATCAACTGATCAGTTAATGTTCGGAAAAAAGAACGTGAAAACAACAACCACAAGATAAGTTCACATGACTGATTTTAGAAATATAAAACTTGTAAATTAATTTAAAGAAAGCAGACTGTCGCGTAGAAGGTTTACAAAACGAGCTTTTAATTTGAATTTCATACAGAGCGTTCAATAATTTTTTGTTTCTGTTGATTTAGTCTCTTTAAGCGGTCTTTCTCAGTTTAGCATGCAATTTTTATTAGGTAAAATTACAGCTGTTATCAGTATTTTACTGTTCTCTGCAACGAAAATTTAAGAAATTCCTTATTTTGAGTAAACAAAGAAAGTGGTTCTCTAAAAGGGCTGTGTTTCCAAATATATGCCTTTTTGACGCTGATGACCTCAGGAAATACTAACAGAAAACTGCACACTTCAACTCTACTTTTCACGGAAGTATAATGAAGCTCAACTGACATGGTAAAACACAAAGACAATAATTATGCAGAATGACTAAGAAGTTCAAAGCGATTAGAAAGTGAAGTATAAGGAAGGAAGTAAATATAAAATACATGTGCGCAGATCCACAATAAAGTTAAATTCAAATAAGATGATGGGTTATTGCCTTTTAGGGAACATTGCTCAACAAATGTGAATATGTTTAGTAAAATAAAGCCGTTTGCACCTCACTGGTATTATCGGCAAGTTAATAAGGTGTTTGTGGCGGATCGTGCACTAACGAAAAAACTGAATGTCATTCACGGCAAACAGAGACAGCGGATATAAAATGATATAAAGTTCGGTACAAAACCTTTTTCTATTGATGAGCCTAGAACCATCGGCCGCCTCCTTGGACAAACATTTAGAACTTGATGCAAATGCTTTGTTTTACCTGACAGTTGCCCTTATGGTTGCGGAACTTGTAGAATTATCTCGAATTTATAAACAAATAGATCTAAATGAGAAACTTGCATATAAACTGTTATATCGACAGCAATTTTCATTTTGTTCCACAAAGTCAAAAGTTAATAAACTCACATATTTCATATTTCGGGATTGTAAATTCACGCAAGCAAGAGAAATATATTGCACAAAGTATACAAATCAAGAGGATTTCTATTTCCAGCTAGAGCACGAGCTGGTGAAGGCACAAACGAAGTCTCAGAGAATTTAACAGACGACGGTACGAAGTCGGCGTAATTTAACATTTTGCCTTAAACATTACAGAGAAATTACAAAATCAAATCAAAATTCCCTCATCCTGGTTTGCTCAACTCTTCAATTCTACTTGACATATAGCAAAACATTTGACCCATTGTCTTTATCGCTTATCAGTAGCATCATATTGAGAAACGACACGGCGTCACGATTAGTACCCACCGCAGGCTCGGGGAATCAACTTTTCATTAATGTAATAAATACACCGCCCGCCTCTCTAGGTTCGTCTTATTAAACTTAAATACGGTAGTCTCCTTGCACGATTGGGTCACATGACCCAAAATTCACTACGGGACTAAACATCCATCACTTCAGGATTTATAAGAGCCGGAAATGAGAAAAATATATAGATATGCAAAATGTCGGGTTTATAAATGCAATTAAGGCACCGACGCTTTAAAGTTCCAAATTATAGAATTTTTAAAGAAAACGTTGCGATTAAGCAAGGACATGCTAGCCCGTAGGTATTTCTGAATTTTTGAGTGCTGCGAAAATTGACGTATATTATGCTGGAAAAAACCCCAACAGTGAAGTGGTGAGATGTACTGATCTTAGGAAAAAAAAGAACATTTATAGAAATCGATCGGAAGTTACAGCAACCACAAGATAAGTACACATGTCTGATTCTGGAAGTGTGAAACTTGTATCTTATTAGAAAAGCAGACTCGTCGTGAAACAGGTTGCTATTGCAAGTTTTAGGTTAGTTCCAAGTTACGGGAAGTTTCACCTTCCTGAAGAGTGTTTAATAACTCGTTCATTCTTTATGTATACTTTATGAAGCTTTTTTCCAGTTTAGCAATTCTTAATTAAAATTATATTATGAACATGTTTAATAGATTATTTAGATTATTTATGGCGGCCGAAAAACCCTGTAACGCCACTTCCCGGCTCTGTTTGTCGCTTCGTCCACCTTCCATACAACAACCAACAGCAACAGCAACAGCAACAACAGCAGGTTATTCCAGTGTACTATTAATACATGAAAGCTTATCTTTTTTATACGTTTTTGATTTCGTATACGCAAAAGCTCATCTTTTCTAAACACGAAACAAGTGAACCGTAATAGTTATAGATCTTATTAACCGAGCGCGCGGTCCGTACAGTAAGTTATGGACCGAGTTCTTTTCGTCGCCAATAAGGCAAAGCAAACAAGGTTAATAAGATCAGTTATAGACCGGTAAAATTGACCAATCAGAACGTGCGTAAAATCAACTTGTGGTCCGTACAGGAAAGTATGGACCGGTAAATTAACCAATCGTAGCGTGCGTAGTATCAGTGCCATATAATAAATTTTCTTATTCAGTGTTTTTGTGGAGTAAAATGAAAATTGTTGATAACAGGTGATATGTAAGTTTAATGTTTTGACCAGTTTGCTTATGAATTTGGGTTAATGCATTTTATGTACTTTGTTTATGCGAATGGCTGTTTTTAGGAACCATAGATCATTAGGTAGTTTTTCTTTGAAAATTAATGCGTAACGAGTTCCGCAAGCATAAGAAACTGTCAGGAAAATGCGAAATGAAGTTTCAAATATTCGTTCCAAGAGGCGGCCGAGTTTTGTAAGTTCGTCATTAAATTTCTTTGTACAGAACTTCATAATAATACTTATTATATGGCACTGATACTACGCACGCTACGATTGGTTAATTTACCGGTCCATACTTTCCTGTACGGACCGCAAATTGATTTTACGCACGTTCTGATTGGTCAATTTCACTGGTCCATAACTTACTGTACGGACCGCAAAATCAGTTTGCACATGTGGATCGCAAATGATTACTCGAAAAGTTGCTAAATGTTTATCATAAAAGGCCCAGAAGTGCAATGGGAAGTTTAAACGTTCCGGATACTCACTGCTAAGTTATGATGATCGGGGAAAGCTTACAATCTTGGAAAATGACCGTCACGAAGAAGGAAAACATCTGAGGAAAAAATTGCTTGCGACCTCAGCCGTCATTGACAACAAGTGCTGCAGAGTATGGAGGGTTGTTTCACCCCTGTGTTAAAATTTGCACACTTGCCAGGAAGAAAGTGGAAAGCGAACAATCACCGTGAACAGTTATGACTAAAACCGTGCAAGAATCAAGTTTTGCAGACATGTTTGCTCGTCATGGCGCACTGTGAGGACTGTAAATATATTTTTCACAATACACGAGAACTCTGTATTTCGAAATCATTGACTGGGACAAAGACGCCGTGGTGATTTGAGGACGTTTATTTTGCTGGAAGAAACCTAAACGCTCCACGAGGAAGCAGGAAAATTAAGCGGTGAGTTTTGAATAATATAACTTTCAACGGTGTGTCGGTCGCAGTTTGTGATGAAATTATTGTGTGTAGTGCCATCACAGGCGGCCCAATCGTGTGGGTCATTATAAGGGAATAGTATGGAGAATATCACTCGATCGCTAAACTGTGATTTTAACAGGAATAATAAAGCTTTATTACACTGACCTTGTTCATATGTGTAATTTATTGCTTCTTGTGGTGTTATTTTGGCGCTAGAGCGTCTCTAGACGGGATTTCGTCGTTTTCTTCCCCTCCAGTAATAAAAATGAGAAGGCTGGAGACTGTGATTTCAAACCGTTCCCACTCGCAGCTCGATAAATTCCAATCGGAGGTCCAAATCTCCACGAAACTGCCAGCAGCCTAAAGAAATGTAAATTTACTTCTCAAATAATGTCTTCCGAAGTGGAAACGGTCATCAGAGTGGCTCTCAAGGCCCGATTTTTTTGAGCCAAACCGGCGATTTGAACGATGTCAACTGTCTTGGACCTCGCATGCATGACACCAACACGGCTTCGTGGCCGCCCCTCCAAGACTCACCCCGGGAGGGTACGGTGTCTTTTGCGCCGCGCCAGCAAAAACTTTCCAGAGTCCCCACAGAGTCCCCTGCAACTAATTACTCGTCTACTCGACCGGGAAAAGCATTTCTTGGAGGGAAAACTTTTGCTCTCGACATCATTCGACTGTGAATGGTCGCTGGGAACAAAAGAGTGTCATTCACCTACCTGTGGGGACTCTGGAAAGTTTTTGCTGGAGCGGCGCAAAAGACCACGGAGATAAGACTGCAGTTTTTTTAAATCTTAGTGAGCGAGCAAGGGCGAGTTCGAGTCGTTCACCGAATAAAGTTCACTGCAGTGTCGTTGTTTGACACAAGCTATCGGCCATTCCATTCAGCTCAGAACAAATTAGTATTTATCTAGGCAGTTAGTTCGACAGACGCTTATTTTCTTTCAAGATTTACAAATCGGTAGAATTGTAAGCTGTTAACTAAATTTGTTGTGAAAACAAACGTGCGTAATTCATGCTTGATCGCGATTGATGTTGTTGAATGAACGAGACGAGTACTCCTTGGGGCCTTGTTTTATGTTTGCCGAAAGATCTAAAGCCATATAATAAATATCTTATAAACCTCGTTTGCTTGGTCCGTACCGTAAGTTATGGATCCTCGTTTTTTTTCGTCGCCTTATGGCCCTCGCGCAAAGCGCGCTCGGGCCATAAGGCGACGAAACAAACTCGGTCCATAACTTATTGTACGGACCGCGCGCTCGGTTAATAAGATCTATTATTATATACATACTGAGACATACTCACGAAAAAGCCATATCGTAAAATTTCGTACGCAAATGAGTTCTAGCCAATGAGAGGCCGCGAACGACGCTTTTCACACGTGAAAAAAATCGTTCGTCCAATCACAAGCTGCGAACGACGATTTTTCACTACTTTTAAAGGGTTTCCCGGTCCCATCATAAATGTCTCAGTATGTATATAATAAACAGAAAACATCATGGAAAGTGCTTTGTACAGTTTTTATTCACTCGTTGTTTCGTATCATAAAACTCACTCGCTCGCAAAGCCTCGCTCGTTCGTTTTATGATACTTCACAACTCGTGAATAAAAACCGTACGCGCGCACTTTCCATGAAGTAATCTCTATTTTTTATATCCGCGTAACAGACTGTTCGACAAGTGACGGAAGAAGAGTGACTAATTAGTGCTCTCATAGATCAGTTTTTATTTTTCACAAATCCGCCCGACACAATCATCTTGATAACTTGCCAGTTACACACTGTGATGTATTTTACCGAGAAATATCTCTATTTGTTGAACATTATTCCCTAAAAACATTAATTTTAATGAATATTATTTCACGGTGGATCAGGGCACATTTTTTTATTCCCTTTAAACCTCTTCTGGTTTCTCCGCAATAATTGTGTCACATATCCAGTGTCTAAAATAAGTTGCTAGCAAAACAAAACAAAAAAATGTGCGCTAATTCACTGTCAAATAAAAACAGATTAAAATGAAGATGGGTTCGCTGTTCAGTAAAATAAGGCTGTTCATAACTAACTGGTAT
This sequence comes from Plumapathes pennacea, assembly GCA_964036295.1. NCBI lineage: Eukaryota > Metazoa > Cnidaria > Anthozoa > Antipatharia > Myriopathidae > Plumapathes > Plumapathes pennacea. The sequence continues at coordinate 10,465,287 of OZ038473.1, read as the reverse complement.
CGCCGGCAAGTCAATGTGTTTGTGGCGGATTTATAGAACAAAAAATGTCATTCACGACTATCAGGGACAGCGGACATGGATAGTTATAAAGTTCAGCACAAAACAATTCTTGTATGAAAAACTTAGGACCCTTCGCCGCCTCTTTGGAAAAAAAAAATGAAATGCAAATAGATTTCTGATCACCTAGGGCAGTGTTGCCTTTATGCCTGCGGAACTCGCAAACGAATATTGTTTTCAACAAAATAAATTAACAAAGTCGCTTGTTTCGTATTTCAGGATTCTAACTTCACGCAGAGCGAAATACGTTGCACAAAGGTGCTAATCAAGAGGGTTTCCATTTTCTGCGTGAGAACAAGCTGGTGAAAAACTAATTAACTACCAATCTATAGTGACCAACAACAGCCTACTTCTTGATCAACCGGATGATCAAAACTCTGTGAAAATTGAAGAAAGTATAGTATGAGCGTTGGGATAAAAATTTCATTTTCCATGTGTTCGAGGGGGTTGTTGAAAAATTCAAGATTACTAATATTGCAGCAATTCATGTAAGTGAATAGACTATTCTCTCAAAAACAACAATCGATCAATTTTAATGGTTTTTTTTGAAATTTGTTGTTAGGGATTGAGTAAGAAAATAAGCGATAATCAAACAGTTAATTTTACTACTCAATGTTCAACAGGGCCACCTGGCCTGACTGCTAAATTACCTGCCTAACTTGTGTAGGTACCGAGTACATTATTCACTTATAGTCAATAATTCCTGTGCGAATGTGTCTGGTTACACATGTAGTCTTTTTTGTTAACGAGATCGGCTATTTGCTTATTTGCTTAGTTCCCTGTTCAGTAAAATAAGGCTGTTCACAACTAACTGGTATATCACCGGCAACTCAACGTGTTTGTGGCGGATTCATCAGTAGAACAAAAAAATGTCATTCATGGCTATCAGAGAATGCGGACATGGATAGTTATAAAGTTCAGCACAAAACAATTCTTGTATGAAAAACTTAGAACCTTCCGCCGCCTCCTTGGAAAAAAGTACATTTATTATAATAATGCAAATGGCTTTGTGATTACCTAGGACAGTGTTCCCTTTATGCCTGCGGAACTCGCAAAGGAATACTTTTTTCAACAAAGTCAATTAACAAAAAAGTCGCTTGTTTCGTATTTCAGGATTCTAACTTCACGCAGAGCGAAATACGTTGCACATAATGTGCTAATCAAGAGGGTTTCCACCTTCAGCGTGAGCATGGACTAGTGAAAAACCAATTAACTACCAATCTATAGTGACCAACAATAGCCTACTTCTTAATCACCCGTATGATCGAAACAAACCTACTTTTCAAACGGGTAGGTAAATACATGTTTTAATTTAGTATTTTTACAAAAATGAAAGCTTTCTTCCAAACAGGTGTCAGAGTAGCAGGAGTCCAACACTTCCTCATCTTACTGAGTGCAACACAACGTCTGACAACACACGCACAGACTTTTGGCGATTATAGATCACAAGAAGTTTTCAATCATCCAACATCTTTGAAGAGTTCACGACTCACATTGTTAGATCAGTCCCGCGGGAAATCTCACCACTAGAGATCCAAGTAGTGTGAAACATATGGCAACCACTTCGAGAGCCATTGTTCACCAACATGACGAGCGTTCACAACAACACGACAACAAAACCACACAATCCACAGTTTTGCTTCACATTCCCGAATGCTGCTTTTGAGACTTTGGACACTTCTGTTCCATACCTCGTGAACGCTGCGTTGAATGTGACACTGGCAATCACGACAACCTTCGCAAACCTTTTGGTTCTGTTAGCAATGCGTCACGTCACCTCTATTCGTTTTCCGTCAAAGCTTCTGCTTTGCTCTCTTGTACTGACAGATCTTGGGGCCGGTTTAGTTTCCCAGCCTCAGTTTATTGCTCTTCTCTTCATGAAAGCAACTAATACTCACAGTGTTTACACTTGTTCCTTGCTTTCTTCAATTTATTTTACCGGGTCCTTGTTCTTCTATGGTTCGTTCCTCACTATGACAGCGATAAGTCTGGACCGATACACTGCCCTGTTTTCCCATCTCAGATATCAAGAGATTGTGACGACCAGGCGAGTTTGTGTAGTCCTTACCTTTATCTGGTCGTTTTCACTATTTACCGCATTGTCAATTTTCTGGAACTGGGTATTGACAATAATTGTTTGGAGGAGTGGCGTTTCTATTTGTTTCCCCGTCATTTCTGTGTCCTACATCAAGATATACCGGCGTTTGCGAGGTCATCACGGCCAACAGGTTCAACCTCAAGCCAACGACCAAGCTCAACAACAGGAGGGAAGCACACTGAACATGGCGAAGTACAAACAAACAGCATCTGCCATGATGTGGATCTACGTACTTTTCATTATCTGTTACTTGCCTAACTTTTGCGCCGCCCCAATCACCTTAGCCGTCGGACACACTGCTCTCACGCGGTGCATTTGGGAATTCTCCTTAACAGTTCTTCTACTGAACTCGTGTTTAAACCCGTTCTTCTACTGCTTGAGACTGCCTGAAATTCGGACTGAAGTTGTGAAACAACTTCGACGATTATGTTGTCGAAACCCTCAGCAGTGAAGCAGTGAGATCAACTGATCAGCTATTAATGTTCGGGAAAAAAGAACGTGAAAACGACAACCACAAGATAAGTTCACATGACTGATTTTGGAACTATGAAACTTGCAGTTTATTTTAAAGAAAGCAGACTGTCGTGTAAAAGGTTTTCATAACGTGCCTTTAGCTTGAATTTCATACAGAGCGTTCAATAATTTGTTGTTTCTGTTGATTTAGTCTCTTTAAGCGGTCTTTGTCAGTTTAGCATGCAATTTATTAGGTAAAATTACAGCGGGTATCAGTATTTAATGTTTTCCACAACGGAAATTTAAGAAATTCCTTATTATGCGAGTAAACAAATAGACGGTGCTCTAAAAGAGCTGTGTTTCCAAATATACGCATTATTTGACGCTGATGACCTCAGGAAATACTAAGAGAAAACTGCACTGTTCAACTCTACTTTTCACGGAAGGGTAAGGAAGCTCAATTGAGATGCTAAAACGCAAAAACAATACGTAGAATGACTGTAAGAAATTCTAAACGATTAGAAAGTGAAATATAAGTAAGCAAATAAAATATATAATATATGTGCGCAGATCCAACATAAAAATAAATTCAAGTAAAATGATGGGTTATTGGCTTGTAGGTCACATTGCTCAATAAATGTGAATGTTTTTTAGTAAAATAGAGCTGTTTGCACCTCACAGCTGGCATCATCGGCCTCACTAAGGTGTTTGTGGCGGATTCGCACGCTAACGAAAAAAAGTCATTCACGGCAAGCAGAGACAGCGGACATGAAAAGTTATAAAGTTCAGTACAAAACATTATTTCTTGATGAACCTGGAACCATCGGCCGCCTCCTTGGACAAATATTAGGAATTTGATGCAAATGCTTTGTTTTTATCTGACCCTTATGCTTGCGGAACTGGCAAAATTATCTCAAATTTATAGGAAATAGATCAAAATGCGAAACTTGCATGCTACCTGTTATATCGACAGCATTTTTTATTTTCCTCGAAAAGGAATATTATTTCTATTTCCAGCGTGAGCATGGGCTGGCGAAAACATAAACGAAGCCCAAGTTTCGAGGTTTTATTTATTGAAGAACACACCCATCCTCACTGCGAAAAAAAAAACATCATCGTCACTTGTTTGCGTAAGCTGATCGCAATCGGTTTTTGCTTTTGTTTCTGATTTGAACTTTGTGCTGCCATTTTTCAATTTTTCTACTTATCGCAAAACAGGTTGCTTCTGCAAGCTTAATAGTTTACGTCATGAGAAGTTTTAACTTCCTGAAAACCTTTCAATAACTCGTTCTTTTTGTATGTATACTGTTTAATATGAGGCTTTTTTTTTTTTTTTCACAATTCATAATTAAAATTATATTTCTTATCACTATTTGTTGTTTTGCAGTAAGACAAGTTAAAAATGTTATATTGCCATAATTTTCATGCCTTTGTTATTATGTAAGCAACATTAGGTTATTCCTCTGAATAAACACATCAAACGGTTTTCAAAAAGGGTTGTGCTTCCAAATGTCTGCTGATTTTTACGCTGATGACCTCAGGAGAGACTGACAGAAAACTGCACAGTTCACATTGTCTTTTCATGGAAGTACATGGAAGTCAAGATCGCGATGAGGTTTAAACGAAATAAACTATGACCTGGGGTGACCGTAGAAAAGAGCGTTGATTCACCATAAAATAAAAACAGAAGATGGGTGTTTGGCTTTTAGGGAACAATGCTGAAGAATTGTGAACATTTCTCAGTAAAATATAAGGCTGCTTTCACCTCACTGGTGTTATCAGGAAGTTACCAAGGCTTTGTGGCAGATTCGTGCAACAAAAAAAATGTCATTCATGGCTAACAGAGAAAGCGGACACGAATAGATATAAATTGCTGTCAATTTTTTTGACGTATTGCCAAACCGCACCTCATCTCCGCGAACTCACATCAATCTCCCGCCTCCGCATCTCATCTCCGCGAACTCACGTCAATTTCCCGCCTCCGCACCTCATCTGCCGCAAACTCACGTCAATTTCCCGCCTCTGCACCCCATCTCCCGCTAACTAACGTCAATCTCCCGCCTCTGCACCTCATCTCCGCGAACTCACATGAATTTCCCGCCTCCGCACCTCATCTCCCGCAAACTCACGTCAATCTCCCGCCTCTGCACCTCATCTCCGCGAACTCACATGAATTTCCCGCCTCCGCACCTCATCTCCCGCAAACTCACATCAATCTCCCGGGAGCTTTAGTTTAGTTCTAGGTCATGAGAAGTTTTAACTTCCTGAAGAGCGTTCAATAACTCGTTCTTTTTGTATGTATACATTATGAGGATGTTTTTCAGTTCAGCGATTCTTAATTGAAATTATATTTTTTATCATTATTTGTCGGTTTTTACTAAGATTTTTACTCATTCATTCCGAAAGCCGCTATACTTGCAGTGTTTAGAGTACAGTTTGCTGGCAGCTCGAATAACAAACAAGTCCGCTCGGCAAACATTTCCATCTCCTTCGCTTATGGTGATTGTTTACATTCTTCGACGGATCACTTTGCTTCTCCAGACCCGCATTGTCTGTTATAGTTCAAGGTGAATCTCACGTTGTTTTGAAGCGGCGACTTGAAGCGTTCATCTTCAACAATTGTACCGTTCAAAACATTTACATCGTTACGAATTCCAAAGTCAACGAAGGCTGCTGGCTTTCACCACGCCAGGTTAACAGTACTTTCAGTGTTTTCGTCGGTTAAACGACAACTTTTTCATCGACACTCATCAACTTTTAGCTGGCAGAAATGTTAGTAAGTTGTGGCGTGTTTTCAATCATCCAATGAGAGAGTTTGTTTTGCCTTTTGCGCGTCGAAAGAGAATTTTGCATTCAATCAGAAATGAAAATTTGTTTTCGCTCGTAATTTCGTGTGTCTATGTTATATAAGAATTGGTTCATGCTTTTAGCTGTGCATCTATCGAGTTATAGATGCACTTGGGAAGTTGGGAGAGCACTCGTGAAGCTAGAGTTGCTCTCGGCTACGCCTCGAGCAACTCTTACGCTTCTCTCGTGCTCTCCCAACTTCCCGCGTGCATCCATAACTCGATAGACGCACGCTAAGCATGAACCAATTCTTAAATATATATATATATATATATATATATATATATATATATATATATATATATATATATATATATATATATATATATATATATATATATATATATATATATATATATATATATATATACACACACATACAGTCGTAATTTTGTCTGTTTCTCCAGTATATATATGACTGGGATGGCTGTAAGGTAACAAAACATAAAAGAAAAAAAGAAAAAACGTGCGCTGATTCGCCTTAAATTATAAACAGTTTAAAATGAAGATGGGTTCCTGGGAAGTTTAGTACAAAGAATATTTATTGGCGAACTTAAAACCCTCGGCTCCCTATTTGGACGAACATTTGAAAACAGAAATAGAGATTTCTGATAACCTGGCAGTTTCTTATACTTGCGGAACTCTTAACGAAGAAAACCAAATGAAAGAAATTCGCTGTGAAATTTCGTACTTCCTTGCTTTCAAAGGAAGGCAAAAACGCATAGAAAAGATGCACTTTCAAATAGTACACTGGCAATAAACTGCTGTTGGTCTTTGTATGGTATTTATTTTCTGGCTTCTCACAATGCACAGTGCCACCTCAGCTTCATCAGTAGTTTTGTGATCACTTTGTGAACCTGGTTTACACTGAAAATTATCTCTGAAACAGGTGTGATCTGCGGCGTTTTGTGATAAACGACGCATTGTGTTTAAACAACTTAAAATGTCTTATTGACATAAATGCCTTTGTTATTATGTAAAGAACCTTAGGTTATTCTCTGAATAAATACATCAACGGTTTTCAAAAAGGGTCGTGTTTCCAAATGTCTGCTGTTTTATACGCTGATGACCTCAGGGAATACTAACAGAAAACTGCACAGTTCAACTCTACTTTTCATGGAAATGCAAGAAATTCATGATCATGACGAGTTTTAAAAGAAATAACATATGACCTAGTATGACCGTATGGTAGCCGCAAAACAAAACAAAAATGTGCGCTAATTCACTGTCAAATAAAAACAGTTTAAAACGAAGATGGGTTTTCCTTGTTCAGTAAAATATGGCTGTTCACAACTAACTGGTATCATCGACAAGCCAAGGTGTTTGTGGCGGATTTATACATCAAAAAAATGTCATTCACCGCTATCAGAGAAAGCGGACATGGATAGTTATAAAGTTCAGCACAAAACAATTCTTGTATAAAAAACTTAGAACCCTCCGGCGCCTCTTTGAAAAAAAAAAAAAACAAAAAACATTTGAAATATAAACGGCTTTGTGATTACCTGACATTTGCCCTTATGCGGAACTCGCAAACGAATATTTTTTTTTTTCAGGAAAATCAATTAACAAATCGCTTGTTTCGTATTTCAGGATTCTAATAAGTTCACGCAGAGGGAGAGAAATACGTGCTGCACATAATGCACTAATTAAGAGGGTTTCCATTTTCAGCTTGAGCAGCTGGTGAAAAACTAATTAACTACCAATCTAGTGAACAACAACAGCCTACTTCTTGATCACACGGTTTATCAAAACAAACCCACTTTTCAAGGATAGCGACTTCGGCGATTACAGATCACTGATAGCAAAGGTATTCAATGATTAAGTTATATCGACGCAATAGCGAAAGCAAAGTGACTCAGTTTCTATGAACTTAACAAACTCGTGAAAATAGAGTGTCGCGAAATGTGACCATCTCCAAATCGCGGATTTAAAGTGTCGCGAAAATAAAACATATTAAGTGTTAGGTTAGGTAGGGTAAATATATGTTTTAATTTAGTAGTTTTACAAAAATGAAAGCTTTCTTTCAAACAGGTGTCAGAGCAGCAGGAGTCCAACGCTTCGTCATCTTACTGAGTGCAATACAACATCTGACAACACACGCACAGACTCTTGGCGATTGCAAATCACAAGAAGTTTTCAATCATCTAACATTTTTGAAGAGTTCTCAACTCATACGTTTATTGTTAAATCAGTCCCACGGGAAATCCCACCGCTAAAGATCCAAGTAGAGAGAAACAAAATGGCACCCACTTCGGAGTCGTTGTTCACCAACATGACGAGCGTTCACAACAACACGACAACAAAGCCACACAATTCACAGTTTTGTCCTTCTCTCCCGAAAGTTGTTTTTGAGACTTTGGACAGTTCTGTTCCATACCTCGTGAACGCTGCGTTGAATGTGACACTGGCCATCGCGACTACCTTCGCAAACTTTTTGGTTCTCTTATCATTGCGTCACGTCACATCAATTCGCTTGCCATCCAAGCTTCTGCTCTGCTCTCTTGTGCTGACAGATCTTGGTGCCGCTTTAGTTGTCCAGCCTCAGTTTTCTGCTTTTCTCTTCATGAAAGCAGCAAATTTCCACAGTGTTCACCACTGTTCCTTGTTTCATTCGACGTATTTTACCGGGTCGTTGTTCTCCTATGCTTCGTTGCTCACTATGACAGCGATAAGTCTGGACCGACACACTGCCCTGTTTTGCTATCTCCGATATCAACAGATTGTGAAGACCAGGCGAGTTTGTGCAGTACTTATCTTCATCTGGTCGTTTTAACTCTTTTACGCATTGTCGGCAACTTTCTGGAACAAGGTATTGGGGATAATTCTTTGGACGAGTGGCGTTTCTATTTGTTTCCTCGTCATTTCTGTTTCCTACATCAAGATATACCGGCGTTTGCGAGGTCAACGCGGCCAACAGGTTCAACCTCCAGCCAACGACCAAGCTCAACAACAACAGACGGGAAGCACACTGAACATTGCGAAGTACAAACGAACGGCATCTACCATGATGTGGATCTACGTACTTTTCGTCATCTGTTACTTGCCCAACATGTGCTCGCACTTAATGTCCTCAGCCGTCGGACACACTGCTCTCATTCAGAGTATCAGGGAATTCACCTTCACAGTTTTTCTACTGAACTCGTGTTTAAACCCGTTCTTCTACTGCCTGCGACTGCCTGAAATTCGGACTGAAGTTATGAAACAACTTCGACGATTATGTTGTCGAAACCCTCAGCAGTGAAGCAGTGAGATCAAGTGATCAGTTAATGTTCGGAAAAAAAGAAACGTGAAAACAACAACCGCAAGATAAGATCACATGACAGATTTTGGAATTATGAAACTTGTAGTTTATTTTAAGGAAAGCAAGACGGTCGTGTAAAAAGTATGTATTGCGAGCTTTTAGTTTGAATTTTATAAAGAGCGTTCAATAATTTGTCGTTTCTGTTGATTTAGTCTCTCTTTAAAGCGGTCTTTCTCAGTTTAACATGCAATTTATTGCTTGTGACGTCACAAGCTATAAAATGCAGCGATTTTTTTATTTTTTTTATTTTTCTGGGTTAGAGATCTGCATGCGATGATTGATTGATATTATCATGTGATTTGTGATGACGTTGTGATCAAGTGACTTGGCGGGCGAGCAGTTTCGCCATTTTGAAGACAGCAAGTTGCTTCCCTTAGTTGGCTCTGTGGATTATTTTATGGACCGCTCATCTTACTTACAAACGCATACGCCGGCTGCGGTAGACCCATACTAAATTTCATTGAGCGGTTTTGGCTTGGGTCGGTCCGTTCAGCCTCAAAAACCATATTGAAAGCCATGAAAGCAAATGCAATGAACTTATCAATGAACTGCATAACTATGCACAACTGTACAGAAATGTACGAAGAATCTGATATCCAGAACCTGGAGAACTTGAAGGAACAAGCTGAACGAAGGCGCTCGAGATACAAAGACGAGAACCTGTGTAAAGACGGCGATTCTTGACAAGCGCTTGATAGCGGATTATATGGAACTGTTTAGTATGAGGGTGAACTTGAAGGTACTTTGTATTCTTTTACTTTGTATTATTCTTGCTGATACAAGTAAAGCGTCAGAAAATCTGACTTTTGTTTAGAATCAAAATTTCACTCTGCGTGCATTTATGTTGTTGTTGCTACATTTTGGCTCGGTGCCATGAAGGTCAAACAATCAGTGGAACAGATGGCGTTATTATTTGAAAATTGGGAAATGGCTGAGGAGAAAGTGACCGTTGGTAGATCTTGCTTCGCTCAGTTTTATTGTATACCCACAAATGTTTATGTGAAAGAAAACCGAAGTCCTCCAAGACGAAGTCGTGAGCCAAGCCACGTACATTGAATTACCTTTCACGCATTTTGAACAAGAGTAGAAAAGCAGGCGACTAATACAAGAATACATTTCAAAGAATGTCCCAAAGTCGTCAAAAGTTCATGATTATACCCGAGCTTACGTACTTCACAATGCTAATGCGTTCCGTGAACGTGCATGTAAACAACATGGAAACAATAAAAAGCCACAGATGGAAATGGAAAGAGAAAATTAGGATCACTAAACCATCGCTGCGAGAAAGCTAGAAGCTCAAAAAGAAGATTGCCAAAAGTAACCGAGGTGCTAAGATACGTTTGTATTTTAAAATGTGTTAAAACACAGGCATTGCAAGATCAGACGTATTCAGAGATCAAAATCACAGAACCAAGTACAATGTGTTTTCTCTGTCAAGGGATAAAGAAAAAAATTCCGGTCCTTCAGTTGTTGATCCAAACAAAACGATCATCGGTTGGCTTTCTGGATGCACGGAAGCCATACTTTAAGAGCGATTTTGGCTTGCATTGTTTTTAAGCGTCGGAAGACTTGAAAATAGCCGTACACAAATGCTTGATGTGTTACCAGCGGGACCCCCGTAAAGTACGAAGGGTTGTGTTTTGCAAATGCTCGATTATAGATACCGCTTCAACCAATGTATCTGTGTTCTGAGCAATATTTGTGTGAAAGAACATCGAATAAGTAGTAGAAGACGTGTCGAAACTTGATAGAACTTGAACTTTTCCCTGCGGGCAGAGCGTCTCCCTTTGTCGGAAACTCTGCGGCTTTGTGTAACGCGCGGCGTATACGAACAGTCGGCGTTTAACTTCGTTTTGCGTGCAGTAAAGGTTCTTTGTTTATTGTCTGAGGATATTGAATTACTAATAGGATTGAGGCAAATATCACGCGAGATTAAGATACAAGATCTGTCAATGAAATGTCACGAGCATAATATCATAGAACGGGGAATCACGAATCATCAGCTACTTAGCTTTCACTCACGCCGCTTTAACAAAAGCAGGAAAGACCGGCAGGCGATTACATCGAGAATATTTGTCACTGAATACCTCGAAGTCTTCAAGGTTGATATCCGACTATCCGAGCCGTAATTGTTCGCTCCACAAGCCCGTGATGCACGCCTTTGTTGTCACGGTATTCAAACGTCTGCAGCTTCCGATAGAGATTAATTTCGTATCGACCCAGAATTTTGCGTTAAAGCTTAATGCATAGCAGTCTTGAACATATTAGTGATCAGACTTGTACATGTAGGATGCGTAACGTCTGAGATGGCTTTTTCATACGAAGTAATTTCATCATGGGAAGTGTCATGTTTTAGGCCCCGTCCACACCTACGCCAGATAAATTTGAAAACGCAACTTTATTCTTACGGTTAGGAAAACGCTCTTCAAAGTGGATAAATTTGAAAACGCCGGCTTTGCGTTTTGGTGTGGACGAAAAACATTTTGAAAACGGAACTTTTCGAAAACCCTGACTCACGTGGTCACGTCAAGTGGTTTCAAAGATTGTCAGGGACGTTTGTAGAGCAATAACAATACATTTGGGCCCGGAAACATTTTATCCGTTTTCCAGTGTGGACGGAAACATTTCTTGCGTTTTCAGAGTGAAAGTTGCGTTTTCAAATTTATCCGGCGTAGTGTGGACGGGGCCTTAATGTGCTACAGCTACTTGAACATGATGCACACGCTGGGAAGATGAGATAAGGCTATTACGCTGTCTTACAGCTACTTAAGATGTCGGGTATTCCCCAGTCAATCCCATTACAAAATGACAACACAGTTCCTCCACAAAACATGTCAGCTTGAAAATTCACTCAGCAAGGTTGCCAGGTTGTATAGAAAGCGTCACACAAGTACTGTCACGTGCATCGGAAAGCAATGAAAACTGGGTTGTTGCAAACGAAGAATATTCCTACGGGGCCTTCGATAATTGTTTTCTCTCAATTATTATAATACACTTTTTCGTGAATATCTGTTTGACCGAAATTAGAAGAAAAGAGGGCAAGAAAAATAAAGGGAGCTCTTGGATCCGTCATTTGCAAAAACTGACTCGGCTATAATATCTTTTGCATATAAACGCACGACAAAAGTTCCTCTCCCGGGACCCCGCGTGTCTCTATTCATTGTACTAATGACGTCACAAGCGCACTGGCCACGGGCCTGTCTTGTATTATATAAAATTACAGCTGTTATTAGTATTTATTATTTTCCACCACGGAAAGTTAAAAAATTCCTTATTATGTGAGTAAACAAATAAAAAGGTTCTAAAAACAGGGCTGTGTTTCCAAATATCTGCCTTTTTTGACGCTGATGTCTCCAGGAAATGCTAACAGAAAACTGCACAGTTCAACTCTACCTTTCACGGAATTGTAAGGAAGCTTATAATTGAGATGCTAAAACACAAAGACAATACGTGGAATGACTGTAAGAAATTCTAAACGACTAGAAAGTGAAATACAAGGAAGGAAGTAAATATTGAATACATATGAACAGATCCACCATAAAATTCAGTTCAAGTAAAATGATGGGTTACTGGCTTTTAGGGAACATTGCACAAGAAATGTGAATATTTTTAGTAAAATAGAGCTGTTTGCACCTCACTGGTATCACCGACAAGTTACTAAAGCGTTTGTGGTGGATTCGTACACTGACAAAAGAGAAAAAGTCATTCACTTCAATCAGAGACAGCGGACATGAAAGTAACAAAGTTCAGCTAGTACAAAACATTTTTTAGTGATGAATCTAGAACCATCGGCCGCCTACTTGGACAAACATTTGGAACTTGATGCAAATGCTTTGTTTTTACCTGACAGTTGCCCTTATGCTTGCGGAACTCGCAAAATGATCTCGAATTTTTAGGCAAATAGATCAAAATGAGAAACTTGCATATCACCTGCAGCATTTTTTATTTTGTTCCACAAAGTCAAAATTAATAAACTCACTTGTTTCGTATTGGGGGGCTCTAAATTCAAGCGAGCAAGAGAAATATTCACAAAGTCTACAAATCAAGAGAATTCCTATTTGCAGCGTGAGTACGGGCTGGTAAAAGCATAAACGAAGCCCAATTTGCGAGTGGTTTTAATTAGGTACCGTTCATATTTTATGAGATAGAAGGAGCTGCTGGGATTTGAGGGGGGAGGGGGGGGGGCGACAAGCGAAAAAAAAATGAAGGGAAGGGGGGTCCACGTGAAAATTTTGACAACTCATGAAGTATTACTATGAAAACAATACGTGGACAAGTACAACAGTATGAAAATTTACTATATAGAGGCTCCCAAGCCTTAATAGTATTCACATGTAGACATATTCTACATGTGAATATATACCGCCATCTGACGAATACTTTCACTTGACTCTGAAGATGACTTCCGCTCAGGTAGTCGAAACGTCAGTCACCAACAACAGTCTTTCTGGAGACTACTCTAACCCGGACGATCACAACCAACCTAATGTAGACATATTGTTACACTATAAGAATGCAACGTATCAACCAATTTCACCAATGTAAAAGCGTCATTTTAAGAACAGTTTTCAACTCGCAAGGGAAGAGATATAGGAAACACATTATCTTAGTCCTTAATTCGATTGAATTTGCAGCAAAATTCTTACTAACATTTAGTAAAGAATTCAGTAAGGACTTCCCAAATCCCACTATATGTGCCATATTTGTGCGCGGTCTCCATCACCTCAGCCGTCGAATACAATGCTCTCACTCGGTGCGTTCGTGAATTCTCCTACACAGTTCTTCTACTGAACTCGTGTTTAAACCCGTTCGTCTACTGCTTGCGACTGCCTCAAATTCGGACTGAAGTTATGAAACAACTTCGACGATTATGTTGTCGAAACCCTCAGCAGTGAAGCACTAAGATGTACTGACCAAGCTGATCTTTGAAAAAAAATCTATCGCGACTCACAGCAACCTATGAAACTTGCTGTCTATCTGCTATCACTACTCATCATTTTTGACCGAGCACAGTTAAAAGACTTGTTATTGCTGTTACTGCCCTTTTTTTACGCAAGCAAACACATCAAGCTCAAAAAGGGTTGTGTTTCTAAATGTCTCCTGTTTTATACGCTCATGACCTCAGGAAACACTAGCAGAAAACTGCACAGTTTACCAGTTTACCTCTTATTTTCACAGAAGCGCAAAGAAGCTCAACTGACATTATCGCAATTAGCAAAACGCAATAACACCTTACGCAGTTATTGATAAGAGTGCGTTTTTCGTACGTAATTGTGCAAGAGTTACCGTTATTATTAGCACTATTGTCGTTCATTATAATTATCATCAATATCTTACCCGTATTACACTGATATAGCTAAGTATAGCCTTACCTGTCTTTACATCTTAACCTTAAAACCCATACTAGCCTTATGAAGTAATAGAGGTATATATATATAATCTCGTAACAAGTGGCCTCCCAGAAAAGTGTCTTAGGAACACTTCACGAGACCTCTTGCCTATCAGAGAAAAACATGTAATTGATTTAAGGGTAAATAAAGGCGCACAAACTAAAAAAAACAGGAAAGAAAGAAGGAAAAAGAAAAACATATCATCATCGCCACTTGCTTGCGTGAGCAGATCGCAATCGGGTTTTACTTTTGCCAGAAGACTGACCAAGAATGTTACTCATCAACTCGGATTGGACATTCTAAGTGAGTAGCAAACGGAATCTCTAAAAGACGATCAAAAATTGGTCTTACAGTACGGAACTTTTAGCTGTCGCCATTTTGATCCAGCAGACATACACCTTGCGAACTTCATGTTGAGAAAATTAATTGCGGATGTTTTAATATTTGTAGTTAAAAGTCTCGTATATAACGGACACTGATACGGAGTCAGCGAAAACATTTGGTCCTAAAGATTTTGATAAAAAGGCAAAAAATTCGCCGACTTCGTATCATTGTCCGTAAAAAAGTCAAAAGATATCAAAATTCCCTCATCCGCGTCAGTTCATCTGTTCAATTCTACTTGAAATTTTGCTAAACATTGTCTTCAGCGTTCATCATATCTATATCAACTTTTCATTGGTGCAGGACTGACACATATGACCCGCCTTTTCAGGTTTTGTCTTATGAAAACTGGAAGTCATCACGCTCTCCGAACTGTAGCTTTGCCATCGTAGAGTCACGCCTACAAACGTCACAACGAGTGCGTGATTTGAACCAAAGATTACTTACCACACCAAGCCGCTGTTTGTTGTAATTAAATTACAAAAAATTACATTCAACTTACTGGTATTTTGCAACTTATTCATTTAATTAACATTTCAAAAACAACAGTTCACTTGTACTATCAAATGCATCACATAATTATGCAATGGGATTTAGACATCATTTCATCACTTCAACAACTACAACTGACAAGTAGCAAATAACAGAAAGGGAACAGGAAAATTGTGCTTTGCAAGGGTCCAAAATCTTGCTGAGGTTGAGGTCTTTGCAAATATTTATGATGAATGAGTATTTATGTGCAGCTTTCTGGCAGGGTGTTACAAGACTGTTAGAGTCTTCCTGCTCAAAGGTATTCCTAATAAGCAGGGAGCCTTCTCATACAAACTCCTTGCCCATTTTGGCGATAAAATAGCATATCCTGAGCAATCTTAGCTGTATTTCAGTGAGAATTAAATCAACATATAATCTGACCTCATTGGTACATTTAACTTCATGCTAAGCTCAAGTTTTCCCTGAATTCAATCTTTCAATAGATTAGTTTCCACATTAGGGGTAATCAGTAATTTCACATCCCGCTCCCTCCCCCTGGAAAATGTTATTGAGCTCACGATCCCCCCTCTCCCTTAAACATCTACCAGTGAATATGTGAACAACTCCTTTTAGAGCAGTTGGAAAAAAATGGATAGCTATGCGGTGAATGCAAAGTGTCAACTACATGGGATATGCCACAGGCAGCCCACCGCCTGTTAGGTCATTTTTGCGTAATCCGTCACGGCGGTTGATCACGGAAAGGTGTCACTTATGATTAAGCGCTCTTCTGAAATCCTCCCATAAATACAAAACCCCCTCTAAACCTTCCTGAATAGGTAGATAATAAGGTATTGTGCCGTTCTTGAGGTGTGGCGTTGTTCTTGGCCATTGGCCGATCGAGTCTAGAAGCTCAATTAGAGACTTTAAGATACAGGACGCGAGAGGACGACGGCGACGTCGGTGAAACAATAAAACTAATCACAGAAGACAAAAGAAGCACGTGAACATCTGAAATTGACATGTTCTCGGGGTCGCCGTGCTCTCGCGTGCGACTTCAAATGCTTCTTTTTTACGTCGTTGTCAGGACGTGGACGACAGTTCGATAAAATAACGGCAGTCGTTCTTCTTAGTAGGAAACGATGAAATCAATAGAACCTCGGCAAAAACGGAACAAATTGAGCAACCTAAGAATAGGCAAAGTTACAAAGACATAAGGAAACAGAGACACTATTTTTTGGTTCCTCGCGTTGTCGTCGCCGTCCTAGGTTTCTTAAACTCCCTATTACCAAGTGTGTACGCAGCCTTACACGGTACACAGCGAATAGAAAGTCTCAAGAAGCTGTAATACCAAGTGAATACGCGGTAAGCAATGAACAGAAGTGCAGTGTAGCCTGTTCATGTTGTATTTAGCTCAAAGAACTTTCTTTCAATATGGCCGCCATTTTAGCATTAATTTGTCTGGCGTGCGTGCACATACCATGCTGTTTTGGTTTCTTTCTGCAAAAATCACGTAAAACACGTAAACGTACCTTTTGTCAGAATCAATGAGGACGTACAGTATCATGGATAATTTACAGGAAGTTTCGCCACAGCTGTTGTCGCTTGGCTTCAAAAGATACTTCGTGTAACGTGCCATACAATACATGATAACCGCTGTGAATCCGCAGGCGCACATAAAAGGCGCGAAAAAGCTACGCAGGGGGGGGGGGGGGCACTCCCATCTATGGGCTATACGAGGATGTGCCGCTCAGCAGAGTATACTTTTTACCTCTCCGACTCTGGAACTGGATATATTTTTCGTTCACTCTGGCTCTGGAACAAGGTCGACGTTTCTTCCCGTCAGAAGCCTTGATTTAGAGTCGAATCTGCCGCTGCAAAACAGCTTTGAACTGTTGCTTTAAATCACGCAATGCCACATGTTTATTCAAGCACGCCGTTTCCGAATTGTGGAGTCGCCTCTAGTCTGGAACAGGGTGTCTATTTTCACCATTTTGTCCGGAACAGGATAGCAAATTGGCCTTTTACCATGCCCTACAAGATGGTATATTGGCATTTACTACGATAAATTTTCTTTCGTTCTGAACTACATTTACCAAGGTTTTGTAAATTGTCTACACGCGTGGTACGTTTACTGCGCCTGGACTACCTGTGACGTTTAACCATTTAACCCTTTCACTCCCAAGAGTGATCAACTTCGATTTTCTCATTCAGTTTCTCACCAAAAGTACACATTATAGTAAGGAGAACTTGGCTTTTGATACCTTGCTTAGATGAAAGCTGATTAAACTATCAATTCTCACTACATTACTCATACATTTTCCTATTAAAAGGTTGAGAGAATCTGCATTTTGAACTTGGGAGTGAAAAGGTTAACTCCTGAGAGTGATCAACTTCAATTTTCTCCTTCAAATTTTCACGAGAGATATCATATAGTATGGAAAATTTAAGTTTGCTCAGATAAAAGCTGATTAGGCTATCAACTCTCATTACTATTTTTATTATTACTATTAACTCTCATTACTATTAGTATTGCACTCCATCCCGTGTAATAACCATGGCGTCCGATTCTCCGATTTACGATATAGAGGATAGTTTTAATGGAATACAGCGATCAATCCATTGTTTGCGCGTGGTGTAAAGATCTTCAGCATAAATTTAATATTTTAAAGATTTCAATTTGCGGACACGTCCGTTTCGACTACCTTCTTTGCATACAATGATTTTCTATGTCAATAAATTCATTGACTGGTTTTGCTTATAGTTTAAAAACAAGTATAAGGTAGTATTTATAGTTTTAGGTAGTATAAGTAACTATTTACACGACCTCACAAGCTATAACCATTAATAAATATCGTGTTTAAATAAAAGCATTCTGACTTCTCTAATGAACTTTTCGTGAGTACAAACACGGCGGCCATAGTCTGTCAAATATCAAGTGTCTCTTTAATCAAATAGTTATTAAAAAGGCCTAAAGCTTGTCATTCAAAATGACACCGACAAAGTGGATCTACTTTGCTATGGTTTAATGGATTAAATTAGTTCAATTCAGGTGTCAGATTAGCAAGCGTCCAACACTTCGCCATCTTTCTGAGTGATGTGATTTCGTATATTATTGAATTCATTGATTCGTTTTGCTTATGGTTTAAAAACAAGTATAATGTGGTATTATAGTTGAAGGTATTGAAGGTAGTATAAGTAACTATTTACACGATCCCACAAGCTATAAGCTTTAATAAATATCGTGTTTAAATAAAGACCTTCTGGCTTCTCTAATGAACTGTTTGTGAGTACAAACACGGCGGCCATAGTCTGTCTAATGTCAAATGTCTATTTAGTTAAACAGTTAACGCATAAAGCTTGTCACTCAAGGTGACACCTACAAAGTAGATCTACTTTGCTATGGTTTTTAAATTGATTCAATTAGTTCAATTCAGGTGTCAGAGTAGCAAGAGTCCAACACTTCGCCATCTTTCTGAGTGCGGAGCAACAAAGCAACAACCCTGTTGACGACACAAGGATAGCGACTTCGGCGATTACAGATCACTGATAGCAAAGGTATTTAATGATTAAGTTATCGACGCAATCGCGAAAGCAAAGTGACTTAGCTTCTATAAATTTAACAAAATCGTGAAAATAGAGTGTCGCAAAATATGACTATCTCCAACTCGCGGAATTAAAGTGTCGTGAGAATAAAATGCATTAAGGTTTAGGTTAGGTGAAGTAAATACGTGTTTTAAATTAGTAATTTTATAAAATGAAAGCTTTCTTTCAAACAGGTGTCATAGCAGCAAAGGTCCAACGCTTCCTCATCTTACTGAGTGCAACACAACATCTGAAATCACACGCACAGACTTTTGGCAATTACAGATCACAAGACGTTTTCAATCATCTAACATCTTTGAAGAGTTCACAACTCATACGTTTATTGTTGAATCAGTCAAACGGGAAATCCCACCGCTAGAGATCCGTAGAGTGAAACAATACGGTACCCACTTCGGAGTCGTTGGTCACCAACATGGCGAGCGTTCACAACAACACGACAACAAAGCCACACAATCCACAGTTTTGCTTTATTTTCCGGAAAGTTGATTTTGAGACTCTTGACAGTTCTGTTCCGTACCTCGTGAACGCTGCGTTGAATGTGCCACTGGCCATCACGACAACCTTCGCAAACCTTTTGGTTCTCTTAGCAATGCGTCAAGTCACATCCATTCGCTTGCCGTCCAAGCTTCTGCTCTGCTCTCTTTTGCTGACAGATCTTGGTATCGGTTTAATTTCCCAGCCTCAGTTTTCTGCTTTTCTTTTCATCAAAGCAATTAATCCTCACAGTGTTCACCAATGTGCCTTGTTTTCTTCGTTTCATCTTACCGGGTCGTTGTTCTCCTATGCTTCGTTGCTCACCATGACAGCGATAAGCCTGGACCGATACACTGCCCTGTTTTTTCATCTCAGATATCAACAGATTGTGACGACCAGGCGTGTTTGTGCAGTCCTTACCTTTATCTGGACGTTTTCACTATTTTTCGCATTCTTAATTTTCTGGAACAGGGTATTGGATATGACTATTTGGATTAGTGCCGTTTCTATTTGTTTCCTCGTTATTTCTGTGTCTTACATCAAGATATGCAGGCGTTTGCGAGGTCAGCACGGCCAACAGGTTCAACCTCAAGCCAACGACATAAATCAACAACAGGAGGGAAGCACACTGAACATGGCGAAGTACAAACGAACAGCATCTACCATGATGTGGATTTACGTACTTTTCATTATCTGTTACTTGCCTAACTTTTGTGCCAATTTAATCTTCTCAGCCATCGAATACACTACTCTCACGCGGTGTTTTATGGAAGTCACCTTCACAGTTATTCTACTGAACTCGTGTTTAAACCCGTTCTTCTACTGCTTGCGACTGCCTGAAATTCGGACTGAAGTTATGAAACAACTTCGACGATTATGTTGTCGAAACCCTCAGCAGTGAAGCAGTGAGATCAACTGATCAGTTACTAACGTTCGGGAAAAAAGAACGTGAAAACAACAACAACTAGAAGATAAGATCACATGACTGATTTTAGAACTATGAAACTTGCAATTTAATTTAAAGAAAGCAGACTGTCGTGTAAAAGGTTTTCATAACGAGCTTTTAGTTTGAATTTCATACAGAGCGTTGAATAATTTGTTGTTTCTGTTGATTTAATATCTTTAAGCGGTCTTTCTCAGTTTAGCATGCAATTTTTATTAGGTAAAATTACAGCTGTTATCAGTATTAAATGATTTCTACAACAGAAATTTAAGAAATTCCTTGTTATGTGAGTAAACAAATAAAGCGGTTCTCTAAAAGGGCTGTGGTTCCAAATATCTGCTTTTTGACACTGATGACCTCAGGAAATACTAACAGAAAACTGCATAATTCAACTCTACCTTTCACAGAAGTGTAAGGAAGCTCATCTAACATGGTAAAACAAAAAAACAATACGTAGAATGACTGTAAGAAATTCTATACAATTTGAAAGTGAAATATAAGGAAGGAAGTAAAATTTGAAATACATGTGCACAGGATCCACCATAAAATTAAATTCAAGTAAAATGATGGGTTATTGGCTTTTAGGGAACATTGCTCAACAAATGTGAATATTTTTAGTAAAATAAAGCTGTTTGCACCTTACTGGTATCACCGGCAAGTTACTAAAGTGTTTGTGGCGGTAGTGCACTAACGAAAAAAGGAAGCGTCATTCACGGCTATCAGAGGCAGCTGACCCATGGACAGTTATAAAGTTAATCACAAAGCAATTCTTATATGAAAAACTTAGAACCCTCCGCCGCCACAACAAAGTCAATTAACAAAATCGTTTAATTTCGTATTTCAGGATTCTAATAAGTTCACGCAGAGCGAGAGAAATACGTGTTGCACATAATGTACTAATCAAGAGGGCTTCCATTTTCAGTGTGAGCAGCTGGTGAAAAACCAATTAACTACCAATCTAGTGACCAACAACAGCCTACTTCTTGATCACACGGTTTAGCAAAACAAACCTACTTTTCAAGGATAGCGACTTCGGCGATTACAGATCACTAATAGCGAAGGTATTTAATGATTAAGTTATCGACACAATCACGAAAATTAAGTGACTCAGTTTCTATGAACTTAACAAACTCGTGAAAATTGTGTGTCGCGAAATACGACCATCCCCAAATCGCGGATTTAAAGTGTCGCAAAAATAAAATACAATATGGATTAAGTTAGGAAATACTAACAGAAAACTGCACACTTCAACTCTACTTTTCACGGAAGTGTAAGGAAGCTCAACTGACATGGTAAATATATGTGCGCAGATCCAACAAAAAATAAATTCAAAGAAAATGATGGGTTAATGGTTTTTAGGGAACATTGCTCAACAAATGTGAATATTTTTAGTAAAATAGAGCCGTTTGCACCTCACTGGTATCGGCAGTTACTAAAGTGTTTGTGGCGGATTCGCGTGCACTAACGAAAATAAAAAAAGTCATTCACGGCAAACAGAGACAGCGGACATGAAGAGTTATAAAGTTCGGTACAAAACATGTTTTATTGATGAACCTGGACCCATCGGCCGCCTCCTTGGACAAACATTTAGAACTTGATGCATATGCTTTGTTTTTATCTGACAGTTGCCCTTATGCTTGCGGAACTTGCAAAATTATGTCTAATTTGTAGGCAAATAGATCTAAATGAGAAACTTGCATATCACCTGTTATATCGAGAGCATTTTGCTCCACAAAGTAAAAAATTAATAACGATAACGATAACGATAAGCTTTATTACCGACATAAAAAAAAAAGGGAACTTACAAAGTTGACAATAGACAAAATGGTAAAAAGCCACTCAGAATAACTAGAAAGCTAAACGAGCTGAATGGCTACATCATGAATTAAGTCAGGTTGGCACACTAGAGAAGTAAAATATATTAGAGTAACAGATATGTAATATAACCAATATAATAATGCAATAAATTAAATTAAGCTTGGACAACAACACACAACTGTGTTGTGATCAAGGAACACAAAATGGCGACCAACTCAAAGACGTTTAATAATCAAAGCGAGGCTACAGATAGCGCGAGGGCCTGGGGCCTATATCATGACATCTCCCTTTGTTAGCAAAAAACAATGCACATTAGTACAAACAGCACATGCAATACATTCCTGTCCGTCCTTTAGGATGTCCTTTATGCACATGCAGTGCATTCCTGTCCGTCCTTTATGAACAAAATAACTGAGTTAGTGTCCTTTTTGTGTAGTAATAGTCTTTTATCCATGCTGGTGGCCTGATGGTGCGACGGCTGGAGCTTGTGTTCTCGCCATTCACATCTAGATTGTGTTGACGTGTGGCTTGTGTTTCGACTCCGGTGGTCTCAGTGGTCTTGATCAGGTCCTTTCTGTTTCGTCTGTATCTTGCTCCGTCTGTCTCCACGACATAGGATCGGGGTGTTGAGGCTACCTAGGTTACCACAGCGGGCGTCCAAAGTTTCCTGTCTGGCTTCCGGATTCTTACAGTGTCTCCGGTGTTCAAAGGCTTCAGGGGCTTTGCAAGTTGGTTGAAAAATCGTTGCTGTATTTCTGCTCGATGCTCCAGGCATTTCTTGATGTTGTCAGTTAGATGATCAGTAAGGTGGGCGTTGTTGGGAGTTTGTTACATCTCGAAAGGCGACTCCTTCCATTCCCAGAAATTCGTAATATTTATGATTAATTGGTAAGAGGACTCCGTGTCGTTCGATGTCGCTGTGTAATCATACTCGTGATTACGAAATCAGACTCCCGCGAAGCGCGGTCGTCCAATTTCGGAATCACTCGTATGATTACAGACCGAATCGGATTCTACTCAGTCCTGACAAGAACTTTTCAATCATCTAACATCTTTGAAGAGTTATAATCTCATACGTTCATTGTTAGACCAGTTCCACGGGAAATCCCACCTTTAATCCAAGTAGGGTGAAACATATGGCACCCACTTCGGAGTCGTTGTTCACCGACATGACGAGCGTTCAGAACAACACGACAACCAACTAAGCCACCCAATCCACAGTTTTGCTTTGCTTTCCCGAAAGTTGTTTTTGAGACTTTAGACAGTTCTGTTCCATACCTTGTGAACGCGACTTTGAATGTACCACTGGCCATCGTAACAACCTTCGCAAACCTTTTGGTTCTCCTAACAATGCGTCACGTCACAGCAATACGCTTGCCATCCAACAAGCTTCTCCTGTGCTCTCTTGTGCTGACAGATCTTGGCGCCGGTTTAGTTTCCCAGCCTCACTTGTTTGCTTTTCTCTTAATGAAAGCAATTAATCCTAACAGTGTTCACCGCTGTTCCCTGTTTTATTCGCTTTATTTTACCGGGGTATTGTTCTCATATGCTTCGTTACTCACTATGACAGCAATAAGTCTGGACCGATACACTGCACTGTTTTTTCATCTCAGATATCAACAGATTGTGACGACCAGGCGAGTTTGTGTAGTCCTTACCTTCATCTGTTCGTTTTCACTATTTTGCACATTGTTATTTTTCTGGAAATGGGTATTGGGTAAAGTTGTTTGGATGAGTGGCGGTTCTATTTGTTTTCTCGTCATTTCTGTGGTCTACATCAGTATATACCGGCGTCTGCGGGGCCATCACGGCCAACCGGTTCAACCTCAAGCCAACAACCAAGCTCAACAACAGGAGGGAAGCACACTGAACATGGCGAAGTACAAACGAACAGCATCTACCATGATGTTGATCTACGTACTTAATCTTCTCAGCCGTACGACACAATGCTCTCACGCGGTGCATTCAGGAATTCTCCTACACTGTTGTTCTACTGAACTCGTGTTTAAACCCGTTCTTCTACTGCTTGCGACTGCATCAAATTCGGACTGAAGTTATGAAACAACTTCGACGATTATGTTGTCGAAGCCCTCAGCAGTGTAGCAGTGAGATCAGCTGATCAGTTATTAATGTTCGGGAAAAAAGAACGTGAAGACAACAACCACAAGCTACGTTCACATGACTGACTTTGGAACTATGAAACTTGTAGTTTATTTTAAAGAAAGCAGACTGTCGTGTAAAAAGTATTTATATTATATAAAATTACAGCTGTTATTAGTATTTATTATTTTCCACCACGGGAAGTTAAAAAATACCAGTCTAAATGTGAGTAAACAGATAAAACGGTTCTCAAAAAGGGCTGTGTTCCCAAATATCTGCCTTTTTTGACGCTGATGACCTCAGGAAATACTAACAGTTCAACTCAACTTTTCACGGAATTGTGAGGAAGGTTAATTGACATGCTAAAACACAAGTAAAATACGTGGAATGACTGTAAGATATTCTAAAACGACTAGAAAGTGAAATATAAGGAAGGAAATAAATATAGAATACATGTGAACAGATCCACCATAAAATTCAATTCAGGGAAAATGATGGGAACATTGCACAAGAAATGTGAATATTTTTAGTAAAATAAAGCTGTTTGCAACTCACTAGTATCACCGGCAAGTTACTAAAGTGTCTGTGGCGCATTCGTGCACTAACAAAAAAAATCTGGTTCTTCTTTTTGACGCTGATGACCTCAGGAAATACTAACAGAAAACTGCACAGTTCAACTCTACTTTTTACGGAAGTGTAAGGGAGCTTAACTGACATGGTAAAACACAAAGACAATCAGGAAATGACTGTAAAAAATTCTAAACGATTAGAAAGTGAAATATTAGGAAAGAAGTAAAATATATAGTACATGTGCGCAGATCTACTATAAATAATAATTTATCTAAAATGATGTATTTCTCGCTTTTAGGGAACACTGCTCAACAAATGTGAATATTGCCTGGTAAAATAAAGCTGCGTGCACTAAAGAAAAAAAGGTCATTCACTTCAATCAGAGACAGCGGACATGAAAAGTTATAAAGTTCAGTACAAAACATTATTCATTGATTAAGTTGGAACCACCGGCCACCTTCCTTAGACAAACTGAACGTAGTCGGGTTTTGCTTTTGTTTCTGATTTGGAACAATGCAAACGCGTAGCAACGGGAAAACCAAGACACTACAAGATATCAAAAATTGGTCTTCTGGTACGGAACTTTGAGCTACCATTTTTCTATTTATTTTCTTGGCCGTAATTTTTATCCAGCTGTCATACACATCGCGCGCTTCGTTTAAGCCGAACTTTATCTCGAGAACATTCATTGCGGAATGTAAGTTAACATTTTGTGGTTAAAAGTCTCGGAGAATTTAACAGACGATGGTACGAAGTCGGCAAATTTTTAAATTTTGTCCTAAACATTTTTATAAAAAGGAATTACAAAATCAAATCAAAATTCCCTCATCCTCTTTAGTTCATTTGTTCAATTCTACCTGACATATAGCAAAACATTTGACCCATTGTCTTTGGCGCTTATCAGTAGCATCATATTGAGAAACTACAGGGGGTCATGATTAGTACCCCTAGCAGGCTCGGGGAATCAATTTTTCATTGATGTTATATATACCTCGTCCACCTCTCCAGGTTCGTCTTATTGAACTTAAATACGGTAGTCTCTTTAAACGATCTGGTCACATGTCCCAAAATTCACCATGTGAATAAAAATCTATCACCTCAGGAATTAAAAGTGTCTGAACGTGGAAAGAGCATAAAATATATGTAGACATCACATGCAAAATTTCAGCACCAACGCTTCAAAGTTTGAAAATATTATAAAGATTTCTATAGGAAAAGTTGCTGGCTAGCAAACTCGTGCTAGCCCGTAGCCAGCAACTTTTCCCCCAAAAAAATCTTTTGAATATTTTGAATTTTGAGTTTGTAGGCGTGGCATTACCATGGTTTTTTAAGGTTCCATTAGGCGAAGCTGGAGAGGAAGGTCATACGTGTACTGTACAAATCTTTTCATGCCATGCTACCCGTGACTCTTTGTAAAGGCATTCTCGTCAAGATAACTAACTTTATTACACAACTTATCAATTTCGAGTGCAAATAGAGGCCAAAAGGGGTGCAAAGATGGGAGCGTATTGCACTCGTCAAGCACCAGATCAACTGGTTTATTACTTTACGTGATCAATTTCCGCAAGCAAAGTTTATGAACACGTAATTATTTGATCCGTTTTGCGTGCGACTAGAACGTTTGCCCTGCTTTGTCGTATATTAATGAACAATCTATTTCACAAAAAGTCGTGAATACGGCTGTATTTTTACTCGTCAGTTTCATTTTTCCCGAAAAATATAATTGATTCGTAAAAATACTCTGCCGTATTGCACTCCATCCCGTGTATATAACCATGGCGTCCAATTCTCTGATTGAATTGCGTTTTAACACCCGATTTACGATACAGAGGATATTTTTAATCGAATACAGCGATTAAATCCATTGTTACCGCGTGGTGTAAATATCTTGAACATGAATTTTTAAGTTCATATTAAAATATTTAAAGATTTTAATTTGCGGACGCGTCCGTTTCGACTACCCTTCTTTATAAACAATGATTTTGTATATAATTGAATTCATTGACTGGTTTTGCTTATAGTTTAAAAACAAGTATAAGGTAGTATTTATAGTTTTAGGTAGTATAAGTAACTATTTACACGACCTCACAAGCTATAACTATTAATAAATATCGTGTTTAAATAAAAGCATTCTGACTTCTCTAGTGAACTATTCGTGAGTACAAACACGGCGGCCATAGTCTGTCAAATATCAAGTGTCTATTTAGTCAAATAGTTATTAAAAAGGCATAAAGCTTGTCATTCACAATGACACCGACAAAGTGGATCTACTTTGCTAATGGTTTAATGGATTAAATTAGTTCAATTCGGGTGTCAGAGTAGCAAGAGTCCAACACTTCGCCATCTTTCTGAGTGCGGAGCAACAAAGCAACAGCCCTGTTGACGACACAAGGAGAACGACTTCGACGATTACAGATCACTAATAGCAAAGGTATTTAATGATTAAGTTATCGACGCAATCGCGAAAGCAAAGTGACTCAGTTTTCATAAATCGACTAACAAAATTGCGAAAATAGTGTTGCGAAATATGACCATCTCCAGATCGAGGACTTAAAGTGTCGTGAGAATAAAATAAAATAAGGGTTAGGTTAGGTAAGGTAAATACAAGTTTTAAATTAGTAATTATACAAAATGAAAACTTTCTTTCAAACAGGTCCTGTCCGAGTAGCAGGAGTCCAACGCTTCCTCATCTTACTGAGTGCAACACAACATCTGACAACACACGCAGAGACTTTTGGCGATTACAGATCACAAGACGTTTCAATCATCTAACATCTTTGAAGAGTTCAAAACTCATACGTTTATTGTTAAATCAGTCCCACAGGAAATCCCACCGCTAGAGATCCGTAGAGTGAAACAATATGGCCCACACTTCAGAGTCGTTGTTCACCAAAATGACGAGCGTTCACAACAACACAACAACAAAGCCACACAATCCACAGTTTTGCTTTACTTTTCCAAAAGATTATTTTGAGACTTTGGACAGTTCTGTTCCATACCTCGTGAACGCTGCGTTGAATGTGACACTGGCCATCGTGACAACCTTCGCAAACCTTTTGGTTCTCTTAGCATTGCGTCACGTCACATCAATTCGCTTGCCGTCCAAGCTTCTGCTCTGCTCTCTTGTGCTGACAGATCTTGGCGTCGGTTTAGTTGTCCAGCCTCAGTATATTGCTTTTCTCTTCATGAAAGCAACTGATCCTCACAGTGCTCACCGCTGTTCCCTGCTTTCTTCTGCGTATTTTACCGGGGTATTGTTCTCCTATGCTTCGTTGCTCACTATGACAGCGATAAGTCTGGACCGATACACTGCCCTGTTTCATCTCAGATATCAACAGATTGTGACGACCAGGCGAGTTTGTGTAGTCCTTACCTTTATCTGGTCGTTCTCACTATTTTGCGCATTGTCAACTTTCTGGAACAGGGTATTGGCTGAAGTTGTTTGGAGGAGTGGCATTTCTATTTGTTTCCTCGTCATTTCTGTGGTCTACATCAAGATATACCGGCGCTTGCGAAGTCAGCACGGCCAACAGGTTCAACCTCAAGCCCACGACCAAGCTCAACAGCAGGAGGGAAGCACACTGAACATTGCGAAGTACAAACGAATAGCATCTGCCATGATGTGGATCTACGTACTTTTCATTATCTGTTACTTGCCTAACTTTTGCGCCGCCCCAATCTTCTCAGCCGTTGGACACACTGCTCTCACTCGGTGTATAAGGGAATTCACCAACACAGTTGTTAACCTGAACTCGTGTTTAAACCCGCTCCTCTACTGCTTGCGACTGCCTGACATTCGAACTGAAGTTATGAAACAACTTCGACGATTATGTTGTCGAAACTCTCAGCAGTGAAGCAGTGAGATCAACTGAGTTAAAGTTCGGAAAAAAAGAACGTGAAAACAACAACCACAAGATAAGTTCACATGACTGATTTTGGAACTATGAAACTTGTAGTTTATTTTAAAGAAAGCAGACTGTCGTGTAAAACGTTTTCATAACGAGCTCTTAGCTTGAATTTCATACAGAGCGTTCAATAATTTGTTGTTTCTGTTGGTTTAGTCTCTTTAAGAGATTTTTCTCAGTTTAGCATGCAAAGTTTTATTAAGTAAATGTCAGCTGTTACCAGTATTTACTATTTTCTAAAGTTAAAAATTTCTTATTGTGTGAGAAAATAAATAAAACAGTTCTTCAAAAGGGCTGTGTTTCTAAATATCTGCCTTTTCTGACGCTGATGACCTTAGGAAATACTAACAGAAAACTGCACAGTTCAACTCTACTTTTCATGGAAGGAAGCTTAAGTTACATGGTAAAACACAAAGACAATATGTAGAATGACCGTAAAAAATTCTAAACGATTAAAAAGTGAAATAAAAGGAAGGAAGTAAAATTTAAAATTCATTTAAAATGATGCATTATTTGCTTTTACAGAACATTGCTCAACAAATATGAATATTTTTTGTTCCCACGCCCTGCGTGGGTAATAATCTGAACACCGTTTCGTTTTGAAATGTCTGTATTTCACCGACCGACCTCCCCGCGCAGCGGGGCTTGCTGGGTAAAACATCGGAACAGAATCTCGTCCCTGCTCCGCGGAATTTCCTGGGTAAAAACATCGGAACAGAATCTCCAACCTCGTTCTCAGGCTCTTTCATCTCCTGACCTCAACCCCGAATCTCATGTTGAAATGTCTGTATTTCACGGACCGACTTTTAATCACATGGTGTTCTGGTCGTACGTTGCGAAGCAACGGACACGACAGGAGATTGAATGAGTTTTGGCACTCTTGCCGAACTACGTAGTGAATATGAATCAAGCAAAGAATCAAACGGAACACTTTCCCCAGGAGAAACAAGTTCGTCTTCAAAAACGAAGAGAGCAAGACAGACTAAGACGAACTCGTGAGACAAGCCAACAGCGGAGTATTCGTCTCGAGCGCAGACGGCAATGAACAGCCGCCCAACGAAAACAACAGCAGTCGAGACAGGACAATACTGTCGCTGTTAAAGAAGGGAAGCAACGGCGTGACCGAGAGCGTTACAAGCAGAAACGAGCTCAGGAGACAACCCAGGAAAGAGAACGGCGCAATACAGCCACCCGGGAGCATAATATGCAGAAGCGAGCCCAAAAAACAGCTCAGGAAAGAGAACAACGCATGAAAGCCAATCGAGAACGAGCTGCTTCCCGACGCCGCAATGAAACGTCCGGAGAAAGAGCCCGTAGGCTTCATGCTCAAAGTGAGGCCTACATTCGACGCCGTGAGCAACGTTCGCCTCTTGTCGAAGAGCGTCGCTTCCAGAGACAGCAATATCTACATAGCCGTGGATGAGCTAACCCAGAGAACCCGGATCTACACGAACAGCAGTGGACGCAGGAGGAACTTGCAGCCTTCTACCGCTACAAAGAAAACTTTCGACACCTTCACTGTAACGTGTTTAAGGAAACATAGCCAATAATTGCCAAGCAAAGTATAAGCGAGACAAAAAGACATCGTGCCGCTTATTCTCAGGTGGCAACGACATGGATCCTGGTACAGTGCCGACATATAAGGCGACGAAAAAAACGAGGATCCATAACTTCCAGTACGGACCGCGCGCTCGGTTAATAAGATCTATTTATATCCGCGTAACAGACTGTTCGACAAGTGACGGAAGAAGAGTGACTAATTAGTGCTCTCATAGATCAGTTGTTATTTTTCACAAATCCGCACAATCATCTTGATAACTTGCCAGTTACACACTGTGATGTATTTTACCGAGAAATATCTCTATTTGTTGAACATTGTTCCCTAAAAACATTAATTTTAATGAATATTATTTCACGGTGGATCAGGGCACATTATACACACACACACACACACACACACACACACACACATATATATATATATATATATATATATATATATATATATATATATATATATATATATATATATATATATATATATACATATCTATATTTTTTATTCCCTCTTTTATTACCTCTTCTGGTTTGTCCGCAATAATTGTGTCACATATCCAGTGTCTAAAATAAGTTAAAATAGATATTAAAATGTATAACGTCACACTTATGTATGTATGTATGTATGTAAAACAAGTTGCTGCGTTTTGTGATAAACGAAGCATTGTGTTTAAGTCTTATTAACATAAATGCCTTTGTTAATATATAAGGAACCTTAGGTTATTTCTCTGAATAACTACATCAGACAGTTTTCAAAAAGGGTTGTTTCCAAATGTGTGCTGTTTTGTACGCTGATGACCTCAGGAAATACTAAAACAAAAAACTGCACAGTTCAACTCTACTTTTCACGGAAATGCAGGAAATTTATGATCATCACGAGTTTTAAAAGAAATAACGTATGACCTGGGATGACCGTATGCTAGCAAAACAAAACAAAAAAAAATGTGCGCTAATTCACTGTCAAATAAAAACTGATTCAAATGAAGATGGGTTCGCCGTTCAGTAAAATAAGGCTGTTCATAACTAACTGGTATCGCCGGCAAATCAATGTGTTTGTGGCAGATTTATAGAACAAAAAATGTCATTCACGACTATAAGGGACAGAAGACATGCATAGTTATAAAGTTCAGCAGAAAACAATTCTTGTATGAAAAACTTAGGCCTCTTTGGAAAAAAAAGTTGAAATGCAAATAGACATAGAAATAGACAGTGTTACCTTTATGCCTGCGGAACTCGCAAACAATTTTTTATTTTACCAAAATATATTAACAAAGTCGCTTGTTTCGAATTTCAGGATGCTAAGTTCACGCAGAGCGAAATACGTTGCACATAATGTGCTAATCAAGAGGGTTTCCATTTTCTGCGTGAGAATAAGCTGGTGAAAAACCAATTAACTACCAATCTATAGTGACCAACAACAGCCTACTTCTTGATCAACCGGATAATCAAAGCAGAACCACTGTTCAAACGGGTAGATAAATAGATGTTTTAATTAATATTTTACAAAAGTGAAAGCTTTATTCCAAACAGGTGTCAGAGTAGCAGGGAGTCCAACGCTTCCCCATCTTACTGAGTGCAACACAACATCTGACAACACACACAGAGACCTTTGGCGATTACAGATCACAAGACGTTTTCAATCGTCTAACATCTTTGAAGAGTTCACAACTCATACGTTTATTGTTAAATCAGTCAAACGGGAAATCCCACCGCTAGAGATCCGTAGAGTGAAACAATACGGTACCCACTTCGGAGTCGTTGGTCACCAACATGGCGAGCGTTCACAACAACACGACAACAAAGCCATACAATCCACAGTTTTGCTTTATTTTCTCGAAAGTTTATTTGGAGACTTTGGACAGTTCTGTTCCATACCTCGTGAACGCTGCGTTGAATGTGACACTGGCCATCGTAACAACCTTCGCAAACCTTTTGGTTCTGTTAGCAATTCGTCACGTCACATCAATTCGCTTGCCGTCTAAGCTTCTGCTCTGCTCTCTTCTGCTGACAGATCTTGGCGCCGGTTTAGTTGTCCAGCCTCAGTTTTCTGCTTTTCTCTTCATTTCAGCTATTAATCCTCACAGTGTTCACCACTGTTTCTTGTTATCTTCGTTTTATTTTACCGGGTCGTTGTTCTCCTGTGCTTCGTTGCTCACTATGACAGCGATAAGTCTGGACCGATACACTGCCCTGTTTTTTCATCTCAGATATCAACAGATTGTGACGACCAGGCGAGTTTGTGTAGTCCTTACATTTATCTGGTCGTTATCACTATTTTTCGCATTCACAATTTTCTGGAACAGGGTACTGAATATAGTTGTTTATATAAGTGGCTTTCCTATTTGTTTCCTCGTCATTTCTGTGTCCTACATCAAGATATACCGACGTTTGCGAGGTCAGCACGGCCAACAGATTCAACCTCAAGCCAACGACCAAGCTCAACAACAGGAGGGAAGCACACTGAACATGGAGAAGTACAAACAAACAGCATCTGCCATGATGTGGATCTACGCACTTTTCATCATCTGCTACTTGCCTCACTTTTGCGCCACCTTAATCTTCTCAGCCGTAGGATACACTGTTCTCACGAAGTGCATTTGGGAATTCGCCTACACAGTTCTTCTACTGAATTCGTGTTTAAACCCGTTCTTATACTGCTTGCGACTGTCTGAACTTCGAACTGAAGTTATGAAACAACTTCGACGATTATGTTCTCGAAACTCTCAGCAGTGAAGCAGTGAGATCAACTCATCATTTAATCTTCGGAAAAAAGAACGTGAAAAGAACAACCACAAGATAGGTTCACATGACTGATTTTGGAACTATGAAACTTGCAGTTTATTTTAAAGAAAGCAGACTGTCGTGTAAAACGTTTTCATAACGAGCTTTAAGTTTGAATTTCATACAGAGCGTGCAATAATTTGTTGTTTCTGTTGATTTAGTCTCTTTAAGCGGTCTTTCTCAGTTTAGCATGCAATTTATTAGGTAAAATTACAGCGGTTATCAGTATTAAATATTTTTACAAGGGAAATTTAAGAAATTCCTTGTGAGTTGTGAGTAAACAAATAAAGTGGTTCTCTAAAAGGGCTGTGTTTCCAAATATCTGCCTTTTTTGACGCTGATGACCTCAGGAAATACTGCACAGTTCACCAGTTATTAATGTTCGGGAAAAAAGAACGTGAAAAGAACAACCACAAGATAAGTTCACATGACTGATTTTGGAACTATGAAACTTGCAGTTTAGTTTAAAGAAAGTAGACTGTCGTGTAAAAAGTATTTATTGCGAGCTTTTAGTTTGAATTTTATAAAGAGCGTTCAATAACTTATTGTTTCTGTTGATTTAGTCTCTTTAAGCGGTCTTTCTCAGTTTAGCATGCAATTTATATTAGGTAAAACTACAGCTGTTATCAGTATTTAATGTTTTTTACAAGGGAAATTTAAGAAATTCCTTGTGAGTTGTGAGTAAACAAATAAAACGGCTCTCTAAAAGGGCTGTGTTTCCAAATATCTGCCTTTTTTAACGCTGATGACCTCAGGAAATACTGCACAGTTCACCTGTATTTTTCACGGGAGTGTAAAACACTAACACAATACGCAGAATGACTGTAATAAATCCTAAACGATTAGAAAGTGAAGTGGAAGCAAGGAAGTAAAATATAAAATACATGTGCGCAGATCCACAATAAAGTTAAATTCAAATAAAATGATGGGTTATTGCCTTTTAGGTCACATTACTCAACAAGTGTGAATATTTTTAGTAAAATAAAGCCGTTTGCACCTCACTGGTATCATCGGCAAGTTACTAAGGTGTTTGTGGCGGATTCGTGCACTAACGAAAAAAAAGTCATTCACAGCAAACAGAGACAGCGGACATAAAAAGTCATTGTGCCGATTCTTTAAACAAGGCTAAGAAAGTCCTGGTCTAAACAAGATTTAAACAATACCAATGCTTAACGGACAACGATTAAACGTCGTCTTTATAAACCGACTCCGATTCATGTTCTAAAATGTAATTTAATGTTTGGCTGGGTTACCCTGTTTTACGGCGTCCGCCTAAACTTCAATTTAGCGATAAACCAGGTCTAAGTTAGACTTTGTCTAAAAAATCGGCACAAAAAGTTCAGTACAAAATGTTATTTATTGATGAGCCTGGAACCATTTTGGCGATAAAATAGCATATCCTGAACAATCTTAGCTGTATTTCAGTGAGAATTAAATAAACATATAATCTGACCTCACTGGTACATTTAACTTCATGCTAAGCTCAAGTTTTCCCTGAATTCAATCTTTCAATAGATTTCAGCGGCGACGCTGCTTTGATTAAGCTCGCCCTCACCACGAAGTGGTGAAAAGCGATATGCGATTAGTCCAACTGGAATGTGTCCCGTGTCCCGGTGCTGTCAACAATGGATTCCAAATATGGAAGTCGTTCTGTTCCCAATTTGGGCCAGTATTACCGACAACGCAACAAAATCGAGAACGCGATCGTCGAAGTAGTTTTTGTGGTGGCATTTTTAAGCGTCCCACCTTACTGCAGTTAAGACTGCGTCAGTCAGTCAGTCCGTCATGCTGTGTCAACAATTGCCTTTGAAATTTGAGCATCAGCGAATACGCATGAAGAAACGAAGAGATGGGAAGACATTTTCTGGAGTTATTTTGATTGTTATCATTGTATTCCTTAATTGCCAGTAGATCTGTTGCACTTTTCAACTTGTCGAAGTATTTCTATCGTTTAATTATAGTTGCTTTGTTTCGCATAGTTTTCGCCAGCAATGAAAAATGCTGTAGAGAACTGGAAGAAGAAGAAGAATTCGAAAATGAATTTGACCAAAACCGCAAGTAATGTCAACAAGTTATCAGATTTCACTTAAACTTATTCGACTTGAAACTCAGCCAAAAGAAGAAAGGCGTGTTTTCTTTAAGCACGTATTTAGTTTGAATGCAGCCCTGTAGATGTTGAACATAAGCTGTGCATGACATGAGTAATGAAGTCACGGATAGACTTTTTTCAGTGCGACTCCGGAAGGTCTCCTTCCGGTTCAAAGATTTGGCACTCGGTGATGGATTTTAAATTCTCCCAGTTTGAGCGTCTATATCGTGATGTTTATAAGTTTGAAAAAGGGTCACTATTTCGAACCAGGATGGCTGGTAAGGGGTTGAAAGTCTCGACGAGCCTCTCCGTATCAAATTTATGATGCAAGTGCCTCTCCCTCCAACCTGTTTCTTAAATTCAAATATGCACTTACGTTTTGTTGCTGGTGCATACAAAAACGGCTCAGTATATCCTAACGTTTAGTAGACGGCATCCTCTGGCTATTCTGACCTGGTGAAAGGTTTTTGCAGCTAAGCAGCAGATCACCGGCTGAATTATTTCCAACAGTACTGATATGGAAATAAAATTGAACTGCTGGTGACGTTTATTTTAGAACTGGGTCACAGGCCGGTTTGTTTTGCTTGCTGAGACGTTCTTTGGCGGATCCGCAAGAAACGACTGTACGATTTCAGATAAAATCGCAGTTCATAAATCAATTCAACAGCAAAGGTTTTAAAGTCGAGAAATTCAAATAATTTCAAGGTAACACTTGCTAAAGCCAATGTTCAGTAATTTACCACCAAAAATTTGCGGGACATTTAAAAGCCACGCAAACGGCATCGAATTTCTGTTAAAGGGCTTTCGTGTGTTGATATAATAAGCTCTTTTCAATGGGAAAGCAAGGGTTTCGAGTTACAAGTACGTATTACGGTTAGCTGGTGTTGGCAAATTAGATGTTATGTTGACCGCGGTAAGTGGATTATTGTGTATAACTCACTGAAATCTATCTGAAAGTCGTGCTGTAGCTTTTGATTTAACTCCACCCAGTCACTCTTATGGCTTGTAGAAAAAATACTCGGTAATATACACGTGCTTTTACTTTTGCTTTTGAAACTTTCTGTATTAAGAATTTTTGAATTCCGGAAAATGTAATCTGATCCGTGTCCGCGTCGGTTCTTATCAGTGCTCATTATTCACCACAACATCGCCGTTTTCTGCAAAAATGACACTCTAAGTCACACAGTGGAAGAGAATAAAGCAAATCGAGTTTTTAATTGTCAAACGTTTGATAATTTTTCATCTGTGTACCTGTTTAATGCTTCGTTTTAGCCGAAGCCATTTCCCGCATCCGGTACCGATTGTGTCAAGCTACCGTCACTGTTTATGTTTCTCAACGCGAGGCTTTTTGCGGGCCGCTAAAAACCTTTTGAGACAAGAAATTTCAATGTCTATTAGTCCAGTTGACGTTGGGTTTTTGCTCAAACAACAGGTACCAAATGTTCCTGGTGAAATTAAAATTGGCTAAAATTTGACCTGCCGCTCGGAGGTTTTACCTTGGTCTTTTTGAAAAATCGAAACACTACCACAGGTTCAAGTTTCCATACTTATTTTAGGTGCTTTAGAAAGAAAAGGAGGTGCTTTGAATTATTGATGAGTTGCAATGACCAGATTGTTTACCGTTTTATTACATGAGCTTGTTAAATATGCACCATTTTCGTGTCGGTTCGAGGGGTCGAGAGGACATTTTAGACTTTCCGCGATTTTGTCAAAAAGAAAAGGCAGTTGAACTTTTGAATATTATTTTGGAAGACAGTTCACCAAAGAGGTTCTTTGGGTAAAATAAAATGAATTTCGAAATTTGGCACTTGGCGCCCGATTCTCGATATTTACAGAGAGCCGCTCTTAAATATCGTGTTTAAAAAAGGCCTTCTGGCTTCTCTAATGAACTGTTCGTGAGTACAAACACGGCGGCCATAGTCTGTCAAATATCAAGTGTCTATTTTGGTCAAATCGTTATCACCTAGCAATGTTTAGCTCGAGGGAGGGGGGGGGGATTTTGGGTGGGGATTTTGACATTTCTGAAAGGTAAAATGTCAAATCCCCACCCCTTGCCTGCCAGACTTTGGGCGATTACAGATCACAAGAAGTTTTCAATCATCTAACATCTTTGAAGAGTTCACAACTCATACGTTTATTGTTAAATCAATCAAACGGGAAATCCCACCGCCACAGATCCAAGTAAAGTGAAACAATATGGCACCCACTTCAGAGTCGTTGCTCACCAACATGATGAGCGTTCGCAACAACACGACAATCAAGCCACAATATCCACAGTTTTGCTTTACTTTCCCGAAATCTGTTTTTGAGACTTTGGACAGTTCTGTTCCATACCTCGTGAACGCTGCTTTGAGTGTGCCACTGGCCATCACGACAACTTTTGCAAACCTTTTGGTTCTCTTAGCAATGGGTCACGTCACTTCCATTCACTTTCCGTCGAAGCTTCTGCTCTGCTCTCTTGTGCTGACAGATCTTGGTGCCGCTTTAGTTTCCCAGCCTCAGTTGTCTGCTTTTCTTTTCATGAAAGGAATTAATCCTCACAGTGTTCACAGGTGTTCCTTTTTTTCTTTGTTTTATGTTACCGTGTCGTTGTTCTCCTATGCTTCGTTACTCACTATGACAGCGATAAGCCTCGACCGATACACTGCCCTGTTTTCCCATCTCAGATATCAACAGATTGTGACGACCAGGCGAGTTTGTGCAGTCCTTACCTTTATCTGGTCGTTTTCACTATTTTTCGCATTGTCAAGTCTCTGGAACAGGGTATTGACGATAATTCTTTGGAAGAGTGGCATTTCTATTTGTTTCCTCATCATTTCTGTGTCCTACATCAAGATATACCGGCGTTTGCGAGATCAGCACGTCCAACAGATTCAACCTCAAGCCAACGATCAAGCTCAACAACAGGAGGGAAGCACACTGAACATGGCAAAGTACAAACGAACAGCATCTACCATAATGTGGATCTACGTACTTTTCATCATCTGCTACTTGCCTAACTTTTGCGGCAACTCAATCACCTCAGCCGTCGGACACACTGCTCTCACGCGGTGCATTTGGGAATTCTCCTTAACATTTATTCTACTGAACTCGTGCTTAAACCCGTTCTTCTACTGCTTGAGACTGCCTGAAATTCGGACTGAAGTTATGAAACAACTTCGACGATTATGTTGTCGAAACCCTCAGCAGCGAAGCAGTGAGATCAACTGATCAGTTAATGTTCGGAAGAAGAGGAACGTGAAAACAACAACCACAAGATACGTTCACATCACTGATTTTGGAACTACGAAACTTAAAACAGACGGACGTGTAAAAAAAAATCATTTCGAGCTTTTAGTTTAACTTTCATAAACAGCGTTCAATAACTTGTTCCTGTTAATTGTTTCTGTTAATTTAGTCTCTTTCTAAAACGGTCTTACTCAGTTTAGCGTGCAACTCCTATTAGGAAATATTACATTTGTCATCAGTGAGCTATTATTTTCGACCACGGAAAGTTTAAATTTTTCTTACTATGTGAGTAGAGAAATAAAACGCTTCTCAAAACGAGATGTGTTTCCAAATATCTTCCTCTTTTGGACGCTGATGACCTCAGGAAATACGAACAGAAAACTGCATAGTCCAAATCTAATTTTCCCGGAAGTGTAAGGAAGCTTAACTGACATAGTAAAACACTAACCAATACGTGAAATATAACGAAGGAAGTAAAATATAAAATGCAAGTGCGCAGATCCACCATCAATTTAAATTCAAGTAAAATGATGGGTTATTGACTTTAAGGTGGTGTTACACTGGTCGATTTGCAACGATACAAAAATAGGCTAAAACTCCTCCAGGTGTAACACCCAATTGCGAACAATTTTTCGCAATGTTTGCTATGCTGCAACCCGTTGCAAGTTTTTGAAAGCCGTTCAAAAACTTACAACGCCGTTGCGTGATGTTGAAACAAATCGGCGCTGCAAGTAGTTGCAAATCGTCGCTGCAAATCGTTGTTGCAAACCGACCAGTGTAATACCAGCTTTAGTAAACAATGCTCAACAAATGTGAATATTAAAAAAAGTGTTTGTGGCGGGTTCGTGCACCAACGAAAAAAGAGTCGTTCACGGCAAACAGAGACTGCGAACATGAAAAGTTATAAAATTCAGTACAAAACATTTTTTACCACAACACACTAGTTTCTCGCTCTCTGATTGGTCGATTAACCGTGGTAAATAAAAGTCCAGACAACGATGTGACGGCAGCTGACGCCAGGATGCCACGCTTTGCAACAAAATACAACAAAACTTTCTTGTATATTTCTAAATATTGTGGTAAAAACAAATTTCCACTGGTTTGCCGTGGTGTGGACTCTTATTTACTACGATTTACGTCATCATATGGTCAAAATCAGTTGTGGATTCACTCGGCGAAGCGCCTCGAGAGTCCACAACATTTTGACCATGTGATGACGTAAATCGTGGTAAATAAGAGTCCACACCACGGCAAACCAGTGGAAATTTATTAAATTTAATGATGAACTTGAAACCATCGGCCGCCTCCTTGGACAAATATTTACGCGAGCAAGAGAAATATTGCAAAAAGTCTACGAATCAAGAGGATTTCTATTTGCATTGTGAGCATTGATTGGTAAAAGCATAAACAAAGCCCAATTTGCGAATGGTTTTAATTAAGGACCGTTCATTTTTTATGAGATAGAAGGAGCTGCTGGCATTTGGGGGTGGGGGTGGGGCACGTGAAAAAAATTGAAATGAAGGGGGGCACGTGAAACTTTTGACAACTCATGAGGTATTACTATGAAAACAATACGTGGACAAGTGCAACAGTATAAAAATTTACTATATAGAGGCTCCCAAGCCTAAATAGTATTCGCAACATGCAGAAATATTGTTAAATTATATGACTTTCCAAATCCCACTTCGTGAGCAAATAGATCCCAAAATAACAAAATGGATTGACTGTTTTTTGAGTGTGATGTTTGTTTACCGGCCTTGAACCAGTTGACCTTCATATTAAAATTGCAACAAATTGGTCCGTGTGATACTCTTATTCGTTTTCATATGAAAAAACCTCATCTTCAAAATCTGTCTTTGAACAGGTGTCAAAACACAAAGGTTCCAACGGTTTCACCATCTCTCTGAATGCGACACAGAATAGCAACAGCCTTGCTGACAACACACGCTGTGACTTCGCCGATTGCAGATTACAAGAAGTTTTGACCTCACATATTTGCTCAATTTACAACTTATACATACATTCTTAAAGAAGATCCAAGTAGAGTGAAACAACATGACGCCGGCTTCGTCTTCGTTGTTTAACATGACTACCGGCCAAAGGAACACGACAACAAAGCCACACAATTCAGAGTTTTGTCCTCCTTTCTCGAATTTTGCTTTTGGGACTTTGGACAATTCTGTTCCATACCTGGTGAACGCTGCTTTGAATGTGCCTCTGGCCATCGCGACAACCTTCACAAACTTTTTGGTTCTAGTAGCAATGAATGACGTCACCTCTCTTCGCTTTCCGTCCAAGCTTCTGCTCTGCTCTCTTGTCCTGACAGATCTTGGTGCCGGTTTAGTAGTCCAGCCTCAGTTCATTGCTTTTCTTTTCATGAAAGCAATTAATTCTCACAGTGCTCGCCAATGTTCCTTGTATTTCTCGCTTGCTTTTACCGGGTCGTTGTTCTCCTGTGCTTCGTCGCTCACCCTGATAGCGATAAGTCTGGACCGATACACTGCCCTGTTTTTTTATTACAGATATCAACAGATTGTGACGACCAGACGACTTTGTGCAGTCCTAAACCCTTATCTGGTCATGTTCACTATTTGTTGGATCGTCTGATTTCTGGAATGTTTATTTGAACGCAATTCTTTGGATAACTGGTTTTTCTAGTTGTTTCCTCGTCGTTTCTGTGGTCTACGTCAAGATATACAGGCGTTTGCGAGGTCAGTACGGCCAACAGACTGAACCACAAGCCAACGACCAAGCTCAACCACAGGCAGGAAGAACACTGAACATGGCGAAGTACAAACGAACAGCATCTACCATTATGTGGATATACGTACTTTTCGTTATCTGCTTCTTGCCATATTTGTGCGCGGTCTCCATCACCTCAGCCATCGGACAAACTGCTCTCACTCGGTGCGTTCGTGAATTCTCCTACACAGTTCTTCTACTGAACTCGTGTTTAAACCCGTTCGTCTACTGCTTGCGACTGCCTCAAATTCGGACTGAAGTTCTGAAACAACTTCGACGATTATGTTGTCGAAACCCTCAGCAGTGAAGCACTGAGATGTACTGACCGGCTGATCTTTGAAAAAAAAAAGTCTATCGCGACTCACAGCAACTGTGAAACTTGCTGTCTGTCTGCTATCACTACTCATCATTTTTTACCGAGCACAGTTAAAAGACTTGTTGCTGTTACTGCGCTTTTTTTACGCAAGCAAACACATCAGATTCAAAAAGGGTTGTGTTTCCAAATGTCTCCTGTTTTATACACTAGCATAAAACTGCACAGTTTACCAGTTTACCTCTTATTTTCACGGAAGCGCAAAGAAGCTCAACTGACATTATCGCAATTAGCAAAACGCAATAACACCTTACGCAGTTGTTGATAAGAGTGCGTTTTTCGCACGTAATTGTGCGAGAATTACCGTTATTATTAGCACTATTGTCGTTCATTATAACTATCATCAATATCTTACCCGTATTACACTGATATAACTAAGTATAGCCTTACCTGTCTTTACATCTTAACATTAAAACCCATACTAGCCTTATGAAGTAATAGGTATATAATCTTAACAATTTTACTTTTGCCAGAAGACTGACCAAGAATGTTATCAACTCGGATTGGACATTCCAAGTGAGTAGCAAACGGAATCTCTAAAAGACGATCAAAAATTGGTCTTTCAGTACGGAACTTTGAGCTGTCGCCATTTTGATCCAGCAGACATACACCTTGCGAACTTCATGTCGAGAAAATTAATTGCGGAATGTTTGAATATTTGTAGTTAAAAGTCTCGTATATAACGGACAAAAGATTAAGACCTAAAGATTTTGATAAAAAGGCAAAAAATTCACCGACTTCGTATCATTGTCCGTAAAAAAAGTCAAAAGATATCAAAATTCCCTCATCCGCGTCAGTTCATCTGTTCAATTCTACCTGAAATTTTGCTAAACATTCTCTTCAGCGTTCATCATATCCACATCAACTTTTCATTGATGCAGGACCGACACATATGACCCGCCTTTTCAGGTTTGTCTTATGAAAACTAGAAGTCATCACACTCTCCGAACTGTGGCTTTGCCATCGTAGAACCACGCCTACAAACGTCACAGCGAGCGCGTGATTTTAACTAAAGACCACACCAAGCCGCTGTTTGTTGTAAATTTAAATTACAAAAAATTACATTCAACTGCATGAACTTACTGGTATTTTGCTCCAGAATCCCAACCTTGGAACGGCTCTGTCAGTTTCAATTATTGAATGTCTAAAGAGAAAAACATGTTCGTCAGTGATGTCAGTAAAACAGAAACCAGAAGACAAGAAACAAGCTGAATATGTTTGTTTACACTCCGGATGTGATTTTGTATCCATGTGGTAAATCCTTCATGCCTTTAGCAACAGAGTGGCAAGGTACTTTTACTACCTAATGCACCATATTTAATTTGAATTTGACTCAAACATTTCAACAATAACAAAAATATATATTTGCACTGCCAATTAAATGCATCACATTATGCTGTATGTGAATTTGGACACAAACATTTCAACAACAACTTATACATCTGACAGTAACATTTCAACAATAACAGCAACATCAAAAATATCTGTACAGCCTAATGCATGTCACATAATGTTGTAATGTGAATTTGGACACAAGCATTTTTAACAACAACTTATTCATTTAATTAACATTTCAAAAACAACAGTTCACTTGTACTATCAAATGCATCACAAAATTATGCAATGGGATTTAGACATCATCTCATCACTTCAACAACTACAACTGACAAGTAGCAACTAACAGAAAGGGAACAGGAAAATTGTGCTTTGCAAGGGTCCAAAATCTTGCTGACGTTGAGGTCTTTGCAAATATTTATGGTGAATGAGTATTTATGTGCAGCTTTCTGGCAGGGTGTTACAAGCCTGTTAGAGTCTTCCTGCTCGATAGTATTCCTAATGAGCAGGGAGCCTTCTCATACAAACTCCTCACCCATTTTGGCGATAAAATAGCATATCCTGAGCAATCTTAGCTGTATTTCAGTGAGAATTAAATCAACATATAATCTTACCTCATTAGTACATTTAACTTCATGCTAAGCTCAAGTTTTCCCTGAATTCAATCTTTCAATAGATTAGTTTCCACATTAGGGTTAATCAGTAATTTCACATCCTGCTCCCTCCCCCTGGAAAATGTTATTGAGCTCACGATCCCCCTCTCCCTTAAACATCTACCAGTGAATATGTGAACAGCTCCTTTTAGAGCAGTTGGAAAAAATGGATAGCTATGCGGTGAATGCAAAGTGTCAACTACATGGGATATGCCACAGGCAGCCCACCGCCTGTTAGGTCATTTTTGCGTAATCCGTCACGGCGGTTGATCACGGAAAGGTGTCACTTATGATTAAACGCTCTTCTGAAATCCTTCCAGAAATACAAAACCCCCTCTAAACCTTCCTGAATAGGTACATAATAACGTATTGTGCCGTTCTTGAGGT
The DNA here is from genome assembly GCA_964036295.1 of Plumapathes pennacea. Classification (NCBI taxonomy): domain Eukaryota; kingdom Metazoa; phylum Cnidaria; class Anthozoa; order Antipatharia; family Myriopathidae; genus Plumapathes; species Plumapathes pennacea. Next base: position 10,421,731 of record OZ038473.1, on the reverse strand, counting down.
GTGGCGTTGTTCTTGACCGTTGATTTTTATTCCAAAGGATAAGCAGTCCGATCGAGTCTACGAAGCTCAATTAGGGACTTTAAGATACAGGACGCGAGAGGACGACGGCGACGTCGGTGAAACAATAAAACTAATCACAGAAGACAAAAGAAGCACGTGAATATCTGAAATTGACATATTCTCGGGGTCGCCGTGCTCTCGCGTGCGACTTCAAATGCTTCTTTTTTACGTCGTTGTCAGGACGTGGACGAAAGTTCGATAAAATAACGGCAGTCGTTCTTCTTAGTAGGGAACGATGAAATCAATAGAACCTCGGCAAAAACAGAACAAATCTTGAGCAACCTACGAATAGGCAAAGTTACAAAGACATAGGGAAAACAGAGACACTATTTTTTGGTTCCTCGCGTTGCCGTCGCCGTACTAGGTTTCTTAAACTCCCTATTGGCATTTACTACGATAAATTTTCTTTCGTTCTGAACTACATATACCAGGGTTTTGTAAATTGTCTACACGCGTGGTACGTTTACTGCGCCTGGACTACCTGTGACGTTTAACCATTTAACCTTTTCGCTCCCAAGAGTGATCAACTTCGATTTTCTCCTTCAGTTTCTTACCAAAAATACACATCATAGTAAGGAGAACTTGGCTTTTGATACCTCGCTTAGATGATAGCTGATTAAACTATCAATTCTCACTACATTACTCATACATTTTCCCATTAAAAGGTTGGGAGGATCTGCATTTTGAACTTGGGAGTGAAAAGGTTAACTCCTGAGAGTGATCAACTTCGATTTTCTCCTTCAAGTTTTCACGAGAGATATCATATAGTATGTAGTAGAAAATTTAAGTTTGCCTCAGATAAAAGCTGATTAGGATATCAACTCTCATTACTATTTTTATTATTACTATCAACTCTCATTACTATTAGTATTGCACTCCATCCCGTGTAATAACCATGGCGTCCGATTCTCCGATTTACGATATAGATGATAGTTTTAATGGAATACAGCGATCAATCCATTGTTTGCGCGTGGTGTAAAGATCTTAAACATATTAAATTTAATATTTAAAGATTTTAATTTGCGGACACGTCCGTTTCGACTACCTTCTTTATATACAATGATATTCTATATCAATGAATTCATTGACTGGTTTTGCTTGTAGCTTAAAAACTAGTATAATGTAGTATTGTAGTTGTAGGTAGTATAAGTAACTATTTACACGACCTCACAAGCTATAACTATTAATAAATATCGTGTTTAAGTAAAAGCATTCTGACTTATCTAATGAACTGTTCTTGAGTACAAACACGGCGGCCATAGTCTGTCAAATATCAAGTGTCTCTTTAGTCAAATAGTTATTAAAAAGGCCTAAAGCTTGTCATTCAAAATGACACCGACAAAGTGGATCTACTTTGCTATGGTTTAATGGATTAAATTAGTTCAATTCAGGTGTCAGATTAGCAAGCGTCCAACACTTCGCAATCTTTCTGAGTGATACAGTGATTTCGTATATTATTGAATTCATCGACTCGTTTTGCTTATAGTTTAAAAACAAGTATAATGTAGTATTATAGTTGAAGGTATTGAAGGTAGTATAAGTAACTATTTACACAACCCCACAAGCTATAAGCTTTAATAAATATAGTGTTTAAATAAAGGCCTTCTGGCTTCTCTAATGAACTGTTTGTGAGTACAAACACGGCGGCCATAGTCTGTCTAATATCAAATGTCTATTTAGTTAAACAGTTAACGCATAAAGCTTGTCACTCAAGGTGACACCTACAAAGTAGATCTACTTTGCTATGGTTTTTAAATTGACTAAATTAGTTTAATTCAGGTGCCAAAGTAGCAAGAGTCCAACACTTTGCCATTTTTCTGAGTGCGGAGCAACAAAGCAACAGCCCTGTTGACGACACAAGGATAGCGACTTCGGCGATTACAGATCACTGATAGCAAAGGTATTTAATGATTAAGTTATCGACGCAATCGCGAAAGCAAAGTGACTCAGCTTCCATAAATTTAACAAAATCGTGAAATTGAACCAACTCGCGGAATTAAAGTGTCGTGAGAATAAAATGCATTAAGGGTTAGGTTAGGTAAAGTAAATACATGTTTTAAATTAGTAATTTTATAAAATGAAAGCTTTCTTTCAAACAGGTGTCATAGCAGCAGAGGTCCAACGCTTCCTCATCTTACTGAGTGCAACACAACATCTGAAAACACGCACAGAGACCTTTGGCGATTACAGATCACAAGACGTTTTCAATCATCTAACATCCTTGAAGAGTTCACAACTCATACGTTTATTGTTAAATCAGTCAAACCGGAAATCCCACCGCTAGAGATCCGTAGAGTGAAACAATATCGCACCCACTTCGGAGTCGTTGTTCACCAACATGGCGAGCGTTCACAACAACACGACAACAAAGCCACCCAATTCACAGTTTTGTTTTACTTTCCCGAAAGTTTATTTTGAGACTTTAAACATTTCTGTTCCATACCTCGTGAACGCTGCTTTGAATGTATTACTGGCCATCGTAACAAACTTCGCAAACCTTTTGGTTCTCTTAGCAATGCGTCACGTCACATCAATTCGCTTGCCGTCCAAGCTTCTGCTCTGCTCTCTTGTGCTGACAGATCTTGGCGCCGGTTTAGTTGTCCAGCCTCAGTTTATTGCTTTTATCTCCTCGAAAGCTATTAATCCTAACATTCCTTACCAATGTTCCTCGTTTTCTTCCTTATATTTTACCGGGTCGTTGTTCTCTTATGTTTCGTTGCTCACTATGACAGCGATAAGTCTGGACCGATACACTGCCCTGTTTTTTCATCTCAGATATCAACAGATTGTGACGACCAGGCGAGTTTTTGTAGTCCTTACATTTCTCTGGTCGTTATCACTATTTTTCGCATTCTCAATTTTCTGGAACAAGGTACTTAGTACAGTTGTTTGGATGAGTAGCGTTTTTATTTGTTTGCTGGTTATTTCTGTGTCCTACATCAAGATATACCGACGTTTGCGAGGTCAGCACGGCCAACAGATTCAACCTCAAGCCAACGACCAAGCTCAACAACAGGAGGGAAGCATACTGAACATGGAGAAGTACAAACGAACGGCATCTGCTATGATGTGGATCTACGCACTTTTCATCATATGTTACTTGCCTAGCTTTTGCATCAACTTAATCTTCTCAGCCGTCGGATACAACGCTCTCACGAGGTGCATTTGGCAATTCACCTTCACAGCTCTTCTACTGAACTCGTGCTTAAACCCGTTCTTCTACTGCTTGCGACTGCCTCAAATTTGGACTGAAGTTATGAAACAACTTCGACGATTATGTTGTCAAAACCCTCAGCAGTGAAGCAGTGAGATCAACTGATCACATATAATGTTCGGGAAAAAAGAACGTGAAAACAACAACCACAAGCTACGTTCACATGACTGATTTTAGAACTATGAAACTTGCAATTTAATTTAAAGAAAGCAGACTGTCGTGTAAAAGGTTTTCATAACGAGCTTTTAGTTTGAATTTCATAAAGAGCGTTCAATTTAACAAATTGACGTCAGTTTCTTATGTGTCTGTCCTCTTATTGATCATGAAACGCGTCATAACATTGTCAAAAAGTTGTGGATCCACGAGGCGCTTTTTACAATAACAAAACTCAAGCGACGACGCGGGGAAAACACGCAAGAAAACTGGATTTTGTTCGATTTGACCGAAATGTTGTCAACAACTTTTCCCGCTTTCTAATTGGTCGAGGTCGAAATTCAAGACATTTCATTGGCCAAAAAGTGACAGCTTGACGTGAGCATTTCGCGCGTGCAAAATACAATTTTGTCAAAGAAGTTGGAAAGAAATGAAACTAGAAGCTTTTCTGCTGCGGTTTTCTCGACAATTTCAAGACAAAGCTCAAGGAAATTCGCCTCTGAACACTTCTGGTTCTCTACTTCAAATGCCGAATGTCGCTTTTGCAAAAACTGAGGTAAATTTGAAGCTGAATTCACCTTCTTCGTCGGCCAAATCACTGTCGTCAGCACTCGATTTTATGTGTCTGTCCTCTTATTGATAATGAAAATTAGCCAATAACAAAGCGAGAAACTGACGTGTTATTATAAAAAATTTGTTGTTTCTGTTGATTTAGTCTCTTTAAGTGATCTTTCTCAGTTTAGCAGGCAATTTTTATTAGGTAAAACTACAGCTGTTATCAGTATTTAATGTTTTCCAAAACGGAAATTTAACATATTCCTTATTATGTGATTAAACAAATAAAACGGTTCTCTAAAAGGACTGTGTTTCCAAATATCTGCCTTTTTTGACGCTGATGACCTCAGGAAATACTGCACAGTTCACCTGTACTTTTCACGGGAGTGTAAAACACTAACACAATACGCAGAATGACTGTAAGAAATCCTAAACGATTAGAAAGTGAAGTAGAAGCAAGGAAGTAAAATATAAAATACATGTGCGCAGATTCACAATAAAGTTAAATTCAAATAAAATGATGGGTTATTGCCTTTTAGGTCACATCACTCAACAAGTGTGAATATTTTTAGTAAAATAAAGCCGTTTGCATCTCACTGGTATCATCGGCAAGTTACTAAGGTGTTTGTGGCGGATTCGTGCACTAACGGAAAAAAGTCATTCACAGCAAACAGAGACAGCGGACAAAAAAAACCATTGTGCCGATTCTTTAAACAAGGCTAAGAAAGTCCTGGTCTAAACAATATTTAAACAATACCAATGCTTAACGGACAACGATTAGGCGTCGTCTTTATAAACCGACTCCAAATAATGTTCTAAAATGTAATTTAATGTTTGGCTGGGTTACCCTGTTTTACGGCGTCCGCCTAAACTTCAATTTAGCGATAAACCAGGTCTAAGTTAGACTTTGTCTAAAAAATCGGCCAAAAAAGTTCAGTACAAAATGTTATTTATTGATGAGCCTGGAACTATCGGACACCTCCTTGGACAAACATTTAGAACTTGATGCAAATGTTTTGTTTTTACCTGACAGTTGCCCTTATGCTTGCGGAACTCGCAAAATGATCTCAATTTTTTAGGTAAATAGATCAAAATGAGAAACTTGCATATCACCTGTTATATTGACAGCATTTTTCATTTTGTTTCACGAAAATTAAGGAACTCGCTTGTTTCGTATTTCGAGACCCTAAATTCGCACGAGCAAGAGAAATATTGCACAAAGACTACGAATTAAGAAAATTCCTATTTGCAGCGTGAGCTTGGGCTGGTAAAAGCATAAACGAAGCCAAATTTGTGAATGGTTTTAATTAGGGGCCGTGCATTATTTATGAGATAGAGTGGGCTGCTGGGAATTGCGGGGGGAGGGGGGAGGGGGGAGGGGGAAAAAATGAAGGGAAGGGGGGCCACGTGAAAATTTTGACAACTCATGAGGTATTACTATGAAAACAATACGTGGACAAGTACAACAGTATGAAAATTTACTATATAGAGGCTCCAAAGCCGTAAGAGTATTCATATGTAGACATATTCTTACACTTTAAGAATACAACGTATAGAAGGCAGGCTAAAGGGGGGCCAAATGAAAAAATATTGCAAGCTGATGGGGAGCATGCTGTTTCCCAGTGGGATTTCCCAAATCCCACTAGCCACCTAGCCACCCACCCCCAGTTCATAAAAATCAAACGGTCCCTCATTGAAGAACTCACCCATCCGCGCTGCGAAAAAAAACATCATCGTCACTTGCTTTCGTGAACAGATCGCAGTCGATTTGGAACAATGCAACGCGTAGCAACTGCAAAATCAAGGCACTACAAGACAATCAAAAATTGGTCAAAACCCAGGATCAAAGTATTGGCAAACTGAGAACACTCGGCCGCCTCTTCGAACCAACATTTGAAACTTCGTGGAAAACGGGCTGTGTTTACTTGGAAGTTTCTAATGTTTGCGGAACTCGTACTCGGCATAAAATTTTCAAAAGATATATAAACAATAAACTACTTTTGGCGAGGAAATATGCACGAATAATTGTCCGAGGATATTATCTGCTCCGAGAAGCGAACAGTTACCCGAGAGCAAAGCTCGAGGGCAACTGTGAGCTTCGAGGAAGAGATAATGTCCAAGGACAATTATCTGTGCATATTTCCGAAGCCAAAAGTAGTTTATTGTCTTTATTATCCTTCAAATATTTCCTCTCGCAGCGCAAATAACGGCGCGGAAACTGTGAAGCTTTTTGGTGCTTTCTGGAACTGCATTTTCGACCAATAAATTGCTGTCCTTCTCAGTAGTCATCTTGTAATGATTTTTGTCACTAAATAAATAGAACTGCGTTCGGATATTATCAATAAACAGTGTCAGTTCGCCAGGCGGGGGTTATTCGCTGATAACGTCCGCTCACGAGCGAACGTTATTCGGTCACGTGTCACGATTCTATCAATCACGCGCGCGAGGAAATATTTGATGGGTCATAAATGGTAATAAGCAATATGTCAAGAGAGTACAAAATACTTAATTATACTATTTTGGTAAAATTAATAACCTCCAATTTCGTTAGCAAATAGCTCCCAAAAGAACAAAATGGATTGACTGTTTTTTTAGTGTGATGTTTGTTTACCGGCCTTCAACCAGTTGACCTTCATGTTAAAATTGCGACAACTTGGTCCGTGTGACACTCTTATTCGTTTTCATATAAAAAAACCTCATCTTCAAAATCTGTCTTATAACAGGTGTCAAAATACAAAGAGCCAACAGTTTCACCATCTTTCTAAATGCGACACAGAATAGCAACAGCCCTGCTGACAACAGACGCTGCGACTTCGTCGAATCCAGATTACAAGAAGTTTTGTCCTCACATATTTGATTCCAGATTACAAGAAGTTTTGACCTCACATATTTGATTCCAGATTACAAGAAGTTTTGACCTCACATATTTGATTCCAGATTACAAGAAGTTTTGTCCTCACATATTTGCTCAATTTACAACTTATACGTACTTTCTTAAAAAGATCCAAGTTGAGTGAAACAACATGGCGCCCGCTTCGGCTTCGTTTTTTAACATGACTACCGGCCAAAGCAACATGACAACAAAGCCACACAATTCAGAGTTTTGTCCTCCTTTCTCGAATTTTGCTTTTGGGACTTTGGACAATTCTGTTCCATACCTGATGAACGCTGCTTTGAATGTGCCTCTGGCCATCGCGACAACCTTCGCAAACCTTTTGGTTCTTGTAGCAATGAGTGACGTCACCTCTCTTCGCTTTCCGTCCAAGCTTCTGCTCTGCTCTCTTGTCCTGACAGATCTTGGTGCCGGTTTAGTAGTCCAGCCTCAGTTCATTGCTTTTCTTTTCATGAAAGCAATTAATTCTCACAGTGCTCGCCAATGTTCCTTGTATTTCTCGCTTGCTTTTACCGGGTCGTTGTTCTCCTGTGCTTCGTCGCTCACCCTGATAGCGATAAGTCTGGACCGATACACTGCCCTGTTTTTTTATTACAGATATCAACAGATTGTGACGACCAGACGAGTTTGTGCAGTCCTTACCCTTATCTGGTCATGTTCACTATTTGTTGGATCGTCTGATTTCTGGAATGTTTATTTGAACGCAATTCTTTGGATAACTGGTTTTTCTAGTTGTTTCCTCGTCGTTTCTGTGGTCTACGTCAAGATATATAGGCGTTTGCGAGGTCAGTACGGCCAACAGACTGAGCCACAAGCCAACGACCAAGCTCAACCACAGGCAGGAAGAACACTGAACATGGCGAAGTACAAACGAACAGTATCTACCATTATGTGGATCTACGTACTTTTCGTTATCTGCTTCTTGCCATATTTGTGCGCGGTCTCCATCACCTCAGCCATCGGACAAACTGCTCTCACTCGGTGCGTTCGTGAATTCTCCTACACAGTTCTTCTACTGAACTCGTGTTTGAACCCGTTCGTCTACTGCTTGCGACTGCCTCAAATTCGGACTGAAGTTATGAAACAACTTCGACGATTATGTTGTCGAAACCCTCAGCAGTGAAGCACTGAGATGTACTGACCGGCTGATCCTTGAAAAAAAATCTATCGCGACTCACAGCAACTGTGAAACTTGCTGTCTATCTGCTATCACTACTCATCATTTTTTACCGAGCACAGTTGAAAGACTTGTTATTGCCTGTTACTGTTACTGCGCTTTTTTTACGCAAGCAAACACATCAAACTCAGAAAGGGTTGTGTTTCCAAATGTCTCCTGTTTTATACGCTCATGACCTCAGGAAACACTAGCATAAAACTGCACAGTTTACCAGTTTACCTCTTATTTTCACGGAAGCGCAAAGGAGCTCAACTGACATTATCGCAATAAGCAAAACGCAATAACACCTTACGCAGTTATTGATTGTAAGAGTGCGGTTTTCGTACGTAATTGTGCGAGAATTACCGTTATTATTAGCACTATTGTTATTCATTATAATTATCATCAATTTTCTACCCGTATTACACTGATATAGCTAAGTATGGCCTTACCTGCCTTTACATCTGAACCTTAAAACCCATACTAGCCTTATGACGTAATAGGTATATATATAATCTCGTAACAAGTGGTCTCCCAGAAAAGTGTCTTAGGAACACTTAATCACGAGACCTCTTGCCTAACAGAGATAAACATGTAATTGATTTAAGGGTAAATAAAGGCGTAAAAACTAAAAAAAAAAAAAAAAAAAAAAAGAAAGAAAGAAACAAGGAAAAAGAAAAACATCATCATCGCCACTTGCTTGCGTGAGCAGATCGCAATCGGGTTTTACTTTTGCCAGAAGACTGACCAAGAATGTTACTCATCAACTCGGATTGGACATTCTAAGTGAGTAGCAAACGGAATCTCTAAATGACGATCAAAAATTGGTCTTGCAGTACGGAACTTTGAGCTGTTGCCATTTTGATCCAGCAGACATACACCTTGCGAACATGTCGAGAAAATTAATTGCGGAATGTTTTAATATTTGTAGTTAAAAGTCTCGTATATAACGGACACTGACACGGAGTCAACGAAAACATTTCGTCCTAAAGATTTTGATAAAAAGGCAAAAAATTCGCAAAAAATTCGTATCATAGTCCGTTAAAAATGGCAAAAGATATCAAAATTCCCTCATCCGCGTCAGTTCATCTGTTCAATTCTACCTGAAATTTTGCTAAACATTGTCTTCAGCGTTCATCATATCCATATCAACTTTTCATTGATGCAGGACTGACACATATGACCAGCCTTTTCAGGTTTGTCTTATGAAAACTAGAAGTCGTCACGCTCTCCGAACTGTGGCTTTGCCATCGTAGAGCCACGCCTACAAACGTCACAGCGAGCGCGTTGTTGTAAATTTAAATTACAAAAAATTACATTCAACTGCATGAACTTACTGGTATTTTGCTCCAGAATCCCAACCTTGGAACGGCTCTGTCAGTTTCAATTATTGAATGTCTAAAGAGAAAAACAGGTTCGTCAGTGATGTCAGTAAAACAAAAACCAGAAGACAAGAAACAAGCTGAATATGTTTGTTTACACTCCGGATGTGATTTTGTATCCATGTGGTAAATCCTTCATGCCTTTAGCAACAGAGTGGCAAGGTACTTTTACTACCTAATGCATCATATTTAATTTGAATTTGACTCAAACATTTCAACAATAACAAAAATACATATTTGCACTGCCTATTAAATGCATCACATTATGCTGTATGTGAATTTGGACACAAACATTTCAACAACAACTTATACGTCTGACAGTAACATTTCAATAACAACAGCAAAATCAAAAATATTGAGCTCACGATCCCCCCTCTCCCTTAAACATCTACCAGTGAATGTGTGAACAGCTCCTTTTAGAGCAGTTGGAAAAAAATGGATAGCTATGCGGTGAATGCAAAGTGTCAACTACATGGGATATGCCACAGGCAGCCCACCGCCTGTTAGGTCATTTTTGCGTAATCCGTCACGGCGGTTGATCACGGAAAGGTGTCACTTATGATTAAACGCTCTTCTGAAATCCTCCCAGAAATACAAAACCCCCTCTAAACCTTCCTGAATAGGTACATAATAATTAAGGTATTGTGCCGTTTGTTCTTCACCGTTGATTTACGATAAACAGTCCGATCGAGTCTAGAAGCTCAATTAGGGACTTTAAGATACAGGACGCGAGAGGACGACGGCGACGTCGGTGAAACAATAAAACTAATCACAGAAGACAAAAGAAGTACGTGAATATCTAAAATTGACATGTTCTCGGGGTCGCCGTGCTCTCGCGTGCGACTTCAAATGCTTCTTTTTTACGTCGTTGTCAGGACGTGGACGAAAGTTCGATAAAATAACGGCAGTCGTTCTTCTTAGTAGGAAACGATGAAATCAATAGAACCTCGGCAAAAACGGAACAAATTGAGCAACCTAAGAATAGGCAAAGTTACAAATACATAAGGAAACAGAGACACTATTTTTTGGTTCCTCGCGTTGCCGTCGCCGTCCCAGGTTTCTTAAACTCCCTATTACCAAGTGTGTACGCAGCCTTACACGGTACACAGCGAATAGAAAGTCTCAAGAAGCTGTAATACCAAGTGACTACGCGGTAAGCAATGAACAAAAGTGCAGTGTAGCCTGTTCATGTTGTCTTTAGCTCAAAGAACTTTCTTTCAATATGGCCGCCATTTTAGCATTATTTTGTCTGACGTGCGTGCACATACCATGCTGTTTTGGTTTCTTTCTGCACGAATTATGTAAAACTTGTAAACATACCTTTTGCCAGAATCAATGAGGACGTACAGTATCATGGATAATTTACAGGAAGTTTCGCCACAGCTGTTGTCGTTTGGCTTCAAAAGATACTTCGTGTAACGTGCCATACAATACATGATAACCGCTGTGAATCCGCAGGCATACATTAAATGAGGGGGCACTCCCATCTATGGGCTATACGGGGATGTGCCGCTCAACAGGGTATACTTTTCGCCTCTCCGACTCTGGAAAAGGGTATATTTTTCGTTCACTCTGGCACTGCCGAACAAGGTCGACGTTTCTTTCTGCCAGAAGCCTTGATGATTTATAGTCGAATCTTCCGCTGCAAAACAGCTCTGAACTGCTGCTTTAAATCACGCAACGCTACATGTTTATTCAAGCACGCCGTTTCCGAATTGTGGAGTCGCTTCTAGTCTGGAACAGGGTGTCTATTTTCACCATTTTGTCCGGAACAGGATAGCAAATTGGCCTTTTACCATGCCCTACAAGATGGTATATTGGCATTTACTACGATAAATTTTCTTTCGTTCTGAACTACATTTACCAAGGTTTTGTAAATTGTCTACACGCGTGGTACGTTTACTGCGCCTGGACTACCTGTGACGTTTAACCATTTAACCCTTTCGCTCCCAAGAGTGATCAACTTCGATTTTCTCCTTCAGTTTCTCACCAAAAATACACATTATAGTAAGGAGAACTTGGCTTTTGATACCTTGCTAAGATGAAAGCTGATTAAACTATCAATTCTCACTACATTACTCATACATTTTCCTATCAAAAGGTTAGGAGAATCTGCATTTTGAACTTGGGAGTGAAAAGGTTGACTCCTGAGAGTGATCAACTTCAATTTTCTCCTTCAAATTTTCACGAGAGAAAATTTAAGTTTGCTCAGATAAAAGCTGATTAGGCTATCAACTCTCATTACTATTTTTATTATTACTATCAACTCTCATTACTATTAGTATTGCACTCTATCCCGTGTAATAACCATGGCGTCCGATTCTCCGATTTACGATATAGAGGATAGTTTTAATGGAATATACAGCGATCAATCCATTGTTTGCGCGTGGTGTAAAGATCTTCAGCATAAATTTAATATTTTAAAGATTTTAATTTGCGGACACGTCTATTTCGACTACCTTCTTTATATACAATGATTTTCTATATCAATGAATTCATTGACTCGATTCGCTTATAGTTTAAAAACTAGTATAATGTATTATTATAGTTGTAGGTAGTATAAGTAACTATTTACACTACCTCACAAGCTATAACCATTAATAAATATCGTGTTAAGTAAAAGCATTCTGACTTCTCTAATGAACTGTTCTTGAGTACAAACACGGCGGCCATAGTCTGTCAAATATCAAGTGTCTCTTTAGTCAAATAGTTATTAAAAAGGCATAAAACTTGTCATTCACATTGACACCGACAAAGTGGATCTACTGTACTTTGCTAATGGTTTAATGGATTAAATTAGTTCAATTTAGGTGTCAGAGTAGCAAGAGTCCAACACTTCGCCATCTTTCTGAGTGCGGAGCAACAAAGCAACAGCCCTGTTGACGACACAAGGAGAACGACTTCGGCGATTACAGATCACTAATAGCGAAGGTATTCAACAATTAAGTTATCGACGCAATCGCGAAAGCAAAGTGACTCAGTTTCTATAAATTTAACAAAGTCGCGAAAATAGAGTGTCGCAAAATATGACCATCCTCGCGGAATTAAAGTGTCGTGAGAATAAAATACAATAAGGGTTAGGTTAGGTAAGGTAAATACGTGTTTTAAATTAGTATTTTTACAAAATGAAAGCTTTCTTTCAAACAGGTGTCAGAGCAGCAGAGGTCCAACGCTTCCCCATCTTACTGAGTGCAGCACAACATCTGACAACACACGCACAGACTTTTGGCGATTACAGATTACAAGACGTTTTCAATCATCTAACATCCTTGAAGAGTTCACAACTCACACGTTTATTGTTAAATCAGTGAAACAGGAAATCCCACCGCTAGAGATCCAAGTAGAGTGAAACAATATGGCACCCACTTCGGAGTCGTTGTTCACCAACATGGCGAGCGTTCACAACAACACGACAACAAAGCCATACAATCCACAGTGCTTTATTTTCCCGAAAGTTGTTTTTGAGACTTTAAACAGTTCTGTTCCATACCTCGTGAACGCTGGTTTGAATGTACCACTGGCCATCATAACAACCTTAGCAAACCTTTTGGTTCTGTTAGCAATGCGTCACGTCACATCAATTCGCTTGCCGTCCAAGCTTCTGCTCTGCTCTCTTGTGCTGACAGATCTTGGCGCCGGTTTAGTTTTCGAGCCTCAGTTTATTGCTTTTCTCTTCTCGAAAGCTATTAATCCTAACATTCCTTACCAATGTTCCTCGTTTTCTTCCTTATATTTTACCGCGGTGTTGTTCTCCTGTGCTTCGTTCCTCACTATGACAGCGTTAAGTCTGGACCGATACAGTGCCCTGTTTTTTCATCTCAGATATCAACAGATTGTGACGACCAGGCGAGTTTGTGTAGTCCTTACCTTTGTCTGGTCGTGTTCACTATTTTACGCATTCTCAATTTTCTGGAACAGGGTACTGAATATAGTTGCTTATATGAGTGGCTTTTCTATTTGTTTCCTCGTTATTTCTGTGTCCTACATCAAGATATACCGGCGTTTGCAAGGTCATCACATCCAACAGATTCAACCTCAAGCCAACGACCAAGCTCAACAACAGGAGGGAAGCACACTGAACATGGAGAAGTACAAACAAACAGCATCTGCCATGATGTGGATCTATGCACTTTTCATCATCTGTTACTTGCCTAACTTTTGCGTCAGATTAATCTTCTCCGCCGTTGAATACACTGCTCTCACGGTGTGCATTTGGGATTTCACCTTCACAGTTCTTCTACTGAACTCGTGTTTAAACCCGTTCTTATACTGCTTGCGACTGTCTGAAATTCGAACTGAAGTTATGAAACAACTTCGACGATTATGTTGTCGAAACCCTCAGCAGTGAAGCAGTGAGATCAACTCATCATTTAATCTTCGGAAAAAAGAACGTGAAAAGAACAACCACAAGATAAGTTCACATGACTGATTTTGGAACTATGAAACTTGCAGTTTAGTTTAAAGAAAGCAGACTGTCGTGTAAAACGTTTTCATAACGAGCTTTAAGTTTGAATTTCATACAAAGCGTTCAATAATTCGTTGTTTCTGTTGATTTAGTCTCTTTAAGCGGTCTTTCTCAGTTTAGCATGCAATTTATATTATATAAAATTACAGCTGTTATCAGTATTCAATATTTTTTACAAGGGAAATTTAAGAAATTCCTTGTGAGTTGTGAGTAAACAAATAAAACGGTTCTCTAAAAGGGCTGTGTTTCCAAATATCTGCCTTTTTTGACGCTAATGACCTCAGGAAATACTGCACAGTTCACCTGTACTTTTCACGGGAGTGTAAAACACTAAGACAATAGCAGAATGACTGTAAGAAATTCTAAACGATTAGAAATTGAAGTAGAAGCAAGGAAGTAAAATATAAAATACATGTGCGCAGATCCACAATAAAGTTAAATTCAAATAAAATGATGGGTTATTGCCTTTTAGGTCACATTACTCAACAAGTGTGGGGGAGGCACGCTATATAAGGAAAAAAGATGAATGGAAGGGAGGCCCACGTGAAAATTTTGACAACTCATGAGGTATTACTATAAAAACAATACGTGAACAAGTACAACAGTATGAAAATTTACTATATAGAGGCTCCCAAGCCTTAAGAGTATTCATATGTAGACATATTGTTACACTTTAAGAATACAACGTATCAACCAGTTTTACCACTGTAAAAGCGTCATTTTAAGAACATTTTTACACTCGCAAGGGAAGAGATACAGGAAACACCTTATTTTAGTCCTTAATTCGAGTGAAGTTGCAGCAAAATTCTTACTAACATTCAGTAAAGAATTTTATGGAAGATTCAAAATCACTGAGGCACAATGCCTTCTTCTTCCTCCTTGTCTTCCTATTCCTCTTGGGAGGGAGGATTCAAGAAATTAACCCTGTGAGGACATGTAAAACAAAGGCAGCCTAAAGGGGGGCCAAGTGAAAAAATATTGCAAGCTGAGGGGGAGCATGCTGTTTCCCAGTGGGATTTCCCAAATCCCACTAGCCACCTAGCCACCCCCACTTCATAAAAATCGAACGGTCCCTCATTGAAGAACTCACCAATCCGCGCTGCGAAAAAAAAAAAACATCATCGTCACTTGCTTGCGTGAACAGATCGCAGTCGATTTGGAACAATGCAACGCGTAGCAACTGCAAAATCAAGGCACTACAAGACAATCAAAAATTGGTCAAAAACCCAGGATCAAAGTATTTGTGAACTGAGAACACTCGGCCGCCTCTTCGAACCAACATTTGAAACTTCGTGGTAAACGGGCTGTGTTTACTTGGAAGTTTCTAATGTTTGCGGAACTCGTACTCGGAATAAAATTTTCAAAATATATATAAACAATAAACTACTTTTGGCGAGGAAATATGCACGGATAATTGTCTGAGGATATTATCTGCTCCAAGAAGCGAACAGTTGCCCGAGAGCGAAGCTCGAGGGCAACTGTGAGCTTCGAGGAACAGATAATGTCCAAGGACAATTATCTGTGCATATTTCCGAAGCCAAAAGTAATTTATTGTCTTTATTATCCTTCAAATATTTCCTCTCGCAGTGCAAATAACGGCGCGGAAACTGTGAAGCTTTTTGGTGCTTTCTGGAACTGCATTTTCGACCAATAAATTGCTGTCCTCCTCAGTAGTCATCTTGTAATGATTTTTGTGACTAAATAAATAGAACTGCGTTCGGATATTATCAATAAACAGCGTTAGTTCGCCAGGCGGGGGTTATTCGCTGATAACGTCCGCTCACGAGCGGACGTTATTCGGTCACGTGTCACGATTCTATCAATCACGCGCGGGAGGAAATATTTGATGGGTCATAAATGGTAATAAGTAATATGTCAAGAGAGTACAAAATACTTAATTATGCTCTCTTGGTAAAATTCATAACCTTCAATTTCGTTAGCAAATAGCTCCCAAAAGAACAAAATGGATTGACTGTTTTTTGAGTGTTATGTTTGTTTACCGGCCTTCAACCAGTTGACCTTCATGTTAAAATTGCAACAAATTGGTCCGTGTGAGACTTATTCGTTTTCATATGAAAAAACCTCATCTTCAAAATCTGTCTTTGAACAGGTGTCAAAACACAGAGTCCAACGGTTTCACCATCTCTCTGAATGCGACACAGAATAGCAACAGCCCTGCTGACAACACACACTGCGACTTCGTCGATTACAGATTACAAGAAGTTTTGTCCTCACATATTTGCTCAATTTACAAATTATACGTACTTTCTTAAAAAAGATCCAAGTTGAGTGAAACAACATGGCGCCCGCTTCGGCTTCGTTGTTTAACATGACTACCGGCCAAAGCAACATGACAACAAAGCCACACAATTCAGAGTTTTGTCCTCCTTTCTCGAATTTTGCTTTTGGGACTTTGGACAATTCTGTTCCATACCTGGTGAACGCTGCTTTGAATGTGCCTCTGGCCATCGCGACAACCTTCGCAAACCTTTTGGTTCTTGTAGCAATGAGTGACGTCACCTCTCTTCGCTTTCCGTCCAAGCTTCTGCTCTGCTCTCTTGTGCTGACAGATCTTGGCGCCGGTTTAGTAGTCCAGCCTCAGTTCATTGCTTTTCTTTTCATGAAAGCAATTAATTCTCACAGTGCTCGCCAATGTTCCTTGTATTTCTCGCTTGCTTTTACCGGGTCGTTGTTCTCCTGTGCTTCGTCGCTCACCCTGATAGCGATAAGTCTGGACCGCTACACTGCCCTGTTTTTTTATCTCAGATATCAACAGATTGTGACGACCAGGCGAGTTTGTGCAGTCCTTACCTTTATCTGGTCATGTTCACTATTTGTTGGATCGTCTGATTTCTGGAATGTTTATTTGAACGCAATTCTTTGGATAACTGGTTTTTCTAGCAGTAGACGAACGGGTTTAAACACATTCTGTGTCATTTCTGTGGTCTACGTCAAGATATACAGGCGTTTGCGAGGTCAGCACGGCCAACAGACTGAACCACAAGCCATCGACCAAACTCAACCACAGGCAGGAAGAACACTGAACATGGCGAAGTACAAAGGAACAGCATCTACCATGATGTGGATCTACGTACTTTTCGTTATCTGCTTCTTGCCATATTTGTGCGCGGTCTCCATCACCTCAGCCGTCGAATACAATGCTCTCACTCGGTGCGTTCGTGAATTCTCCTACACAGTTCTTCTACTGAACTCGTGTTTAAACCCGTTCGTCTACTGCTTGCGACTGCCTCAAATCCGACTGAAGTTATGAAACAACTTCGACGATTATCATGTTGTCGAAACCCTTAGCAGTGAAGCACCGAGATGTACTGACCAGCTGATCTTTCAAAAAAAAAAATTTATCGCGACTCACAGCAACCTATGAAACTTGCTGTCTATCTGCTATCACTACTCATCATTTTTTACCGAGCACAGTTGAAAGACTTGTTATTGCTGTTACTGCCCCTTTTTTTACGCAAGCAAACACATCAGACTCAAAAAGGGTAGTGTTTCCAAATGTCTCCCTTTTTATACGCTCATGACCTCAGGAAACACTAGCATAAAACTGCACAGTTTACCAGTTTACCTCTTATTTTCACAGAAGCGCAAAGAAGCTCAACTGACATTATCGCAATTAGGAAAACGCAGTAACACCTTACGCAGTTGTTGATAAGAGTGCGTTTTTCGTACGTAATTGTGCGAGAATTACCGTTATTATTAGCACTATTGTCGTTCATTATAATTATCATCAATATCTTACCCGTATTACACTGATATAGCTAAGTATAGCCTTACCTGTCTTTACATCTTAACCTTAAAACCCATACTAGCCTTATGAAGTAATAGGTGTATATATAATCTCAAAATTTTACTTTTGCCAGAACACTGACCAAGAATGTTATCAACTCGGATTGGACATTCCAAGCGAGTAGCAAACGGAATCTCTAAAAGACGATCAAAAATTGGTCTTGCAGTACGGAACTTTGAGCTGTCGCCATTTTGATCCAGCAGACATACACCTTGCGAACTTCATGTCGAGAAAATTAATTGCGGAATGTTTTGTAGTTAAAAGTCTCGTATATAACGGACACTGATACGGAGTCAGCGAAAACATTTCGTCCTAAAGATTTTGATAAAAAGGCAAAAAATTCGCCGACTTCGTATCATTGTCCGTAAAAAAAGGCAAAAGATATCAAAATTCCCTCATCCGCGTCAGTTCATCTGTTCAATTCTACCTGAAATTTTGCTAAACATTGTCTCGAGCGTTCCGCATCATATCCATATCAACTTTTCATTGATGCAGGACTGACACATATGACCCGCCTTTTCAGGTTTGTCTTATGAAAACTAGAAGTCATCACGCTCTTCGAACTGTGGCTTTGCCATCGTAGAGCCACGTCTACAAACGTCACAGCGAGCGCGTGATTTGAACTAAAGACCACTGACCACACCAAGCCGCTCTTTGTTGTAAATTTAAATTACAAAAAATTACATTCAACTGCATGAACTTACTGGTATTTTGCTCCAGAATCCCAACCTTGGAACGGCTCTGTCAGTTTCAATTATTGAATGTCTAAAGAGAAAAACAGGTTCGTCAGTGATGTCAGTAAAACAGAAACCAGAAGACAAGAAACAAGCTGAATATGTTTGTTTACACTCCGGATGTGATTTTGTATCCATGTGGTAAATCCTTCATGCCTTTAGCAAAAGAGTGGCAAGGTACTTTTACTACCTAGAATGCATCATATTTAATTTGAATTTGACACAAACATTTCAACAATAACAAAAATATATATTTGCACTGCCAATTAAATGCATCACATTATGCTGTATGTGAATTTGGACACAAACATTTCAACAACAACTTATACGTCTGACAGTAACATTTCAACAACAACAGCAACATCAAAAATATCTGTACAGCCTAATGCATGTCACATTATAATGTTATAATGTAATGTGAATTTGGACACAAGCATTTTAACAACAACTTATCATTTAATTAACATTTCAAAAACAACAGTTCACTTGTACTATCAAATGCATCACATAATTATGCAATGGGATTTAGACATCATTTCATCACTTCAACAACTACAACTGACAAGTAGCAAATATAGAAAGGGAATACAGGAAAATTGTGCTTTGCAAGGGTCCAAAATGTTGCTGAGGTTGAGGTCTTTGCAAATATTTATGGTGAATGAGTATTTATGTGCAGCTTTCTGGCAGGGTGTTACAAGCCTGTTAGAGTCTTCCTGCTCGAAGGTATTCCTAATAAGCAGGGAGCCTTCTCATACAAACTCCTTGCCCATTTTGGCGATAAAATAGCATATCCTGAGCAATCTTAGCTGTATTTTAGTGAGAATTAAATCAACATATAATCTGACCTCATTGGTACATTTAACTTCATGCTAAGCTCAAGTCTTCCCTGAATTCAATCTTTCAATAGATTAGTTTCCACATAAGGGGTAATCAGTAATTTCACATCCCGCTCCCTCCCCCTGGAAAATGTTATTGAGCTCACGATCCCTCCCTCTCCCTTAAACATCTACCAGTGAATATGTGAACAGCTCCTTTTAGAGCAGTTGGAAAAAAATGGATAGCTCTGCGGTGAATGCAAAGTGTCAACTACATGGGATATGCCACAGGCAGCCCACCGCCTGTTAGGTCATTAGGGACTTTAAGATATAGGACACGAGAGGACGACGGCGACGTCGGTGAAACAATAAAACTAATCACAGAAGACAAAAGAAGCACGTGAATATCTGAAATTGACATATTCTCGGGGTCGCCGTGCTCTCGCGTGCGACTTCAAATGCTTCTTTTTTACGTCGTTGTCAGGACGTGGACGACAGTTCGATAAAATAACGGCAGTCATTCTTCTTAGTAGAAAACGATGAAATCAATAGAACCTCGGCAAAAACGGAACAAATTGAGCAACCTAAGAATAGGCAAAGTTACAAAGACGTAAGGAAACAGACACTATTTTTTGGTTCCTCGCGTTGCCGTCGCCGTCATAGGTTTCTTAAACTCCCTATTACCAAGTGTGTACGCAGCCTTACACGGTACACAGCGAATAGAAAGTCTCAAGAAGCTGTAATACCAAGTGACTACGCGGTAAGCAATGAACAAAAGTGCAGTGTAGCCTGTTCATGTTGTCTTTAGCTCAAGAACTTTCTTTCAATGACCTCCATTTTAGCATTAATTTGTCTGGCTTGCGTGCACATACCATGCTGTTTTGGTTTCTGTCTGCAAAAATCACTTAAAACACGTAAACGTACCTTTTGCCAGAATCAATGAGGACGTACAGTATCATGGATAATTTACAGGAAGTTTCGCCACAGCTGTTGTCGTTTGGCTTCAAAAGATACTTCATGTAACGTGCCAAGCAATACATGATAACCGCTGTGAATCCGCAGGCGCACATAAAAGGCGCGAAAAAGCTACGCGGGGGGGGGGGAGGGGGGCACTTCCATCTATGGGCTATACGAGGATGTGCCGCTCAACAGGGTATACTTTTTGCCTCTCCGACTCTGGAACTGGGTATATTTTTCGTTCACTCTGGCTCTGAAACAAGGTCGACGTTTCTTCCTGCCAAAAGCCTTGATGATTTAGAGTCGAATCTGCCGCTGCAAAACAGCTCTGAACTGTTGCTTTAAATCACGCAATGCCACATGTTTATTCAAGCACGCCGTTTCCGAATTGTGGAGTCGCCTCTAGTCTGGAACAGGGTGTCTATTTTCACCATTTTGTCCGGAACAGGATAGCAAATTGGCCTTTTACCATGCCCTGCAAGATGGTATATTGGCATTTACTACGATAAATTTTCTTTCGTTCTTAACTACATTTACCAAGGTTTTGTAAATTGTCTACACGCGTGGTACGTTTACTGCGCCTGGACTACCTATGACGTTTAACCATTTAACCCTTTCGCTCCCAAGAGTGATCAACTTCGATTTTCTCCTTCAGTTTCTCACCAAAAATACACATTATAGTAAGGAGAACTTGGCTTTTGATACCTTGCTTAGATGATAGCTGGTTAAACTATCAATTCTCACTACATTACTCATACATTTTCCCATTAAAAGGTTGGGAGAATCTGCATTTTGAAATTGGGAGTGAAAAGGTTAACTCCTGAGTGATCAACTTCAATTTTCTCCTTCAATTTTTCACGAGAGATATCATACAGTATGGAAAATTCAAGTTTGCTCAGATAAAAGTTGATTAGGCTATCAACTCTCATTACATCAATAATACGTTTTCCTCTTGAATGGTTGGGAGAATTTGTATTATGAGTTCAAGAAAAATAAGAAACGGAAAAACATGACAAAAAATGTGCCTGCTTTGTTCCAGCAAGCCAGAAAGAGTCCAAGTTCACAATGCAGATTCCCCCCACCCCCTCAAAAAAAATTATAACAGGAAGTTCACGGTTGACGTCTCGTCCCTAGCATATCCGAAACACAAACCTCACAGGCGCAACTTTTAAGTTAAAACAATAAAATATTTTGACATTGTAACCACTCTAAATTCAGATATGGAGCTTAGAGCTATACATCTTTGACCTTCAAACGACTAAAAGTCTGATAAGAGTTGTTTTAAAGTTTGATAAGAGTTGCTTCAGTCTGTATAATTTCCTTTATGTTTCACTGACAAATCCCAGCACCTCTACCCTGAGACAAACAAAATCTGTATCAGTCGTGAGACGTTCGTTTCCAAATGTCTCACTCTTTCCACTGTGACCACGACGGAAGCCTGCGTCCAACCACAAGGCGTTGTCACCACTGAGAATAGAGAGAAAGAAGAGAGAGACACACAGACACAATAAACATACAGAGATAATGAGAGAGATAGAGACAAAAAAGAGAGATAAGTGTTACTTTGTGTGTGAGAGACTTGGACACAGACACATGCTTTATGATGTAGTCCTTTGATTGCGCACATGCGTGTTTGTTCGTTGCGTGCATACATGTTCATATAGAGTGCGTGGCGTGTGTTTGTGCGTGCTTGTTCATTTGAGTACGTGTAGTACTGTGTGCTTGTTCGTGTTTATGCGTGTTTGCTGTGCGTGAGTGTGTTTTTGGATGCTTGTTTAATGTGCGTGTGTGTCCATTGTGTGCATGTGTTCATTGTTTGCGTGTACGTTTACAGTGCGTGCGAGCGTCTTTGTGTTCGTTGTGCGTGCGTGTTTGCTTAGTGTGCGCGCATGTCCATTGTGTGTGCGTGTACGTTTACAGTGCGTGCGAGCGTCTTTGTGTTCGTTGTCCGTGCGTGTTTGCTTGGTATGCGCGCGTGCTATTTTAGTGTGTGTGTACGTTCGTGTTCGTTGTGTAAATGTGCGTGTAGGATTGCGATACAGTCAGCTGTGCTCACCCCCCTCCTACTTGCAGGCACGTATCATCCCCTGCCATAAAATAATCCAGCTTCTGTGTCCAGCGATACTGTGCGGGGCGAGGACTCAGGGAGAAGACAAAACTCTCTCCAGTGCCGAAGAAACTCAAACTCTTTGTTCCACTCGTGCGGTCACTCCACGGAGAAGTCAAGAAGGCTCCGATGATCTGCACAAGAGGAACACTATGAGATTAGCAGCGCAAGAAGGTCAGTTTTCAAAGCACGATTAGGCTAATCCTGGATTAGGTCTAAACTTTCTTGTCATTTTTTAGCCTGAAAACGTGAAAGTTTCGTCCACGACGACTTTCTTGATAATGTTTTAAGCTGGGACAAGCTTTCCAATCCATCTTCAAACAAAACCAAGCAGTTTAATGACAGAGAGGTCGAGAGAAAGAATTTCGTTAATCTTGGATTAGCTTAATCGGCTTTCGAAAAACCGGGCCCAGGCGATGGTAGAACTTGGTATTCACGTGAGGAAGGTTATGACGAACTGGACATCATCTTGTGCTGGAATTTGCAACGGTATTAATGTTACCGACCACGTATATACCGTTCATATGCCGACCACGTTAACGGCTACGTACCGACCATGTGGCGACCACAAACCGACCACGTGCTGACCACGTTAAACCAACAAATGTCTCTTGTTTACGATCATCGTGTGCCGACCACATTACCGACTACATGCATACCGATCATGTGGTGACTACGCATCGAAGACATACCGACGATGTGCCGACCTCGGCCGACCACGTTACTTATACCAATAAGTGTCGCTTTACCAACACCAAATTACAAACCTCTTCGTCTGCAGTCTTGACAAGGAGCACCATGTCTGCCTCTTCGCCACACTTGGTGTACAAGGTCTTAATACTGAAACATTGATAAAAGGATCTTGTATGAGTTGATGAATAATATACCATTTTATACAAATATGGTAGAAAGTACGCGCAATATGATTGGTTACTCACACGTTTGCCATGCGCACTCAAGCTTAATGGGACACAAATTTCAAGATGTACTGCTTGGCGAATTCGCGAGCAAATATTGAGGCAAAATAGCTGTGAAATTTCGGATTACGTCGGGTACTAAACATGATCGAATCGATCATTTGCAATACGACCTTGACACCTGAGCGTGTTGAAAAAATAATGTAAGAACTCGTACTCTTAAATTGATTCAAAATGTTCACTGATTCAAGAGATCCACTGTTAAAAGTTGTCTCAATTTTTCTACCAGAGCACCCAAAGGCACTCGGGGTCGGGGTTGGTCAGTGTGAGAAGAGAAGAAGGAAACACCAGCTTTGCAACCATACTTCCCTCGGAACCCGGAAGGGCTCAAACTTGCACACACGTGGTTTTTTTCCTGAAAGTCCGTGCGCAAGTTCAGGTTGCATAATTTTGTCAATTTGGCAGTCCGTTTTTCCACGGCTAACCTCCCCTTACCTGCATCCATCTCTCTCAGTAGAAAATATACACACTGGCTTCTTAATGTGAAGTCTTTCAGGAAGCCAGCAACGTAGTGCTTCCCACTGCAACACAACAACAACAACAACAACAACAACAACAAATAAAGTAAAGAAAAGTACTAAAGTACAACGCAAGCGCAGGCACAGGCGCAGTAGAGATACACGTCCGCGAGAACTAGCGACGCCAGTACAAGCGCGACAACAACAGAAAGGTGTCCGAGAAGACAAATGAGGCAAGCAAAATTAAAATAAATAGAGAATATTACACGGCGGCGCGAAGATATGACTTTTATTCTTGAGTGGTAAAAACAATATTTTACAAACGAGCGCTGCGCGAGTGAGTAAAAATATTGTTTTTAGCACACGAAAATAAAATCTATATCTTCAAGCTGCCGTGTAATTTTCTTTCTATTATATAGACACGAGTGTTTTACGAGAAAATGCACAAACAACCGTTAAAAAGCGGGAAATGATGCCATCGATATGCAAGCACAAGGAAGCTTTTGGACGCGTTCAACTGCTGCTACAAAACAAAAATTTTGAGAGAGAAATTGAGTGGTCCAAGTTACCTGCTCAAGAGACAGAAAATCTGAATCTTGGATTGTAAATACAGCTAAGTTAGGCATCTGTGACTGCGGTTGTTGAGGAACATCTATTTTCCCCTCCTCTAGCAAGACCATGTTCTTTTCCTTGAGTTTCTGTAATTTTTTTTTGGATAATCCTCGGATGTTGAAAGCTGCCTGAAAAGAGTCAAAAGTACGACAACTTGATCAATGACACAATTTTATTCTCCCTCTCATTCCAAACCAGAGATACAGCGCCTGTCTTGCAATCATCAATCATTCATCCAGACACCAAACGTTTAGAGGGGAACCTCTCAAGCAGTACTTCCATAATTTGTTTCTGAATTTAATTGAAAAGAATGGGACATTTCGAGATACCCGTTTCAAAGTCAGGCCTAGTATGAAACCATTGATGAAAATCAGTTTTCTTCATAATCTTTTCGAGCTTAGTAAAACAGCTGGTCAGTCAGCTAAAGCACAAAACTCTGCTCCGACGAAGGACTAGCAATCGGAACATCAGCTTCCAATTCTTTTACGGCGTCCAGGTTTCATACATCGACCTTCAGTCGATTCATTTTATACGTTCACACCAACCAGCATCTAATCTTTGTATTGTAAATGGGTAGGATTTTTAGCTTACTTCTATAAAGTTTGAACCTCTCAAAGGCATTGATTTGACAAAACTTTGAAAAAGGTCACCCATGTCCAACGAAGCACCTGCAAGGACAAAGAGAGATAATATTAATCACTTATATAATTTATATAATCATATTACAATCGAACCTCGCTATTTTGAACTCGGATAATTCGAAATTCACGTTATTTTGAAGTCAAGCCAAATCCCCGTGGATATATTTTTTTAGTCATTTACTATCAGCGATTTCAAAGTCCCACTATTTTGAACTTTTTTTCGTGTCCTGTGGGACTTCGAAATAGCAGGGTTCGACTGTATTTACTAATTTTTATTATATAGACACGAGTGTTTTACTGGAAAATATACCGTGCGTAAAATCCATACGAAACTACATCCGGGACCCGAGTGGCGTATTTTCCATATCCCCACTAGTGAGGATATCGTTGGCATCATTTCCCGCTTTTGCACGGTTGCTTGGGCAATTTCTCGTAAAACACTCGTGTCTAATATAATAAAAAGAAAATTACACGGCGGCGCGAAGATATGGATTTTATTTTCTCGTGGTAAAAAACAATATTTTACTCACTCGCGAAGCGCTCGTTCGTAAAATATTGTTTTTACCACTCAAAAATAAAATTCATATCTTCGCGCCGCCGTGTAATATCCTCTATATACTATCTTCATCATCATCACCACCATGTCTAGCCTGTGGAAATAACTGCCTCACAGCAGGCAGACTCTGGCCCCCAGTTGCCCAAAACATTGGTGCCCAGGACTAGGAGTTGATACTTGTGACTATGGAAATAAAGTAAATTATTCCTGTTGTTATTAAGACCCAGTCCTGGAATTATGGATCAATCAATTCTAGCTAAAGTACCATCCCAAACCTCCCACGTTATCCAGTAACCCGGGTGAAAAATTTTCAAGGCTACCATTAATAAAATTAATAGGAAATGGGGGACATTGCCAGTATTATATTCCTTGCATGAGGGGGGAGGAGCTTGTAGCCGTGATACAATATTGAGTTGCAATATTGGGTTGCAGGTGCGATGGAATGGTAACAGCTAAAATGCATTGATGTAATAATCTAACCAGGCCCCCTAAAATAACTCTGATCTCCCTGATGTATTAATATTGTAATCTGTAAAACACATGCCTTGCTTCTTGAGGGACTTGCTAAACTGGTTAAAAACTATCAGGCCAGCTCGTATTAGCACCTTTGGACCTTGAATGAGCAAATTGTCTACGACCTGGACCTGTTCCAAAACAGAAGTAATAATTATCTTGTGGTACTCATTTTGAAAAAATATAAATGGCAATTACATATTGATTGTGAACTTTTGGGCCAGCTACAGGTTGCTCAGTTGAGCTAGACTATAACCCAGGATTTATGCAACCAAATTCTCTTTCTCATTGCTTTTGGCCAAAAGTTTCAGAATTTTAATTAAAGGCTAACTAAAAAATAATGTTTCTTCTACTTTAAAACATAGCAAGGAAGTTGTTTTGATGAGATAGATTATCTTGTGTCCAGTTCCACTGCAGCAGAAGATATGATTGTATTGCTTCACATATATGTTGTACTGGTTCCAGGTGGATGGCTCTGTACCGGAAAAAATATTTCCTACTGGTACTCTGTAGCAGCTAATGGACGAGACTAGTGGAATTTCTGGAAATGTTCTCATTTTCAGACTTAAAAATGACAACACCCAGAATAGGTGTAGCTTAACCATATTTTGGACAACTTCATGGACTCTGGCATTTACCAGTGTATACTTTCTATTTACATTTATATGTTATAAATAATTATGTATTATTTATATTTTTCATAAAATAGAATCATTTTTATTTGTATTTTTATTAATTATCTCTAACCCTGTGACTTAGCTTGTCTCCTTATCCTTTCACTCTTTTCTTATGGCCAACATACAAAATCTACAAATAAAATACTAACAATTTATTACTTACCAAAGTCCAAAAATCAGCACAGTGAAACATCCAAACCAACCAATCAGGCACCAGCACTGTACCCTTTGGTATGTCCTCTTTTCTTAACTGTCTTGCATACACTTTGATTCTTTTGTATGTTGGCATCTGTCCTTTCCCGAACATGCAAAACAGCATCAAAACAAAAAACACAATACATATAATTATTTTATAACCGGTGCATGGTTCATGTGGTTAGTTAATATGGAGTTTGCCAAATAGTTAATTGGTTAACAAAAATACAGGGTTCAGGTTCCATAACTCACAGCAAGAACTTTTTTACACACTTCTGGGCCCGGTTTTTCAAAGCACAATTAGGCTAATCCTGGATTAGGTCTAAACTTTGTTGTCATTTATAAGTTTCAAAATGTGAAGGTTTCGTCCTACAACAACTTCCTTGATACGTCTTAAGCTGGAACAAGCTTTTTAATCTATCTATGAACAAAACCATACAGTTTATTGGCAGAGAAGTCGAGAGAATAAATTTCGTTAATCCTGGATTAGCTTAATCGGCTTTCGAAAAACCGGGCCCAGGAGGCTAACAAAAAGTGGTAATAATCTTTTAATAACTTTCAATGAAATCTTTAATAACTTTCAATGAAATCTTTTAATAACTTTCAATGAAATCTTTTAATAATTTTCAATGAAATCTTTTAATAACTTTCAACTTGCAAAAGAATATAAACTGTGAGAAAAGTTGTTGAAAGAGAAAATTGCAAACATGGAAACAAACCTGCAAGAAAACACAAAACACACCATTTTATCCTTGAGACAGTCCTGGAATGATTTAGCAGTCACAGCTACAGATCTCTGGCTTTGGTCAAGCAGGGAGTTCTTTGAGTCCAGTATTGCAACCATACAGGCATAGCACTGTTCCTTGTCCATAAAATGTAGAAACATTGCTGCCAGCAGGGGCAGGAAGGGACAGTAGTGTATATCTGGATGAACACAACTTAAGACATACAGGACTTCCAAAAGCATCTTGTGTCCTTCAGAGTTCAGGAAGTAGATTGCTGGAGTTTCATTCGATCCATTAAAAATACTTGGAGGAATTCTTGAAGGAATTTGTATCCCTGTAAGAAAAAAAACGGCATAATATTTAACATTCATTGTTTGATAATTACCATAATATTACAAATTATTTGTAAATTGATATTTTTGTTGCAAACTCTATCTTCGCTGTTTTCTGGAATGTTTTCTTTGTACAGTGCAGTCAGTGTTTATAAGAGCTGCATGTCAACATATTATCCAGTTCCCTGCATAACCCTTTCACTCCCAAGTTCAAAGTGCAGATTCTCCCAACCATTCAAGAAGAAAATGTGTGAGAGATGTGGGGAGAATTGATACTTCAATCAGCTTTCATCTTATCAAACTATCAAAAACCGACTTATCCATACTGCAATGATATATCTTTGGTGAGAAACTGAAGGAGAAAATTGGAGTTAATCACTCTTGGGAGTGAAAGGGTTAATATCAAACAGAGTAGCTATAGGTCAGACCTTCTTTCCTATTTTCCCAACTGCTCCTCATACACTACCATCCAAACCTGGGTCAACCTCCTTACCCCCTTTGTTTATCCAACATTAAGCAGGACACCAAGTGAATATGTTGATCAACTGCCCCTTAATTACTGGACCAACAGAGAATGGACTATATAGAGGCTCTACAAATTCATCTTTGTCAGCAGGTCTCAATATGAGAACAAAGGTGTAGGCCTATCCTGCTAGACAGAGGTTCAGAGGAGTAACTAATCTTTGCACACTAACTTTTGTTTTGTTGATGGGCCACTACAAATCAATCAAAACTTTCACAAGTTTAAACTTTGATACACATCAGACAGACGTCATATTGTCAGGTGCATGATCTAATTAACCACTTGTTTGTTAAATGTGTATCTGCAATGACAAATCTTGCACATGTTCACTAGAAAATCAAATGGTTATGTGCTGGAGAGGTTTGGTAATAATTATTGTCAATGTGGGGGAAGGGGTAAGGCTATAAGAGAAGGGGCGAGGGGAGCTTATGTAGATATGGGGTGAAAGTGTGAGGGGAGGAGTAATATGTAGCAAGAGTGGGGACAGCATGAACACCATAAACTAGCACATGTACAAAATAAAACAAATATGCCATTATTTCAGCAATTTCCTCACCCATATCCTGTATCGTCTCCCGAAAACCAAGCGGAACGGTTTTCCCTCCACTGGCAAGAAGCCAAAAATCCTTCCTCAAATTCGGCCGAACACCAAGGCGGGTGAACTTCTTGAATCTTTTCACTCCTGCAGAAGGGTTCTCCAACCAACTCTGAAGGGCTTCGTTAAACTCCTCATCGGTATAGCTGTCAGACTCTCTGGAATTCCCCTCGAATATAAATCCGTCTTCTTCCGATGGCATGCGGACCCATTCCGAGAAGCCAGTGTTTAAATCGCGAAGTTCCACCATTAGTTACGACAGCTGTTGAAAATATATTCCTTGACAGGTATAAATAATTTCTGTGTCCATAAAAACACCAACCCAGGTCGACAATCCTCAGGGTCGAATCACGGTCCAAATTGCTCTGTGATCAACTTCGATATTTTTGTACTGAATTGACGTACGTGAACATCAATGCCACCAGGTACCTACAAGGAAGTAATATGAAAGTTTTTCAATATAAAATCAAATGTTAAAAATCAGCTGGGTCGATGCAAATAGCTCCACATCATTGCATGCAGCACTCGTGGCCCGACCCAGACTCCTGGATGAGTAGAGAGAGCCTCGCTTCAGCGCTCAGACGGCGTAAGGGTGTGGCATGAAATTTTCGCGGGGGTATAATTTCGCGAATTGTCGATTTTTTTTTTTTTTTTTTTTTTTTTTGCGTTCGGCGAGAAAAAATTTTCGCGAATTTGGATTTCAGACTTTAGAGCAATGGATCTCGGGTAAGCTGCTCTTCGGCATATTTTACTTATGATCCTGGTACAATGTATAACAGTAACACTACAAAGGGAGTGAGAAAGCTGTTCGTTCTGTTGCAATTGCAGAGAAAAGTCATAATATTGTTTGCAGTCAAATTTAATTTACATTCAATAATCTACAAACCTAGTCAATATTTTCGGCAGGGATTAATTTTTTTGGCAGCATATGACGACACTTGATTATGAAGATGACTTCCGCTCATCCAGTTGAAACGTCAGTCACCAACCACAGTCTTCCTGGAGACTACTCTAACCCGAACGATCACAACCAACCTACCGTTTACACTGTGTTCAAACAATTTGCCAATACTCAACATATTACACGAAAGTCTGACTTAATAAACCACAAGTCTCACCAGTCCCAATGAAAGTTAAGCGACTTTATTTTGTTGTATCTCGCGAACACTGTGTTGTTCTTTTTCCTTTTTCATCTCCGATAATCAGCTGATCAGTAAGTTTTGACGCTTCACTGCTGACAGTTTCGGCAACAAAATCGTCGAAGTTGTTTCATAACTTCAGTCCGAATTTCAGGCAATCGCAAGCAGTAGACGAACGGGTTCAAGCACGAGTTCAGTAGAACTACTGTGTAGGCGTATTCCCAAATGCATTGAGTGAGGGCAGTGTGTCCGACGGCCCAGACGATTAAGATCGCGCACAAGAAAGGCGAGTAACAGATAACGAAAAGTACGTGGACGCACATCATGGCAGATGCTGTTCGTTTGTACTTCGCCATGTTCAGTGTGCTTCCCGCCTGTTGTTGAGCTTGGTCGTTGGCTTGAGGTTGAACCTGTTGGACGTGCTGACCTCGCAAACGTCGGTATATCTTGATGTAGACAACAGAAGAGATAAGCAAACAAATGGAAGAACCTGTTAGCAAAACAAACATGTACAATTCCTTGTTCCAGAGGCTTGACGATGCAAAAAATAGTGAACAAGACCAAATGAAGGTCAGGAATGCACAAACTCGCCTGGTCGTCACAATCTGTTGATATCTGAGATGAAAAAACAGGGCAGTGTATCGGTCCAGACTTATCGCTGTGATAGTGCAGAGCGAAACTAAGGCCAGCAACGACCCGGTAAAAGCAAACGAATAATACATAGAACAGCGGGAAGAATTGTCCGGAGAATGAATAACTTTCTTGAAGAGGAAAACAGTAAACTCAGGCTGAATAACTAAGCCGGCGCCAAAATCTGTCAGCACAAGAGAGTAGAGCAGAAGCTTGGACGGCAGGCGAATAGAGGTGACGTGACGCATTGCTAACAGAACCAAAAGGTTTGCGAAGGTTGTCGCGATGGCCAGTGACACATTCAAAGCAGCGTTCACCAGGTATGGAACAGAACTTTCTGCAGTCTCAAAAGCAGCATTCGAGAAAGGAGGGCAAAACTGTGAATTGTGTGGTTTTGTTGTCGTGCTGCTTTGGCCGGTCGTCATGTTAAACAACAAAGCCAAAGCCGGCGCCATGTTAGCTTCTACTCGGATCTTCTTAAGGAAAGTACGTAAAAGTTGAGGCAAATATGTTAGGTCAAAACTTCTTGTGACCTGGAATCGGCACAGTCGCGCGCAGCGTTTGTTGTCAAGAGGGCTGTTGCTATTCTGCGTCGCGTTCAGAAGATGGCGAAGTGTTGGACTTTTTGTATTTTCACACTTGTTTAAAGACAGCTTTTGAAGATGAGGTTTTCTCATATAAAAACGAACAAGAGTGTGATCACACGGACCAATTTGTTGCGGCAATTTTAATTAACATGAAGGTCAACTTGTTTAAAGGATGGTAAACAAGCATCACACTGAACAAACAGTCGATCCAATTTTGTTCTTTTGAGATCTATTTGCTTACGGAATTGAAGGTACCGAATTTTACCAAGAGAGCATAATTAAGTATTTTGTGCTCTCTTGACATATTACTTATTACCATATATCTTTGAAAATTTTATTCCGAGTACAAGTTCCGCAAACATTAGAAACTTCCAGGTAAACACAGCCCCATTTGCACGAAGAATGTTGATTTAAAGGGGCAGCCGAGTATTCTAGGTTCGTCAAAAAAGGATGCTTTCACAAACTGAGCTTCACTGAATTATTAATATTTGCTTAGAGTCTCTGTTACTAAAATGTATGAGCAGCTTTTCAGGAAATTTACCCAAAACTAAGCCTTCGCAATTTAAACCAATTTTTTGAAATTGTGGTTTCAATTTCTGACAAACCACAAGTTTCATAGTTCCAAAATCAGCCATTTGTTGTATCTCGCGATTATCCTGTTTGTTTTTGCGTTTTTTATTTTTCACTAAGTGAGCTTCATAACTATTCACATTTGCTGTCTCTGTTGCTAAAATGTATGAGCAGCTTTTCAGGAAATTCACCCAAAACTAAGCCTTCGCAATTCAAACAATTATATGAATTATGGCTTTAACTTCTGACATAACACAAGTTTCATAGTTCCAAAATTAGTCATTTGTTGTATCTTGCAATTATTCTGCTTTTTTGCGTTTTCATTTTGTTTGTTTGTATGTTTAGTTCTCAGAAGTAACAATCAGCTGATCAATACATCTGAGCGCTTCACTGCTGAGGGCTTCGGCAACAGAACAGTCGAAGTTGTTTCATGACTTCAATCCGAATTTCAGGCAGTCGCAAGCAGTAGAAGAACGGGTTCAAACACGAGTTAAGCAGAAGAACTGTGTAGGCAAACTCCCTAATACACCGACGGAGAGCAGTGTATCCAATCGCTCGTAAAATTAAGACGGCACAAAAGTGTGGAAAGTAGCAGATGTCGAAACATACGTAGATCCACATCATGGTAGATGCTGTTCGTTTGTACTTCTCCATGTTCAGTGTGCTTCCCTCCTGTTGTTGAGCTTGGTCGTTGGCTTGAGGTTGAACCTGTCGGACTTGCTGACGTCGCAAACCGCGGTATATCTTGATGAAGGCCACAGAAATTACGAGCAAGCAAATGGGAAAACCTGTTAACAAAAGAATCATATACAACGCCTTGTTCCAGAAATTTGACAATGCAAAAACTAGTGAACA
The DNA here is from genome assembly GCA_964036295.1 of Plumapathes pennacea. Taxonomy (NCBI): domain Eukaryota; kingdom Metazoa; phylum Cnidaria; class Anthozoa; order Antipatharia; family Myriopathidae; genus Plumapathes; species Plumapathes pennacea. The sequence continues at coordinate 10,388,847 of OZ038473.1, read as the reverse complement.
AGACCAAATGAAGGTCAGGACTCCACAAACTCGCCTGGTCGTCACAATCTGGTGATATCTGAGATGAAAAAACAGGGCGGTGTATCGGTCCAGACTTATTGCTGCTAGGGTGAGTAACGAAGCACAGGTGAACAACGACGAAGTAAAATAAAACGAATAGAACAAGAAACAGCGGTAAAAATTGTAAGGATTGATTGCTTTCATAAAGAGAAATGCAATATACTGAGGCTGGACAACTAAACCGGCGCCAAGATCTGTCAGCACAAGAGAGCAGAGCAAAAGCTTGGACGGAAAGCGAATAGAGGTGACGTGACTCATTGCAAACAGAACCAAAATGTTTTCGAAGGTTGTCGCGATGGCCAATGGTACATTCAAAGCAGCATTCACGAGGTATGGAACAAAACTGTTCACAGTGTCAAAATAAGCATTCGAGAAAGGAGGGCAAAACTCTGAAATGTGTGGCTTTGTTGTCGTGTTGCTTTGGCCGGTCGCCATGTTAAACAACGAAGCCGAAGTGGACGCCATGTTGTTTCACTCTACTTGGATCTTTATCGGTGGTATTTCCCGTAGTACGCATAAATTGTAAATTGTGCAAATATGTTAGGTGCTCCTGTTTTACGTCGCACTCAGAAAGATGGCGAAGTGTTGGACTCTTGCTACTTTTTTTACCTGTGTTAAAAGACAGCTTTTAAAAATGAATATGAACAAGAATGACACTGTTCAAACTGCTACAGTTTTAACATGAAGGTCCACTTAGTTGAAGGCCGGTAAACAAACATCACGCTCAACAAACAGTCAATCCAATTTTGTTCTTTTGGGATCTATTTGCTAACGAAATTGGAGGTAATGAATTTTACCAAGAGTGCATAATAAGGTATTCTATGCTCTCTTGATATATTACTTACCACACATCTTTGAAAATTCTTTTCCGAGTACAAGTTCCGCAAACATTAGAAACTTCCAGCTAAACACATCCCCATTTGCACGAAGTTTCAAATTTGGTTTAAAGGGGCGACCAAGTGTTCTAAATCACCAATATAAAAGGCTTTCACGTACTGAACTTCTGAAACACACGTTTTGCCGTCACGAGATACAAGGCCTGGACTCTAGGCCTAAGCATCATGGGTAATCACTTGCTGTCCATCAAACATTGTGAACCAACCTATCAATTTGGCTCTCGCCAAATTTGTTTTTAGTCAGGTGGCTCTGGACTATTCATACATGCTGATTTCGCCAAATTTTCACAGCCAGTTGGCAAATGCTAATAGAAAATGGTACTGAAGCCTTGTAGTACTATCATCTTCAAACAATTTGTGGGCCCCATGTTAAAACAGTTGCCATAGTTACCATAAAGGCGGTAAAATCTACTTTAATATTGACATTTTAAGGCTTATAACGTTAAAAATACACGGTAGAACTCTTTATTTAACCAAATTTATCGTATTCATCAAAAGAAAATTTTTACAAAGTGTTAAAAATTCTGTCAGGCGGGTTCGTGTGCCACCATAAATTATCGATTAATTAAGGTGGCACTACAACACATTGATATACTTTTTTTAATGCTGTGAAAGTTTTGTTTTTGGTCAATAAGTTAAAATTTAGTTAATAAAAAACAAGGTTCACTGTGCTGTTTTAATGTTATTCGCATTTATGTCTCGAAAATAGGATAGGTTTAATCACTCTGTGTTGACATGTCAACAAATTCTAACTTTATGGAGGCAAAAATATGGCTACTAATGATGATCATAAAAAGAGTTTCAGTAAACGTTTTTTTGTCAAAACATGATCATTTTTAATCATTGAGAGCCACCTTAACGATTTAGTTTTGTTTACGCTGCAAAGCATCGTAAAATCGGCTGTTTACTGCTTAGAGCTTGGGCCATGATTCCTGTCAGATATTTTTCCCCCACCGGAGCTTTTTCTGACAGTTTTTTTTTCTGGCCCCTGTTCTGATCGCAGCCCCTTTGTTAGTGGTTGTCCATCTCTACTAGTTGCCTCTAAACGGCAGACATTTGGAAACACATGACCCTTTTAGAGAACTGTATTGTTAGTTACTTGTTTAACTTTGAACAAACTCAAAAACGTTCATTGACCCACATAATAACAGGGCATTAATAAGAGTTACATAGCCTTCCCTGGTGACAAATAATAAACTCTGATATATAATGATCATAATTTTACTTAAGAATTGCTGAACAAGAAAAGTCCCTAAGAAGTATGGACAGCTTTTCAGGAAATTCACCTAAGGCCAAACCCTCGCAATTTAAACCAATTGTATGAAATTATGGCTTAATTTCTGACAGAAGTTTCATAGTTCCAAAATCAGTCATTTGTTGTATCTCGCGATCATTCTGCTTTTTTTCGTTTTCTTTTGTTTGTTTGTATGTTTTTCTCAGCAGCATCAATCATTTGATCAGTACATCTCAGCGCTTCACTGCTGAGAGTTTCGGCAACAGAACTGTCGAAGTTGTTTCATAACATAATTCCGAATTTCAGGCAGTCGCAAGCAATAGAAGAACGGGTTTAAACACGAGTTCAGTAGAACAACTGTGTAGGAGAATTCCCTAATACACCGAGTGAGAGCAGTTTGTCCTACCGCTGAGAAGATTAAGACGGTACAAAATTGTGGAAAGTAGCAGATGACAAAACATACGTAGATCCACATCATGGTAGATGCTGTTCGTTTGTACTTCTCCATGTTCAGTGTGCTTCCTGCCTGTTGTTGAGCTTGGTCGAGAGCTTGAGGTTGAACCTGTTGGACGTGCTGACCCAATCGTAAACGCAGGTATATCTTGATGAAGGCCACAGAGTTTACGAGCAAACAAATGGGAAAACCTGTCAACAAAACAGTCATATACAATGCCTTGTTCCAGAAATTTGACAATGCAAAAACTAGTGAACAAGACCAGATGAAGGTAAGGACTGCACAAACTCGCCTGGTCGTCACAATCTGTTGATATCTGAGATGAAAAAACAGGGCGGCGTATCGGTCCAGACTTATCGTTATCAGGATGATCAACGAAGCACAGGTGAACAACGACGAAGTGAAATAAAACGAATAGAACAAGAAACAGCGGTGAACATTGTAAGGATTGATTGCTTTCATGAAGAGAAAAGCAATAAACTGAGGCTGGACAGCTAAACCGGCGCCAAGATCTGTCAGCACAAGAGAGCAGAGCAGAAGCTTGGACGGAAAGCGGATAGAGGTGACGTAACGCATTGCCAACAGAACCAAAAGGTTTGCGAAAGTTGTCGCGATGGCCGATGGCACATTCAAAGTAGCGTTCACGAGGTATGGAACAGAACTGTTCACGGTTTCAAAAACAGCATTCGGGAAAGGAGAGCAAAACTGCGAATTGTGTGGTTTTGTTGTCGTGTTGCTGTGGCCGGTCGTCATGTTTACAAGCGAAGCCGAAGTGGACGCCATATTGTTTCACTTTGTACTTGGACCTTTATCGGTGGTATTTCCCGTAGTACGCACATCAAGTTGTGAATTGTGCAAATATGTTAGGTGCTGTTGCTATGTTACATCGCACTCAGAAAGATGGCGAAGTGTTGGACTCTTGCTACTTTAGCACTTGCATTAAAAGACAGCTTTTGAATGTGACGCTTTCTTTTTTAAATGAAAATGAATAAGATTGACACCGTTAAAATTTCTACAGTTTTGACACAAAGGATCACTTGGCTGAAGGCCGGTAAACAAAAAATGCAGGTCAATCTGTCAATATTAGCGCTCATTAATCAACAGATCCCCTGACTGCTACATGACTTATCATAATATTATGACAATAACAAATTGGCTGAGAGATATTGTGTTATTCGTTAATTTGCACTGATTATGTGGTATTGTCTGTAGTTTTTTTTACGGCCTTATCCGACAATAGTTAGATTTCAGTGTCCGAAGACAGTTTTCAACCATGACATTAGCAAATTTGAATTTTTTAGAGTCCCATCGAACTCTTTTAAAGTGAAATTTGGAGCAACTCATATTATTACAAACAATAACTTATGTAGCTACTGAGTGTTATTTTCTTATAACCAGTCAGGGCGCGCGTAGTATCATAGTTATTTTATAATTTCTTATAGTAGATAAATTATTGCAAATTCTTCAAAAAAAAAGAAGGGGGGGGGGGGGGGGGGTGGATTGAGTGGTTGCCTCCGGACAACTTTTTTTCATATAAATGGTGCCTTAGTTGCTTGCCTGCTTCAATGTTGAGGTTCACTTGTATAAAATGGCAACGCAAATCAACATCAAGTACAAGAAGAAAGAAACAATCACTTTTACGTCGTCCTATCCTGGGTTCCAGAGGTATTTTGCTCTCAGAATATAGCTGGCTTGTCATACCGTACACTGATTTAGTTGATCTACATAATTTTAAACTAGACTGGAATATTTTACGCATGCAATTTATAGAATACAATAGTGGCCGTTGTTCAAGCGTTACCTCCCTTGCTGTTTACTGATCTTGGCTATGTACTGAGCTTCGCTGTCCTTTAACTCATTATCACCACATTACCCTGGATAGGAAAAAATAAGCAACCGGTAAAATAACTAAAACTAAGTAAAACTAAGCCTTCGCAATTTAAACCAATTTTTTGAAATTGTGGTTTCAATTTCTGACAAACCACAAGTTTCATAGTTCCAAAATCAGTCATTTGTTGTATCTCGCGATTATTCTGTTTTTGCGTTTTTTATTTTTGTTTGTATGTATGTTTTTCTCAGCAGTATCAATCAGCTGATCAATACATCTGATTCCTTCACTATTGACGATTTCGACAACATAATCGTCGAAGTTGTTTCATAACTTCAGTCCGAATTTCAGGCAGTCTCAAGCAGTAAAAGAACGGGTTCAAACACGAGTTCAGTAGAACAACAGTGTAGGTTATCTCCAAAATGCAGGCAGTCAGAGCAGTGTTTCCGACGGCTGAGATGATTGAGGCGGCGCACAAGTTCGGCAAGTAACAGATAATGAAAAGTACGTAGATCCACATCGTGGCAGATGCTGTTCGTTTGTACTTTGCCATGCTCGGTGTGTTTCCTACCTGTTGTTGAGCTTGGTCGTTGGCTCGAGGTTGAACCTGTTGGCTGTGCTGACCTCGCAAACGCCGGTATATGTTGATGTAGGCCGCAGAAATAATAAAAAAACAAATAGAGGCAACACTCGTCTGAACGCTTATCGGCAATAAAGAGTTCCAAATATAAAATGCATATAATAGTGAAAACAACCAGATGAAGGTAACTACTGCACAAACTCGCCTGGTCGTCACAATCTGTTGATATCTGAGATGGAAAAACAGGGCAGTGTATCGGTCCAGACTTATCGCTGTCATGGTGAGTAACGAAGCATAGGAGAACAACGTCCCGGTAAAATGCACCGAAGAAAACAAGGAACAGCAGTGAACACTGTGAGGATCAGTTGCTGTCATGAAAAGAAAAGCAATAAACTGAGGCTGGACAACAAAACCGGCGCCAAGATCTGTCAGCACAAGAGAGCAGAGCAGAAGCTTGGATGGCAAGCGAATAGACGTGACGTGACGCATTGCTAACAGAACCAAAAAGTTTGCGAAGATTGTGGCGATGGCCAGAGGCACACTCAAAGCAGCGTTCACGAAGTATGGAACAGAATTGTCCAAAGTCTCAAAAGCACCATTCGGGAAAGGAGGACAAAACTCTGAATTGTGTGGCTTTGTTGTCGTGTTGCTTTGGCCGGTAGTCATGTTAAACAACGAAGCCGAAGCGAGTGTCATGTTGTTTCACTCTATCTGGATATTTGTATTAGGTGAAAACTTCTTGTTTTGAATGGCCCTGTAGCCTGTGTTGTCAGCTTGGCTGTTGCTATAATTCTGTGTCGCGTTCAGAAAGATGGCGAAGGCGTTGGACTCTCTGTATTTTGACACCTGTTCAAAGACAACTTTTGAAAATGAAGGTTTTCTCATATGAAACGAACAAGAATGTGACACAGACCAATTTGTTGCAATTTTAACATGAAGGTCAACTTGGTTAAGGCACTAGGTGAACAAACATCACGCTCAACAAACAGTCGATCCAATTTTGTTCTTTTGGATTTATTTGCCTACGAAATTCGAGGTTATGAATTTTACCAAGAGAGCATAATAAGGTACATCTCTTGATATTACTTATTACCATATATCTTTGAAATTTTATTCTGAGTACTAGTTCAGCAAACATTAATAACTTCCAGATAAACACAGCTGCATTTGCACAAAGTTTTAAATATTAGTTTAAAGAGGCAGCCGAGGATTTTAGGTTCACCAAGAAAAGATGCTTTCACGAACTTAGCTTCACTGAATCATTAATATTTGCTGTCTCTGTTGCTAAAATGTATGAGCAGCTTTTCAGGGAGTTCGCCCAAAACTAAGCTAATTATTTGAAATTATGGCTTTTATTCCTGACAAAACACAAGTTTCATAGTTCTAAAATCAGTCATTTGTTATACCTTGCGATCATTTTGCTTTGTTGCGTTTTTATATTTTTGTTTGTCTGTATGTTTTTCTCAGCAGTATCAATCAGCTGATCAATACATCTGAGTCCTTTGTTCAGTGTGATATTTGTTTAGCGGCCTTCACCCAAGTGAACCTTCATGTCAAAACTGTAGCAGGTTGAATAGTGTCAGTCTTTTGAATAAAGAAAACGTCATATTCAAAAGCTGTCTTTTAAAACAGGTGTCAAAGTAGCAAGAGTCCAACGCTTCGCCATCTTTCTGAGTACCTGCTTTCATGAATATAAAAGCAATAAACTGAGACTGGACAACTAAACCGGCGCCAAGATCCGTCATCACAAGAGAGCAGAGCAGAAGCTTGGACGGAAAGCGAATAGAGGTGACGTGACGCATTGCCAACAGAACCAAAAAGTTTGTGAAGGTTGTCGCGATGGCCATTGGCACATTCAAAGCAGCGTTAACGAGGTACGGAACAAAACTGTTCACAGTTTCAAAATAAGCATTCTGGAAAGGAGGGCAAAACTCTGAATTGTGCCGTGGCTTTGTTGTCGTGTTGCTGTGGCCGGTCGCCATGTTAAACAACGAAGCCGAAGTGGACGCCATGTTGTTTTACTCTACTTGGATCAGTTAATATCGGACGGGTGTTATTTCTCGTTGCACGCATAAATTGTGAATTGGTGCAAATATGTTAGGTACTCAGAAAGATGGCGAAGCGTTGGACTCTTGCTACTTTGACACCTGTTTTAAAAGACAGCTTTTGAATATGACGTTTTCTTTATTCAAAAGACTGACACTATTCAAACCGCTACAGTTTTGACATGAAGGTTCACTTGGGTGAAGGCCGCTAAACAAATATCACACTGAACAAATAATCAATCCAATTTTGTTCTTTTGGGATCTATTTACTTACGGAGTTGGAGGTTATGAATTTTACCAAGAGTGCATAATAGGGCATTTTATGCTCTCTTGATGTATTATTACCATATATCTTTGAAAATTTGAAGCCATGTTGTTTCACTCCACTTGGATTTTTATCGGTGGTATTTCCCGTAGTACACATAAAATGTGAATTGTGGAGATATGTTAGGTGCTACTTCTATGTTACATCGCACTCAGAAACAAAGATAGCGAAGTGTTGGACTCTTGCTACTAGTGACACCTGGTTTAAAAGACAGCTTTTGTAAACGAACAAGACTGACACTGTTCAAATTGTTACAGTTTTGACATGAAGGTCCACTTGGCTGAAGGCCGGTAAACAATCAAACGCAAGTCAAATTGTCAATATTTGCGCTCGATATTCTACAGATCACCTGACTGCTAAATTACATGATTTATCATATGGGACAATAAAAATTTCTCTGATCTGATTCGCTTGTGCTTTTGCTCAAACCATACGCGTGGACAAATCTTAAAAAAAAAAACGACTGCCTCGGCGTGAAGTTTATATCACCAATAGAGTGGTAAAGTGTGATGTCATCATTTTGCAAACTTTTCCATTTAAACCTCAAAACCACATCATGCGATATACACAGCTGTTGAAAGAACGTGTGCAAAATTTCAAATCGCTAGCCTTACTGAAAGCAAAGATAGAGAAGTTTAAAGTTCGAGATAGTCTTAACTAAACTCTCTTATTTAGCGTTGGTTCCAAATCAAAAGAACCAACACCAAATAAGAGGGTTTAGTATGAAGCAAATTGAACTTCAAAAGCCTATATCTCAGCTGTTTAATGCACTAAAAAGCCAATTTTTTCTGTGTGAACTTTTTTTAGATAGGCCATTCCGAAGAATTGCGCAAAGTCCATTATTTCCGAAAAAATATTTTTTATGACATCATCACCTTACCACTCTATATTTTACAATATTTTACAAAATGTAGGGTTTAATTTGTTCGAACATTAATTAAAAAGTTCGTTCCAGCTAAAAAAGGTGTCAAGGAAGTCGTTGTGGACGAAACCTTCACATTTCTGGGCTTATAAATGACAAGAACTACTTAGACCTAATCCAGAATTAGAAGAGACTAAACCAACAGAAAGACCAAGTTATTGAACGCTCTTTATGAAATCCAAACTAAAAACTTGCAAAGAAAACCTTTTACACAACATACAATGCAAGTTTCATAGTTTCAAAATCAGTCAAAAGCATGTGAACTTATTTTGTGGTTGTTGTTTTCACGCTCTTTTTTTCCGAACGTTAACTGATCAGTTGATCTCACTTATTAACTACTGAGGGTTTCGACAACATAATCGTCGAAGTTGTTTAATAACTTCAATCCGAATTTCAGGCAATCGCAAGCAATAGAAGAACGGGTTTAAACACGAGTTCAGTAGAACAACTGTGTAGGAGAATTCTAAAATGCACTGAATGAGAGCAGTGTGTCCGACGGCTGAGACGATTGAGAATATGCACAAGAACGGCAAGTAGCAGATGACGAAAAGTACGTAGATCCACATCATGGTAGATGCTGTTCGTTTGTACTTCGCCATGTTCAGTGTGCTTCCTGCCTGTTGTTGAGCTTGGACGTGCGCTTGAGGTTGAACCTGTTGGCCGTGCTGACCTCGCAAACGCCGGTATATCTTGATGTAGGCCGCAGAAATGACGAGGAAAAAAATAATAACGCCACTCATCCAAACAACTATACCCAATACCCTGTTCCAGAAAGTTGACAATGCGTAAAATAGTGAAAACGACCAAATAAAGGTAAGGGCTGCGCAAACTCGCCTGGTCGTCACAATCTGTTGATACCTGAGATGAAAAAACAGGGCGGTGTATCGGTCCAGACTTACTGCTGCCATAGTGACAAACGAAGAACAGGTGAATATCGACCCGATAAAATACGCCAAAGAAAACAAGGAACAGCGGTAAACACTGTGAGGATCAGTTACTTTCATGAAGTAAAAAGCAGTAAACTGAGGCTGGGCAACTAAACCGACGCCAAGATCTGTCAGCACAAGAGAGCAGAGCAGAAGCTTGGACGGAAAGCGAATAGAGGTGACGTAACGCATTTCCAACAAAACCAAAAAGTTTGCAAAGGTTGTCGCGATGGCCAGAGGCACATTCAAAGCAGCGTTCACCAGGTATGGAACAGAATTGTCCAACGTCTCAAAAGCAGCATTCGGAAAAGGAGGACAAAACTCTGAAATGTTTGGCTTTGTTGTCGTGTTGCTTTGGCCGGTCGCCATGTTAAACAACGACGCCTAAGCGGGCGAGATGTTAGCCTCTACTTGGATCTGTTTAAAGAAAGTACGTAAAAGTTGTAAATTAAGCAAATATCTTAGGTCAAAACTTCTTGTAATCTGGAATCGGCAAAGTCGCAGCGTGTGTTGTCAGCAGGGCTGTTGCTATTCTGCGTCGCATTCAGAGAGATGGCAAAGCCGTTGGACTCTTTATATTTTTACACCTGTTCAAAGACAGCTTTTGAAGATGAGGTTTTTTTTTTCATATGAAAACGAACAAGAATGTGACACGGACCAATTTGTTGCAATTTTAACATTAAAGTCAACTTGGTTGAAGGCCGGTAAACAAACAGTCAATCCAAATTATTTTGTTCTTTTGAGATCTAATTGCTTACGAAATTGGAGGTAATGAATTTTACCAAGAGAGAGTACTTTAATTAATACCAATTAATATAAAGGGTATTTTGTGCTCTCTTGACATATTACTTATTGCCATATATCTTTGAAAATCTTATTCCGAGTACGAGTTCCGCAAACATTAATAACTTCCAAGTAAACACAGCCCCATTTGCACGAAGATTCAAATGTTGGTTTAAAGGGGCGGCCGAGTATTTTAGGCTCGCCAAAAAAAGATGCTCTCACGAATTGAGCTTTATAAATCACTCATATCTGCTGTCTCTATTGCTAAAATGTATGTGAGCAGCTTTTCAGGAAATTCACCCAAAACTAAGCCTTCGCAATTTAAACCAATTATATGAAATTGTTGCTTCAATTTCTGACAAAACACAAGTTTCTGAGTAAGGAAACTCTTTCTGACAACCACTTTGCCAATAAACTGCAGGGTTTTGTTGGAAGATGGACTAAAAAGCTTGTTGCAGTTTAAATCATGTCAAAGAAGTCGTTGTAGAAGAAACATTCACATTTTCAGGCTTATAAATGGCAAGAACTCCTTAGACTTAATCAAGAATTAGAAGAGACTAAATTAAAAGAAAGACCAAGTTATTGAACGCTCCTTATGAAATCCAAACTAAAAGCTTGCAATGAAAACCTTTTACACAACACAGACAACAAGTCTCAAAGTTCCAAAATCAGTCAAAGGCATGTGAACTTATCTTGTGGTTGTTGTTTCCACGTTCTTTTTTCCGAACATTAACTGATCAGTTGATCTCACTTCTTCACTGCTGAGGGTTTCGACAACATAATCGTCGAAGTTGTTTCATAACTTCAGTCCGAATTTCAGGCAGTCGCAAGCAGTAAAAGAACGGGTTTAAAAACGAGTTTAGTAGAACAACTGTGAAGGAGATCTCCAAAATGCACCGTGTGAGGGTAGTGTATCCGACGGCTGAGAAGATTAAGGCAGCGCACAAGTTAGGAAAGTAGCAGATGATAAAAAGTACGTAGATCCACATCGTGGTAGATGCTATCCTTTTGTACTTCGCCATGTTCAGTGTGTTTCCCTCCTGTTGTTGAGCTTGGTCGTTGGCTTGAGGTTGAACTTGTTGGTCTTGCTGACCTCGCAAACGCCGGTATATCTTGATGTAGGACACAGAAATGATAAGCAAACAAATGGAGGCGACACTCGTATGAACACTCATCGGCAATAACCAGTTATAATATGCATATAATGGTGAAAACGACCAGATAAAGGTAAGGACTGCACAAACTCGCCTGGTCGTCACAAGCTGTTGGTATTTGAGATAGGAAAACAGGGCTGTGTATCGGTCCAGACTTATCGCTGTCATAGTGAGCAACGAAGCATAGGAGAACAATGTCCCGGTAAAATACGCCAAAGAATACAAGGAACAGCGGTGAACACTGTGAGGATTAATTGCTTTCATGAAGTGAACAGCAGAAAATTGAGGCTGGACAACTAAACCGGCGCCAAGATCTGTCAGCACAAGAGAGCAGAGCAGAAGCTTGGATGGAAAGCGAAGGGAGGTGACGTGACGCAATGCTAACAGAACCAAAAGGTTTACGAAGGTTGTCGTGATGGCCAGAGGCACATTCAAAGCAGCGTTCACGAAGTATGGAAGAGAATTTCCCAAAGTTTCAAAAGCAGAATTCGAGAAAGGAGGACAAAACTCTGAATTGTGTGGCTTTGTTGTCGTGTTGCTGTGCCCGGTAGTCATGTTAAACAACGAAGACGAAGAGGGCGCCATGTTGTTTTACTCTAGAGGGGATTCTACTTGGATCTTTTCAAAGAAAGTACGTAAAAGTTGTAAATTGGGCAAATATGTTAGGTCAAAACTTCTTGTAATCTGGAACCGGCACCGAGTTGCAGCGTGTGTTGTCAGCTGGGCTGTTCCTATTCTGCGTCGCATTCAGAAATATGGTGAAAACGTTGGACTCCTTGTATTTTGACACCTGTACAAAGACAGATTTTGAAGATGAGGTTTTTTCTTATGAAAACGAACAAAAATGTGACACACACCAATTTGTTGCAATTTTAACATGAAGGTCAACTTGGTTAAAGGCAGGTGAACAAACATCACGCTCAACAAACAGTCGATCCAAATTTGTTCTTTTGTGATGTATTTGCACACGAAATTAGAGGTTATGAATTTTACCAATTTTACCATAATTTGATTAATAACAGCTAATTAAAAAAGGCACTTTATGCTCTTTTGATATATTACTTATTACCATATATTACTACATCTCTTTGAAAACTTAATTCCGAGTACGAGTTCCGCACACATTTAGATTCAGTCCTAATATGGCCGACCAGAATGAGAATAAGGGGGGGGGGGGGGGGGGGAGGGGAGGGTTGGGTTGCCACGGCACTACTTTTCTCCATATAAACAGTGCTTTAGTTGCTTGTACTTGCAATGTTGAAGTTCACACGTATGAAATGGTGACGCATATAAAATCAAGTAGAAGAAGAAAGAAACAATCCTTTTTACAGTTGTCCTTGCGTCGTCCTGGTACACATATAAATGGTCATTTCATAGATGCCTCAGCTTCTGTCAGAAACCTTCCTAGTGAAAACAAGTTTCAATAATTGCATGATCATTTTCATGTACATCAAACTCGTTTCCATAGGAAAGGTTTTGCACTTAGCCCTCGTTCTGAAAGAAAAGCCTAGCGTTTGCGTTTACACTCAATCCTTGAGCCAGTCTCAATTAAAAAGACAATTGCTTGAGCGAGGATTTTATATCACCACTATTTTACAACTTTAAACATTGCTGGCACTTCAGGATAATATCTGCACAATACAAATGTCTGTGCAGACTTATTCTGTGAACAGAAACAAGTCGTAGTATAGCTGGCTTGCCATACCGTGTACTGATTTAGTTAGTATCAATTTTAAACTACACTGGAATATTATATTTTTGTGCATGCAATTCATAGAATACAGTACTGGCCGTTGTTTAACTTTGTCTCCACATCAGCCTGGATAGGAAACAATGAGCACCCGGTCAAACAACGTTTGTGAGGATGCTTTTAAACTTGTATACAGTTGAACCTCGCTATTTCGAACTCGGTTGATTCGAAGTCCCCGTTATTTCGAACTTTTTTTCATGTCCGATGAGACTTCGAAATAGCGGGGTTCGACTTATTTTTGTTTCATATCTCGCGATCTAAAAAGTAAATTGCTCTAAATATAACTCGAAATTTAACCCCAGCCCTAGGCCTAAAAACATAATGAAATGAAAAATCAGACGAGCACAAAAACTCCAGTATAAAAAGTTGCATGCTAACGAGGCCCATACAGAAAACTCTTATATCATGCCATGATTGCATCTGTGTGCAGCTAAATAGGGTTTTAATGCAGAAACAGAAACTAAGAACAACCTTAGACTTCGTGTGAATAAATCTTAGAAATTGTCAGCGGGCCCGGTTGTCCGAAAGCCGATTAAGCTAATCCAGGATTATGGAAAATCTTTCTGACGACCTCTCTGCCAATAAACTGCAGGGTTCATTTGTTCGAAGATGAATCAAAAGGTTTGTTCCAGCTTAAAACGAATCAAGAAAGTCGTTGTGGAAGAAACCTTCACATTTTCAGGCTTATTAATGACAAGAAAGTTGGACCTAATCCAGAATTAGAATACTAGACTAAATCAAAAAAAAGAACTAAAAGCTTGCAATGAAAACCCTTTACTCGACAAAGACTACAAGTTTCATGGTAACAAAATCAGTCATGTGAACGTATGTTGTTGGTGGTGTTTTCACGTTTCACGTTCTTTTTTTTTTTTTTTTCGACAACATAATCGTCGAAGTTGTTTCATAACTTCAGTCCGAATTTCAGGCAGTCGCAAGCAGTAGAAGAACCGGTTCAAACACGAGTTCAGTAGAACAACTGTGTAGGAGAATTCCCAAATGCACCGCGTGAGAGCAGTGTGTCCGACGGCTGAGAAGATTAAGAACATGCACAAGTTAGGAAAGTAGCAGATGACGAAGAGTGCGTAGATTCACATCATGGTAGATGCTATTCGTTTGTACTTCGCCATGTTCAGTGTGCATCCTGTCTGTTGTTGAGCTTGGTTGTTGGCTTGAGATTGAACCTGTTGGCCGTTGCTGACCTCGCAAACGCCGGTGTATCTTGATGGCCGCAGAAATAACAAGCAAACAACTAGAAATGCCACTCATCCAAACAACTATACTCGGTACCTTGTTCTAGAAAATGGACAATGTGTAAAATAGTGAAAACGACCAGATGAAGGTAAGGACTGTACAAACTTGCCTGGTCGCACAATCTGTTAATATTTGAGATTAGAAAACAGGGCAGTGTATCGGTCCAGACTTATCGCTGTCATGGTGAGTAACGAAGCATAGGAGAACAACGCCCCGGTAAAATACGCGGAAGAAAACAACAAACAGTGGTGAACACTGTGAGGATCAGTTGCTGTCATGAAAAGCAAGAAACTGAGGCTGGACAACAAAACCGGCGCCAAGATCTGTCAGCACAAGAGAGCAGAGCAGAAGCTTGGATCGCAAGCGAATAGACGTGACGTGACGCATTGCTAACAGAACCAAAAAGTTTGCGAAGGTTGTCGCGATGGCCAGAGGCACACTCAAAGCAGCGTTCACGAAGTATGGAACAGAATTGTCCAAAGTCTCAAAAGCAGCATTCGGGAAAGGAGGGCAAAACTCTGAATTGTGTGGCTTTGTTGTCGTGTTGCTTTGGCCGGTCGTCATGTTAAACAACGAAGCCGAAGCGAGTGTCATGTTGTTTCACTCTATCTGGATATTTCTATTAGGTGAAAACTTCTTGTTTTGAATGGGCGAAGTCGCAGCCTGCGTTGTCAGCTTGGCTGTTGCTATAATTCTGTGTCGCGTTCAGAAAGATGGCAAGGCGTTGGACTCTCTGTATTTTGACACCTGTTCAAAGACAACTTTTGAAAATGAAGGTTTTCTCATATGAAACGAACAAGAATGTGACACAGACCAATTTGTTGCAATTTTAACATGAAGGTCAACTTGGTTAAGGCACTAGGCGAACAAACATCACGCTCAACAAACAGTCGATCCAATTTTGTTCTTTTGGATTTATTTGCCTACGAAATTGGAGGTTATGAATTTTACCAAAAGAGCATAATAAGGTACATCATGTTCTCTTGATATTACTTATTACCATATATCTTTGAAATTTTATTCCGAGTACGAGTTCAGCAAACATTAATAACTTCCAGATAAACACAGCTGCATTTGCACAAAGTTTTAAATATTAGTT
Organism: Plumapathes pennacea; assembly: GCA_964036295.1. NCBI lineage: Eukaryota > Metazoa > Cnidaria > Anthozoa > Antipatharia > Myriopathidae > Plumapathes > Plumapathes pennacea. Next base: position 10,373,540 of record OZ038473.1, on the reverse strand, counting down.
TAAAGAGGCAGCCGAGGATTTTAGGTTCACCAAGAAAAGATGCTTTCACGAACTTAGCTTCACTGAATCATTAATATTTGCTGTCTCTGTTGATAAAATGCATGAGCAGCTTTTCAGGGAGTTCGCCCAAAACTAAGCTAATTATTTGAAATTATGGCTATTATTTCTGGCAAAACACAAGTTTCATAGTTCTAAAATCAGTCATTCGTTATACCTTGCGATCATTTTGCTTTGTTGCGTTTTTATATTTTTGTTTGTCTGTATGTTTTTCTCAGCAGTATCAATCAGCTGATCAATACATCTGAGTCCTTCACTGCTGAAGGCTTTGCCAACAGAACTGTCTAAGTTGTTTCTTAACTTCAGTCCAAATTTCAGGCAGTCGCAAGCAGTAGAAGAACGGGTTTAAACACGAGTTCAGTAAAACAACTGTGTAGGTGAATTCCCTAATACACCAAGCGATAGTAATTTGTCCGCCGGCTGAGGAGATTAAGACGGCACAAAAGTGTGGAAAGTAGCAGATGATGAAACATACGTAAATCCACTTCATTGCAGATGCTGTTCGTTTGTACTTCGCCATGTTCAGTGTGCCTCCTGTTTCTTGTTGAGCTTGGACGTGAGATTGAGGTTGAACCTGTTGGACGTTCTGACCTCGTAAACGCTGGTATATCTTGATGAAGGTCACAGAAATGACGAGCAAACAAATGGTAAGACCTGTTAACAAAAAAGTCATATACAACGCCTTGTTCCAGACATTTGACAATGCAGAAACTAGTGAGCAAGACCAGATGAAGGTCAGGACTGCACAGACTCGCCTGGTCGTCACAATCTGTTGATATCTGAGATGAAAAAACAAGGCGATGTATCGATCCAAGCTTATCGCTGTCAGAGTGATCATCGAAGCGCCGGTGAACAACGACGAACTTAAAGAGAACGAATGAAACAGGGAACAGCGGTGAACATTGTACGGATTGATTGCTTTCATGAATATAAAAGCAATAAACTGAGGCTGGACAGCTAAACCGGCGCCAAGATCCGTCATCACAAGAGAGCAGAGCAGAAGCTTGGACGGAAAGCGAATAGAGGTGACGTGACGCATTGCCAACAGAACCAAAAAGTTTGCGAAGGTTGTCGCGATGGCCATTGGCACATTCAAAGCAGCGTTAACGAGGTACGGAACAGAACTGTTCACAGTTTCAAAATAAGCATTCTGGAAAGGAGGGCAAAACTTTGAATTGTGCCGTGGCTTTGTTGTCGTGTTGCTGTGGCCGGTCGCCATGTTAAACAGCGAAGCCGAAGTGGACGCCATGTTGTTTTACTCTACTTGGATCAGTTAATATCAGACGGGTGTTATTTCTCGTTGCACGCATAAATTGTGAATTGGTGCAAATATGCTAGGTACTCAGAAAGATGGCGAAGCGTTGGACTCTTGCTACTTTGACACCTGTTTTAAAAGACAGCTTTTGAATATGACGTTTTCTTTATTCAAATGAAAACGAACAAGACTGACACTATTCAAACTGCTACAGTTTTGACATGAAGGTTCACTTGGGTGAAGGCCGCTAAACAAATATCACACTGAACAAATAATCAATCCAATTTTGTTCTTTTGGGATCTATTTACTTACGGAATTGGAGGTTATGAATTTTACCAAGAGTGCATAATAGGGTATTTTATGCTCTCTTGATGTATTATTACCATATATCTTTGAAAATTAGACGCCATGTTGTTTCACTCTACTTGGATCTTTATCGGTGGTATTTCCCGTAGCAAACATAAACTGTGAATTGTGGAGATATGTTAGGTGCTACTTCTATGTTACATCGCACTCAGAAACAAAGATAGCGAAGTGTTGGACTCTTGCTACTAGTGACACCTGGTTTAAAAGACAGCTTTTGTAAACGAACAAGACTGACACTGTTCAAATTGCTACAGTTTTGACATGAAGGTCCACTTGGCTGAAGGCCGGCAAACAATCAAACGCAGGTCAAATTGTCAATATTTGCGCTCGATATTCAACAGATCACCTGACTGCTAAATTACATAATTTATCATATGGGACAATAAAAATTTCTGTGATCTGATTCGCTTGTGCTTTTGCTCAAATCGTACGCGTGAACCAGTCTTAAATAAAAAGACGACTACTTCGGCGTGACGTTTTTATCACCAATAGAGTGGTGTGTGATGTCATCATTTTGCAAGCTTTTCCGTTTAAACCTCAAAACCACATCATGCGATATACACAGCTGCTGCAAGAACGTGTGCAAAATTTCAAATCGCTAGCCTTACTGAAAGCAAAGATAGAGAAGTTTATAGTTCGCGATAGTCTTGACTAAAACTCTCTTATTTAGCGTTGGCTCCAAATCAAAGGAACCAACACCAAATAAGAGGATTTAGTATGAAGCAAATTGAACTTCAAAAGCCTGTATCTCAGCTGTTTAATGCACTAAAAAGCCAATTTTTTCTGTGTGAACTTGTTTTAGATAGGCCATTCCGAAGAATTGCGCAAAGTCCATTATTTCCGAAAAAATACTTTTATGACATTATCACTTTACCACTCTATATTTTACAATATTTTACAAACTGCAGTGTTTAACTTGTTCGAAGATTAATTAAAAAGCTCATTCCAGCTGAAAACGTGTCAAGGAAGTCGTTGTGGACGAAACCTTCACATTTTTAGGTTTATAAATGACAAGGAAGTTCAGACCAAATCCAGGATTAGAAGAGACTAAACCAACAGAAAGACCAAGTCATTGAACGCTCTTTATGAGATCCAAACTAAAAGTCTGCAAAGAAAACCTTTTACACAACATACACTGCAAGTTTCATAGTTTCAAAATCAGTCAAAAGCATGTGAACTTATTTTGTGGTTGTTGTTTTCACGTTCTTTTTTCCGAACATTAACTGCTGATCAGTTGATCTCACTGCTTCACTGCTGAGGGTTTCGACAACATAATCGTCGAAGTTGTTTCATAACTTCAGTCCGAATTTCAGACAGTCTCAAGCAGTAGAAGAACGGGTTTAAACAAGAGTTCAGTAGAATAACTGTGTAGGAGAAGTCCCAAATGCACCGCGTTAGAGCAGTGTGTTCGACGGCTGAGAAGATCAAGAACATGCACAAGTTAGGAAAGTAGCAGATGACGAAGAGTGCGTAGATCCACGTCATGGCAGATGCTGTTCGTTTGTACTTCGCCATGTTCAGTGTGCTTCCTGTCTGTTGTTGAGCTTGGTTGTTGGATTGAGATTGAACCTGCTGGCCGTGCCGACCTCGCAAACGCCAGTGTATCTTGATGTAGACCGCAGACATAACAAGCAAACAAATAGAAATGCCACTAATCCAAACACCTCTCCACAATACCCTGTTCCAAAAAATTGACACTGCGCAAAATAGTGAGAACGACCAGATGAAGGTAAGGACTGCACAAACTCGCCTGGTCGTCACAATCTGTTGATATCTGAGATGAAAAAACAGGGCGGTGTATCGGTCCCGACTTATCGCTGTCATGGTGAGTAACGAAGCATAGGAGAACAACGTCCCGGTAAAATGCACCGAAGAAAACAAGGAACAGCAGTGAACACTGTGAGGATCAGTTGCTTTCATGAAGAGAAAAGCAATATACTGAGGCTGGACAACTAATCCGACGCCAAAATCTGTCAGCACAAGAGAGCAAAGCAGAAGCTTGGACGGAAAGCGAATGGAAGCGACGTGACGCATTGCCAAGAGAACCAAAAAGTTTGCGAAGGTTGTCACGATGGCCAGAGGCACATTCAAAGCAGCGTTCACCAGGTATAGAACAGAATTGTCCAACGTCTCAAAAGTAGCATTCGGAAAAGGAGGACAAAACTCTGAAATGTTTGGCTTTGTTGTCGTGTTGCTTTGGTCGGTCGTCATGTTAAACAACGAAGCCTAAGCGCGCGAGATGTTAGCCTCTACTTGGATCTGTTTAAAGAAAGTACGTGAAAGTTGTAAATTAAGCAAATATGTTAGGTCAAAACTTCTTGTAATCTGGAATCGGCAAAGTCGCAGCGTCTGTTGTCAGCAGGGCTGTTGGTATTCTGCGTCGCATTTAGAATGATGGTGAAACTGTTGGATTCTTTGTATTTTGACACCTGTTTTAAAGACAGCTTTTGAAGATGAGGGTTTATTTTATTTATTTTATTTTTTTCATATAAAAACGAACAAGAATGTGACACGGACCAATTTGTTGCAATTTTAATATAAAGGTCGACTTGGTTGAAGGCCGGTAAACAAACAGTCAGTCCACCTTTGTTCTTTTGAGATCTATTTGCTTACGAAATTCGAGGTAATGAATTTTACCAAAAGAGCATAATTTAATTAATAATAATTAGTTAAGAAAGGTGTTTTATGCTCTTTTGATGCATTACTTATTACCATATATCTTTGAAAATTTTATTCCGAGTACGAGTTCTGCAAACATTAGAAACTTCCAGGTAAACACAGCCGCATTTGCACGAAGAATGTTGGTTTAAAGGGGCGGCCGAGTATTCTAGGTTCGCTAAAAAAGATACTGAGCTTCACTGAATCATTAATATTTGCTGAAAAAATTTATTCCGAGTACGAGTTCCGTAAACATATAGATTCAGTCTTAATATGGCCGACAAGAATGAGTTTAAGGGGTGGGGTGGGGGGGGGGGGGGGTAGGGTGGGGTTGCCACGGGACAACTTTTCTCCATATAAATGGTGCCTTAGCTGCTTGTACTACGCTTGTGCTTATGCTCTACGCGTGAACCAGTCTTAGACACGACTGCTTGAGCGAGAAGTTTATATCACCAATATTTTACAATTTCAAACATTGCTCGCACTTTAAGATAATATCTACACATATACAAATGTCTGTTTGGACTTATTCTGTAAACCGAAACAAGTCAGAATATAGCTGTCTTGTCATACCGTGTACTGATTTAGTTGATCTTCATAATTTTAAACTAGACTGGAATATTTTGTGCATGCAATTCACAGGATACAGTAGTGGCCGTTGTTCGAGCGTTATCTCCCTTGCTGTTTACTGATCTTAGCTATGTACTGTGCTTCCCTGTCCTTTAACCTCGTCTCCACATCAGCCTGGATAAGAAAAAATAAGCAACCGGTCAAATAACGTTTTACCACAATTCACTAGTTTCCTGCCCTCTGATTGGTCGATTTACCGTGGTAAATAAGAGTCCAGACAACGACATGACGCCAGCATGTCGCGCTTTGCAACGAAATACAACAAAACTTTCTCCTAGATTTTTAAATATTGTGGTAAACAAGTGGAAATTTATTAATTGTGGGGATGCTCTTTGCCTTCCTGTCCCCATTTGACCTGGCACGATGTAAGGGTTTTTAAATTTAGATATTTATTTCTACTTTGTATCTCGCGATCTAAAGAGTAAATTGCTCTTAACGTAACCCGAAACCCAACCTTAACCCTAGAGCTAAAAAATAAATAAATAAACAAATAAATAAACAAACAAACAAACAAATATTATATATATATATATATATATATATATATATATATATATATATATATATATATATATATATATATATATATATATATATATATATATATATATACAGTCAATCCCGAAAAGGTTGTCCAGTCTAAATATATAAATATACAAATATATCTGTCACGTGACCACCTAAACTATCTTGTTTTAAACTGGAAATACCCAAAATGCTCTTGGCTTTACCATTCTAATGACTAGCAACCTTAAAAATATATAAACATGCTGACTTAATGTATTTCTTCGTGGTTATACAGTGTTTCTCAGTGGTCACGTGATAGATATAATTGCCTAAATATATATTTCAACTGGACAACTTTTTCGGGATTGACTGTATATATATATATATATATATATATATAGATAGATAGATATATATATATATATATATATATATATATATATATATATATATATAATGCCATGGTTGCATCTGTGTCCAGCCGAATAGGGTTTCAATGCAGAAACAGAAAAAACAACTTTGGACTTCGTGTGAAAAAAATCTTACAAATTGTCAGCGGGCACCGTTGCTCGAAAGCCGATTAAGCTAATCCAGGATTATGGAACATCTTTCCGACGACCTCCCTGCCAATAAACTGCAGAGTTTAATTTGTTCTAAGATGGATTAAAAAAGCGTGTTCCAGCTTAAAACGTATCAAGGAAGTCATTGTGAAAGAAACCTTCGCATTTTCAGGCTTTTCAATGACAAGAAAGTCAGACCTAATCCAGGATTAGAATAGACTAACTCAAAAGAAAAAACTAAAAGCTTGCAATGAAAACCCTTTTCTGGACAAAGACTACAAGTTTCATGGTTCCAAAATCAGTCATGTGAACGTATGTTGTTGTTGTTGATGTTTTCATGTTTCACGTTCTTTTTTTCCGAACATTAACTGCCGGTCAGTTGATCTCACTGCTTCACTGCTGAGGGTTTCGACAACATTATCGTCGAAGTTGTTTCATAACTTCAGTCCGAATTTCAGGCAGTCGCAAGCAGTAGAAGAACGGGTTCAAACACGAGTTCAGTAGAACAACTGTGTAGGTGAATTCCCTAATGCACCGCGTGAGAGCGGTGTCTCCGACGGCTGAGAAGATTGAGGTGGCGCAAAAGTTAGGCAAGTGGCAGATGATGAAAAGTACGTAGATCCACATCATGACAGATGCCGTTCGTTTGTACTTCGCCATGTTCAGTGTGCTTCCTGTCTGTTGTTGAGCTTGGTCGTTGGTTTGAGGTTGAACCTGTTGGCCATGATGACCTCGCAAACGCCGGTATATCTTTATGTAGACCACAGAAATGACGAGCAAACAACTACAAAAACCAGTTATCCTAAAAATTGAGTACAAAATAAAATTCCAGAATCCAGACGATGCATAAAATAGTGAACATGACCAAATGAGGGTGAAGACTTTACAAACTCGCCTGGTCGTCACAATCTGTTGATATCTGAGATAAGAAAACAGGGCGGCGTATCGATCCAGACTTATCGCTGTCATGGTGAACAACGAAGCACAGGAGAACAACGACCCGATACTAAAAAACGAAGACAGCAAGGAACAGCGGTGAACACTGTGAGGAATGGTTGCTTTAATGACGAGCAGAGCAGAAAACTGAGGCTGGACAACTAAACCGGTAACAAGATCTGATAGCACAAGAGAGCAGAGCAGAAGCTTGGACGGTAAGCGAAGGGAGGTGACGTGACGCATTGCCAAGAGAACCAAAAAGTTTGCAAAGGTTGTCGCGATGGCCAGTGACACATTCAAAGCAGCGTTCACGAGGTATGGAACAGAACTGTCCAAAGTTTCAAAAGCAGCATTCGAGAGAGGAGAACAAAATTTTGAATTTTGTGGCTTTGTTGTCGTGTTGCTGTGGCCGGTAGTCATGTTAAACAACGAAGACGAAGCGGGCGCCATGTTGTTTCACTCTACTTGGATCTTGTATAATTTTTAAATTGAGCAAATATGTTAGGTCAAAACTTCTTGTAACCTGGATCGGCGAAGTCGCAGCGCGTGTTCTCAGCAGGGCTGTTGCAATTTTATGTCGCGCTCAGAAAGATGGCGAAGTGTTGGATTCTTTGTATTTTGACACCTGTTTAAAGACAGCTTTTGAAGATGAGGTTTTTTCATATGAAAACGAACAAGAGTGTCACACGGACCAACTTATTGCAATTTTAACATGAAGGTTTACTTGGTTGAAGGCTGGTAAACAAACGTCACATTCAACAAACGGTCGATCCAAGTTTGTTTTTTTTGGGATCTATTTGCTAACGAAATTGGAGGTAATGAATTTTACCAAAAGAGCATAATAAGGTACTTTATTACACGACTTCACATTTTCGAGTGCAAATACGGGCCAAAACAAGTGCAAAGATGGGAGCGTATTGCACTCGTCAGGAACCAGATCAACTGGTTTATTAGCTTACGTGATCAGTTTTCGCAAGCAAAGTTTACAAACGCGTCATTTTTTTTGTTCCATTTTGTGCGCGGCGAGAATGTTTGCCCTGCTTCGTTTGTCGTGTAATAAACAATTTATTACACGAAAAGTCGTGCAATACGGCTGTATTTTTACTCGTCAGTTTTATTTTTTCTCGCCTGAAGCAGGCTCGAAAAAATAAAACCGACTCGTAAAAATACTCCGCCGTATTGCACTCCTTCCCGTGTAATAACCTCCTTTTATGCTCTCTTGATATTACTTATTACCATATATCTTTGAAAATTTATTCCAAGTACGAGTTCCGCAAACAGTAACTTCCAGGTAAACCCAGTCCAATTTGCACGAAGTTTCAAATGTTGAATTAAAGAGGCAGCCGAGTTTTCTAAGTTCGCCAATAAAAAATTCTTTCATGAACTGTGCTTCATAACTATTCATATCCGCTGTGTCTTTTAGTCATGTTCTTTTCCACGTCAAAGCAATGGACTGTTGGACGAGAGACACAAGAATAATGGCTTTAAAAACGCTTTTCATATTATATGGCATAGAAAAAATATCCATCTATCACAAATAGCAAAGTTCTTGCAGCTTCAACATGAAGGTCCGTTTGGTTGAAGAGCGATAAAGAATCAAGCGCACATCAAACAGTTTTTTTTAGCACTCCATCTGCCTCAAGTCATTCACACGTACGACGCAAGCATAAGCGCAATAATGCACGCATTCTTAGCGCGCAGCCTGGGAACTAGTATAGATTCAGTCCACAACGACACCGCGGAAATACGTTCTTGACGTCACTTCCGTTGGTCAGCGTTCGTCGCCATGGCTATCTAACTTCTCATAATTCGAGGTGAAATTTCACATCGTGTGCAAGCCTCGTTTTTCTTGTGCACAACTTATGTTATAGGAAATGCATTGAACTAAACTTATAGTCGAGTATCGAGTCCTTGTATTGAGTTTCTTCGCTAAGTCTTGGGGTTTTACGATCGTTACATTTAACAACAAAATCTGCATTTTAAATCCACGGTTTTGTGCAATAACCACTGACTCAAAAGCAAGGTGACCGCACGGCTGAAAAACGTTTTTCCGTAGTGTCGCTGTAAGCATAACCCAAAACCCAACCCTAACCCCAACTCTAGGCCTAAAAATATATATACAAAAGTCAAGCGCGCACAAAAACTTTAATATAAAAAAATATATATGTTAACAAGGCCCTCACAGAAAACGCTGGTGTATTGTATCAACTGAAAGTTAATCGAGGTACTGGAACGCTGTAAGAGTAACAGTAGCTGACGTTTTGAGCGTTAGCCCTTCGTCAGAGCGAATGCAGACAAAAAAAAAACTCTTATTTCATGCCATGACTGCATTTGTGTGCAGCTGAATAAGGTTTTAATGCAGAAACTGAAAGAACGACTTTGGACTTCGTGTGAATAAATCCTACAAGTTGTCAGCGGGCCCGGTTGTTCAAAAGCCGATTAAGCTAATCCAGGATTAAGGAAATTAGTTTCTGACAACCTCTCTGCCAATAAACTGCAGGTTTTTTTTTTTTTTGAAGATGGATTAGAAAGCTTGTTCCAGCTGAAAACGTATCAAGAAAGTCGTTGTGGAAGAAACCTTCACATTTTCAGGCTTACAAATGACAAGAAAGTTTAGACTTAATCCAGGATTAGCCTAATCGTGCTTTGAAAAACCGAGCCACAGGCTCTAAAACGTTATCGGTAAAGCCGGGTTGACCGGGATTGGGAACTAAAATCAATGATAAGAACAAAGAAGACTGGATGGAGATCCAGTGATCGACTTCAATTTTATCCTTCGGTTTCTCACCAGATATATATAACACAGCAAGGAGAACTTGGTTTTTGATACCTTGCTCAGATGAAAGCTGATTAAACTATCAATTCTCACTACATCACTCGTACACTTTCTTTTATAAAGGTCGCGGGAGAATCTGCATTTCGAGCTTGGGTGTGAAAGGGTTAATGACAGGGAAGCAAAGAGAATGACAACGTACCTTAAAATTCCCAAGAACCTCGTCCGCCACTTTCTTCACTAACGTTCTGACTTCCTCTGGCTTTACTGATGTTAGAATGTCGTCTCTTGACGGTTCGTTGGAGTCACCGTTGGCTGTTTTGTTAGCTGTGATGAAAAACGGAAAGAAACACTATTATCCGATCATGTTAAAAATTACTCACAACAAATACTGACAGTACGTTGTAGTAGAATCCCTGGAGACATTGATATAGACCCCTCCATGGATTACGATGCACGGCTGGTAATGAGGGCAAGAACAAATAAACATGGCGGCGACGCGTGCGAGAAGTCTCAGGCCCCATCCACACTAATCCGGATAAATTTGAAAACGGATATTTATTTACCCGTTTTGGCCTCCCGTCAACACTAAGACGCGTTTTTGGTGACCGAAAACGGATATTTTCGAAAACGCGTTTTAGTGTGGACAGCAAAAACGACTCGAAAACGGTAGTGTGGACGGAAAACTTTCGATGCGTTTTCATACGAAACCTCGGTTTTCAAATGTATCCGGATTAGTGTGGACGGGGCCTCAGCTAACAGCGAAATCGCTCACAATGTAGAACCACTTAAAGCTTTCGATTGACAATTTAGAGTGTTTCGAAGTTGCACCGATCAGAAAAAAACAATGTATATGCAGTTTATTTGCCCGGGTTACCCATCTTGCATCGAAATCCGTAAAGGGCACTATTGTTCCTCTCAAATGGCCCTCCCTTTCTGTCATATCACCCTTTCAACAGATCTGTTTGTCAACGCTACGCACGCATCCAAGGTTGACGGACTAAACTTTATTTCGTGACGGAATTTCTTCCGTTTCAACGTGGATGCACTCGTATATTCGACTTGGAATGTCTATCTGGAGTTTCAAAACTGTTTTCTACAACACTCACCCGTGAGTGCTCGCCAAACAATTCTTGTGTTGACAGTTGTGATAAAAAAAAAACACTTTAATCCGATTGACATATGGATTGAGAATGCACAGTACCTCAGTAACTTTGTACAGACTTTCATCAGGTTGAAGGCCGTTTAGTAAAATGTCCAACTAGTTGTTTATTGATTGGTCCCTGCATGTTGATTAAGTGGGCATGACAAAAACTAGACCGCGAGCGATCCCTAATTTTCTCTTCAAGATCGTGAAGCGAGTGTCCAATTGGGCGAGCAGGAAAGAGTGACTGACAAAAAGTGAAAACCTACCTCCAGTGCCTGGGCGTTGCTCCTAAAGAAACAAAAGTAAAAACTTCGTAAGTAAAAACACATTTAACAACATGGCCAGGGTTTTTTGAAGGACTGTCGACAGAAATCGCGATTACTTTGGTTTTGCGTTTTTTGTGCTTTTTGATTGGCCGAAACAAGTTCTTAGTTGGTTGAAAGTTTTCTTACAGCCTTTCTGATTGGCTCTGTAATAGCTTTGGTTTTGCGTTTTTTGTGCTTTTTGATTGGCCGAAACAAGTTCTTAGTTGGTTGAAAGTGTTTTCTTACAACCTTTCTGATTGGCTCTGTAGTAACTTTGGTTTTGCGTTCTTTTCTGTGCTTTGACTGGTCGAAACAAGTTATTAGTTGGTTGAAAGTTTTCTTACAGCCTTTCTGATTGGCCCTGTAATAACTTTAGTTTTGGTTTTATGGAAGTCATCCGAAAACGCTCTAGATGGAAATGAAATCCAATTTGCGTTAACTTTGTGTCTTTGGGGTGAAGTGTGTGCAAGTTATTTATTTGGCCTATTAGCCATTCCAGAAGATTAATCAAACTTAATCAAATTGAAAAAAATTACCTCATCACAAGAAAGAGCACATCCAAATTAGTAAGTATTCTAAGTTTGAGCAAGATTGGTCCATCAGAAACCAAATAGCAAGCTTTTAGAAACCGTTAAAATAAGAGACTTTAGTATGGAGTGAGGTACGGCGCACCACTCAGTTTCTGATGGACCAATCTTGCTGAAACTTGGCATACTTACTAATTTGGATGTGCTCTTTCTTGTGACGAGGTTATATTTTTTCAGATTGATTAAGTTTGACTAAGCTTCCAGAACTTCGGAATGGCTAATACAATGGTTGCTAGGAGCACTTACTTCTGTCTCTTTCTCTGGTTCAGGAGTTGGTGGTGGTGTCATCATATGTGTTTGCCAAACTTCTTCCGTCATGCCTTCATCAAGTGGAGGCGGGAAGGGCCGGTCCGCGAGAGGGGGCACTTCAATTACAAGCTTAAAAAAAAAGCGCACACTTGCTGTTACTGACGAACCTAAATCTACCCTTTATCCTCAAATATCAAGGACCGAATTCTCCCAAACCGCTCTGAACAAACTGTGTGGGCGCCGCGTTTAGCTGATCTTGAATTATGTCGTCATGCTCTCACGGGCGACTTCAAAATGCTCCACTTTTAGGTCGCTGTTGTGACAGATTGTAGAACTGACAACAATCGTTTTGCTCAGTAAATACCTCGGTGGAGACGACTTCTTCTTCGGGTTCTTGGGTGAAAAGAAACTTGTATAACTTGTAGTGTTGGAACAAACTGAAATGAAAATGACCATCACTGCGTCAAACATTGCTACTGCCGCTGTTCCGGAAAATGAAGAGTGATTCTGATTGATAGAATATTTTGCTTTGGACTCTAGGCACAAAACAATCTGAGGACTCTTAATTTACCTGTCCGTGAAGTAATTTGTGATCGCCTTTGCTTGGCTGACGTTAAAGCATTCTAGTCCCCCACTCTTGGTGCAGTTTTCGACTCCAATTCCTGCCATAAAATTCTTAAACTCTCCAATGTTATCCACAAGACTCAGACCTTTATCTGGAACAAATACAAAGTATGATTCAGAAATTTATCCAATAATAGGTGATCGTCACATACATCTTACTAATCTTTCCGACCCCCTTCTCTCTCTCCCTTCACTTTTAACTCTTTCTTTGTGTCACTTTTCCATTCCCTTTATCCTTCCTTCCGTTCCTTCTCTTTCCTTGACCTTTCCTTCTTTCTTATTTCCTTTCCTCTCTTCTTGTCTTCTTCATTACTACTGTGCCCCCTCTACTAAAATCTGGATTTAAGTTGCAGATAAGCTCTGTTGGGTGTTAATTGCTTCTACATGTGCAAAAGATAAGATTACTTCCACTTAGTTCTTTAACAAAGGGAGCAAAATACACTCCAATGTTATGCATAACATCCTGAACAACAGTTAAATGTTAACAAAGATGTATGTGCATAACATTAAAGCGCTTGTCAAAATGACTACAGTATTTTTTTATTGCATACTTTGTAAAGGTCAGTATACTTTGATTAGGGGAGTAAAATACACTCCAATGTTATGCATAACATCCTTAACAACAGTTTAATGTTAACAAAGATGTATGTGCATAACATTAAAGCGCTTGTCAAAATGGCAGTACAGTATTTATTTATTGCATACTTTGTAAAGGTCAGTACTTTAAATTAGGTACACAAAATACACTCCAATGTTATGCATAACATCCTGAACAACAGTAAAATGTTAACAAAGATGTATGTGCACAACATTAAAGTGCTTGTCAAAATGACTACAGTATTTATTTATTGCATACTTCATACTTTGTAATAATAATAGTAATATTAATAATGGCTCTATTTAAGTGTCGGAATTATTTAGCTTTGACAAACTAATTGGGTACACTATATATACATATATACAAATAATATTATTGTGGATAAATCTCAAGAAGTAATGGCTGTTTGGATAAATCACTCAATATGTAACAACATTCACCTTTTATATTTTCCAACAATATTTTTAGAAGAGTAAAGAATGCAGATATCTGTTGCAAACTGAAATTCTGTTCCTTCGAGAACCTACAAGGAGTCAGTTAAGGTTAAATAACTAAAATAATATTGAATTATTGCTGTCAGTATATAGCTAGTGCCATGTTAACAAGTGAACTTTACTTCCAAACTACTTCAGGGTATATTAAGCATACAGGTATTTCAACACAACTTTAGTTTCAATAGATCCAACATTAATTTTTATAATAAGGGGAATTTTCTAACTGAAAACTAATATTGGAGAATGGTAAAAGATGTTGACCACAGTATTATTGGACAAATACAATTTTTTGAATGAACTTTTTTTTAGTAAAAGTTTTATAGCCAGTGTAGTCCTGACGTCCTACCAGTTCACAGGGAGCCCACTGAATATTCTAATGAAAATATGGTCCAAAATGGCCGAAAACACAACAACATATGATTGATTTGTGTCCAGTCCTGTGAGCCAAATGCAAGTCAATCATATTTTGTTGACTTTCCAGCCATTGCAGACCATTTTTTTGGTTAGAATATCCAGTGTGGGAAACTCCCTGTGCCTGGCACCCATTTGGTCTCCACTTCCCACCTCCTAACTATATATGCCATTTTCAGGATCATGCACAGTTCATATGATTCTAAGAAACAGTATTTTGGTGGCAACATCAAAAGGATACCAGAATCCAGCCACATAGTAGTCCAGCACACAAGCCTCAGGGAGGGAGATGTGGTAGTTCTCGATGGATAGCACTTCAGCTAATTTGCTACACAAGGATAAGAAAACAAGAACATTCAATCAAGATTTGACTGCTTTGTCCAGACCAGTTGTGCATCTACACTAGGGGTGGCAAATGGTAAAATCCAAGACTCGCCGAGACCCTTGTTTAAAAATCTAAGAACAAGACTCTAACCACTCTGAGATGGAAAGAAATGAAAAAACAAGACTCCGAGACTCATCAAAAAGGTTGCCAAGATTCCAAGACTAGACCAAAACTTTCTGAGACCCACAATTTTCTAGGTACCATTTGCCACCGCTATACCTATATACTTGATGTACAATCAATCTTTAGGGTTAAATTTGCAGGATTGCAGGGTACTTTACAAAGTACAACAGAAATGAGGTACAGAAAGAAAAAAGCGAGTTTAACAACAAGGGTGCGAGGACTAAATACTATGTGACTTAACCAATTTATTTATTAACATGTACAGCAGTGTTACCGAGGATACAGTATTTAGTGCAGCGAGGAAAGAATGCTCAGCTCTGCAACTGTATCCGGCCATCACTGCAGATGTGGTGCATGTGGGTAAGTTAATAAGTTGATGAAAAGCAAGATGCATATACAGTCAACCTTTAAAGCGGACACCGGTCTCTAAGGCGAACAGCATGCAGATTTGGTCCTTGTTGATTTCCACTTGTTTCTCTGTAACTGAACTCTCTCTAAGGCAGACACCTCTGTAAGTCGGACACTAAATCTAGTCCCGATGGTGCCCGCCTTAGAGAGAGTTGACTGTAAACAGTCAACTCTCTCTATAAAGCGGACACCTCTCTAGGCATGTGGATTTGGTCCTTGTGGATTTGCACTTTGTTTTTCTGTAACTCTCTCTCTGTGTCTGTCTGGGACACTTCTCCAAGACGGACAACAAATGCTATTCCCGAGGATTTCCGCCTTAGAAATAGTTCACTGTACGTGGAAATAATGAAAAAATAGAGGAAGAGGAGGAAAGAAACTAAGAATTAACAGCCACAGAAATATTGAGCTATTGTCTGATCTACCGACTTTGACAATGGCTGGCAACAATATTAACAGAAACTTACGCCTCTAGTTCAGGTACTGTTAGGTCTTTAAGCGACTGTGTCTGCTCCTCAGACAAAACTTTCCATGCTAACGATTCCTTTTCTTCTTCTTCCTGCAGAACAAAATTCAGTAAATTCAGATAGACCCCTTGTCAAAATTCTTTTTTATACTGCAAACCAAGCCCAAAAGAACTTCCACCCTGTGATACTAACTGGCTGAGACTTCGTTCTGATGCCACTCGATTCCCGCTTGAGCCCAGAGCGCTTTCTTTCCGAAGATTTGATTCGAATTGTCGATCGTGACTTCTTCGTCTCCGCCATATTGGAAAATTCGCAAATTTCTTTGTTGCTATGCAACCAGGCACATGATAATCAACTTGCTTGGTCCCCAAAGAATCATGGGATTGAAAGCCGTACGTCCGTGTACATGTGTATAATGGACGACAGCTCTCAGCCTAACCAGCAGCTGTAACATGCACAAACGAAGTTCACAGTTTTTAATTTTTTTTTACTTTTCTCGGCCTTGCTAAATTAGATAAGTAACGGCAAAAAATGAATCCATTAAAAGGTCTCTTGATGATTCCACTCAACTGACAGGGACAATCACATCATACGACCACTTTGATTAAAGTACCAGCTTTCAGAGCCGCTTTATAAAGCTTGAATATTCCTTTATTGAAAGTGGTTAAAGGGTTTTTATTTGACACATGCAAGAGTTGGAAGTTTTTTTAGGTTGAGTCAAATTATCCATTAATTCAGTACTGACATGCAGCAGAGAGTGTCAGTGGCAACATCCACAGTGCGGCCGTTGCGAGAGACCCACTAGCTGTTAAACCGATTGCATTAACTAAGTTCTGTTTCCCCGTTACCCGACGCCAAACAACTGACAAAACCAATGGTTCCCCACGGCAAGAAAACTATCATTATGGTCTAAAACATGAAAGTTATCGTCGGTAAGTCAGCTGTTTTGAAGACTCTCAGCCTTGTATTACTGAGCTACTGTCGATAACATGTTTGTGGGAAAAAATTAAAGGACTTAGTCAGTGTACCTGGGTGCCGACCTTCCGCCCTCTCAGCAGGCCAAGTAGACTTCGTGTTCTGGATAGTCGGAGATTTGGCTCAGATGCCATTTTGAACAAAGTGTAAAAGCGTTCGAGCTAACCAAAGCGCAACAACGCGAAGACCGCAAAACGGAGGAAATTGTACAGCCACTTTTTGTATGGGGGCGATCGGAGAAACGAATTAGGCTGCGGTTTTGTTTATAATTGTTTAGGTTACGGCTTCGGATTCCTTTTATGCCGTCACAGTAAATCATTAAATGTATTTCTGATGAAATAATGCAGTACAAGAAGGGTCTTAACTGCCATTCAGTTAAACAAGTTAAACAATGGGTGTTTTCTTCCGGGTAATTTTCTTTCGGCATTGTTTGCAAAGTAATTATCGAGCAATAATAATTGCAGATTAGCTATTAAAATCTGTTAAAATTTAGTGACTAGATCAATTTCATGCCTGCTACATGATGCAACTGTTGGAGATGAATGGTTTGGAAAGGTTTATAGTCAAGTCAGTTGATGTGGCCGGTGATTAGAACTACATACTAAATGTAAACGTCGTCGTCAAGGACAGAACAGGTCTTGATTGACATTCGCCAAAACCACTGAACTCCCAAGTTATGCCGAGTTGAGCGGTTTTCTATTGAGTGACGAAAGTGTAATTGCGTTGACTCTGCGGCCTTCCTATTGGCTCAAACAAGTGTTTTCTCCCACTTTTGATTGGTCAATCCGTTCATTCAAAGTGTTTTCAGTGCAGCCCGTGTGAATAGCGCTGTAATTACTTTGATTTTGGAAAGTCAGCCTCGAAACTGCTCTGGGCGTACAATCATGTTACTGATTACAAAATCGTTATCAGGAAAACGTTTTCAACCAGTGACCGCAAATGTCCAAGAATATAAAGGCAACAATAATTATAGTGGACCAAGAGACTATGGTTGTATAGTCTTTGGGTGGTCGAGAGGGAGCGTTATTTTGCATGTGGTCACAGATAGTACGCATGTTCTGATTGGTCAATTTACCGGTACATAACTTGCCGTACGGACCGGTCAACGGCACATAGTTACTCAGCGCACAAGGCCACAAAATAATTATCTTAACCTCATTTGCTTGGTCCGTATAGTGAGTTATGGTTCGGAACCTGGGGCCAGTTCAATAAAGCATTTACAAGTGTATTTTACAAGTTGGACTTCTATTTTAACCCTTTAACTCACACTTCAATCCAATAAAATGGCCTAATAATGTTCCATCATATTTGTGCGGACCTGTATCTGTAGCATTTTGTAAATTTTTGTCAAATTGGAGTCTGTTTAGTGATGTTTAAATGATGGTGCAACTTGTAAATTACACTTGTAAATGTTTATAAAATTGGCCCTGTTTATTATTTAGAAGGTAAAATTCATTCAAATTAACTGCCCTGCAAAATATAGAACTCCTGGACTCAAGGGCAATCGGTAGCTCAGTCTGTTTGAGATGCACTATCAAAACAAACAAAGATTAAATTTCTAATGCGATATAGCCGGACTTGACTTGACGAAAACAGTTTTTCCTTCCAGGCAGCTTAAGTTGCAATAGATACGGGGCATGCCTTAGCTCAGCATGCGTTCTGACCGTGGATGACAAAGACTACAAAAGTGCCAGCGTAATCTTACAGTCATGCAGACTGCACGATGCACTAATTCTAGCTGCCGTCTGATGCATTATAACCAGCTTCTTTAGCCACGAATGTCGTAATGTTTTCAGAACCGGCAAAATCCTTGTACAACTTTTTTCTCGTTGTGAGTTTGTTGTGAGAAGGTCGCATTCGAAGCTATAATTGACCATATAGCACACAATTTTGATACTGCTTAGCTTTCTCTCAGTTCTTATGACAATGGACTTTCTATCAGTTTGTTTACGACGCCAAGTTAAACAAGACCCGTATAATGATCGCCGCCAACGTACAACCAATAGTATATAAAGCGCTAGACTGGGCCGTTATAGCAAGAGAGGCACATCCTGCACGAAAGCACCTCAGCAATTTGTCAAATATCTGGTTTAGGCTCGGTTTTCTGCACGGAAGACCACTTTTTGACTATAAACCCACTATCCGCTTGTATTATGAACGATAACCATACCAGGTCTGGTAAAACGTTAGAAGCTTGAGAAAACTTACAGATTTCACTGGAGCAACAGCTTTCTTCAAGTTACTTAAGGTCTTTTTTCCCTTGCGCGAAGGTCTCGATTCCATCTTGATATATCCTCGTGAAGTCAGGCTTTACATTCTCCTTAACAACCTTATCATTAGCAACAGAATGACCCATCCAGTAGCAAGTCGACTTAATAATTCAAGTGATGAACATTCAATTGACACCTGGTCGCCAAGGGATTTGCGGACACAAAGGTTTTTGCTGTGTGGCGGATCAATATTTCATTGAATTCAAAAGGTGCCAGTAAAATTAAGTAAACAATGTTGTTTCACTCATTTTCATAAGTAATAAACCGTTTCGCGTCGTGAACCCTTTATTTGAGTGGTCCGTTCAAGTGTCAAAGTAATAAGCCTGTTTATCTGCAATGTGCAGTGCAAAAATAGGACAAAGCAATATTTGGTCCGCACAAAGTAAATTCTTCGCCCTACATACTGAAAATGAAACGTTGTGAATGACCGTGATAGATACAGGAGTCTGTGCGCGCGGGCTATAATGATGACGGACAAATAGCGACGACACGAGAATGACAAGGACGATAATGGAGTAACGATAACGATAACGATAACGATAACGATAACGATGCCAATGACGATGACGTTGACGATGAAGATGATTCGACGAATGTAACCGGAGAAGCAATGACACTTTAAAATATTTTAGCTTACGACGTCGCCTACAACATTATTTTTGAAAAACCTGTCAACAAATGAGGTCTCAAAAACGCCATGTCATAAGAGGGCTGCGTTCGCGCAAAGATCGTGCTGTGTGCTTAACGCTTACTTTAGGCTTCTTAGGGCTGGCTTCCTTTTTTCTTGCACTTTTCTTTGCCCTTTGTCTACTGAACCTTTGTCGAATGTTGATCACACTCGCTAAACTCGGCGACGGTGTCCTTGATGCAGCAACAGCGGCGCCGACGACTGGCAACGCGTGACGCGACGAGGCTTCCATGTGGGATGAGCGTTTTTGTGCGCGAAGTTGTCTGGAGGAGGAGAAACATTACTGATGATTAAACGATGAAAGGAACACTCAACCATAGTCCTTAATTTTTGCACGCTGGGCGCCTTTCACCGACACATGAGGAAAAGAATAGTTTCATTTGGCCTAAAATGTGCCATTTTTCCATCAATTTATTCCGTGTTCTACTTTCGTTTTGCAAACAAAAACCACCTTTTCATTCACACATTCAACTCCTGACAAATGAAATTTATAAAATTTATAAAATCCCACAAGCCCGAACCAACTCTGTGCGCGGTCGCTTAAAGATCGACCAGAGTGTACTTACAGCTTTAAAAGAATTTTAATTCTCAACAATGTTGGTTGCTGTCTCCGAGTTATAAATGCTACTTTCTGGCTCTCGAGTGTAAGCAATTTGACATTATTCCCTCAATCCGGCCTAGTATTTATTTGACAAAGGAGTGCTAATATTTCATCCACAAGGCATAACACAATTTTTGTTTTTTTTTTTTACTATTCTTAAATATCTCTGTACACTTAACGTATAAAATATGACGAAAACGTCAGGGCTTAGAGGAACATGTTAACAATTTTCAGTAAATTTATGAGAATTGGTATTTAGTTCCAGTCTCAATTTCTACATAGTGTTTTTAGCAAGATTTCTAAAAAAACATATTCAGAATATATAATTATAAAAAAGGTGTCAGACAAAATAAAGGAAACTTTCCGGAGTTGCAGCTGTTCAAATCAACATTACCCATATTTACTTCGACTTGTCACAGAACCGTTTTTCTTAATTTTAAACTCGACCAATTGAATGGCTCTCGAAGAACATTCCAAATATTGGCTCACAAGCATATTGTCTCCACTTGCTGAAGCCGGAGAAATATGAAGATTGGGAAAAGGAGGCTAGAGGAGAGCCAATATTTATAGCTGACTCGACCTGAAGGATAATAGAGTGCTTATCACCATATATACAAGAATTATTGACATAATCGACCAGTTGTGAGGACGAAACTTTTCGCTAAAATATCTCTCAATTTCATCCATATGAAATAAGGTTAATTTTCAATAAAACTGGCCATAGGGACAGTAAATTGAACGTAGAACTTCTGAAGCAGGTGCTAAACAAGCGCCAATCCGACGCGAACGTTACAAAGGTGTTGATGAAGCCTCCTTTAGTTAATGAAAACGACGATTATTTGACACCTCATAAATTTTTCATCCTTGAGGTTCTTGGGGAAGTTCATACAATACGTCGGGTTTATTTTTATCCGCTATTCAACACGAAGATTCAGTAGCCGACTTTATGTTACATAAACTGTTAGAAAACTAAATGGCCGGACACACAACGTAAACTGCTCCCAATTTAAATTGACCACAATTTTTGAATGATCGGCCGTGAACTCTGAAACCCCCACATTTTCGCGTTAAAATGAGAGAATCTAAACCCAGATGAAGAGAAATACGTCTACAGACTGGCGAAGACCTCATTTTCGAACAAATGCTAGAAATTGAGAAATACTGCACAACAAAAGGTGTGAAAAACTAACAGTACAATGACCAATTTACATTTCTACTTTACCGGGAGTTTTTATGGTGGAAATGAATTAGCATATAAGATGAACTAATGAACTCGAATAAAAATTTCTTCTTGTGGACCAAATTTTTTCGGCAATAAATTAAGGTCAATTCTTTTTAAGAAAAAAACCTTCTGAAAGCCGTAGATCGAAATGAAGGTGAATAGAATTGGTCAGAGGAAGGAAAAAGACTACAAAAGTCTCTCTTATAAGAATTCCTTACAATTCTTTGAAGTTGGTATACACACTTTGGATTCTATGGAAATATAAAGGTGGTGGGGCAATTTTGCCTTTTTCTGTTATTTCAAGATTATTTTATCGTGAAAATGGCATAGTTAAGTGAAAAGTCATTTTGTACACGGAAAAGCCGGCCTAGTTCTTTACGAACGCTATCAAATTATACACGCTGTTTCGTATAATTATTAAGTTAGTCACTGTAAACAGTATTCTTCTCCAGCGTTAAACTGAACTGACTGTTTCAAGAAAAAAAGGTGAGTCTTACCTGGAAAGTCCTTCTGCCGCCACAGCCACTATAAAGTCACACTGTAAATTGTCTAACTAACCCGCGATGAAAAAAGGTGCAAATGGAGCAGAGTGGTTTTGTTAATCGATCTCGTACCCATATCCCGACGCATGCTCGACAAAACGAAGGGCCCTGGAAAGATTGTTCTGATTGGCTATCACAAAAATTGGTTTGAAGTACATTAAGGAGAGTCCGTTATTTGCAAATAGTTTGATCCAGTAAGTGCTTCGATACAAGATTGGTTACTAATTTAATGCAATAAAACGATATTACTTTTTTCGAAAAAAATTTAAAAGTGAGCCAAACGGGCAACTTTTTTTTTACTTCAGCACCTACACTGATCTGTTTTCGTACAATAAAATCACATGTGGTTCTATGCTTTTTGGAGATATAGCAGGAAAACTACGTATAGTCTGAGCCTCTTATATTTAAAAAGGTTTTGGTCAATGATTTGCTCTTATTGTCGCGGCCGGTTGACATAAGTATCAAAAATCGCATACAGACAGCTTCGTTAAAGCAATAAGGTTTCCTGAAAGTTTCAAGTGAGTCTGGCATTGGCCCGAAAATGAGCATTTTCCGAAAAATGCAAAGGCTATTATAGCATTTTTCTCAAAAATGGCCAATTTTCACAAAAACGTTTACCACCTGGTAACAAAGACCTCTCTGCAAATAGTCACCAGTTTGGCCTTAAAATCACTGTGAAGAGTTGACAATGATTGGTCTGTTTGATAACCCAAAATTTGATCCAGTGATGTATTTTGTTATAGTTGTTACGGAAGAGATTTTGATTAAACATTAGTTGATTAATATTCGCAATTTAGTATGATTAATATTCATAATTTTAAGGACGTGGTTTAATATTCTACTTTTAAATTGATTCTTTTAGTGTTGGAAAGCATTATTCGTAAGTTAATTAGTTTCCACTATGTGAAGTCCAGGCTGAAAACGGTCTAGGTCACTCTCAGTCCAAATGATTTCCGTCACAAGTCTAAATTAGATTAAGTGTCACTCTTGGTGCCAAGTTAGTACAATTTTGTACGGCACTTTCGGATATTTCACTACCAGCTGTTTGGCCTAGAAGTTGGTTCCCACGGTCGGAACAATGCCTTAGCATTACGGGCATATCTATAAATCCGATCGGCCAAATCTTACCTGGCCTGACTAATTGAGTTTTGACCTGATCGACCAATGCAAGCCTGGACCGAATTTAATTAAGTGTACTGGCCTTTGTTGTAGTGTACAATTCTTTTGTTATTAATCGTCCGCTTATGCAACTAAGTATTGTTCAAAGGTCTCATTGTTCAAACAAAGTGCGCTGTCTTTAATCCCCTTAATTAAGTTGTTTACGACAAAGTTGTACTCTCACTTTGAGGGCGGAGTTTAGTTTAAAGCTCCAAAACCCTTACGTAATGTTATCTGGTCAATTTTGTTGACTACGCAACTTTAGTTGTCAAGGACTTTTTATATCTCTTACAACTTAAGACTTTAGGATTTTTATATCAAGTGGTCCTGCGCTCGTCAGACTTTAAGTAGGGCACTCTGTTAGTTTAGCAAGTGAACTCTGCCTATTCGTAAACTATGAAAGTTTGAGTTAGCTGACGGAGCGCGTCTCTTTACATTTACTTTTCAGTCGCTATGTAGTGACGTACCACTTGTCTCCTCATTGGTTTTTAATTTTGATGGACAGCTAATTAGAGTTAGAGTTAGCGTCCGTACTTAAGGGCGCGCACACCTAGTTTTGCCAGAGAGAACCAAACCCAGACCTGTAACATTAAGTGTGAAGACTTGTAATAAAGTCTAGAAAAGTGGGACGAGCTTGACTGGTCAGATCCTGCGTGTACCTCCGTTGCCACAGCGAGAAAACCCCCTCGTATCAACTGGTGGAGAATCCGGGCAATAGTCTGGGCGTCTCAATAGATAGGCCGGAACGGGTCGTAGGGCTTCTGACTCCTCTGCGCCGCCCTTGTGATTTCTTCGGCCTCCTTGATTTCTTCCTCCAGCTGGATGTACCAGCGAATGTTTGCCTCAGTAATGGGATACCCGTCAGCTTTCAAATCTGCCACGGCCCAATATTCGTTTTCGTAACCGGCAGGGATGCCTGTGCTGTGCGTCTTCACTTGGTGGGAAGTCTAGAAAAGTGGGACGAGCTTGACTGGTCAGATCCTGCGTGTACCTCCGTTGCCACAGCGAGAAAACCCCTCGTATCAACTGCTGGAGAAGTGCGGCGGCCATCAAGTGAATGTCCGCAACTCGTAGGTGATCTGCTCCCCAATGCCTGAGTCGACCCCGCCGGCC
The DNA here is from genome assembly GCA_964036295.1 of Plumapathes pennacea. Taxonomy (NCBI): domain Eukaryota; kingdom Metazoa; phylum Cnidaria; class Anthozoa; order Antipatharia; family Myriopathidae; genus Plumapathes; species Plumapathes pennacea. Next base: position 10,349,433 of record OZ038473.1, on the reverse strand, counting down.
AAATCCAAGAGCACAAGGCGACGCCGTCGACGGCATCACACAAAACAGACTAACGATCCACGACCGGTCCCCTGGAGTCAATTGCACCCACCGTCCCACCAAGTGAAGACGCACAGCACAGGCATCCCTGCCGGTTACGAAAACGAATATTGGGCCGTGGCAGATTTGAAAGCTGACGGGTATCCCATTACTGAGGCAAACATTCGCTGGTACATCCAGCTGGAGGAAGAAATCAAGGAGGCCGAAGAAATCACAAGGGCGGCGCAGAGGAGTCAGAAGCCCTACGACCCGTTCCGGCCTATCTATTGAGACGCCCAGACTATTGCCCGGATTCTCCACCAGTTGATACGAGGGGGTTTCTCGCTGTGGCAACGGAGGTACACGCAGGATCTGACCAGTCAAGCTCGTCCCACTTTTCTAGACTTTATTACAAGTCTTCACACTTAATGTTACAGGTCTGGGTTTGGTTCTCTCTGGCAAAACTAGGTGTGCGCGCCCTTAAGTACGGACGCTAACTCTAACTCTAATTAGCTGTCCATCAAAATTAAAAACCAATGAGGAGACAAGTGGTACGTCACTACATAGCGACTGAAAAGTAAATGTAAAGAGACGCGCTCCGTCAGCTAACTCAAACTTTCATAGTTTACGAATAGGCAGAGTTCACTTGCTAAACTAACAGAGTGCCCTACTTAAAGTCTGACGAGCGCAGGACCACTTGATATAAAAATCCTAAAGTCTTAAGTTGTAAGAGATATAAAAAGTCCTTGACAACTAAAGTTGCGTAGTCAACAAAATTGACCAGATAACATTACGTAAGGGTTTTGGAGCTTTAAACTAAACTCCGCCCTCAAAGTGAGAGTACAACTTTGTCGTAAACAACTTAATTAAGGGGATTAAAGACAGCGCACTTTGTTTGAACAATGAGACCTTTGAACAATACTTAGTTGCATAAGCGGACGATTAATAACAAAAGAATTGTACACTACAACAAAGGCCAGTACACTTAATTAAATTCGGTCCAGGCTTGCATTGGTCGATCAGGTCAAAACTCAATTAGTCAGGCCAGGTAAGATTTGGCCGATCGGATTTATAGATATGCCCGTAATGCTAAGGCATTGTTCCGACCGTGGGAACCAACTTCTAGGCCAAACAGCTGGTAGTGAAATATCCGAAAGTGCCGTACAAAATTGTACTAACTTGGCACCAAGAGTGACACTTAATCTAATTTAGACTTGTGACGGAAATCATTTGGACTGAGAGTGACCTAGACCGTTTTCAGCCTGGACTTCACATAGTGGAAACTAATTAACTTACGAATAATGCTTTCCAACACTAAAAGAATCAATTTAAAAGTAGAATATTAAACCACGTCCTTAAAATTATGAATATTAATCATACTAAATTGCGAATATTAATCAACTAATGTTTAATCAAAATCTCTTCCGTAACAACTATAACAAAATACATCACTGGATCAAATTTTGGGTTATCAAACAGACCAATCATTGTCAACTCTTCACAGTGATTTTAAGGCCTGAGTGATTTTATGATACCATGACCTTATCTGTCTGTCGATCTGTCCATCAGGCTCTCTCTCTCTCTCGACTCTGGCTTTCTGTCCCGCTTTCCCGTATACAAAACCATAGAGGTATGTGCCGACTTATAAAGGCATCGTTTTCAGAATTTTTGCCTGAAGTCGATTTTGAGTCTTTTGTCTGGAATCAGGAGTAGTAGATTTTGGTATTTGGTTTGAAATAGGGTGCAAATTTTAGTATACAGGTCTGAAACAGGGTTGAAAAATCATATATTTTGGTCTGAAATTGGTCAAGGGTTTTCCGAACCAGGGCGGTGCACTCCCACCAAATTATGCGGAGTAACACACCTCCTCCGCGCTCTCTCTTTGCTAAAGCCAAGAGGCTGAGTCACGCCCAGCAAACGGGATCCACGGCCAGCCTTCCTCTTTAATTGCAAAGACATTGTACGCCGTTTTTCTCCAGAATCCGACTCTCCTTCGAGGAAGATTTCCTGGTGATTTTCGGCATCTCTGACCAGGCGCCCGGCTTCCTTGTGACCAAAATGTCCACGACCGAAGCGAAACGAACACATGGATTTGTTCTGGTGACTCAACTCTGTCTCCTCCAGTTGCAGGGAACCAGATATGACGCAGAATTTGGTTTTGTTACAAAACATGGACAGCACGTCACGCCAGTGAAACTGATGAACCTGCTCTCCTAGCTGCCCAAACTTATCCACCTCGTAAGCCTGAAGTCCTCTGTACGAGACAATGAAAATAACATCGTTGCCTTTGCCATCCAGATCTTTGGCGCCACGATACTCAAAAGCACCGTACAGAGGAAGTTGCCGACACACGTCTAGAAATCCCAAGATTGCTTCGTCTTCGCTCATGTCCTTGTATGACTTGTGAAGGTCTCTCACTTTAATCTCATAGTTTGCACCGCTCATCAACCCACCGGTTTCGTCGACGTTGATTCCGGAAGGTGGTGCATAGAACAGCCCCAGAAGATCGTCCAAATACCCGCGCGTATGAACCCTTCGGTTGAAATTACCCAGCATTGCTTGGGCGTAGAAGCCATCAAGAATTGCATGTTGCTCAACCGGAAAGGAAAGCTTTCCGCGACATACAAGTTCTTTGAGTTGTAACATCAACTGTTTCCTCACGAACCTATCCTCGAGTTTCTGTGGGTTCGGGGGAAATACTTTGACCGCGAGTTGGTAGTGGAGTTCTTTGGGTTTTTTTGAGGCTTTAATCTCTTGCTCCAAGTTCAACCAGTTCAGACCGCCGTCTTCGGGATCGGAAAAGCGAAGGCCGAAGTATTTCGTGCAGTTAAGCGGAACTTGGATGCGACGGCACGTACGGTCGAGAAGATCTTGTCCGCGTATGGATTTCTTCTCGAATGCGGTGACAAATTCGGTGTTGTCGAAGAGGACAACTTGGCACTGGATTACAACGGACGTGGAACGAACGAGCACAGCCATTTTCGCATTTGGAGGGGAAATGTTTATGACACGCGGTGTAAAATGAGTTTTGAAAGTTCGGCTAACAACGACAGTGGTATTTGCCTGTCATAACATCTTTCGTGTGCACATTCATTGTAATTGGTTACCGTTGTCAAGAGCATGACAGTTCGCGTATCCAGTTACAGGTTTTTAATAATATTAATTGTAGTAACTTGCAAAATTTCACGTCTTTTGCATCATAAAACATCAAACTTGGCAGACTTATGAACCCTCTTCTCAATATTTCTGAACTTCAAAAGACCAAATTTAATGTTTTAATGCTATTGACCTTTTTTTGATGCTATTTCCACTTATGGTACTCAAAGGAAAGCTGATTTTGGGTCACGCGAAAGGCCTATTAACACAGCTTGGTTAAAAATTATGGATTATAAATATACACGTAAATGTGGATTAGGCTAGAAGAGCAGTAGTTATTGCTTCTGCAAAAATTCTAAGGAAATGACAGTATGCATACTTTGATTCTATGACGTCATTATATTTATGTCGTGTGGGAGTTCTAGAAGTTTCTGTAGGATCTGAACAGCACGATTTTTATAGGCTTACATATTGCCTTCTATCCATTACTAATGTTCTCATAGAACGGATTGGTATTTTGTCTCGAAATTATTTTTCAGCCACATTAATCCAGCTAAGGGAAGTACAATTTTAATACCAACCCATTTTTATCAACTAAAAATACCAAATAGACCGTTTGCAAATATGGCGGCGATTTCATGGGAGCGAGGCTTTTCGGTGGTAACCGTTGCTATGGGCAAATTCGCTCTTGTTTACTTCACAAATGCGGGCGTTGAAATGTGCTTTTCCTGTTCTTATTTTGAGCGCTGAAAAAGTTCGTGGATCACTTTGAGATGTTTGTTAAATCCCTGTAGGATGGAGAACGGCGTCTGCGGCGTAAGTTATGCGAGAAAACTAGCAAATAGTCGAAGCGTCATGCACATATTGATAGACTGCTCTGAAATGTTAATACATTCATCCGATTTATGCCACATTTAGTGTTATTACCTGTGTTTAGTTTTGTGTGAGGGACTGTAGTTGTATTTGGGTTGGAATTTGTGTGATATGAGCGCTTGCTGACGAGCATTAACTCGAACTTGTAAGCGCTTCCTACGGCACGATGCGATCTGACCGCCGTCCCCGCTTGATCTGTTAGGTCTGTGTCTGCGCTTTATAATCTGTCCGATCATCCACTTTTAAGGAACTGTAACTCTCGATATTGGTTAGAGAGCAGATAATATATTACAGTGGCGGCCAGAGAAGAACGTCTTTGCTCAATTGTGTACATGGGTGTCAACTCACGAACGCACGGGAGCGGCTTTTTGTATTATAAATAAACGCGGAACACGGTGTTGGTCAGTAACTTTTGAGTTGCACAGATTTCTCAAGAATTATATTAAGAAAATATTTATCACACACGTCCAGGAGTGTGTGTGTCTGTCCTGGATCGTTTATGACACTCGAGAATATCCCAGATGTCAAAAGTACGACTAAAGCGCTAAATGGTCTTCCCCCTTTTACGTTCAATGCGATGGTTAGGTTCGTTCGCAAGTCAGGAAAGACTAATCGACTCTCAGGGAAGTCATAGGATAATATGGTCATGAAACCTTTTGAAAGAGGTGTAATTATTTTTGTTGTGGCTAGGGTATTTATCTGCATAGTGTTAAGTGTTGCACGGGGTAGAGGATAAATCTTTTATGTGAGAGCCTCATGTTACCGCAGCTGGCATAAAAGTGAAGCCCCACACAAGATTAATCCACACAAAAGGCCGCTCACTAAAATTAGAGAGTGATTCACAAAAGGGAAGGGCAAATCCGGTTCGCGTCATCGGGAAGGGCACGCTTCCGTGTGTTGTTTTGACACTATGCATTGCAAAATACTCGTGATCTTTTACACAATTCTTCTCTGACTGCCACTGTAATATATTATCTGCTCTCTGACCAATATCGAGAGTCACAGTAACATAAAAATTGGGTAACCGGACAGATTATAAGGCGCAGACACAGACCTGAGATCAAGCGCGGGGGCGGCGGTCAGATCGCATCGTGCCGTGGGGGGAAGCGCTTAGAAGCTCGAGTATTTGTTCGCCGCGGCAAGCGCTCATATCGCACAAATTCCAACCCAAATACAACTACAATCCCCCACACAAAACTAGACACAGGTAATAAAACTAAAAGTGGCATAAAACGGATAAATGTATTAACATTTCAGAGCAGTCCATCAGATATTGCATGACGATAAACATTTCGACTATTTCCTAGTTTTCTCGCATGACTTACGCCGCAGACGCTGCTTTTCGCTCTACAAGGATTCGACAAATATTTCAAAGTGATTCACGAACTTTTTCAGCGCTCAAAGTAAGAAAAGGAGCACGGAAAAGCACATCTTGCCGCTCACGTCTGTGAAGTAAACAAGAGCGCATCCGCCCATGGCAACGGTTACCACCGAAAAGCCTCGCTCCCATGATATCGCCGCCATATTTGCAAACGGTCTATTTAGAATAAACAAACAAGAATTCATTATGAGGTATTCAGGTGGACATTTGTGGTGCAAGCAATGTCACAAAGTATTGCAAACCATCGGAACGTCCCGATTTCGAGTCCGTACAAATTCTCACGGTCGTTGTTGTCGGCATCGTGAGCCGAACGCGGCCGGCAGACTAAAGTATCAATCAAAGCAGCAAGGCAGCTGTAAGCTCGCGAATTTGTAAAAAGGACTTTTTTTTGCGGAAGTAGCTATTTATAGAACTGGCTCAATTCACCACCAAGTGGTGAACGCGGGCTAAAAATGTGTTTTATAATAATTGAGAGAAAAGAATTGTCGACGCGGTTTTCACGGGTCACGCGACCGCAGCACTCTCCAAAATAACAGATTGTACCTTTTCGGCTCCAGAACTAAAAAGAGCATAGCGAATGTCGTGCCGCGTCGGGTGTGAATCGGATTGAAGGAATGACCGTGATCTAATTTTGTCGCGTTGTCGCATGCAGTTACAGCGTGTCGCGACGCGTCCAGTGTGAAATGGCCTTGAGATTTGATAAGAGTATGCGGCCGCCATGTTAGTCGAACTCGGAACACGAAATGAAGTTGATTTGTGACTCAGCTTGATGTTTAGTTACTTCACATCTTTCGCAGTGCCAATTTTAAAATGTTTCGTGATGGAAAACTTTATAGTTCAGCTACAAGCACCGATTTTAGTCGGTCACGAGCGTGTCACACGGCTTTGTTGTCACGGTATTCAAAAGTCCATAGCTCCCGATAGATATTTTGTATCGACTCAGAATTTTGCTTTAAGTCTTAAGGCATGATAGTTTTGAACATATCAATATACTGGACTTATACTTTTGAGATGGCTTTTTATAACGTCACATGCAAACCAAGAATTGAAATACCTGACTAATTTGCATACTTCTGAACTTGTAAACATTTACCGGAAATGGATATATATATATATATTATTTTTTTTAAGCCGAGATTCAATATCTTTCGGCCTAGTATCTTCCAAGCCGTATTTACTGTCACTACAAATATTTTGGTGGATACTAAACCAACGGCTTCAGATTTGTTTGCGATAACGCCATCGGTGCCACTGTTGTTTGACCTTCATGGCACCGTGCCAAAATGTCGCAATAACAACGCAAAACACAGCAGAGTGAAACACAACCAAGCTCAGAATCAATGGTCAAACAAACTTCGAACGCATGAAAAACCTTCAAAATGAGAACACGTTCCGAACAAAAATATGGTCGCAACAACTACGACAACATCTTGCTTTTAAACTGCGTTGTTCAACACACCCTGCGCCTTCATCATGCCCAAATTTGGAAAACCGCAACTGCTTTATTTGGAAATCCATTGTTGACAACAGAGGGAATAGGGAAGTAGGGAAGTAGGGAAGGGAAAGCGATCACTATACCTCGCAAATCCCACAAAGTGGGATTCACGAGCTAAAAATCGCATACAGACAGCTTCGTTAAAGCAATAAGGTTTCCTGAAAGTTTCAAGTGAGTCTGGCATTGGCCCGAAAATGAGCATTTTCCGAAAACTGCAAAGGCTCTTATAGCATTTTTCTCAAAAATGCTATAATAGTCATCAGTTTGGCCTTAAAATCACTGTGAAGAGTTTACAATGATTGGTCTGTTCCGCGATAACCCAAAATTTGATCCAGTGATGTATTTTGTTATATTGACCGAATTGGGAAGTCACATTGTTCTTGAATGTAATCATTCTTGAGGAAGTGGTGGACGTGCGCGTATGAAGCACGCGTAACTCCGAACTGTCAGTCAATTCTGCCCGTCCATCGCCTTGTGGGAGACCGGACAAACAAATGAAGTTTGGATTGCGTTTGAGAAAACAAACAAAGTGAGTAAACCGCATTAATTAGATTAATCCTTAAGGCCATTTCACACTGGACGCGTCGCGACACGCTGTAACTGCATGCGACAACGCGACAAAATTAGATCCCGGTCATTCCTTTAATCCGATTCACACCGGACGCGGCGCGACGGCCTTAACAGTATACCTGTTTATTTTTACCAATTCATTCAGGGTGGTACCATTCAGGGTGGTACTCTTTTACTACTAAAGGCAAATTTAACTCAACGTAGTAAACTGTCAAATGAAACCTATTCGAAGTCCTTCTCCCTTAGAAGAAAACCGTTAGCAACAGTCTATTAGTTAGATAGTGGAGCCGCTCCTTTGAAATATACTTCTCACAAATGAACTACTATATAAAACCACTAGTTTACCTTCACAGGATAGTTAAGTACATTCTTGGAATCCTGGTGTTCTACTCTTACGTAGAGAAACTGTACGTAGCAATTTAAAAGTGTAACATAATGTAATTATAGTATTCTTATTGGAGTAATAAACTGACATTTAGATACATTTCGGATAAATTGTTTTATAATTTTTTTATCACGGATATATTATATTGTTCTAGAGTAGTTTTTGTCAATATCCCCAAGTTAGCTGGACCATCGCGCATAGTAAGATCCTTAGAGCTAAGTGTATTGACCACGTCAAATAAAGTTTATGTCATGGTTTGTATGGATACCATGACCTTATCTGTCTGTCGATCTGTCCATCAGGCTCTCTCTCTCTCTCTCTCTCGATTCTGGCTTTCTGTCCCGCTTTCCCGTATAAAACCATAGAGGTATGTGCCGACTTATAAAGGGCATCGTTTTCAGACTTTTAGCCTGAAGTCGATTTTGAGTCTTTTGTCTGGAATCAGGAGAAGTAGATTTTGGTATTTGGTTTGAAATAGGGTGCAAATTTTAGTATACAGGTCTGAAATAGGGTTGAAAAATCATATATTTTGGTCTGAAATTGGTCAAGGGTTTTCCGAACCAGAGCGGTGCACTCCCACCAAATTATGCGGAGTAACACACCCCCTCCGACCCGCGCTCTCTCTCTCTCTTTCTTACTTCAAAAGCGACTACTCCCTCTGCTAAAGCCAAAAGGCTGAGTCACACTCAGCAAACGGGATCCACGGCCAGCCTTCCTCTTTAATTGCAAAGACATTGTACACCGTTTTTCTGTAGAATCCGACTCTCCTTCGAGGAAGATTTCCTGGTGATTTTCGGCATCTCTGACCAGGCGCCCGGCTTCCTTGTGACCAAAATGTCCACGACCGAAGCGAAATGAACATATGGATTTGTTCTGGTGACTCAACTCTGTCTCCTCCAGTTGCAGGGAACCAGATATGACGCAGAATTTGGTTTTGTTACAAAACATGGACAGCACGTCACGCCAGTCAAACTGATAAACCTGCTCGCCTGGCTGCCCAAACTTATCCACCTCGTAAACCTGAAGTCCTCTGTACGAGACAATGAAAATAACATCGTTGCCTTTGCCATCCAGATCTTTGGCGCCACGATACTCAAATACACCGTATAGAGGAAGTTGCCGACACACGTCTAGATATCCCAAGATTGCTTCGTCTTCGCTCATGTCCTTGTATGACTTGTGAAGGTCTCTCACTTTAATCTCATAGTTTGCACCGCTCATCAACCCACCGGTTTCGTCGACGTTGATTCCGGTAGGTGGTGCATAGAACAGCCCCAGAAGATCGTCCAAATACCCGCGCGTATGAACCCTTCGGTTGAAATTACCCAGCATTGCTTGGGCGTAGAAGCCATCAAGAATTGCATGTTGCTCAACCGGAAAGAAAAGCTTTCCGCGACATACAAGTTCTTTGAGTTGTAACATCAACTGTTTCCTCACGAACCTATCCTCGAGTTTCTGTGGGTTCGGGGGAAATACTTTGACCGCGAGTTGGTAGTGGAGTTCTTTAGTTTTTTTTGAGGCTTTAATCTCTTGCTCCAAGTTCAACCAGTTCAGACCGCCGTCTTCGGGATCGGAAAAGCGAAGGCCGAAGTATTTCGTGCAGTTAGGCGGAACTTGGATGCGACGGCACGTACGGTCGAGAAGATCTTGTCCGCGTATGGATTTCTTCTCGAATGCGGTGACAAATTCGGTGTTGTCGAAGAGGACAACTTGGCATTGGATTACAACGGACGTAGAACGAACGAGCACAGCCATTTTCGCATTTGGAGGGGAAATGTTTATGACACGCGGTGTAAAATGAGTTTTGAAAGTTCGGCTCACAACGACAGTGGTATTTGCCTATCATAACATCTTTCGTGTGCACATTCATCCTAATTGGTTACAATTGTCAAGAGCGTGACAGTTCGCGTATCCAGTTACAGGTTTTTAATAATATTAATTGTAGTAACTTGCAAAATTTCACGTCTTTTGCATCATAAAACATCAAACTTGGCAGACTTATGAACCCTCTTCTCAATATTTCTGAACTTCAAAAGACCAGATTTAATGTTTTAATGCTATTGACCTTTTTTTGATGCTATTTCCATTTATGGTACTCAAGAAGGAAAGCTGATTTTGGGTCACGCGAAAGGCCTATTAACACAGCTTGGTTAAAAGATTATGGATTATAAATATACACGTAAATGGGGATTAGGCTAGAAGAGCAGTAGTTATTGCTTCTGCAAAAATTCTAGGAAATGACAGTATGCATACTTTGATTCTATGACGTCATTATATTTATGTCGTGTGGGAGTTCTAGAAATTTATGTAGGATCTGAAGAGCACGATTTTTATAGGCTTATATATTGCCTTCTATCCATTACTAATGTTCTTATAGAACGAATCGGTATCTTTTTGTCTCGAAATTATTTTCAGTCACATTAATCCAGCCAAGGAAAGTACAATTTTTAATACCAACCCATTTTTATCAACTAAAAATACCAAATTTAGAATAAACAAACAAGAATTCATTATGAGGTATTCAGGTGGACATTTGTGGTGCAGGCAATGTCACAAAGTATTGCAAACCATCGGAACGTCCCGATTTCGAGTCCGTACAAATTCTCACGGTCGTTGCTGTCGGCATCGTGAGCCGAACGTGGTCCGACAACGAAATCGGGCGTCGGGAACGAACAAGGATATCGGATCGGAAGCACCCACAAACCAAAACGGGCATTCTAAATATAAGACAATCAGAAGTCCACCCTGGCCGGCCTAGTACGTAAAGGGCAAACTGCCCATAATTTACACATAAAAATACATATATTTCTTTCACACGCACAGAATAAGAGAGGACCGAAATTTTGACCAAAAAGTCATAAAATAATTTTCTAAAGTTTACGTCACTGCATGAGACAGCATGACTGCAGATTTTTCTCGAAAAATAAGTTTTTTTATAGCACTATTGGATTAATCAGTGGCCATGGTGACTTGATATTTGTATGTAGATGATAAAGTGATAAGTTTTATTCGAGAACTATCTGTAATTTACAAGTTTCCGGTCGTCCTTTCCCGCGCAGAACAATTGGTGCGCGGTAAACGAATTAGCCAATCGAAACAATGAAGTTCAAATTACGTACGATTACCGTATTAGACGGTTGAATTTTTAATATTTGAATCACAAAAATTGTATGTTTTCTTGACCGGTCACTTTGCACCTGGCGGCAGCTCATTCCGAAGAAAGGAGGAGAAAGACTTCGTGATAGGTCTCCGTTTTGCTCGAGGGGAAAATCAACATCGTTTCAAATCAACGACAGCAAATCTGACGCTTGTATTTGCCGTTGTTGAAATATATCGCGAGTGATATTGAACGAACAAGGGTTCTGACTTTTTATGGTAACATCACAAGGACTGGAGAAGGTGCAACGATATCTGAACGTTTTCATCGGCTGACATTTACGAAAGATCACCGAAGATGTCGGTTCGATTTAAGAAGAGACCTGGATCGTCTGTGAAACTCGAATGCCAGGTTGTCATGCTCGACAACTCCTTGTTTGTTGGCGCTTTTGAGAAGAAGTCTACGACAGGACAGATCCTCTTTGATCGTGTATGCGAAAAGCTGCAGATACCCGAGAATGGGAGGTGCTACTTCGGACTGCAGTTTACCGACTTCGAAGATGGTGAACTCAACTGGCTGGATTTAGAGCAAGCAATTCGCTCGCAGCGAAGAAAGCCGTATAGCTTTCAGTTTGCCGTGAGAGTCTTCCCGTCGCTCCTGCGAAAAATTGATGAAGCACTTCTCACGCATTTTATGCTGCAAGTCAAGCACAGCCTGACCAGAGGAAAGCTGAAGTGTCCGGCAAACGAGCACGCCGTTTTGGACGGTTACTTTGCACAAGCTCGTATTGGAGACTTCAAAGCCCAAATTCATTTCTGCGGCTATTTGGAAAACGAGCTTGGAGTGTTCTTTGCCCCTCCAAACGGGATAAACTCCGACATCGAAGTTCCTGAAGCCCGTTATGAAGCTTTGGTTAGGAATTTGCACAAGCGAAACCGGGGAATGAGCACCGAGGAAGCAAGCATGGCGTATCTCGAGAACGCAGAGAAAGTGAGATTCTTCGGGATGTCGTTGCACAGAGGGGCAACCGATAAAGACGGAAATGAGGTTCTTCTCGCAGTCTACCAGCACGGTATCTGTGTTTTTGATCTGGATCAATTTGGAGAAGTTGGTGACCTGCTCAGCGAGTTTCGTTGGAACGAGATGGTAACCATGTTGAACCAGAACAGGAAATTCTACGTGGTTATTTACTCTGAGGAAAAACGCGATGGCGGAAGCTTCTCGTTTAGATTTCACGGCCATTACGGCCACAAAGCAGCCAAGAGAATCCTAAACGATGCCCTGCAACACCAGGTTTTGTTTTTCCAACCGAAACTGAATCGGAGGAGCAGATCCTTTGGCGAGATCGACGCCCACGGCATAACTGCAACCAGCAGCTCGTTCCAGAGAGGCGATAGGAAGTCTGCATCCACTTCAGCCAAGAGAAGATTCACTCGTGGCAATTCGTTTACCAAGCTGACCAGTTCTCTTAAGAAGAGAATGCCTCGGAAAAAGAAGAACCCTTCCAATGAGTCTAACGAAGTCGGCTCAATTGAAGACGAAATGTCACAGCCAAAAGCCCCGGAGGACACGCGAGTTATAAGTTACATTTAGACGTAAACAAATCATTTAAAACTGTGGTTATTTTTCTTGTGCAAGTCGCTTTTGAGTTTATTAGTAGAGTCGCGAATAAGAATATTGTCGTGAACGCCTCACGAACACTGCGAGTGATCGTATAAAATTACGAGACGTGTACAGTACAAAAGTTACGTGTAAAATGAATTTTGTGTGAAACTTCACACCTTGCATGCATGCATGATGTTTTCATAAAAAAATGTGAAGCATCCTTTCATTTCCCTATTTATTTGTTGACGAAGGCAATATTCGTTGTCTGGATTAAAAGAAGCTAAAGTATTAATATTGGAAGTTTATTCAGAAATGCACTTCCAAAATATATTTTGTTCTGAAATTTGCATAAAGTTTACAGTAGTTAAATGTAGTGATGACTACATACATTTAAAAGATGTAAATGTGTCTTCTAAAAGACTGATTAATTTTGTGTTGTTGCCAGGGCTTTAGAATTTGATTTTGAACATACCAGGTCAACATTACTTCAATATGCTCCATAAAATAGGAGCTTTCAAATTTCCTGTATGAAAGTGAAAAGAAAAGTGAAACTGCTTATGTTTGCATTTGCGTTAATAAAAGGTTTCTTCTCATTTATGAGAAGTATTGTCTATATTTAGTAATGCATAATATTCTTTTGATAGCACAAGTTTCATAACAATATTCTATTTAATAGAACCAGAGTTGTGAGCTGTGGATTTTTATGGTCATATTAAATAGACTGGGTGAGCTTTCCAAGTAAAGCAGACTTTTTGCACAGACGGGACAATATTTTGTACAGGAAGCTCTGCCCAGACTCTCAAACCCTTACCCTGTAAGATACCAGTCTGTAGTTGATATCATGTCCCTTATGTTAGTGGTTGCGTGTGACGTCATCAAAAATTATCTCGGAAGCTATGCATTCTGCAAAACCAGTACGTTTGTATTTTGTAGAACACCATAAGTTAAGCCTCCTTGCAAAGTTCTGAAAAGATGCGAAGTTACTATCAAGAATTATGGATGTTTTAAATTTGTGACAACAAGGCCCTGTGTCACGCTTTCCGCAGCGGGAATCCTTTGGTTTGTGTGTGAATTTCAATGTTTTAATTCTGGAATCATTTAAAAAATGGATGGAAAATAATTCCAATTAATACAGAATCAGTTTAAGGTCCAAATCAGCTTTAGTTCGTGCTGCAAGAAAAAGGTCGCCATGTTGGTGTACAGAAGCTGTGCACCAACATGGCGGCTCCATACAAAGCCCTATTAAATTTCGTCGGAGATTAGGTCTCGATAAACTCACAACGCAATGAGCAATTTCTCTATAATTTTGCCTAGCGATGTATTTTTAACATATCTATCGATTCAAGACATCAAACTATGTTTGAGATCAACAATGTAGAAGATAATAATTATTAATTTTCTGATGCCCGATCGTGCAAACCGCCAATAGCTCTACAGTAGCAAAAAAAAAAAAAAATTGCTACCCTATTGTGCACTTGGAAAGACACACATGACAATGCAATATTTGCAAAGACTTCAACCAAGGCACAAGTTTTAGAATCCCTTCAGAAATTCCAATATTATTTAACTTGATCATACCGTACATACTAAAATGTAGATAGACAATATAAGACCTCATGCAGTCTTTGATTTTGCTTCAGATAGTGGGGAAAAATTGTTTTTACCACAACACACTAGTTTCTCGCTCTCTGATTGGTCGATTTACCGTGGTAAATAAGAGTCCAGACAACGATGCTGATGCCAGCTGATGCCAGCATGTCACATTTTGCAGCGAAATACAACGAAAGTTTCCTGTATATTTCTAAACGTTGTGGTAAAAAACAAATTTCCACTGGTTTGCCGTGGTGTGGACTCTTATTTACCACAATTTACGTCATCACATGGTCAAAATTAGTTGTGGACTCACTCAGCGAAGCGCCTCGTGAGTCCACAACATTTTGACCATGTGATGACGTAAATCGTGGTAAATAAGAGTCCACACCATGGCAAACCAGTGGAAATTTACATCTGATGACTAACACTACCCGTAATTCTTCATGAGTAATTCAAGTCATCTTTCAGACAATTACAAAATGTGATTGGAGACTTTAAATGCAAAAGGAACAGGTTACCAAAGTGCCAACATCACAAAATAAAAAATTATCTGTTTGAGATTTTTCTAGGATATTATATTTGAAAATGCTTGCACAAGCTACCCTGCTACTGAGCCATGTCCTCAACTTAGGGCTGCTCCACATGTGCAGTTGGGCAAACTGTTGATTATTTTTCAGCTTGTGATGTTCTTAAACAAGGCTTTGACAGCTGGCTTGGTAGCAGGGCTCATGCATGCTGAACAGAGAAACTCGAGCTAGTTGGCAGAGCCTTCTTCTTTCTAAAATTGTTTCATGTGGGGAAGACAGAAGGAGGTTCTGCTTGCAGCGTGAGAAACATGAATGGGCAGTGTGTTGAAATGCTTGACCTATAAATAATAAATCGATTATCTTTGCTTTTAATGGTAAACATTTAGCAGTACCTTTTATCTTACCATTAGGTTTTCAGAATTGGAATATTAGAAAATTGAAACATGATGTCACACTTTGGTAACTTGACAATATTACAAAATAGTACACAGTCTATAAACTGTAAGTACAATTTTATAACATACAAAATCAGATAATTTCTAAAGGCTGTACATGCATGCCTTGCTAAAGCTCAAAGGGCTAAATGAAGGTGAATGGAGTAATAAACAAAGAACTTGCAAATATGAGATGCTACTCTAAAATGAATGTTACTGAATCAACCCCCATGTTTAAAAACAGTCTGCCATAAAAAAAAAAAAAAAAAAAAAAAAAAATAGACATTGTGACCAATCAAAACTGGTCTATCACTTGTAGATACATTAAAAAGAAAACATGGCCATGACACAATATTGTACCAAAATAACTATACATGCAAGATTAATGTTAAAATTTTCTCCTTCCAAACTGTATCCAGAGATATAGTACTGTATGCACGCACAGTAGTATGGCAAGGAGAACAAAGCAGTTTGATACCAGCATTCACAGCCTGGCAAACTTTGTCAACTAAAAATATTGGTTTACGACAACTTAGTTATTTTTCATTTTGTTTAGCATTGATGATAACTAATAGTTTATATGTTCTTATAATATTATTAAGAAACACATAAAAAAAAGCCTTGAAATATTTTGCCCTTCAGGAGCTCATGTTTCAGTCACTGTTAATGATTACCCTTAAACTGACAACTTACAGTATAATGTACTGGTAGCCTGCTGTAAAAGTAGTTGCAGCTACATACAGTACACTGTAGTAACTGTACAAAGAGGTTATTACACGGGAAGGAGTGCAATACGGCGGAGTATTTTTACAAGTCGGTTTTATTTTTTCGAGCCTGCTTCAGGCGAGAAAAAATAAAACTGACGGGTAAAAATACAGCCGTATTGCACGACTTTTCGTGTAATAAATTGTTTATTACATGACAAACAAAGCAGGGCAAACATTCTCCCGTGCGCAAAATGGAACAAAAAATGACGCGATCGTAAACTTTGCTTGCGAAAATTGATCACGTAAGCTAATAAACCAGTTGATCTGGTTCCTGACGAGTGCAATACACTCCCATCTTTGCACTCATTTTGGCCCGTATTTGCACTCGAAAATGTGAAGTCGTGTAATAAATTATGTTACAACACATTGTCAGTGATCACTAATACAGTCGAAGCTCTCTGGGTGGACACTCGCGTAAGCGGGCAGCTCTACTTACGGACACCTTTACAAAACCCCCATTTATCCTCCAGCCCACTTACACATTCTTGTAAGTGGACAGTTCCAGTTACAGACACTTTTTATGCTCCCCAAGGTGTGTCTGCTTACAGGAGCGTTAACTGTGATATAGTAATATTATTAGAGACTCACATACTAAAGTACTGGGCCTGGTTGTTCAAAGAGCGGATAGTGCTATCCACAGGATAAATCCTTATCCAGTTGACTGAATTAAGTTTAATAGTTAATACTATCTACTGGATAGTGATTTATCCGGCGAATAGTGCTATGTACTTTTTGAACAACCAGGCCCTGCAATATAATAATATTGATTAGAGACTCACATTTGTTGGTATGGTATCAAGTTCATAATACTCATGGTGAATGTGGTCTGGGAGTACACGAACAATCCTTAACCCAGAATCTTTGTCATTCTTGATTTGTAACCCAATTGCACTTGTGACAACCATTTCTAAATCTCCATCAAAACCTCCCGCGTTTCGGTGGTAGTGACCGGCAAATACATACTTTATACCAGCCTCCTTGATCTTTTTCAGCATTCCAAGTCGAACTTCTTTGCTAATGTTAAAATAGTCGTCATCCTCATCTGGCTTGCTTAGGAACCATGGAATGTGTTGGAACAGTACAATGTGTTTGGCACCAGAGGTTTTTGCGAATGTCAGCTGGTCATTCAGCCACTTATCATGTTCTTCCTTTTTGTCTATCACATAGCTGGCATCTTTGTAGAACTGACTGTTAATAACTATAAAGAAAACACCTGGATAGAATAGAAAATGCACTGTTAAGTAACCCTTTCACTCCCAAGCTCAAAATGCAGATTCTCCCAACCTTTTTTGAAGAAAATGTATGAGTCATGTACACTGTAGTGAGAGTTAACTGATACTACACTGTACAGTAGTTTAGTCTGCTTTCATCTGTGCAAGATTAATTATATCAAAAGCCAAGTTCTTCATACTGTATGATATATCTCTGGTGAGAAACTGAAGGAGAAAATTGAAGTTGATCACTCTTGGGAGTGTAAAGGTAAAGAGGACTGTGTACCAGTGCAACTTGGTAACAGCTGGAATTTACCGATGCATTTATGGTTAATTAACCCTTTCACTACCAAGAGTGATCAACTTCATTTTTTTTCTATTTTAGTTTCCAGAGATGTCATGCAGGTTAGAAAACTTGGCTCCGGGTGAAGGACTGATTGAACTATCCGTTCTCACTACATCACTCGTGCAATTTCTTTATAAAAGGTTGAGAGAATCTGCAATTTGAGCTGCATATAGGAATAAAAGGGTTTATATATATCCTTGAAAGATAGAGTAGTGATGATTACCTCCAACCCAGAACGTGAAAAAGTCATCCCCAAAGTTGCTCCTGTATTTCTGTAGTGACTCTTGTGTTGGAGTGTTTCCAACGTCGTGGTTTCCACACACACAAACCAGCGGTATGGACGGATCTAACTCCTCAAACACATCGCTGAAATCTTTCACTTGCGGATCGTTATATTTCTGCCAAGGAAACGCATCTACCATATCTCCACACACAATGAAAAAGCGTGGCTTGGGGGACATCGTGTTTGCAGCCTGAATCGCTTTCTTGGTGTTGGCGATTTCTTGGTCCCATTTTTGTTCATCTTCAGGCACTAGATTCCAAGAATCAATCAACCCAAACTGCGTGTCCGCAGATTGAATGAAACAGAATGGACCTCTCCACTGGCCTTCTTTCTCATAGGAGAAGCCGGGGTATTTGCCATCTGCAGCCCGTGTCAAGCTTGTCGCCGCCATTTTTCGAACTTCCTCTCCACCTGTCGACAGCGCCAGCACACATTTGCGCATGCGAGTAATAGCGATCTCGTACCCAGACTCTTCCGTAGATTCTCATGGCTTCTCTTTTTGTACTTTTCGAATCTCTGACAGCGTACTGAGAGCTAAATTGTTTGATCGCTTCCCAGAGAATATGCTCATTTTTCCGCGACACAACAGTGGCAAGACGATAATGAAAATATGTTTTACCTCGGGCTAGGCTCAGTCCCCAGCGTCAGGATCGCTGCGCCGCGTCGAACCAGTCTCCTGCCGGGTAAGCTACAACAACCCAACTGACTGCGAGGAATGCCTGACGTTGGTTGTCGTGACAGCTGTAAAAAACAAAGCTATGAAGATGCCCAAGTAGACGAGGATGAAATGGAGAGGCAAGTAGACTTTATGAGGTAGTAGCAGCAGGAGACAGGGTTTGTTATATGTAAAACAAGAACAGTTAATATGGCGATCTTTTGGAGGCGGAACTCCTGGCTTCTTGGTCTTATCTAATTAAGCATGCAGTGGTCAATGTCATTTTTGTCCAGATACAACTTGAGTAAGCTTATTTTAAAGACAAATTTCCCTAGAAAAGTAGTAGACTTCCTCATTTCTTTGTTTTCCAGGTTCTCTTCAATTTCTAGCATCGGTCATAACGGGGTGAGTTATAGTTGAGTTGATATTTTCTACTCATGGTAGTCTGTATTTTCACTCAAACAAACAAACAACAAACCTACACTCCATACAAAATCTCAGTTAGACAAGATGGGGCAGGTAGGGAGTACGAGATAATGTGGGTGGCCATTTGGTCTGTAGAGGGATGCACCTAATGTTTGAGTCAATTCTTACTGCAAACATCCTCATCATACAAATGAGCCAATATATTCATATCATGTTGTAACTAACAGCAAAGCTGATTGTATACTTACCCGGTGTTGTGGTATGTGTTGATGCAGAGCTGGTTTGATGTCACTGGAGCTGATAAGTCTTCTACAAGATGCTGACACAAATCCCTTTGATGGTGCAGTTGCTCTTGACCTTTGGCTGGAAAGCAAATACACACATTACCCAAGTTACTGCACACATTTATCAACAAGATACTTTAATGGTATGGAGTATCTATATTTTGATCTTACCCATTCTTATCAACAAGTTTTTATGTTGAATGCATGTATTATTATGGATAGTGGAAAATTTTCTAAGTTGTGCCTTCTTTTATGTATTGTACAGCAAATTATGGATATGAGGCACCAGACTTAGAAAAAAGAACTACCCAGGATATAATGCTAACTTGGGGTCTTACCAGACTTTCTGATAAGTTTATTTTCCTGACAATTTGCTCAAAAGAAAGCTGTTTGAACTACATGTTTAATTTGTGTGCATGTATCTGGGCTTGTGAGACACCCAGGGAGGGGCACCCCTCTTGATCAGTTATATGGAGAGACTCTGCCTGAAAGGGGTCTCTTTTCATGTCTTGGGTATAACAAGGGGTATCAGGGTTTAGAAAGCAAGCCTTTTTAGTATTTTAAAGGGTTGGTAAGAATAGCTGGCCAAAGAAAATTATTTTGTCATTCTGTAGGGGGTTCTAAAACTTGTCCCTCATTTGAGACTTTGGCAAAAGTCATGTTGCCAAGTCAGTTATGTGTGGTTTTTCTGAATATTTTCCCATTCAAGGTATAAAAAGGGGAATTTTTTTTTACTGGAAGTAAAGGATGTATAAAGGGTCACTATTTCTACCTAACAATGGTATTTTCAAGTTAGGGTAAGGGATTTAAAGCCTGGGCAGAGCAGCTCATATAAAAATTCTTCATTAACATATTTCTGAAATATATAATTATTCTAATATAGCAATGTTTCTATTTTCAGATAAATTTTGTCATAAGCTTCTGCAGGCAAGTGGGATCTCTAACCTGAAAAGCCAGTTTCTTGCTGGAACTCCTGATGGATTGGTCAACAGTTTGTCAAATCATGGTAATTTTGTCAATCATAGTGTCTGACCATTATTTTTTTGTTAGAATATCCAGTCCCCTGTAGGCTCCCTGTGTCGAGATTGACTCTTTTAACTGCAGAAAGTAAACATCCACATACAGGGCATATAGGAATAACTGAGTAAGCACAGAGAGTTTGGTTGAGATTACTTTATCTTGATTCTGGAGAGTTTAAGTCTACAGGTATATATCAGATAAAGAATTCAGAATGAATGGATGGATGAGTGCCAAACTACAGTACCATCATTCAGCTACTAATCTGAGAATACGCATTTTGTCTTGCTTGTCAGTGCTGTCATCGTCATGGTTACTGGGTGTGTCAGGACCACACATGTTTGTTGAATTCGTACGTCATTTGGATGATAGAGATGTGAGGCTCTTGTGCAGCAGGACCCTGGCTTCACTTGAACTTCCCGATGGTGGGTCAAGGTTTTTTGTGTATACTGTGCTTTTCAGAGAGGTATATGTATGACTTTTGAAAATCAAAACCAAACTACGGATGAAGTTCCTGTAGGCGAACACCCTTGGGAAGCAGAGAAAGTGTTCGCTTATGAAAATGTGTAAAATATAGAGTTTGACAGAGTTTAGTACTAAAGAGTTTAAACAGGGTTTCGTAAAGGCATCCGTAAGTAGAGCTGTCTGCTGAGGAGAGTGTCTGATAAGAGAGCTTTGACTGTAATAAATTACAGTGCCATTTATCAAGGTTGTAAGTAAACACTTCAACCAAACCAGAAGCCAAAGTACTTTTCAATAATTGGTTGCACTTTGAAGAATAGACTGCAGTCAGTAGTGTGAGAAAACGACATTACCACTTGCTGGCTTGTGTGGGCAGATCGAAATCGGATTTTACTTTTGTTCTGTGGCAGCTGCCATTGGTCAAGAATATGCCACCAATCTTATTTTGGACCAACCTGAAAGTGCAACAAACAGCAAACAAAACTAAAGCAATCACACATTTGTTTTTGACAGTACAATAATCTGAAAATGCATCTATAAGATAAGACAAACAATGGTATAAGGAAAACTAATCGACTTTGATGTCACACTGGCGTCGGACTCATACTACATTGCATGGGCGTTAATTGTTGAGTTATGATGCTAGGGCCGTTAGCAATCAGATTGCATGTACTGTACTATTTAAATCTTACCTTATGATTCTAGGCATTTCAACCATTATTATTTTATCTAGTTTTACAACATTAAAACATCCTAGACTTAGTAGAAATTTAATCAAATTTAGGTCAGGGTAGGTTAGATTAGGTTTTTTTTTTTTTTGCTATTTTATTTCTAATACTGCCAAGCAGTATCTTATGATGTGATTAGAGTAGTTTTGTGGCATACCTGTAAATTAGCTGGACCATCCTGCATAGGAAGATCCTTGGAGCTAAGTTGACCACGTTAAATAAAGTTTATGTTATGTTATGTTATGTTAAAATCAATAATTTATCAACACTTATTAAATTCATATGCATGTTCTGTTAGGAGAGAGCGCAGCTGCAGTTGCTGCATCATGTGATGACAGAGTAATGATTGGTGTAGCCAGGCTACCAATGACTGATCAGAAACTTCTACCTTGGGGCAGTGAAGGTTTACAGGTACTGTCATGTGACTAATTAGGGCCCCGTTTAAAAGTTGTTCGTAGACCCAATCAAAGATAAACTAGAACGCTTGTTCTACTTCGTGCAGGTCAAGAGCTAACGAAACTAAAGTAGAACCTTCTGAAAGCGACCACCCTTCGTTCGGTTTTGTTTGCTTACAAGAGGTGGTTGCTCAGGGAGGCTCCACTGTATTTGGGAAACAGGCCAAAGAAAGTGAAAGTTCTGAGTCCAGCTGCTCAAAGCACGAGCATATCTAGAAAACGACTTTGAAACTGCCAACCAATTTAGTTGTCCTAACCCGAATCCCGGGCAAGGGAGCCGTTTGAAGATTTTTTATACGAGGAGGCTCCGCCCAGGATTTCAACCCCTTACCCTCTAGAATACCATTCTGGGGTCGGAATAGTGACCTTTTTATGATACCCCAAGTAAGATTTGCCCCTTTGTTATGCCTTTGAACACGACGACGTATAGAATAACCGCGCGCAACAGACTCTGCAACGCGACTTTTGCGAAGGTCTCAGTCATGGAGGGACGAGTTTTAGAACCCCTTTGAAATGCCTTTTTTTTTTCCCCTTACACCAAGTAGTCCATACTGTATGACATATCTCTGGTGATTGGCTGAAAGAGAAAATGGAAGTTGATCACTCCTTGGAGGCTTACATGTACGTCATTTCCTTTATGTTTTTGTTTCTTTCACGAGGAGTCGGGACCTGAGCTCTTGAAGACAGAGCTTCGCTCTTTGTTGTCCTCCTTGCCTCTCTCAGGGATCGACCCGTGTACCACGTGGTTCACTCGGAGCGCTATCTTGACGGAAGGATCCGCCGGAAACCACCGACGGGTGAGCGAGCCCTATTTCTGATTAGTTATTAAAAAAAAAAGAGCCGACAATGGCTCAGAGAAAAAATAATAGTGTGATACCAGCTCTTAAGAGAACTAGATTAACTGCGTCGGCGTGGTGATAAAAACGGTGGTGTATCAACTGAAAGTTGATCAAGGTACTTGAACACCGTAAGAGTAACAGTAGCTGACGTTTCGAGCGTTTTTCCTATCGTCAGAGCCCTTCTTTAGCCTTTCGTCGTTAGGCCTTCGTCAGAGAAAGATACTTTATCTTACTTATTAACATAGGTCGCACTTTACGCAGAATGAATCCTCGATACGCAGTTTGCTAACAAGAGTGCGTTTGATATGGTATACATGATGAATCACATAATATGAACTACGGAATATAGAGTGATTCTCGCAGTTATAAAGAATTTTTTAGCAAGTATGGTCCTTTTGAAGTGCTGATTGTTGAGAAAACGAAATCCAATCATGTGAATTGATGGAGAGGACACATGCCGCCACGCCTTTTCCTTTTGCGTGGCAGTGAAGCCTTTTGGAACATACTAACCTTTCGAAGATTATTGTTTGTTTGTCATTTGTTTTCACTTCTATCTGCAGCCGTTGTTCTGGAGTTTTGGTGGCGATAACCTTTCTTTCGCTCAGAGTTTGAGTTCCATGCCGCCAGAGCAGGTGGAGCTGTACTTCTTGAAAGCTCTGACCAGACACTCCATGGTACGACATCGTTTGCTAATGTGTCGTTCTGTATTCCTTTTCCCATGTGTTTACTTTTTCGTTTGTGTTGGTGTTAATTTGCAGTGATGATTTTATTAACACCGCTTTAACAATCGTTTAGTTGTAATATTCTATTCTTGTTCAGTTTATTTTTGTAAAATCTGCAATGGCGGGACAATGTTGCAAGTTTTTGAAAGCTGAGCTCCTATAACTATTGGTAATTATTTCCATGCAATTTAACAAATTGACGTCAGTTTTTTATGTGTCTGTTCTCTTATTGATGATGAAACGCGTCATGACATTGTCATAACATCGTCATAACGAGGCGCTTCGCCGTTTCATCATCGATAAGAGGACAGACACATAAAAAACTGACGTCAATTTGTTTTTTACAATAACAAACTCAAGCGACGAAGCGGGGAAAACACGCAAGAAAACTGGATTTGGTTCGGTTTGACCAAAATGTTGTCAGCAACTTTTCTCGCTTTCTAATTGGTCGAGGTTAAAATTCAAGACATTTTATTGGCCAAAAAGTGACAGTTTGACGTGAGCATTTCGCACGTGCAAAATAAAATTCTGTCAAAGAAGTTGGAAAGAAGTAAAACTAGAGGCTTTTCTGCTGCGGTTTTCTTGCCAATTTCAAGACAAAGCTCAAGGAGTTTCGCCTCCGAACACTTCTGGTTCTCTACTTCAATTGCCGAATGTCGCAAGAATTGAGATAAAATTGAAGCTGAAATCACATTCTTCGTCCAAATCACTGTCGTCAGCGCTTGATTTTGTGTCTGGCCTCTCGGCGAAGCGCCACATCTTTTTGACAATGTTATGACGCGTTTCATTATTAATAAGAGGACAGACACATGAAAAAACTGACGTTAATTTGTTAAATTTATTACAATAACAAACTCAAGCGACGAATTAAGGAGGGAAAACACGCAAGAAAACTGCATTTTGTTCGATTTGACCAAAACATTGTCAACAACTTTTCTCGCTTTTTAATTGGTCGACGTTAAAATTCAAGACATTTCATTGACCAGAAAGTGACAGCTTGACGTGAGCACTTCTCGCAGCAAAGTAAAATTCTGTCAAAGAAGTTGGAAAGAAAATAATGAAACTAGACGTTTTTCTGCTGCGGTTTTCTTGACAATTTCAAGACAAAGCTCAAGGAGTTTCACCTCTGAACACTTCTGGTTCTCTAGTTCAATTGCCAAATGTCTCTTTTGCAAGAATTGAGGTAGAATTGAAGCTGAATGCACATTTTTTACGTAAGTCATTGTCGTCAGCCCTCGATTTCATGTGTCTTTGCTCTTATTGATGATGAAAATTAGCCAATCACAATGCGAGAAATTGATGTGTTATTGTAAAAAGAACAATACAGCCGTTTTTGGATGACTGTCGAAAACCAAAACCAAAGCAAGTACTGCCAATCACAGAGGCTGTAAGAAACGCTTTCAACCAATCGGGTAATCCGCGTTTGGTTTTACTTTAAAGAAGGAACCAATCAGCGGTGCCAGAACACGCCATTCCCTCTTGCTTTCTTGCATAAGAATATTGCATTCAGGTTTTGTTTTTACTCTTGATTTGCTAAGAACAGTGTTAAACTTGTTTGGACCAATCGGAAATCGCAGCAAGCGTAAAACCAAAGCAATCACACGATTACTTTCGACAATCATCCGAAGTCGGCTGTACACTACAAAAGGTTCCTGCAGTTTTTGAATGTGATCGTAACTTTGACGGTTTCGGACTGAATTTATCGTACTAGATGGAATGTTAAGGCTGGTTCACACGGTAAAGCAAACGCAAACGCAAGCGTAAGAGAATGCAAACTTTTCCATTCTCTTGCGTTTGCGCGTGCTTTTACCGGGTGAACCGGTCGCTTGCGCTTGCTGTACTCGTTTGAACCAGCCTTTAAGACCTGCGCAATTTTTAGCGCAACACCGTATAGATTAAGGTACAACCGCTCAGCTTGATGGAGCGCATTCAGTATTGCATCGCTTCCTGATTTATTGCGCGAGACGATCGATGCGTAGTGATATTTTCATTTCTATCTCATATACCAGGTACCAAGTCATCGCTTTCTCATGGTGGAAAATGGAATTTTGAGACTCATTTTCCAGGAAATTAGACATAGGGCAGATAGAATTAAAATCAAGCGAGAACTGGGTCATATTCTTGGAAATCTAGCTCTGGAGGAGGCCACTCATTCTGAGATGGTTAACCAAGGTTGGTATTGAAGGGTTCATTAGCCAATCCGATGTCTTCTTTACAATAGCCAATGAATCGATAATCACTTTCAGGCCAGATATAAGCCACTTTCACAACCATGCGCAGTTCGTGAAGCGCAGATAATAGGGAGTTTAAGAAACCTAGGACGGCGACGGCAACGCGAGGAACCAAACAGTAGTCTCTGTTTTCCCTATGTCTTTGTAACTTTGCCTATTCTTAGGTTGCTCAATTTGTTCCGTTTTTGCCGAGGTTCTATTGATTTCATTGTTTCCTACTAAGAAGAACGACTGCCGTTATTTTATCGAACTGTCGTCCACGTCCTGACAACGACGTAAAAAAGAAGCATTTGAAGTCGCACGCGAGAGCACGGCGACCCCGAGAACATGTCAATTTCAGATATTCACGTGCTTCTTTTGTCTTCTGTGATTAGTTTTGTTGTTTCACCGACGTCGCCGTCGTCCTCTCGCGTCCTGTATCTTAAAGTCCCTATTATGGCGGGTCACGTGACCATAAGACTTGGCGGGCAGAGTGGATAACTGACTCTTTGGTGATAATGCAATTATGTAGAAACAAAACGAAGTTCAGTAGGTATATTTACTTGTCAAGCACTTGTTTATGTGGGGCGTAAAAAGTGCTATTTGCTACTGTGCATTATTGTGAAAAAGACCTATAGTAAAAAAATGGGTGGGGAGGAGGGGAGGGGAGGGGAGGGGGGGGGGGGGGGTGATAAAAGATCCCCTGTAATAACTTATATATCTTTCGGGAAATGTTCAGCAGAACCATGAGTAACATTGATTTCATTTTGTTTGCAGGGTACTTACCGTTGCTTCGCTCGTGGATGTACTCAGAGGTATATTTTTCTTGTTTGTCTGATCCGTAAAAGAAGGGAGAAAGGCAACGAAGAATGCCGAGAGAAATAGAAAGGCCAATAAGCCTCTTTCACAATTATGCGCAATAGAAAATAGTTCTTCTAACTTCCTGAGTGTATATTAACGAGTGTCTGTCAAGAAAACGTCTCGAAGCAGCTCTCCATTCTGCCCGCCAAGTTTTATTATCAGGTGGCCTACCGAATTATCTCAACCTCGCGAACTGCACATAATTGTGAACGTGGCTTATTTACTGGAGGTTCACGCTGAAGTTAGGCGCTGGTTCTATTTTCAATTTACGTTACTCTGAGTTGTTGTTGTTGACGTTTTCTTAGGATTTAGCACTTTCCAGCCACGCAGTTCGTGCGCTAGCTAACCTGGACCGTGACTTTTGTGATGAGGATACTTACGAAGAAGGGGTTTACTTGCTGCACCCTGAGGGTCGACAAAGGTAAACATACGAAGCACATCGGACCTGCGGGAGACTTACTGTAAGGCTACTAAATCAGCATGTGATCACGGAGAAGAATTGTACATTTTTTGCCAGTGCAATCCTGCTTATATTCTTATTACTCTATGGCTCAAAAAAAAAAAAAAAGAGATGCGTTTTTTTTATCACACTTGGGAGTGAAAGGGAACTTTAGCGGAGATACAGGACGTCTGCACGCAGGCTAGTTTATAACAACTTGATAGATCGATTTTTGCGACACGCGTGGAAAGAAGAGCATCTGCATGTTGATTACGACAACGAGAAGAATGTCGAGGGCTGGGCAGGAGTTTCCTGAGTCCGGCCTACCACACGTGTGTTACCTGCTAGCCCATGGCTTAGTGAGACAAGAAACACTTTTACTTTACTGTTCTTTTTTCTGCGCTCCTTGTACTTGTTCAAATGTCTCTTGAGTATCGGAGGTTAGCCGCTTGACTGTTTACATGACAAACTGACGTGACAAACTGTCTATGTTCATCCTTATCTGCGCTCCTTGTACTTGTTCAAATGCCACTTGAGTATCGGAGGTTAGCAGCTTGAATGTTTACATGACAAACTGACGTGACAAACTGTCTATGTTCATCCTTTTCTGTGCTCTTTGTACTTGTTCAAATGCCACTTGAGTATCGGAGGTTAGCAGCGTGACTGTTAACGTGGCAAACTTTCTATGTTTACCCTTTTCTGTGTTATTTGTACTTGTTCAAATGTCTCTTGAGTATCGAAGGTTAGCAGCTTGACTTTTAACGTGACAAACTGTCTATGTTCGCCCTTTTCTGTGCTCCTTGTACTTTTTCAAGTATCGGAAGTTAGCAGCGTGACTGTTAACGTGGCAAACTTTCTATGTTTATCCTTTTCTGTGTTATTTGTACTTGTTCAAATGTCTCTTGAATATCGGAGGTTAGCAGCTTGACTTTTAACGTGGCAAACTGTCTATGTTCGCCCTTTTCTGTGCTCCTTGTACTTGTTCAAGTATCGGAGGTTAGCGGCGTGACTTTTTACATGACGTGCAATGTTTTTGTTTATTCTTTCAGTCCATTCGCTGCAGCTGATATTGTGTTTGTGCACGGTCTACGGGGTGGCCCGTTTATGACGTGGCGTCAGGAAAGGGTAGAAAGTTCCAAACTAACCACAGACTGTTGGCCCAAGGTACTGGTGTCTAGGAGCTTATTTCAAGCTAATCTTTGGTCTTTATGTTAACTTCTTTGTTTCCAGTAGACATGTTGTTGTGGTAATTGCATTACTGTGGCTTTATTCTGGTTATTTGTTCGCTTTTCTTTCCTCGGGACTTTGTTGTAGGATTTGTTTTGTTGTGGTGTAAAACTTTGACGTGGTTGTAGTTTAAGTGTAAGTTGTAGATGTGTGGTTTAGTGTCGATTGTGCAATGAATGTAGTGCAATCTGGTATGGTTTAGTGTATCGATGTATTGTGGTATCTATGTGTATTTTGTTGTTGGAGGTAGAACTATTGGGAAATTTTGTGATGTTTCTGTTGTTTAGGGAGTCAGCGACAAGTTGTTCATGTTGGGTCAGATTAACAATTTGTATTTTAGGAAGCCGTCCGATTTTTGTTCCTGTTTTCGATTAAGATATCTGTTCAACTTCCTCAGACTTGGCTGGCAAAAGACATTCCAAACGCCAGGATTCTTCTGGTTGAATACGACACATCTCTTACAAACTGGGCTTCTCAATGCCCCCAGGAACCTCAGACGTAAGATGCAACCTTATGAGTTTGTAGCGCTGTTTACCCTATCAGTCCCTATACCAAGATCCTAATTCTCCCAACCTGTGCTTAACAAAATATATAAGTAGGCTTGGGAAAATCGATAGTTTGAATCAAAGCGAGAGATCGGCTGTTGTTTTCTCCATACTTATGCTTTATCCCAAGGCTATGTATTTTTACCTAAATAAAACCATTGCCCCGCTTCCCCTAAATCAATGTTAGTGTGAGTTGGCGCACGTTAGGTACTGTGCGCAACTGATATTCCAACATTGATTTTGGGGAGGGGAGGGGGGGGGGGGGGGATTGGTATCGTCCAAACTTTTCTGGCCATGATTGTAGTTTTAGACTGCGTCGGCGTGGAGAGAAACGTACGATAAATCGAAGAGGGGTCGATGTGTGATAACTGGACCGCGTTAAGAAATTAGAGCTGACGTTTCGAACGTTAGCCCTTCGTCGGAGCAAGTGGGAAGGGTCAGGCAAAGAAATATGCAGAGACTAGGTGCTAATGAAGAGGGAGGGGAGGGTGGATAGTTTTTGTCACATCTCCCTTGGTGCTTAACACTTGTGCTACACAGGCGCTCCCTGCAGTACCGCAGCGAAGAGCTCATGAAGAAGTTACGAAGGGCAGGCGTTGGGAACCGGCCAGTTATTTGGGTCACTCATTCAATGGGTGGTAAGTTCTACTCTTCGTCGAATTTTTGAGTTTCGCAGTGCGAGAACACCACTTTGTAGCAGTGGTTTTTGTTGATTTTTTAAGCTATTCGCTCAAGCCTGTCCCCCTTTCTCCGTCAAAAAAGAAACTTTGGTAATGATAGTGATAAGATCAGGCAAACGATAACTTTGCAAAAACAACATTCAAGAAGAAGAATCGAGTTTGACGCAAGCTGACGTCAAATCGACGCGTGCATGCTATGTTGAATTATAATGCAGTCGAGGTTGTCAGCGTTTACCAATCAGACCGCGCGTATTATCTACCCTAGTTTAATGCGTTGTCGCTTTTAAATTAGCGAGTTATAACGCCGCTTTGAGTTGTAGAGTTGTCGCAATGTCGCAGTGCACTTGTGTGAATCGGATTATAGAAATAATTTGGGGCTAATCCTATCGCGTCATCGATTGCAGTTACTGCATGATGCGTCGCGCTTAGTCTTAATTGACCTTGAAGTAAAACAGCAATATAGTAATTTACTAGAGAAAAGACGGACATAAGAACACGTGCCCTCAAGCAGCAATTACCATTTGTTTGTTTGTTCTTATTTTTTAGAGCTTTGCGTTCGCTTTACTTCGCAACGAAAGTACATCTGTTTAGGGGTTAGAAGTTTCCTTTTATTGTATTTTTCTTTCTTGTTTCACAGGTCTTCTGGTGAAGCAACTTTTAGTGGATGCTTATGAGAGGCAGGATTTTCGGTTTGTAACCATGTTCTTTTCCTTTCTTTGTGCTATATTTTGGTGTGATAAAGGACTAAAGTTTCTTCAATCTGCGGAGTTTAGTTATTATTATAGCTAATGTAAGAAAGACTATGAATAGCCATCGTAAAGGCTGCAAAGCTGATCTTTTAAACATTCTGTCTCATTTCTATTCTGTTTATTTTTTATTTATTTTATATTTTGTATTGGTCTGTGTTATGAACAATCTTAAATGTTCAAGATTGAATTCCTCGGAGTTCCGTAAAGGCGTCAGTAAGTAGAGCTGCATGTCCGCTTACGAGAGTGTCCTCCCAGAGAGCCTCTGCTAAGTCTGTGCATGATCGCGAAAGTGGCTAAAAGATCGAATTAAATATCAACAGGGTGGAAGTTCTGCCTACCAGGATTAAATTTCACATCACTGTGTGCCTTGCATTACTGGCCGCTCATACATTTTTTCTTTTCTCAGGTGCATGTGCGAGAACACCAGGGGGGTGGTGTTTTACAGCACTCCTCACAGGGGGTCCCCTCTGGCTGCCTATTCGTCACAAGCTCGTCATCTTCTTCTACCGTCCGTGGAGGTCAAGGAGCTGAGCCAAGGTATGTTCAAATCTCTTAAAACTCCAGTAGTGATAGTCTATTCAATTCAACGCAAATTACTTTATTTTGCATGTACGGGGTGACACACTCCTATCAGTGAAAGACAGACAGAAAATGCTCCTTGTCTTGTAAAATAATAAATAAATAAATATCGTTTATTTAAAGTCGAAGCATTAGGGAGTGGTTGCCCATTCTCCCGAGCCAGAGGCTCATGTTTCAAATGTCCGACCGGTGGAATACCTGTAGAAAGAAGACAGGTTCAGAAGGGAAAAACCGTTGGAGTTGCCTCCTCGGATGAAAAACCTTCTTACTACTGCCGGCCGTGGGAATTGAACCCACGACCTACTGGCTTGGAGCTTCATTATGGATTCAGGTCCACCACCCCCAAACCGCTCGGCCACCAAGTCAGTACTTGCGTGATTCGTGTATTTGCACTAGATCCAATCCGATCAAGCTAGTCAACTGAAAATTAAATAATGATACACCGATTACAAAAAAGGGAGGGAAAAACCTTTAGAACTGGAAAAATAACCGACACTGAAACCGATACTTACAATTATGTGGGACGACTGAAGCATTTTTCTTAGATTCGAAACGATATCTTCATTGCGCTTTCTGAAGACTCTCGCACCCTCGTTGCTTGTTGCTCCCACAAGGGTCACGTGATAGAGCTATTACAAAACAAACACTACCTTATAGTAGCTTCCCGATGGGTGGACTCAACGTCAGTGATCAACTTCAATTTTCTTATTCAGTTTCTCGCCAGATATATATAACATAGAATGGAGAACTCGGCTCTTCATACCTTATTCATATGAAAGCTGATTGAACTACCTATTCTCACTTCATCACTCATACATTTTCAACTAAAACGGTTGAGAGAATCCGAATTTTGAGCTTGGAATTAAAAGGGTTTAAACTGTCATCACTTGTAGGGTCTTCAGTCCTCGCTCATCTTCACAGCAGTTTTCTGGAGCTCATCAGACACCAACCCGTTGCATGTCTTAGCTTTGGTGAAGCTATCCCAACAAACATTTCGAGTTTATTCAAGTCCTTGGTGGTCTCATTGGAATCTTCAGGTTCGTAAAATCACTAAACTTGGGAGTGTAGCCGCGCCTTACGTCGCTGTATTCGTGAGCTATAGAATCACGGATCGGTTTAGTTTATTTTTTATTATTTCTTATTATTTAACCCTTTCACTCCCAAGAGTGATCAGCTCTAATTTTCTCCTTCAGTTTCTCACCGAAAATACATCATAGAGTAAGGAGAACTTGGCTTTTCATACCTTGCTCAGATGAAAGCTGTTCAAACTTTCAATTCTCACTACATCACTCATACATTTTTTCTTAAAAGGTTGTGAGAATCTGCATTTTGGGCATTATTTATTATTTAAAGGGGCCCTCTCAACTCCTTTGCGCGTCAAGGGGCTGTATTGCTACCTTAAATTAATCGATAATTTAAGGTGGCACTAGAAGCTGCTTGACAGAATTGTTTTAAACTTTGTGAAAGTTTTCTATTGATGAATACGATAAATGACAAGGTTCACCGTGCAGTGTAGTGCTACTAGCATTTATGTCTCGAAAGTAAATGGATTTAATCACTTTTTGTGTTGCCATGGCAACTAATTCTAACTTTATAATAAGTGAAAATATACCCAGTAATGATGATAAAGAACTTTCAGTGGAGTTTTCTTTGTTAGCATTTTACCAAAATATTACTGAAGGCCTGTCAAAGACGAGCCGCCTAAAATCAACATTTGCGTTGCGGCACTTTTGTGTCCCCTTTTCTTCTGCTGCCTGGCTTCATTTCTACTGTTTGCTTTTCGTCTGTTTGTAGATCCTGGAGTTGGTCAATTCTTACCCGTTCAGGCGGACCACGTTCACGTGTGCAAACCAGAAAGCTTTGAAGATCCGAGATATTTAACGACTTTGCAGTTCATTCGTAATCAGATCAAGAGATAATTCTTTTTTTCTTTTTTTTTTTTTTTTTTTTTTTTTTGCATTTCAACTACCATCCTTTGCGCGCGGCCAAAATCCTCGTTTGGCCATTCTGAAGCAGGGCGTCCTAAAATTCAAAATCGCCCCCGGGGGGGGGGGGGGGGGAGGGGTACTCCCATATATTTCCTATATAGGTATGTTCCGCCCGATAGGGTATCATTTTCAGGGTCTCCTGTCTTAAACAGGGTATCAAATTTTACATTTTCGTGTCTTAAACAGGGTTATTTTCTCAAGATCCTCTCCTCTTCCCCTCCCCCCTCAACCACATTTTTTTTGCACTCGCCATCTTTTCGCGCGTCCAGTCTTGAACAGGGTATCAAATTAGAGCACTTTGTCTTAGACAGGGTAGCAAAATTTCCATTTTTGTGTCTTGAATAGGGTCAGGGTTTTATAGAGTCGGCGGAACACCCCTACCCAAATTCCTATTGAGTACCCCCCCCCCCCCCCCCCGGGAAATCGCCATCCAACTTGTTTGAGAAAAAATCGTTACCCTTGGCCTAAAAGTGTCATCTATTTGGTTTGGATTGACTTGTTATGTTTTCGTGTTCGGAGCCAAAATAAAACTTTACACGTTTTGTTTAACAAAACCATTGGACTGACTGAGAGCACTCACTCGCCAACAGACGGAATTAAAGAAAACTGCTACTTTGCCCGGGCGCAAAATGCCCGGCCACCAATATTCACTGCCAAAACTGGAGGTACATTTTGTTTACTTTGCGTCTGCCTGGTGAATACTGAAGAAGGATCCGATGCTCGTGAGGTTAGATGTTATGGATTTCCATGTTTGTCTTTTAATTCTGTTGCTGACAATCTTGATCAGAAACCATTTTAAAATCTCGACTATATTTCTTGCATTCTCTTTATGCCAGTTTTTATTTGAAACGAAAACATTTCGTTATGCAGGTAGTAGAGAGAATAAAATTGTGCCAAGTTTTCAATTTTAACGTTTTTCTTTTTTAATTATTATCTCAGTCGCCGAAAAGCTTCATAAACATATCGAGAGCCTAGTACCCGGAAGGTTACCCTCCTGGGCCCGGTTTTTCAAAGCACGATTAGTCTAAGCAATAATGAGCAAAAGAAACTAATTTGCGGACAATAGTTATAACAGCAAATAAAAAACGCTGTGTGACAACTGCCCTCCCATGTATCACGTCAGTAAAATGATTTAACCATTTATCAGTCAGAATCTAGTGTCAACGTTTAAACAGCCTGGTTTGTCTTTGTGGTTCGTGATGATACAGGTTTTTTGTATTAGCTGTAAGCATCAATCAAAAGCGGCAAAGTAAATTGGCAACGCCCTCATGTATTGGTCTAAAATAGGAGAACCCAGCGTACCAGCAGAAGTTCATGCCTCACTTTGGACGGCAAAGATGGGGACTCGTACGGTTCTTCTGAGCTTTGTTTTGGGTTTGGTGACTGCTTTCGCAAATGGTATAGGTAAGTTCTAGCGACGGAGATCTATTTTAATAGACGTCTAACATGACTTTGCTATAAATTGCCATAATTATGCGAAACTTGCATGGACATTCAAATATAAAGGTTAAAGAAAATTGAGTTTTCTTTAGAAGGCGACCGAGTACTTATACTCGGAAAAGAGGGACGTGAAGAAACGGGTACAAAGCGAATAAGAAAAAGGATTGTTAGAAACTTAATAAAAAGAGGTTATTACACGGGAAGGAGTGCAATACGGCGGAGTATTTTTACGAGTCGGTTTTATTTTTTCGAGCCTGCTTCAGGCGAGAAAAAAAAAACTGACGAGTAAAAATACAGTCGTATTGCACGACTTTTCGTGTAATAAATTGTTTATTACATGACAAACGAAGCAGGGCAAACATTCTCGCCGCGCGCAAAATGGAACAAAAAATGACGCGTTCGTAAACTTTGCTTGAGAAAACTGATCAAGTAAGCTAATAAACCAGTTGATCTGGTTCCTGACGAGTGCAATACGCTCCCATCTTTGCACTCGTTTTGGCCTTTATTTGCACTCGAAAATGTGAAGTCGTGTAATAAAAAATTGAAATTCGACAATTTTTTCAAATTGGTTTGAGATTCTTTCAATCCTCCCCTTTGATGCGGCGAAATCCACTAACGTACTCGTAACTTTGTTGAAATTCGCAGGGGACTGTGACTTCGAATCGGGATCGTGCGATTACCTCATAGACACCAGTGCAGATTTTGTGTGGAATATTACTTCAGGAGAAACTCCGAGTGGACGCACAGGTCCCTCTGCTGACCACACAACCGGTTCAGGTGAATCAATAGGTTGTCGGCTGTCGCATATCAAACCTATATTAGTACATTGTTCAGTAAATGGGATATTGATTTTTTACAGACAATAAAGTCCGTTTTAGACGCCGCTCCTCACATATTTGCCGAATCTAATGCAAAGTAGCTCAAACAATGGTTTTTGCTCAATGGGGCATTTGCGTGATGGCGTTGTTTGACTGCTATTATATTCAGTATTCATTCCTTTTGCGAGGAATCGCTCGTACAAGACGCAAATGTACATTACAAAGGCTGCAGCGAAGTGCATTCTGGCAGTTGTAGTTCAATGACGTCATCATGCAAATGCCCAATTGCGTTTAGTCCGCGCGCGAGAGGAGCAATGATGACGACAAAGCCGTTTACGGAAGATTGTCGAGAGTAATCGTGTGATTTGATTTTGTGTTGGCCACGCTCTCAGGTTGGTCCAAACAGGTTTAGCAGCATTCTTGTCCAATTATTATTAGTGTTGTTGGTGGTTGATGATGATGATGATAGTGATGATGATGATGATGTTGATGATCATGATAGTGATGATGATTATGTTGTTGTTGATGATGATGATGATGATGATGATGATGATGATGATGATGATGATGGTTGTGTTGAAGACGTAGATGACGCGGTAAATATTGGATAGTGATGTCGGTGTTTATAGTATTGACCGTCAGACTACTAATGCTGTTTCCCCTATCTTTCTTTCGTTCTTTTTTAAGCAGGCTCATATGCCTACATAGAAACATCTTGGCCAAGACTGAATCGTGAGTCAGCTCGTTTGATAAGCCCACAGTTGTCCCACAATGATGGAAACTGCTTCACATTCCACTATCACATGTACGGCCTGAACATCAGAACATTGAACGTATACATAGAAGATGATCGTGGAAGACGCCGCCTTGTTTGGACTCTGACGGGAGAACAAGGAAACCAGTGGAAATTCGCGTCTGTACCCTTGGGTAATATCAAAAGAAACAACAAAAGGAAACTCAAGGGCAACAGACATTTCAAGGTATGGGACATACATGTCACCGACATATCTATACATACAGTGTACTATCTCTAAGACAGACACCCTCGGGACTAGCATCTAGTGTCCACCTTTAGAGAGAGTTCAGTTAAAGAGAAACAAGTGAAAATCTGCAGGGACCAAATGTGTATGCTGTCTGCCCTAGAGAGGTGTCCGCTTTAGAGAGATGTCCGCTTAGAGAGAGAGTTACTGTGTTTCTCAGGGCTCGAAAAATGTTCTTTTTTTTCACTAGCCATTGGGTTAACAGATAACACAGGTATCAGGTATGGATCCAAAGCAGTTTATACCGGTTTACGAAACCGGTCAGATATTGCGTTTTTTTTTTTTTTTCATTTTGGAATTTTTTTCAAATTGAAGAGCTAAATATCAAACGTTTTCCTGACATATCCAGTCCAGTCTACGGTGAAATGGTACGATTTTCAGCCTGTAAAACGGATGAATGATTTTATCCAAAAGGTTATCATTGAAGGAGTTGCTGGTGCCGACTACATGGGAGACATTGCTGTAGATGACATCGTGGTAAAAGCCCTAAAAAGGCCTAGTGATTGCCCGGTATTACCACTAGAGGCGAAACCCGAGGTGCCCAAGCCGACTCCTCCAGCGGTTCCTCCAGGTAAATTCAGCTGACTATTTGTAAACAATATTAGAGGCGATGGATATTTCTTAACCCTTTCACTCCCAAGCTCAAAATGCAGATTATCTCAACCTTTTATAAAGAAAGTATATGAGAGATGTAGTGAGATCTGACAGTTGAATCATCTTCCATCTAAGCAAGGTGAAAAAAAGTCAAGTTATCCGTAGTGTATGGTATAGCTCTGGTGAGAAACTGATGGAAAAAATTGTTGATCACTCTCAGATGAGACTCGACAATTGAATTTGAAGGCCAGAGTAGGGGACCGTTTTATTGGTCAGTATTGCAATCGTGCAGAAAAAAAACCAGACTGGGTTGAGATATTTACTTCACAGTCACTCGTTTATACGTGTAAAGTGCCATTGGCATCAAATGAACGAACAATCAAGCAACCTTTACACTCCACATACCCAGATAAAAAACACTCGTCCATCCATCGTTTTCCGTTTTCGTTTCGCGTTTATCCAGTATTTTTTTAGCAGCCATTTTAACTATGCAATTTTTGAATATTTTATGATGTCATTGCGGAAAAACGCTTTTCGACCATGTGGTCACTTTATGTTTGGATTGAGTCAGCGGTCATTGCACAGAACTGTGACAGTTTTCATAGTCTCAAGACTGCCAAGAAAATCAAAACCAAGACTCGATACTTAAGGATGAAGTAGTTCAATTCATCTTCTATAACACCAAGTTGTGCGCGTCAAGAAAGACGGTAATTTTACCTCCAGTTAGACTGGGTTAGGTAGTAATGGTGACGAACGCTGACCAACGGAAGTGACGTCAAGAAAGACGGTAATTTTACTTCGAGTGAGACTGGGTTAGGTAGTAATGGTGACGAACGCTGACCAACGGAAGTGACGTTAAGAAAGACGGTAATTTTACTTCGAGTGAGACTGGGTTAGGTAGTAATGGTGACGAACGCTGACCAACGGAAGCGACGTCAAGAAAGACGGTAATTTTACTTCGAGTGAGACTGGGTTAGGCAGTAATGGTGACGAACGCTGACCAACGGAAGTGACGTCAAGAACGTAATTTCCACATTTATCTTCCAGTTGTACCCGTGTGTGGCATAAAGTCACACACGAGGATTGTTGGGGGAACACAAGCGATACCTAACTCCTGGCCTTGGCAAGCGATGTTGACCTACAAATCCAGTTCAGGGGAATGGAAACGATACTGTGGCGGTACACTCATCTTAAACGATTGGATCCTGACCGCTGCCCACTGTGTTTCGGATATTCGACGTGAGGACTACGACAAAAACAGAGTGATGTAAGAACTTATCGTTTTAAGTGTGTGTGTGTTTGCTCAATCTGTGGTTCGAAATAAGGTTGTTCTTAGGTTTGTGCCACTGCAGTGCCAGTATCGAAACTACGGTTCTAAGCCTAGTCACCCTCCCTCTCACCCCCACCCCTTCCTTTTTGTTTGGGGGGGGGGGGTGGGTTAGTTTTTGTAAAGGCATAATTACTCTTCGATGGAACTTCCCCCTCGTCCTTGGGTTTTTTGTTGCGTTGATACATTTTGAAGATCTTTCACTTTCAGTAGATAGCCTGTTTCATTTTCTACAAAAGAGGACGTTTCATCCAAGATGGTACCCCTTGTCTATTTTCAAAAGATTTTATTTTTGCCGGCAGAATCGTCAAAAAAAAAAGAAAAATAGGAAATACTAATATGGATATGTTCTTTCTGTCTCATTTGGAGAAATGAATTCATTTTATCAAAGTTTCCAAAGTATCCCAAAGTCAATTAAGAACAGCTTGGTCGGTTATGACTGATTTTGATGAAATAAAAGCTTCGTAGATGAAAACGCCGTGAAAACAAATCCAAATCATCAGAACAAATGTTCCTGACAATCTTCAGGGATGGGCATTTGTTATGGAATTATTCTGAATACGCGAAAGTCATTTAGGGCTTTGCATTTTATAATTTGTTTCTGTTCTTTTTTTTTTTTTTTTTTTTTTTTTAGGCTGGGGGCTCACTATAGAAACACTACTAAGCAAATAGGAACCGAGCAGACGTTTGACATCAAAGGGATCCACTTCCATCCCGAATACAACAGTATTACCTCTTATAACTACGACATCGCCCTCATACACCTGAACCGTCCTGCCATTACTGGAAAAGGTGAAGCTTTGAATATTCTACTTAACTCTGCGCCATTACGCAAACGCTACAAAACCATCTGATCCTTGTATACATAAATCAGTTATTAAAAATGACCAACGAATTATTACTTTGTAGAGCGGTCTTTGGATGACTGTCGAAAACCTAAACCAAAGCAATCACAGAGCCAATCAATGAAGCGAGCAAAACCATGTCTGACCAATTAGATCCGAGCAAAACCAAAACCAAGTAATTGCGATTGCTTTTACAAACCAATCAGCAGTGCGATTACACGCCATCGCCACTTGTTTTTTTGCGTGAGGATATCGCAACCAGGTTTTGTTTTTGCTCTTGATTGGCCAAGAATGTTGCTAAACTTGTTAGGACCAATCGAAAAGCGTAGCAAACGCAAAACCAAAGCAATCACACGATTAATTTCGGCAATCATCCGAAAACGGCTCCATACTTTGGTTCTGCATTTGCTACACTTAGGTTTGATTGCTCGAAACAAGTTGACACCATTTTCAGCCAGTCAAGAGCAAACCAAACCCGATTGCGTAGTGCTCACGCAAGCAAGCAATTGATGTTTTTTTTCGCATTTTTGATTGTTTTCTTCTTAATTTCGGTTGCAAATTTCCTCATTAGCTAAAGTTACCTTGGTTTTGGTTTTTTAAAACGGACAATTGATCTAAAGTAATTTCGATATTTGAACGAAGCTTGACGCATAATCCGTCTGTGCTTGATTCGTCTTGTACCAGACGGATGATTTGTCTGGGCCGAATTTACACACTAGGGACAATTTATCCGTCCGAAGCGGGTACTAATTTTTCCAAGATGGACAATGCGTCTAAACGTAAATTCGACTTTTGGATGATTCCTGGCGCATAATCCGTCTGCGCTTGATTCGTTTTGTTGCACGTCTTGAAGACATGTTACCAGATTAGTGATTGGTCTAAGACAGATAATCCGGATGACTGTCGGATGACTGTCGAAAACCAAAACCAAAGTAATCACACAGGCCAATCACAGAGACTGAGAGAAAACAGTTCAGCCAATTGGAAGCCAAAGTAATTTGCGTTTGGTCTTGCGTTTGGTTTTACTTTCCATTCAGCAGTGCGAGTACACGCCATCGCTTGCGTGAGAAGTGTTTGGTTTTGGTTTTGGTTTTGTTCCTGATTGGCTGAGCATGCTGAAAAACTCGTGTGGACCAAGGCGAAAGCGAAGCAAACGCAAAACCAAAGCAATCACACAATTACTTTCGACAGTCATCCGAAAACCGCTCTATTGGTCAAAGTTCGTCTCCCGATTCATATCAGGATGCGTTATCCGTGTGACGGTGGGTAAAACTTCTCTAGTATACATTGGGCCAATCTATCGGTTTATCCGTCAAAATTCCGTCTCCTGATTTATATCTGGGTATGTTATCCGTGTGACGGTGGGTAAAACTTCTCTAGTATACATTGGGCCAATCTATCGGTTTATCCGTCAAAATTCCGTCTCCTGATTTATATCTGGGTATGTTATCCGTGTGACGGTGGGTAAAACTTCTCTAGTATACATTGGGCCAATCTATCGGTTTATCCGTCAAAATTCCGTCTCCTGATTTATATCTGGGTATGTTATCCGTGTGACGGTGGGTAAAACTTCTCTAGTATACATTGGGCCAATCTATCGGTTTATCCGTCAAAATTCCGTCTCCTGATTTATATCTGGGTATGTTATCCGTGTGACGTATAACTCGTCTTGACGGATAATTCGTTTTTAATATGAATTGGTCCAATGAGTGACTAAATTTTATTATTGATCCATATAAGGCGTGGGCTTAGCTTGCCTGCCGGGGATAGGGGCACAGTTCAGTGCAGGCTCAAACTGTTGGATTACTGGCTGGGGCACTTTAAAGTCAGGAGGAGATTCACCCGAGATTCTACAGCAAGCACAGGTGCCTCTCGTGACGAACAAGGAGTGTTCAAAGGACGGATCTTACCCTCCAGAAAAAATCACTCCACAGATGCTGTGCGCAGGTAAAAAATAATAACAATAATGAGGAATGACAATAATAGTTATAATAGCAATAGTAATAATAATAATAATAATAATAATAATAATAATAATAATAATAATAATAATAATAATAATAATAATAATAATAAATAATACTATTATTACCGGGAGTTGGCGTTTTATGCAACAGGGCCCAGAATAGTCCAAACATCATTGTCTTTGTGCATTTGAATCTACAATTTTTGATACCGCGAAAACACGTTTTTGACGTCCCGTTGGTCAGCGTTCTTCCCCATCACTTGTCTCACTTTTTCTAACTCGAGGTAGAATTTCACCTCGTGTGCATGCCTCGTTTTTCTTGTACACAACCTATATTATATACAATACATCGAACAAAGTTATAGTTGAGTATCTTCTGAGTTTGTAGAGTAAGCCTTGAGAATTTGCGAGCGTTACACTGAACAGGAAATCTGCACTTGAATCCACGGTTTTGTGCAGCGACCGCTGACTTGAGCGTAAGATGACCGTACGGCCGAAAAACGTATTTCCGCGGTGTCTTATGGGCCAATTCTGAGATGCCTGTTGCCTCTATGCGAATCCTTTCTTTTGAAAGTTAGTTTGATTTGCATGAAAAGGAAAACTAATTTTCACAAGAAAGGATTTACGTTAGGTCTTGTTTTGAAACAGAGCCGCATCAGGCATCTCGGAAACGGCCTTATTATATAGACACGAGTGTTTTACTGGAAAATATACCGTGCGTAAAATCCATACGAAACTACATCCGGAACCCGAGTGGCGTATTTTCCATATCTCACAGTGAGAATATCTTTGGCATCATTTCCCGCTTTTGCACGGTTGTTTGTGAAATTTCTTGTAAAACACTCGTGTCTAATATAATAAAAAGAAAATTACACGGCGGCTTGAAGATATGACTTTTATTTTCTCGTGGGTAAAACAATATTTTACTCACTCGCGAAGCGCTCGTTCGTAAAATATTGTTTTTACCACTCGAAAATAAAATTCATATCTTCGCGCCGCCGTGTAATATCCTCTATTTATTGCCTTCTTCAAAACGCTTCAAACTTTCTCATACAATAAACTGACACGAAGTTCATTCCCAGGGTTCCCTGCGGGTGGAGTAGACGCGTGTCAAGGCGACTCCGGGGGTCCACTTGTGTGTCAAGACGCCAACGACAAGTTGTGGTACCTTGTTGGGGACACCAGCTGGGGCTATGGCTGCGCCCTACCCGACTACTACGGAGTCTACGGTAGGGTACAAGCTCACAGCGACTGGATCTACACGGTCCTTAGAGATCACTGAAGTTTCTCACGCGACGGATCGAGCAGTCGATTTTCTTATGCGCAAAGCGCGAGTGGTAAGAAAAGCATACAATAAAATTGTTTACCACAACACACTAGTTTCTCGCTCTCTGACTGGTCGATTAACCGTGGTAAATAAGAGTCCAGACAACAATATGACGCCAGCGTGTCACGCTTTGCAACGCAATTCAACGAAACTTTCCTCTATATTTCTGAATATTGTGGTAAAAAACAAATTTCCACTGGTTTGCCGTGGTGTGGACTCGGCGAAGCGCCTCGTGAGTCCACAACATTTTGACCACGTGATGACGTAAATCGTGGTAAATAAGAGCCCACACCACGGCAAACCAGTGGAAATTTATTAAGTAGACTGAGGCACGTCACGTTGTAAGTTCTGACCTCGTAAGTCCTGACATATCGAAGAGGCCCTGTCCACAGTCCTTTGCGCGCCGGAATCCTTGAGCTATCATTTTCAGGACCGCCGAAAATTGAAAGCAATTGGCAGTTCATTTATATCCAACATGTTTGAGAAGAAACTGTTATTTACCTATTTTTGCCATCGATTTGTTGTTGTTGCTTTTTTCATGTTAGGAAGCGAAACTAGCCTTCGTTATTTTCACATATTTCCACTTAGCATTGAATTGCCCGAGAGGCAATTCAGTGAATCTGTATTGGAAAATGTTGCTGGTTATCAACAAGCATTTCTATCCAGCCGTCCGTGCAGTACTCTTTAACTTTGACAATTTTGGATATGCTTCATTTTCTGAGCACATGATCTGAAACAAGACGGAGCATATTATTTTTGACCTGTCCTTTTCTTTTCTGAAGTAATTTTATGATTGGAAATTTGGGCCCGACGTGACGCCCACCCGCAAAATGTCTTTTAAGACAAGGCATTTTTTAGACTGCTCTGTCTAGGCACGAGTATAAGGCTACTGGCAGCTGGTCACTGAAACCAGCAAAAATAAAACAAAAACAAAACGGGTAGCTGTCCAAGCTGAGAAGTTACAAGTTGGAAAAGGAGCAAAGTGCATCGCGTTTACTAAGACTTAATACAACACAAATATGATCAATCAGAGCGAACATTTCTCGGTCTATCAGATCAATGGATAAATTAGACGTTTATGGTCCATTTCTGTGAGATACAAGTAATTGAGCTGGCAGGCTCATTGTTAAAACGTGTCCATGCTGTGTTTTGAATGCCTTTTGAAAAATTCACGTTTCCAAGAAAAGAAGCAGCCCGAAAATTGTGAAATAAAGGCTGCATGAAGAGCATTTCCTGCGACTTTTCAACACACTTGGCAATCATACACTGAGCTTGCTCTTTCCCCTGTAGTAACGTCAATAACAACTTCACTTTATGTTCCATTAGTACATAAATCGTTATTGAGTAACGATTCCGGACAAGTACAGATCCAAAGCACATGCTCATCTGCAGCCAATCGGAACAATTCAAACGTATTGTTTTCAACATAACAACGGCTGCACCATGGAGAGGAAAGTCTTTAGAATAATGAATGTATACAGCCGCGCCAAGTTAGTGTGCCTTTCCCTTCAACTTCTGATACTCCCTGTCAAAAGTAAACTTGCAAATGGACCTTCGTTCAGCAGTCACGTTAATGAATCTCGTCAGTTCAAAGCTTTGATTTGAGTAGTCACATCTTAGGTTTCACTTTTTCAGTGAGGTTTTCAGGTTGATTAGCTTACGATTTCTCGAGATAAAGCACCAAACGTATATGCTACAGGAGAGTAATTACGTGGAGACGACTTTGGATTAAAATCTCATTTTATACGCGTTAGTTTCACGTGATTGCAGAAGTGTTGAGAAATAGTTGGCACGGAACCAAAAATCAAAAACATGTCCGGTCAGAGTTTCTGTAGTCACTTAGTTTAGTTTAGTTTAGTTTTGTGTAAAACTAATCCGACACGAGATTCGTACTATCAGGTGTTAGTTATTACCAGCCACTCTTTAATTTATCCCTTTCAATTCAGTATCGTGCTGACAGATACATGTGGAACTGGGACAAAACAGGTCGTGTATTGTAAAAGGCACATTTGCCCCCGCGTCTAAGCACTTGAGGGGTGTTTGTGTACATCTCGGGGAGTTAATGGACATTTAATGGACGTGCCAGTGACCATTGTTGTCGAATAGTCCACGTGTATTAATCTGTTTATCAATCTGTTTACGTAAAACTCAGCATCAAAGAAGATTGTTCAAGGAAGAAGTAGACTGTTACAGTTGCATGTTAAATGCGAACCACTCGGCACTAACGAGCGGTGATTAATCAAATAGACTTGTTAACAAGGTGGCTCTTTCTGTGGTTAGATTTTTGGACTGACAAAGCGGGTTCGAAAAAGAAAGAAGGTTTGTTTAATTTTCGATTTTTGTTTTTTGAAACTTAACTCGAACTTATGAACCTGTGCGAGGATACAGGTAAACCTGC
The DNA here is from genome assembly GCA_964036295.1 of Plumapathes pennacea. Lineage (NCBI taxonomy): Eukaryota > Metazoa > Cnidaria > Anthozoa > Antipatharia > Myriopathidae > Plumapathes > Plumapathes pennacea. The sequence goes on along the minus strand of OZ038473.1, from coordinate 10,305,131 downwards.
TTGTTCGCTTAACCACGCCTGTCAACTTCGTATACTAGCTTGTTTTGCGTGGTTTTTAATCAATTGCGGCTCGTACCGTTATAACAGAAACCCACGGGACATCAAACAACCATAAACCGCAAGGATTCGATTCTTTCACACAGCAATCAGCCATTGTTTGTGGTCATCATGACAAAAAAATGGAAACGCTATTTATACAACACGATGTTTGCCTGTTTCACAACATGTTTCACCCGAATACAAAACATGGCTTAAACGACGCATAGCTTTGCGTCTGTTAGTCTGTTTGAGATCCGGAACATTTTGAATTTTTGGATTATGATGTCTGACGCATTTTTTCGTTGAATAGGACGACATTGACATTTGTGACCGTTATTTCGCTTTTCTTTTGTTTTCCACTGACACTCGCTTACTCTGTTGGTTGTCTGTTTCACTGTCTCTATCTTCTCTGTCCTTATATGTGTCTCTCCGTCACTCTGTAAATGCTTCAGTTTGTTTAACCCTTTCACTTCTTAGAGTGATCAATCTCAATTTTCTTCTTTTCAATTTTTCGTAGTTTGCTCAGATGACAGCTGATTGGACTATGAGTTCCCACTACAACACTCATTCATTTTCTTCTGAAAGGTTGTTAGCTATCTGTCTCACAATCTTCGTCGGCTTTCTCTAGTTTCTGTCTGTCTGTCACCATGTCCCTGACCTTATCTCTGGTCTCTTTAACTGTCTTTTCGTGTCTTTGTTTCAGTTTATTTAACTGTCTTCTGTTTTCTGTCTTTCGTCCATTCCGACTCATGATTCGCAGACTACACGAGTCAATCCGCGGTTCTAAAGAGCTACCGGAGAAAACAGCTCGTAAAAGAGTTAAAAGTGTAGTTTCGTAAATCATAGGGAACCAGTTGAACACGAGCGCTCTCTATGATACCCCACTGATAACTTCAGTACATATTAGAGCTACTTGACACATCATTAGGACCAATGGACTATGCAATCAGTTGCAAATGACTTATCTCAGTAGGAGTTAACCCTTTCACTCCCAAGTTCAAAATGCAGATTCTCCCAACCTTTCAAGAGAAAAGTGTATGAGTGATGTAATGAGAATTGATAGTTTAATCAGCTATCATCTGAGCAAGATATCGAAAGCCAAATTCACCTTACTATATGATATATTTCTGGTGAGAAACTGAAGGAGAAAATCGAAGTTGATCAGTCTTGGGAGTGATAGGGTTAAAAACAGCTCGGCAGGCAGTCCAACTCAAAAATCCAGTGGCAATTAAAAACAATTTGCAAGCCACCAGTGTGTTTGGGAACAACATTTAAGAAATGTGTAACATGTTTTTGGCGGCCTCGTGGTTTCCCTACGCTACTCTTGTGTTTTCCTAACTTCCCACGTGTTTAGGTGAGGCTATATTACACGGGAACGCGTTGTGTATTCCACGTCACCGTGTAATATACTCTCATCTTGCACGGTTATTTAGCCAATCAGAACGCGCGTAGTATCACAGTTAATTTATAAACTAAGCTATGTTTAGTTCAAATATCGTCTGAAAAGCCAAGCAATGTCATAGTACAGTTTGCTATTCAGTCTGACCATTCGATAGTTAGTCCATAAATGTGTGGTAAAAATACGTCAAATCCTTTGATATTCTCTTTTTGCAGGTACGTTAGGTAATTTCGAGTATCATTTAGCAACACAAGCGACAGAAGACGAAACTTTGCATATGCTAATGGCCTCGAATTTTACACAGATGTTTCATACGTGAATAACTGAGTAATTGCTGACTATGTTATCGCTACTTTCTTTTTTGCTAGTATCGACTCAAGAAATAACATCTATCCTGTCAACAGCGTTTGACTGGCACAAATGAGATTCATGTTTGAATTCATATTTATGTACGATAGCATTGTATTCGATAAGAAACCACATCAAAAGGCACCTATTCACCAACATGAATCTCCACAAACTAAATGAATGCGGTGGGCGAGTTTATAACCCCGAAATACGCCTCTTTGGCGAGGTGGTTGTTTGTTCACAAACCAGTTGTTTGTAAATTCTCGGCAGGTATAAAACGACATGAGTTAACAAACAGCCAAAACTTATTGGAAACGATTTACCTAACTGCGGGGAGCATGCAAAACATTCGCTGTGTAATTTGGATGGAACGAGGCAGGCTCACCAAAGAAAAAACAACATCGCAAACCAAGTTTTTGTAATCTGCGGCGAAGGGGCTCTAACGCGCGACAATTTTGATTTTCTTACGCAAATGATGATGTGGTTAATTGAGTGACAGATATTTGCTCGTGTAGCTCTTCGTGACCCACTGGAGAAGCGTTCCTTTTGTTGTGTTCATGTGTTCAAATACCTGCCGTTAAGTGTTCTGTGCTAAAATCACAAAAAGATTCAAGAGGCTTCTCTTAATTGGTTTGTCCTTTGTACGATTGCTTATTAATGAATGGTTTTCCAAACAGAATAGCTTTGCTCTGCGGGAAAACCCGCTGGGTCGTAATTGCTATATAATTTGTGACAGTTAAGTGGCTTTTTCATAATAATCACTCTATAAACAGCACATATGTAAACTTCATAAATGCGTTTCAATTCCGGGGTCCAAGATTCCGACTGCAAAGATTCCGTTTATATTTGCAGAGATCCTACCTGGTTTAACATCGCCTGTTCAAAGTTATGGACAAGCTGAAAAACATGTGAATCATTTATGACTCGAGATAAAAAGCCGGCCACGAGTGGTTTCCCGCTGACTAAAACATAAATACGAAACTCCTTTTATTAAGTCATTAATAGCATAAAATAGAACCGCAAAGTCGGTTCCTGTACTAATTTGCTATACAGGAGCAATTCCAAGCGGACAAATCACCGTTAATCAATTCCACTAACTAATGAATTATGGATCAAATTAAACTCTCAATTGAACCTTTTCAAGCAATCTTTGCGTTAGCATTTTAAATGTTCATTAGTTTGTGGTAGTACTTGTAGCAGTGATAAGCAGGTTCTTGAATTAATCTCCACACAGTACAACCAGCTCAAAATGGCAGCAAGGCAGTTGTTTACGCGCATTTTTCCAGCTGACGCTTGGATAAAACTCACTTGCAAACACAATAGTTTAATCTCCCTGGACTAGCAATGAACTGTCCACAATTCCTTATTACAATATATGGATTATCAGTTGCACAATGCAGTGGAACTCGTGTTCCACCTTTCTTTTATGTTGCTATTACATTTCGTGTTTGTAGAAATTAAACTGGTACCTGATTCTGCAAGCAAAGGCGGCGCCAAACCATTTATTTCGCCACCAGTTATAGAGCCGTCTTTTTCTAAAGGCGGCCCAATAGTTTTAGTTTTAAATATGATCGTTTCTCGATCAACACAACTCTTTACTGTCATGACAGCTCAATTTGCAAACCTGTTTTCAAAGTTGTGCTCACTCATTCTCAGTGCGAAGTAAATAATATTTCCACGCTTTAAAAGAGCTGTTCAGGTGCTATTCACATATTGACGAGTCTGTTATCAAATGCTCCCATCTCGACAATTTTCCTTTAAGAAGTCAATTACTTACTTGACTCTAAGCAATTTCGTATGGTTCTACGAATTCAATTGTGATTATAGATGTATCATTCGACAATAATTTTTTCCTCAAGTAGATTCACATACATCACTTTCTAACAAGTGTCAACAGATGCGGAAAAGAACGTCCTAATCACTTCTTCACGGTTCAAAACACGTTGAACGAAACTCATGGGTACATGTAACTATGGTATCTTTGTGAACTGCCGTATACTTGGGCCGCGTAAGGATTTCGACAGACGTAGTCCACAGGAGACGGGAAAGTCGTATTTTGTAAATTGATGTGCGGCGAACATGCGGTTGATTGCTGGCTAAACGCGTAAGCAGGTCCATATGGGGGCTCGCAATATAAGCTCGGGCTTGCCAGCACAGTAGGGAAACTTTGAACAAGATAAGACTTGTTTGCCAGCTTTAACTTTTCGAGTTCAGCCTCATGAAGTCTCTTAGCTTTTGCTCTTCGATTTTGGAACCATATCTTAACTTGGGTTTCCGTCAGATCCAGGGACGAAGAAAACTCCGCTCTTTCCGCTATCGATAAATACTGTTTCTGTCGAAATTTTCTCTCCAGTGCCAGAAGCTGGGTAGTGGTGAATGGAGTCCGTGGCTTGCGGTTGGTTTTGTGCTTTCGCAGTTGGCAAGGCTTGGCGTTGGGTAACCGCGACCGGGCTCCTGGCAATTCGAATAGAAAACATGTTAGTCAATCTAATGTTGACTGAACTCAATTAGGCTCTAAGTGCCGACGCACACGCAAACACGAGTGGCCTTGAAAAAAAAAAAAACGAATCGTTACACTGACATAAACAAATTAGTGGGCTGTAACGAGAATCAGCTCATTCGAAGAGCTCATTTCAGATTTCAAAGTAAAGGATCTAAGCTAGTGGTTAAGCGATTCTGTCTACTTACGGGACGATTGCTCGCATCTCGGTGTAGTTTGCATCCAGTAGAATTCATCCCGCCAGTGCCTGTTCCTTTTCTCTGTTCCTTCTTTGCCGTCGTTTGAATGTTCATTCTGCGCGCGATCGTCGTCGTTATGATTATCATCTTGTTTATGTAGAAGTCTTTCCACAGAAAAGTTTGTAGGCTGATTTACTGGCGACGTCGACGTAGAATTCTCTGGAACGTCTTTTGCGCTTTGCCGATCTGGTTTGGAAATCAGTGATTCAACGCTGAACGAAATGCCTCTAGAAGCCGTAGATTGACTATCCATTGTGACTTGTGCGTCTAGCCAGTAGCGCTTCCACGGGTTGTTATAGATAATACTTGTACAGCAATTGCTGGATTGCTCACACGGTTAGCCTTTCCTGTTTCGAGGTTAGTTTCAATCTGGCGAGAGCCCGCTGTGAGAGGTGACTTTGATATCAGCATATATTGGGCCTTGCCTAATAGGGCATACAACATTTGTGTCATTATCAAACAAAATTGTTGTTGATAAATGACGACCAACCACAGGCACGCTGGGGCGTTATCTTTAACAACCTTGATAACTGCTAAATTGTTCTCATTGGTTAACATTAATACCAATTTACGGCTAGCTAGTTCCTTTGTCCATGTCTGTTTGTGTATTGAACGAATCTGGCAATATCCGAGGCCCTAAAGGATTAGTCAAATGTCTTAATGAAATAAGCCCGCTTTTTGAGGCGGAGAAGTATTGTCGTACTACCGTCTCGCTCTCCCTGCTCTTCCAAAGTGCTCGAGGCACTTTTACGATAATTAAGGCACTTGAAGGAAAAAAGCGATGGCCTGATATATCAGCATTCTAATCTGGCCGGGAAAAAACCGTTGACGACAAAAGAAAGCAAGGACATTTTTTTGCTTAAGGGCACGTCTGAGTCACTTCATTACGTTTTCAACGTTTCGACACGGTTTTCATGAACAACTCAATGTGAAACGTCGGTTCTTAAAATGACAGATTTTTTCCCCAATTGTTTGCTTTAATATCTAAAACAAATAAAGAGTCCCAGTGGGGGTTCGCCCACATGATAGAATCGGAGGCCAAAGTCAAACAAAATCATATGGAAATCAATTAAAACGTTTTTCAAATACAAATCAATACGTGTCTCTATTATCAGCTTAGTTCAGAAAGCAATTTCCATCTGTGTACATAGCCGGTAATTGAAAGGTAATTGAACCGCATGATTTGTTCTTGAAGATAACTATATGTGGAAATTAAGGTTATAGAGACAAAGAGACAGGGACAGGGAAATGGAAAGACAAAGATTAAGACGGAAAAGAAGGGAACGCGCATGACTAAATTATTTAAAAATGAAAAGTTTCAACCCAACAGTGTTTTCTTTGTATAGGAGCAAGTTATTTTTTGTTTCGCAGAGTATGACGTTTGGAATTTATCTTTTTCCTCTAGTATTTAACGGTTCGTATTTCTTGTCTTCACTCGACCTAATTTGCTTAATTTTCTTGCACATCTTTGTCCCGCCTACATCTTATCAGGGAAATACGAAACGTTTGATTTGAATCATTTGAGTGCAGATTGAAAAACGAAACATGGAAAGGCAAGGAAAACCCCGGATTATTTCTGGATAAATCAAGTTCAATCGGCAACTAACATTATTACGAAAATAAAAAATAAAAAAATCTACTTGAAATGCTTCGGGTGTACTGCCATTAATAATCTATTAGTCCATTACCAGAAGACGCCAATTGTCTAAGATAATTAAATGAAATACGAAGTTTGAAGTACGAAATCCCGAAACGGCGAAACATTTCAGCAAAGAGCGAGTAACATCCGGCACTTATTCAGTTTACACTCAGACAATTTGGCCGAAACTTCGAAATGGCCCGTCCTTGGTTTAATAGCATATTTGATAAAAGGGTACAAGTTTGAAAACAAACGCTTAGATCAGAAAAAAATCTCACATATCTGCATTATGGAGGTCGCTGACAGTTTGTCTAGAAGAACAAAAACCTTCGAAATAAGTTCCTGGTCAGTGTGTTTGAGCCTGAGGCAAAATCAATTTTCAGACAATTCCCATGTGTTCCAACATTAAAACGTGTTGAGTCTCTCTAGCAGATTGACCGATACGTGAATGTGGGCGCAAAGACGCATGCAATGAAATAATCAGGACATATTGGTACTTCATTTCTGTACCATAAACATCGGCTGATTCACCTCGCAAAATCGAATGAATTATATAAAACAGTATTCAAGAAGAACTTAGCAACTAACACATGGCAGTCAAATTTAAAATCATAAAGACAATGGCAGGGGTTATAAAGGAGGTTCTTCCTTATCATCAAGTTGACTCGGAGATTACAATTAATTGTATTTTGGCTCAGACTTTAATTTTTGGTGGTTCCTGTATTTCAATCTCTCATCCTAATCTGATTATATCTCGAAATTGTCTGACCTTCTCGTGACAAAAAGAGGCCTGAAATCTGATTACTTCAAGGACAGATATTTTTAAAATGCATTCACGATTAAGACCTCCTTTCCTTTAGAAACGAACAGGAAAATTGTTTACAATCGGGAAAGAAATTCCAAAAGACTTACATCTTCGAAACTTTATGAGGAGACACAGGAATTAATTTGTGGTGATGATGTAACATCAAAATTCCAAAACCAAAGTTTCACGAAAAGAAAAAAATTGAGACGATTTCGGTGTGCAGCTGATTAAAATATATTAGACTGTCAGGCGTTCAGTTGTATTTTACCGCTTGCAAAGCCAGTACCACAGGTACCTTGAAAAAATCCAACGCAGAGGTGTCAAAATAACAGCAACCGATGTTCCCTGAAATGTCAAAACACTGCAAAATGTCAAAATACTCGCGAATATTCCATTAGAATACTTCTTGGTACCAGTTGTAGGAATTATTTTCGTTGATTTTAAGCAATTTGGGTTCATTTTCAGCTTTCAAGCGACCTTAGTTGCCTTTTCTTTGTTTGAAAGGTTATTTGCACTTCTGGAAACTGCAGAAAAAGTGGTTTAGTTGACTGTGAGACTGATTATAGGAATGACAGTCATTCCGGCGTTCAGTTCTTCATGCAGTGAAGATAAAAAACATGGCGTACGCGCGCAGCACGACCAAGGAAAATCAAGCAGTCTTAATAATTTTGTACGCGTCTGCCGCCTGCACGACGAGAAGAAAGGCAAAACATATTCTTACAGATAGAAAGAGAGATTCACTCAAGTGACAAGCACATAGAGACAAAGAAAATACACACTGGCCAGAGTTAGATACATGGATAAGAGAGGAGACGTTTGGGCATGCGTAAGTAGTCGATATTTGAGCTACGAACTCTGTGCAGTTTGCCGATTGAACTGAATGTGTAAGATAAAGCATAATTGATAACTTGAATGGATTAAATTTCTATTACGGACAGAGAAAAGAGTATAATGCAACAAGTACAAGCCCAGGTATAAAAACTTTTGGATTTTTATACAGCTCTTTGAAGAAAGTCTTTTTATTACGGACATAGAAAAGAGTATAATGCAACAAGCACAAGTCCAGGTGTAAAAACTTTTGGATTTTTATATAGCTCTTTGAAGAAAGTCTTTTGCTGTGCTCTAACACTAAGGAAGTGGAATAAGCTCTAGTGTCTGGGTGAATAACCAGTTGAAACAAACAGTGAAAGAGCTATTTATGTCAGATTTATTACTAGTTTGAACTAAACAAACGGGGGTATGAAGTGTCTCGTTTCTTTGTAACGAAGCTAAGAGGGGTTTAAGCCCGATGGACACAGCTTAAACTGACTTATCTTGTTTTGGAATTGTATCAACTGATTATTTTGTTTAAATAGATTCTGGAAGACAAGCATCGTCGTTATTTATGTCACAAAGAATGAAACAGATGTATCAAGAGTGCCAACACATGAGGGTTAAAAATATTAGGTTTTCTCTCGGGGAATAAACTCTGCACTACCATGGGCGCAGCTTCCAGTGTAACATGTCATAAATGGCATAAATCCGAAATAGCACCTCATGCTTAGCGCCGAAAGGCAAAGTGAAGAAAATATGTTTAAAAAACTCACAATTCAATTTTTGTAATGTGCTGTTAATTTTGTGTTTGTGTTTCATCATGATTATATAATACAACGCCAGGATCATTACACCGCGTGGAATAAACAGCAGACGCTGAAAACTAGTTGGCACCAGTGCCATTTGTTGAAGTGTTCAAAGTTTTTGGCGTTAAACATAAACTCACATTCTTGCTGCGCTCAAAACTTTTACGTAAATACTAGAATACTAAGTAATTTCTGTCTATAGTACCCTAACCGTATGGAACTTCAACTTCCAGAGCCGTCGTATATCCAATTCTGGTTAGTTTCTTGTGGTTTTGTTATTAAATCTCGTGCGCTGAGCTTACTCATCACGCGTTTGTACTCTTGACAAAACTAATGGGTTTTTTTCTTGCCATTCTTTATTGTTGAACCAGGCAATTAAAAAAAGTTAAGGCGGCTTCGATGGCAAACGGTCCAGAGAAAAACAAGTTGATGAACAAAGCCGACAATGGTTTTGCTTTGAACGCAAGTGTCTCTTATTGTGTGGGTGGTGTTTTTCTTTCTCAATCGCATTAACGAAGGGGCAAATGGTAGTTTGCACCAACAAAGCAGCTCTTGGGAGGCGAGGAATGTATCTCTTTTGTCTTAAAGTTCTAACGATATCGTATCTTATAATTGATCTATAGGTTCTTACCACAATCGGAAATTACACATGATGTTTTGTTTAAGCGCCTCTCTCTCTGTAAGTAACAACCATCCATTGCTTCTACGAACAAACACCAATGGCATAAGGATAATACAACCACACGCTAGCCATGCGAAAACCCACGTGTTGGGGACAGTGGCACAGCAAAACACTTTAAAGTCCTCAAACCCGCATAAATACCAAACACAGCAAGGTCATTTTATTGTCTTGAATGGCATCTGTTCGCTATTATCTTACTTGTTAGGGCTTACACAATGGATGAAAGCACTTCAAAGAGCCATTAAACAAACTCAGACACTTATTTGTCACTGCATGGCGTGCTTACTAAGCTGTGAAATTGAAGTCGAGAGCGCTTGCACGCAACTTGTCTGTTGTCAATAAATCCGTCTTAAAATCCGAGACAAAACGCTGGGTAACAGCCCAATTCAATCCAGCTGTTTTCCCGAGTTGTCATGCGGGTTTGAATAGAAAGTTGACGAGCGCTAGTGAAGCATGTCTTTACCCCCACATGATACTGGTATTTACTTTTATTAGCGTTCTCTTTTGTTTAACGATGCTTGAAATTTGGCTTCTGGAGTGGATAAACTCGCAAACAACCTGCGCTTTCGTTATAAATGCGGCCATGTAAATTCGCAAAGAGGGCTTGGAAAACCCCTCCAGCGTCCAGCTAGCGAGGTTCCTATTATGTCAATATCAAAGTATGTAACAGGATGAAACACACGCGCCAGCCTTTGTTTCTTGTTGACACAACAGAGTTCAAACTTGCAGTTGAAGTCGGAAACAGTCACATGAAAAGTCGGCTATTGTTTTTATTACTCAGCATCTTTAGCAAAAAAAAAAGTACTGACTTGGTTAACTGTGTACTTTGCGTTTGGATTAAACTCGTGCATTATATTGATCAGTATTAAGGTTGATAGCGTTTGTTCATGGCAGAGTGCGCTTGTCATATCAGAGTGTTACTTGGTTGGAAAACTAAAAAGAAGCCATTAAATCTAAACTGACAATTGGCTTTTATTCAGAAACATTCAATCAGTTGAACTCTATGAGCTGCATCATTAGATTGGTACGAAACATGTACGCATGCTTTTCTTGTTGCTAGCTTATCGAATTTGTGGTAAACTTGAAAGGGTGTTTGTCTGATTCACGAAAACCAAACTTTAACGCCGTGAAAGTGTCTTCAATGGATGTTGCGAGCTAAAGACTTACCTCAGAGAGAGAGAGAGAGAGAGAGTGTGTGTATTCAGTACAGTATCCACTTGCATCGACGAAGGGCTAACTCTTTTTGTTTGCGTTTGAGCTTATATCATCAACCTTTAAGCTTATACGTTAACAGAAACTTGTTTTATCTCTGAACCGGGTCTAGCAACCTATTTTGTATACATTATTTTAATAGTCGGTTCCCGGACTTGAATAAAGCCAAGACTTTTTTGACTAACTCGCATTTCACTATGTATATTTGTTCTTGACAAGTCAGTGAGTTGCAGCTGGGAATTATCTGTGAGCAGAAACAGGTGCCGCTGCAGTGTTTGCTCGCACAGTTAGCACCTGAGATAACGGGTATCCAATGAATGCAAAACAATCTGTAAAGTGTGGTGGCGTTTGCCACGCAAGAGAAATCCAACTACAGTACCTTGGGAAGCAGAAAAAGTGTCCGTAACTGTCCACGTACGAGAATGGGTAAATACAGAGTTTGACTGAGCTAATGTTTAAACGGGGTTTCCTTGAGGCGTTTTGCCGTAGTAAAAGAGCTCGGTTTCTGCTTACGAGCCGTGCTTACCCAGAGAACTTTGACTGTACCATCCATGCAGTTGTAAGACTGAAGATTTGATCAGACTGGTCAAAAAGGTCTACATGCAGGTTGCCTGGATATTTCAGAAACCGGTCTGAATTAGAGCAGTTTTTCAAGCAACTTTAAGGGGCACTTTTTAGTGACTCGAGTTCTTACTTCTATTGACATGCAACGGTCGCATTCGACTAGAAATACCCGCCTTCTAAATAGCGTCGCCACTCTCGTAGAAAAAACTACCAAACGAGTATTGAGGTGAACATCATAATGTGTCCGCATCTTTGTTGAATGTAACCCCTCTTTTGCATTTTTAAGTCTAAACGTTGTAAACTGCACCGGTGCTATTCATAGTCAACTTTCTATAATGTTAATATTTCATAAGGACCCAGATGGTCATGTAAGCATATGAATGAAGATTCCAATAAACTTGAGCAAACAACCTGCCTCCAATATTCAAGTTCTTGCTGATTTACTATATGTATATGTGGCAAATGTTTACCATCACGAGCTTTTGAGAACTGATCATTTTATTATCTCACACATAAATGAGAACTATCGCTGGTTCATCATGTTTACTACTTATGATAATGCATCACTGAGAAAGGAAGGAATTTTCAAAACTCCTTTCCTATTCCTTAGCGTTAACACTACTAGTGTAACTGTACACTTATTTTGGCTGCTTTCCCATTTGAGGAAAAATTTCAGGGCTTTAACCTTTTCGCTGCATAATTTCTGTCTGAATAAAACTTTCTAAAAATATAGTTATTTATGTATTGTGCCGGAAAATGTTCTAAAAAGATATTGCTTTCAGAGCCGATTTGTTACAACATAGTTGTGCTCTGACAAGAAATAGACAAACTTGTCCAGCAAAGCCTATTGTCTAAAAATGTTTTAGCTGAAGCCCAATAATACACTTTTATCTAACTTAACCGAGACTACACTATGAAGACATGATAAAATGCATGGCGCATTCTTCTCCAGGCTCAAACTAAACTTACTGAAGCAGGAAAATAGAAAATACTTTACTCAGCACAGCAACACTGAAGTGAACTGCTTGGATATTTTTCAGAGAGTTTAACCGAGAGACTTACATTTTTCAATGATAACGAACACATGCAGCGGCTGTTCCCTTTCATGACAAGCAAATTTAGGATCATGACGTGGTCAAGGCTAGGTTCTGGTAATGATACAACGGCTTGTGTTCTCCGAAGACTAAAACAGGTCCTGCTGTTTCGTTGTGTTGTTTTAACACATGAAATCTCGTTAGTAATGCAGGCTGTATTGTTACGATTCCATCTTTGTTTTTTGTCTTGTGTCTAAGTTTCATTCTGATGTGCAATACATAGTCATGTTGGTTCTGTTCCAATATGCCTTTAACTATAAAAAATATAGGGGCACCACGCCTTGGACAATTCAATGTATCGCTTTCTTTCTAAAATTAAAGAGGTGGTGTTCCAACCCAGAACACAATCACTCTTTTTCAATAAACATTTACACGTGCATTTTATAAGTTGAAATAATTATTCTGACAGAACTAAAACGGACTTTAAAACGTACAATGTAACCTATGTTTGATGTGGATAATTGATATGTTAACGCCGCATAAAGAGAGTGCGGAAAGTTGGCGTTTTGAGCCCTTTCCCACCCTTCCCCCTCCCCCTCCGGCTTGCTCCTACGAAGGGCGTGATAACGCTTGAAACATCAAGTTTTACCATCTTTGCGGCGTTACTCATAATTTGCTCCGCTCACTCGTAAGTTCTCGCTCGTGTTCTGTTTTTTCCTGTTGTCCTGGTTCTTAGACTTATTCTTGTTCTTTTATATCTCGCTCAATTTTGTCCTTTTTCTTGCACTTGCTCTTGTTCTTGTCCAGTGGTTCTTTATTTTCTCCTTATTCTTGTTATCGTCTCGTTTTTCAGTTTTGTTTTTTCTTCTTTAGTGTTTTGGGGTTTTGTTCTCTCTGTTGGTCCTCAGTCTTTCTCTCTGAACAAAGATCCGCTGCGAGAAGCCTGGTCCCCGCTAGAGCCAGTACTCATCATATCTTCTTGGAAGGCCTGCTTGTTTTTGCAATTCGCTGTCTTCGTCGGCCATTTTGTTTTACAAGCTTGTGTTTGTCGTGGACTCTTAGCCTACGTGTAGAGGTGTGTTAACGGCTACACGTAGGCTAGTGGATTCCTGGAGGAGAGATGCTCGGGCTTGATAGGACTTGGAAGTAAAGAGAGGTGAGGTGAGTGTTTATTTCTATGTTTTGTATTACCCGCGTTGCGTGTCTGTAGGTTTAGGTAAAGCGCGTTATAAATGTTTGGGGTGGATGATCGTGAAATTTTGTTGGTTTTAATTAGGGCTAGCATGACTGCAGATACAGTGGGAACTCTTCATTTTATGAAACAATTACCATTACTGAAAATAGATTATGATCAAACTATGTACTCTTCAGCGTAATTTCGCGACCAAACAAGTAATTAACAGCTGTCCTAAAACAGTGCAGTATCATCACAAAGCTTGTTAAAGCTTCTTTCCGTTAGCATTAGACGTGGAATAAATCAATTTATTTAAGTCTGAATGTTACGTTCTGTTTATGATATTTGGTTTCTGCATTTCAAGTCTCCCCAATTATTTATTTATTTATTTATTTGCCACATAGAATGATAATATATACATATATACATAGATAAACATTAAGGGATTACATAAAGAAATTACGTGTTAAATATAGAGATTTAAATAAAGTGATCTATTTTTATTTAATATATATTTTATCAAGAGCAAGGCAAAACCTGATTGCAATATTGTCACGCATTCAAGATGGTGGTGATGGCATTTCCTTGCATTCAGTTTAATGGTTTTGTCTTCAAAGGAAAGCCAAACATGATTTCCTTTGGTATCTGATTGTTTAAAGCCACTGACAGCTGGCGCACGTATTAAGTTGCAAGCCAAACAAAACAGAAAGCATGTTATTTTTTTCCTCAGGATGAATCCAATTCTGTTTATATGGCCGCATATAAGGTTACAAAGCGAAACAAAACAGAAAGCGTAAATTTTTGTTCCTCAGGACAAATTTGATGTACCTTGATTAATTAATTTCACAGAGCAACAGTGGAAAATATGGGGACAAACACAACACAGTATGATGTGGTCCATATGAAGAACATAAAACGACTGGATGGTTTCATGTGGACAGGAAAAGCAGCAAGAACCGAGCAAGTCTACAATGAGGTTAGTGTTGTTTGATGTTCTAAAATATCAATACTTCCAAGCTGCAGGGGTTGAATGGACCCATTTGTTGAGAATACCCTTTTTCTTAAAATTCATTGAGTCAGCTTTTGTAATGTAAGCAACATTTTGCGATGTGTTGTTTCAGCCCTTGGTGTTTGGATTAGCTTGTCATTCCAGAATGAGAATCTGGGGTGGGGTAGTGACATTCAGGCGTCAAGGGAAGGAGGCCAATGCAATATTGTGGGTGTGCAAATTGATCCGTCACTATTTTATCTCCTGCAACAAATGGCTCTCTTAAAGATTGCTACCCATGGCTCCAAAGATACCATAAATTTATATATTAAAATATTGTCTTAGTACATGTTTCTAGTTGCATATTTCATTTCTATACAAAAAAGTTTTCCTGCTCTATAATATTTTACAAATTCTGCTGATTGTTTCCTATGACAGTAATATTAACCTAAATCTTAATTTGTTGTGGGAAAAGTTTACAAGTTCAGTCTCTGTGGTGGTCTGATTGATCTTTGAGTGCGTGGTCTCTTAGCACTGGGTGGTTGATTGGCAGCTTCTTTCTCAATATTGACCTTGTGTGGTTGCTTTCGGCAGGTGCTGCATCTTTGCTTGTTGTCAGCTTGCTGCTGCCTCACATCAGAGAGTTGTTGTGGTTGTATTTGATCAATGGTCGATCTTTGGTGGCTGACAGCTTGCTGCTCCAACTTCATCAGATACTTGAGGTGGTTGACTCTGATCAGTGGTAGTTCTTTCACTGGCAGCTTGCTGCTTCTTTCCACTCTTCTTAGCAGTCACTCGACGCCGTCTCTTTCGAGCACTCTTTGATCTTTTGAGGCTTGGGCACCTTGGGCTCGGGAACCTTCACCCAGCCAGTCTCTGGCTCTTCTGGCATCATCACCAAGATCAAAGGAGGCCTGCCAGGTGGCAGGGGTTTGAAGCAATCGAGCAGCCGCAAGTACAGAATGTACGCATCCTCCTCATCCTAGAAAGAAAAACACATAAGCAACTGTACAGTAAAGAACAGTAGAGAAAAAAAATGCTTGTTTCTGGAAACCGTGACAGATTTTTCTTCTGTCTAATTTCTTGCTCATAGTCATGTAATTGTTATTTTTCTCTTTGTTTACCAGTTTTGTTTTGTTTTGTTTTGTTTTGTTTTTTCAATTTTAAATCAGATGACTGCCTCAATGTATGTATGAGAACATATACTGTACTCACACCATTAGTTGACTTTATTGACTAAGACAACATAAGATTTTCCATGACCTACCAATATAAACATGTGTGACTTAGGACGAATCTAAAAATATTGTAATTCTGAATTTCCTTGATCACCTGGACAAGGCCAAATATATGAAATTTCTACAAGGCATGCTATATTTCTTAGAATTTATAGTCATACTATGTAATCATCTGGCCGCCTGGTCATGCTGGGTTTGGTGGGGTATTGCATCTCTATCGGTCGTCGTTCGGAAGCAGGTTGAGATAGCAGCAACAGTGCCTGTGCAGCTTCAACTTCTGCCACAACCCGGGAGTAACAGAAATTAGATTTGTTTTTTTTTTAGTTGTCTCTTTTTGTTCAACTTGATTTTTAACTGTCCACGAGACATGCTTATGTGATTTTGGAGAGAATTTATAACCTTTAATGTGTATAGTACGTGAACAGCAGAATGTGGAGCTGATGAGCTCGAAATATGACCCAAAATTAGTCGTGAACAACCAGCTGGTTCACAATACTGATTCATTGTGTACATTTTATTTTATTTTATTTTACTTTTTCATTCTTTTTACACAACTAGAATGCTACACGCGGGTTTACACAAATCAACAGTAGGCAATGTAGTGTCTGTACAGTTATATCTAAAACGGGCAATAACAAAAAATTTCACACAATCGCGTTTGTTTGTATATTTCATTTACAGAAAGACAAAGTTTTATGTGTGAAACCAGTCTAAAACTTTCGTGGAATGCAAGTTCGTTTTGGTATCCTAATTTTTTCTTTCTTATTACTCTGATAATATTTACTGAAGTGTTTTTATCCTACCTTTCTGAACCACTTGTTGTACTTTGAGAAGTAAAAGTAACGGACACAGCGAAGACGTCCTGTAGAGAAACACAAAGATTAAAATAATATTAACTTAATAGTTCAATTTCTACAAATTCTATACTTAACCCTGTTTTAAACGTCGAACTTCACATGCGTCGAATACAATATAAATTAGCTGAAACAATAGATTTTGCTCATTGTATTCGACGTGTGTGAAGTTCGACGTTTGCAACAGGTCTAACTTGCTCGTGCTTTCAACATAAAACAACATTGCAACAATTTGTTACCTTTTCTTCCCAGGCGATCTTAGTAAAATCTCTACCATACTTCATCAAGCTGAAACAAAGTACAAAGCATTAAAAAGAAAGTAGGAAATCCCGTGTTTGACCGTACCATTTTAGTATACCTCTGCAGTCAGCAAAGCGTACAACGATTAAGTCGGAATTGAAATCATGGATTGCATTGAATTATTTAATACCTTACAAAATAGGATAATGTACTGACTTGGTCATTGGTACGGATAATTTGGTCATAATCGAGTTACCTCAGACAGAAACAGTGCAACTATGACAGTGAATACAGTGGCAACAACAACAACGACGACAGTGGTAACTTACCGGAGGGCAAAGGTCCTCTCCTGTCGCTCTGTCCATTGCCGACGTTCAAAATCAGAGATGTGACCATACTTTATCATCTGCTCCTCAAAGATCTTAGGGTCGATCCATTCTGGTGATAAAAAAATGGCATTTATTATTTGTATTTGTATTTTTTTTTTTTTTTTTTGTACTTTGTACAGTACTTCGCTGCTTTGATTTACGTTGCCCAGCATTGCGATGTGGTGTACTATGGTATCTTACCTTCTCTTGGTGGTCCTGTTTATGGTTCTCTTGAGCAACTGGCTTCAATGTTGGCAAGGTTTTCCTCGTCATACACCTAAAAGTTTTAATACAAACGTCGTAATGTGTTCATATTTACTAATTGTTTTAGGTGTACAGTAGCTCGGTACTGGTGCTGTTTTTGTCTTTGCTTGTGCCAAGTCAGACACTTCGTTGTGCGATGGCTAAGCAAACATAAATTTTACTCTTCTAAACCACCATCGAAATATTCCTAATCTTACCGGCCGCTTCACTTGAGTCTCGTGTTAGCTCTTTTTTTTGGAAAAAGAGTTTCTGATCTAAGAAAATAACATCACGACGAAAGCAAAAACTGATCCAAATTCGGCGACCGAAAACACACGACTTGATCACACAGGACAACTATGGAACTGATTTAGTGGACCCACTATGCAACGTCGTTGAGCATGACTATCGTACCGTAACTTTGACCACATCATTTTGGAACAAACTGCTATTAAAAATACCTTTAACAAGTTTGTTTGAAAGATTTTGTGTACTTGTGAGATCGCAAAGTATCCAATTTCAAAACGCTACATACTCGTGCAGCAGTAGGACTCATTGGGAGCTAAACCAATCACAAAACAATACCTGATATGTTAGGTTTGTGTCTTACCTTTTGATAGTTTTGCCTGGTATCGTAACGGGGCACTTTGGCAGCATTTCGCTGACTAAAAAATGCAACAAACATTGACCAAATCAGGACTGTAAGTTTCATGAAGGTAACGATGCCGAATAACTGTTTCACGTACCTTTTTTCCTCTTTTCGGACAGATGCCATTGCTATGCAACATTTGAATACAGAGTAGGTGGTTTGCAGATCGTTTGAAAGGGAAAAAATTGCTCCTTTCTTTGGAGTCTTTGTCGTAAAGCAACGCCTGTGAAAACTTTTCACTGGAGTGAAATCCCTGACTTTTTGTGATGTCATAATCGATATCGATAGACCAATGAAAACTATCCATCCTGAAAGTTGGAGAATTGCGCCAATTTTTGTGGTTTTATTTGACGAAAATGGAATAAATGATCGTTCTAAATTTTGTATTATTAAAACGAGCCTCATTTTGCTAACGTCAACTCTGTATTCGTAAGTTAAATCCGTTAAAAAGTTCAGCATTTTGCTGTGCGCGCTGCTGTCGACAGCATGCTCATCGCGCGTATAGCTTGCGTCATCTTGATGACCACTGCAGGTTTTTAGTAATCAATTTGACCGTCGTACGAGCTAGAATGAATGAACAAATGAATAACTTTATTAACGTGTCAGAAAATCCTTAAGCATCGCTACTGTTAAACCTGAACATTTACTGGTGCAACGTTGTATCATGAATGAGATCCTGCCTGCAACATTTACATATTGTGCAGTTAGGCCGATTGATACGGTGCGATTCTTGTGTACGATTGTCACATGCGACGCAAATCGTATCGTGTAGTTCAACTTTACGACATGCGACTCGTGTCGTAAGGAGGTCGCCAGAATCGCACCTGTAAGTGGGCCTTTGGAGGAGAAACTTCTTGCTTTTCCCCAATTCTTGTCCGACAACATCAAGCTTGCAACGGCTGTCATTCAATGAGCATTTTGTTGGTGTTCTTTGCTGAAATTCTGGGTTCTTAAGGCTTCGTCTGGACAGCGTTTCATATAGAAAGAACGCAAACTGAACATTTGTTTGCATATTTAAGATACAAGGATAGGTGTACAGAGCGAAGGAATTTTTAAGATGTATTGGCCGACATTTGACAACGATATCATTCCTTCCTAGTGTGTATCATTCAAAGACGCAAGTTAAGTTGGAAGCACTGTGGAATAGACGCTCTGAGAACTCCAAAAATCAGGTGAGTTTCTTGAAACACTGCTAAAACTAGAGAGAACCTCGAAGCAATCCTAGATTTTTACTACCCTGGATTCCAGAGGTCTTCTTTCTGTTATCGATTCGCACGCTTCGCGACCCCGGGACCAGGGAATCGATTTACCAGTTCGTTCAACAAAATCGCAACAAAACCTTAAGACAAATTTGCAAATTTCTTGCGTTAGATAGAGTTCCTGTCTTAAGTATTTTTTAGGAAATCTTGACCGCCTAAATTGGCACACCACGAAAGACTTTCGGCCATTTTCCCCGAACGAAGTGAGGGAAATAATCACGACACTAATGCAGTAATATTATACCGCCTACTTGTGTTATACCGCCTACTTGGGGACTCCAAGCCTGTCGCCATCTCGAAATTTAACGTTGTCTGTCAGTCAGTCTGTCTGTCTGGCGTACGACTTTAGGAGCGGTTACCCCGCTAACCAATAACAAAGGTCGGATCGATCACGTGTGCCCTGTTGTTTTACTCGGAATAACTTAGAGAAATTAGATTTGAACGAAGCATTTAGATTTGAACGAAGCAACAATATATCGTAGCTGCGTTCACGAAAATGGAAAACTTAACTGAAAAACTTGAAACACAACAGTCTCGCGAAGCTCGTCTTCAAATGAGAAAGGAACAGGCACGAGCAAGGCGAAATCGTGAAACGAGCGAACAACAGCGCATGAATGCCGATCGAAAGCGACATGAACAGAAGCGGGTAACGCAGACAACTCCGCAAAGAGAACAGCGCTTGAACGCAAATCGGAAATTTCAGGAGAAAAAGCGGGCCGAAGAGAAGACTCCGCAAAGACAACAGCGCATGAATGCCGACCAAAAGCGACATGAACAGAAGCGGGTAACAGAGGCAACTCCGCAAAGGGAGCATGCTTGAAAGCAAATCGGGAGCTTCAGACGCCGTTTTGTGTTAAACTCAGATACTTATTTAGAAAGGACAAGCAACAAAGGTTAGTCAGTGGAAATCGAATCACCGTGACAAATGTATTCTATCCCGTATAGCTTGTAACTCGATCACTTCAAGAATGTATTAAAATCTGTATGCTGATCATTTTCCCTCGAAGTATTGTTTTGCTACGCTTCTGTCGCTAGTTTCGGCTACCGTATTCGCTCAGAGCAATCGGAACTTGGAGTCTTGAATGATTTAGTCAGATGTCTTATTTTTCTGTAATCTGGCACGCGGTGATTGCAGCGAGAATCGTTCACAAGCCCTTAGAAGTATTACTGGGTCTGAAGCCCGTGTATAATTTGAAGTAAACTGTTCAAGTTTTGCTTTGATTCTGGGAGAAATCTTGCTGTTTTGAGTGGGTTCACATACAAAATAATTCGAGCCTATTAAATATGCATGCCTAAGTCTGGTGCATGCAGTAGTAAAAACAAATCGCACAGGAAGTCTATTTAATTGTACTGCCTATGAATTCAAAATTGGAAAATCAATGTTCCTTTTTTCCCGTACTACGACGGCCGACCAACTTCAAACTTTGAGTATTAAATTTCGAGAACGTGCTGGCAGACTCTATGAATTAATTTGACGTGCCGACCGTGGGAAATACGTACTTCGTGACGCAATCGATTCTTTTTTCAACGCAAAAGTATAACACACACCATTCTTTTTCTCCTTCCTTTGCGTGTAGCACTTGAGTTCGAAGAAAAGATTGAGTCAACATTTCGGTAAAACAAAGGCTACTCTTGTTGGGAGTTACCAAAGTAAAAGTCCCATCAATGGCAGAGTGAGGGGGTATATGCGATTATCGTATTTCTAGTATATGATCTGGTCCTACCCAGTTTCCTTAAAACTCGGAAACGCTGACTAATGAGTTGCTGGTATGCGAATCTGATTATAGGGCTGACACGTTTTGTGCGATATCTGGACGGACAGGCCAAAGGCCTGCATTTCTCTATGTAGCGCCGTCGACCGAAAGCCTCAAGAAATTCAGAACTTGGGCAAAGAATTCCAAGGCATTTTCGATGAATGACGAAAGTTGCAGCGATTATGCTGGCATACAAAACGAGAAATATAGTGCGAATTTGTTCTAACAAGTCAATGGAAAGGCCATAAAACAGTGAAAATGTTCTGAACGCTAAGGTGAAAATTGTGTTAATCCGTGTTTTGAACACTTTGTGGAATATTAGTGTTGATATTAAATTCTATAGTAACGAAAACTAAGTTAATCTAAACCTCAGCATGTTTGCTAAGAAAATGGTGAGAGAAAAATTGTGGTGATACTGTTTTATGACTGCTTAACTGGATTTCCTTTACCACATGTATATACAATCACTTCGTTGGCATTCGGACACTGTTCCTTTTTAATACTATACTATAACCAAAGAGAGTAAAAATACAAGTCAATATGTGCACATTTCTCAGAGGGCGACTTGAAACCTGAATCGATACATTTCCACCATCATCCTTGATTTGCGCTTCGGCTTGCAGTCATTGTTATATTGATGACGACAGAATCTGTCAAAAGCATTTAAGAGACGGTATTAAGCAATTAAGTTTTCGGCTACAAAGTCATCTCTAAATATTATTTGGAATCTGGTGATCTAGAGAGTCTGACACTTTATCAGACGCCTTGTCAAAAACTTACTACATAACTATTCTTCACCACCAATCATTGGGCAAAATCATAAAATCGATACCCCCCCGTATCTTTCTCTTCTATGCCATATACATATCTGCTCACAGTGACCGGGGAATATATGAACACTCGATCGTAGTAGTAACGAAGGTCACGAAAATTTTACAAGCAAAAGGTACCGATTACTTTATTTTTAATTTCTCAAGCTCCAAACCATTCCTCCACGTAAGTTTTTAACTTAAGACTTTTTCAGCCTTAAGCCACTTTTACAATCATGCGCAGCTCATGAAGCCAACCGACAATAAAACTTGGTGGGCAGAGTAGATAACAGATTCTTTGGAGATAATGCCCTTCATATCTAAAACAAGATCAAGCTCTGCAGAGAGATTTACTTAACAGACACTTGTTTGTGCGGGGAGCAAAAAGTGTTATTTCTTATTGTGCATGCTTGTAAGAGTCGCTTATTTACCTTGAATCCTAATGAAACTGTGACGTGATTAAACTCCGCCTGCGTCTACAAAAAGGAGAAATGTGGAAAAATCAGTTTGCAGTTACTTCACTATGTACACGACTCACTGGGGAACGATCTTGTGAACTCACAAATTTCCTTGCAAATCTGGATGAGTGACCAACATTTCCAACTTTTAGTTTTTTTTTCCGCCTTAGTTGCAACTGCAAGTAATTTTTTTTGTGTAATTTGACACCCGACTTCTACTGACGGCAGCTGAACGGCTTTCTATTAACACTCTCACAAATTATTCACACATGACTGGGTAATATACTCCAATTGCAACTAGGAATTTGAAATGGTACTTTTACCATTACTCCTTCTTTATCACTGCCGCGTAGAGCTCAAAGCTATGACGTATGGAATCCCTCTGTCACTTACCAAAAAGAGCCACGTCTTCTCCAATGAGGACAAACGGAGCCCAGTGACGGGGATGGCGGAACCTCTCCATCCCTCTCATTGCTTTCATGGCTTCGTTGAGTGCTGCGTTCGCCCTTTTTCCACAGATCAGGTGATGGTAAAACTTTCTCATAAAGTACTTGGTGGCCTCATCGTCAATCGCCCACAGCGTCACGAGAACTGCACGAGCTCCAGCTCCGAGGAATGCTCGACCGATGCCGATAACTCCTTCTGCTCTGACTTCGCCGCGACCGCTGTGACAACAACTCAGGACAACCAGTTTTGCCCTCAATCGCTTATGTTCCAGGTCGTTGATCGTCAGCATAACATCTTCAACGTTTGGTCTGTCGTTTCCGGGGCTTGGAGCGAGCAAGATCTCCCCTCTCTCCATATCTCCATGAGACGCGATGTGGATCAAATTGGCGCTTTCAATATTTTCAAGAAATTTTTCTTTGGTCGCTAGTTCTGCTGTTAAAGGTTCCACATTGAGTAACTTTCCGACCATTTCAGCTTCAACCTTGGCGAATGGAAGTCTCTTTACATACTTTGTTTCTTCACCTTTCTGAACTTGATCCACGTCTGGATCTCCCACGATCAAGGGAATGGTTTGAAATTCTGGTTCCTCTGGGCGCTCCATGACCATCTTTGCTGTTGCCAGTGAAGGGACAAGTCTGACTTGCAAGGTCTCTGCCACGTAGTGACCGTCTCCATCTATAAGAGCAGCAAATGGAACCAATGCAAGTGGACCATCAGGCACGACAACAACTTGTGACCCTTCCACAAACTGTCGCGAAGGACTAAAGAGTATTTGGAACAGATCTTTCAGCACATTGTTCAACTCTGATTCTTCCTCTTCTTCACTCTTCTTGCTTTCTGGGCACCGTGTCTTGGCAGCTTGTTTGCATTCCATGCTTGCCGAACCTGGAGCTCGATTACACCGCCAACTCCGTTGTGCAACGGGAATCTCTGCAGGGTAAATGGTGGATAGCAATTCGGCTTGTTGTTTTCCTGTCGTTTGTTTCGGCTCGTCAGAGTACAGAAATAACAGTGATCGATCTTCACATTTCACCATGCAACGCAGATTTAGTAACTTTGTTGCTTTTCCCATGGGCGAGAGTAAATCTCTGAGTGGAGAAATCAAAACATCACCAAACTGCCAGTTCAGGTCTTGTGGCAAAACATTAATGCCATTTCCGTCACGTTGTATTACCCACGTACAAATGTCTTGCAGTAGCGTAAAATATATGACTGTGCTGTCCAAAGCTTTGACTACTTGAAGGATTTCATCAAGTTCCAAAGGTTTGGCTTCAGGAACGTTACTTGGTCGTTCACCATGATGAGCGTTAACTAAAAGTTCAGTCAAGGCTCTTGAGCGTCCCCTCTCAGCAATCACAAGCGCTTCTTTTTTCATCTCTTTGCAAAGCAAAGTTGTGACTAACTGTTTGTAAGTATAAATAAAATGGTCTTGAATAGATACTTTAAACTGATCCTGTTGTGGAGCATTTTTGAACAACTTCTCGAAGGACTCTACACTTTCCCTGTAGCATTCTTCTGCTTTGTCGTATTGTCTACGCTTGTAAAAGGACAATCCGAGGTTTTCGTATGCGATGGCCTCACCTTCATTGTCTCCAATTTGTTTCGCGATTTTCAGATGCATTTCATAATGTTCTATTGCCTTGTTGCACTGACCGAGACCATGATAGCAACTTCCAAGGTTTCCTATGGCAGTTCCTTCACCAGCTTTGTCTCCAATTTGTTTCGCGACGTTCAGATACATTTTATAATGTTCTATTGCCTTGTCGCACTGATCGAGACAATGATAGCAAGTTCCAAGGCTTCCTATGGCATTTCCTTCACCAGTTTTGTCTCCAATTTGTTTCGCGATGTTCAGATGCATTTCAAAATATTTTATTGCCTTGCCGTACTGACCGAGTAAACGATGGCAAGTTCCAAGGTTTCCTATGGTACTTCCTTCACCAGCTTTGTCTCCAATTTGTTTCCAGATGTTTAGACATATTTCAAAATGTTCTATTGCCTTGTCGTACTGACCGAGACAACGATAGCAATTTCCAAGGTTTCCTATGGCACGTCCTTCACCAGCTTTGTATCCAATTTGTTTCGAGATGCTCAGATGCATTTTATAATGTTCTATTGCCTTGTCGTACTGACCGAGACAACAATAGCAATTTCCAAGGTTTCCTATGGCCATTCCTTGACCAGCTTTGTCTCCAATTTGTTTCGCGATCTTCAGACATATTTCAGAATGTTCTATTGCCTTGTCGTACTGACTGAGACAACGGTAGCAAGTTCCAAGGCTTCCTATGGCACGTCCTTCACCAGCTTTGTGTCCAATTTGTTTCGCGATGTTCAGACACATTTCAAAATGTTCTATGGCCTTGTCGTACTGACCGAGAGAAATATAGCAATTTCCAAGGCTTCCTATGGCACTTCCTTCACCAGCTTTGTCTCCAATTTGTTTCGCGATGTTCAGATGCATTACATGATGTTCTATTGCCTTGTCGTACTGACCGAGAGAAGAATAGCAATTTCCAAGGTTTCCTATGGCACTTCCTTCACCAATTTTGTATCCAATTTGTTTCGCGATGTTCAGTGTCATTTCATAATGTTCTATTGCCTTGTCGTACTGACTGAGACAATGGTAGCAATTTCCAAGGTTTCCTATGGCACTTCCTTGACCAGCTTTGTGTCCAATTTGTTTCGCGATGTTCAGATGCATTTTATTATGTTCTATTGCCTTGTCGTACTGACCGAGACAACAATAGCAATTTCCAAGGTTTCCTATGGCCGTTCCTTGACCAGCTTTGTCTCCAATTTGTTTTGCGATGTTCAGATACATTTCAAAATGTTCTATTGCCTTGTCGTACTGACCGAGAGATAGATAGCAAGTTCCAAGGTTTCCTATGACACTTCCTTTATCAGCTTTGTATTCAATTTGTTTTGCGATGTACAGATACATTTCAAAATGTTCTATTGCCTTGTCGTACTGACCGAGAGAAAGATAGCAAGTTCCAAGGTTTCGTATGGCATTTCCTTCACCAGCTTTGTATCCAATTTGTTTCGCGATGTTCAGATACATTTCAAAATGTTCTATTGCCTTGTCGTACTGACTGAGTTTAACATGACAGTCACCAAGACGAATATAAGCAATTACTTCGCCTATCTTGTTTTTTATTTGCTTTGAGATCTTCAGTTGCTTTTCATAATGTTCTAGGGCCTTTTCGTTTTTCTTGGCGTTTTGATAAGATATACCAAGGGCTTCATGGGCATTTCCTTCTAGGACTTTGCTTCCATTTTTCTGAGCAATGTCCAGTAACCTAGCAACGAACTTTAATTGGTGCTGCTCATTTGCCATTTTTGCGAATCTTGGTTAGCAGTTTGTGGTATCCTTTGTGTAGTGTTCCTAATTTGGCACTGTTTTTCTGAAGTCAAAACAAAAACGACATATTCACATAAAGCGTTTCTTAGGATCCGTCAAAGCTGGCGAACCGTTTACATGTGAAACCAGAACTTCTCTTGGGGGCAGAGACTACGGTTCATTTTTATTGAAGAAATGTTTGAATAGCTGACGCGCATAGAGTGACTAGGGAAGGAGGGAGCTTCGGATCTCAAGGAAAACCTTTTCTCTTTAAAGACTGGGCCTAATTATTTAGTTGCATAATATTCTTTAGAAAGAAGAGCTGTTTGTTTAAACGACAAGATAATGCAGAATGGATTACATCTGCCCAGCGGCCCCCTTACAAGAAACGATCTTACATTTAAAAATGTGTCACTTGCGAAAGAAGAGGGCCAGTCTTTCCTATTGACAAATTTCGTTGCGTGCCTTCTGAGGGCTGATTTTTGATAGAACTATTCAATATCCGGGTAATGATTTCAGAAATCCAGCCAAAACATCAGCCTCAACGGTCAAAGGGTTCATTCAGTCAAACGTTTTATATGTTTTATGTTTAACCCTTTCGCTCCCAAGTTCAAAAAAGCAGATTCTCCCAACCTCTTAAGAAGAAAATGTACGAGTGATGTATTGAGAATTGATCATTTAATCAGCTGCCATCTGAGCGAGGTATCAAGTGTTCTCCTTACTGTGTTATAGTTTTGGTAAAAAACTGAAAAATAAAATTGAAGATTATTGCTCTTGGGACAAGAAGGTCTTAAGTATATATGGCCTGCACAAGACGTTCAACCAGGTTTAAAAGAAACCTTAGGCAGAAGCAGAAACTCAGTTTCACACTAAGAAATCCACTGAGTATAGATGTGTCTCTCCCTGTTGAGCGGCACATATTATGGGCTATACAGGGAATAGATGTATCTGTCTCTTCAAAAATTATTAAAGTAAAAGTGTGACATCGGTTTGGTATGTTGTGTTTACAAGTGTCATGCTGTGTTCAAGCATGTATGCCTAAGCCATTGTTGACAGGAATTTAGAAGTTGCGTGGGTTGGCATAAATTACTGACTTCCGCTTTCACATTCGCTGTCTGCATTCAACACGAGACATCTGACCTGATTCTAAAAATGCAAGAGACAAAGATGACTTTACTAAACCACTGGATAACTGAAGTAATAACATGCATACAATGATTTCTGCATTCTGATTGACTGAGCGCACGTCAATTTATCCCAAACAGTGCAAAAATGTGAAATTGACAGTACAGAAATGTGTAATTAACAGTGCATAAATTTGAAATTAAAAATTGCCGACAGGTGGCGCGCGTATTTGCGAAGGCAAACAAAACAAAAGGGCGTGTTTTCATTCCTCAGGACGATTCCGATTCTGTTTGCGAGAAAGCAAAGTTCTTGAGAGACACTTGTGAATTGTAACGAAATTGAAAAAAAAAAAAAACTGCGCGAGGTAAATTATTGTATGCATGTTGTTAACAAGTAGTCACATGATTTCTCGTGCAATTTTGGAATAAATAAGCACTCGTAAATTTATTCAAAATTGCACTCGAAATCGTGCGATTACCTATACTAATCAGACCGAACTGTCAGGAAAATGTTGAAATCAGCCACAAGGACACAGAAAAATATGGTTTTCAGCGAGATTCATGTACCATGACTACAACGCATAAAAAGTATGCGATTTTCATTGATCAGTCGCTTAAATTATGTCTTTAAATCGTTCACAGCAGTATCATAAGGATCTATCTTGTAATTCGATGCATAAGGAATACGGGTTTTACTGCATATTTGTGAAAATGTGAGTCATAAGTTTTCGGCGTCTCGGCCCACAGCAACAACGCTCAAAAGTTTCGGCGCTCTATCAATAAGCACAACGATTGTACCAGCCTCGCCTTTAGAGGTTACAGTAGAAATTTGTTTTCATTTGGAGATAAAGTCCTGCTGTTTCAAGCAAACTTACCTTCACTGACGTTAAGCATCGAGAGAGAACGATTCAGCCGAAGCGCATCACACGAAAATCACATATTATGACGTGAGCTCCTGGCTAAAGATGCTCATTAATATTTAAATGTCATAAGCTACTGCGCATGTCGGTGGTGACAGTCAATTTCATGCGGGGAACTGGACACAAAGGGTGCATGTTTCATTTTATCCCCCCAGACAGGTACGGCTGTATCGCAGGAACTTTATTTGGTATCCCGAAACCCAGAATAAGCAGTGTGATGTCTGTTTTAAGGAATTACGATTTTGTACTTATGTAAATGTTAATCTTTCAGGAATAAAAAACGCTCAAAGAGTCACAGCTATAACCAGCACGGACACC
Organism: Plumapathes pennacea; assembly: GCA_964036295.1. Lineage (NCBI taxonomy): Eukaryota > Metazoa > Cnidaria > Anthozoa > Antipatharia > Myriopathidae > Plumapathes > Plumapathes pennacea. The sequence goes on along the minus strand of OZ038473.1, from coordinate 10,276,868 downwards.
TTAAAAGTGTTGGATGTACTGGTCGATGTTCTGACGTCACACAGGCCCGGCCATACTCGAAATCTGGTCGACTCAAAGGCTTTCTTTCCGGCGTGATGCTGTCATCTGTTCTACCAACTTGTGTCATAGCGGAGCAAAGTGATAAAAACGTAAGGAACACGGGACAACAACTAATAGGTAGAGTATGTTTATTTCCGTGACCCCGATCATCAAAACCAAAATTGTGACCCAATCATCAAAATCCCCATACATTGCCTTATAATCTTTAATAACTAGATCCAGAGTTCCTCCGAGCTCGGGCAGCCTGTGGATGACCACTGCAGGTTTTAGTAATTAATCTGATCGCTGTACGAGCTAAAATGAATGAATGCAGTAACTATTATTAATGTATCAGATAATTCTTTAGGATCACTACTGTTAATCCTGAACATTTACTGGTGTAACATTGTATCATGAATATAATCCTCCCTGCAATATTTGCATATTGTACTGTTAGGCTGATTTACACGGTGTGATTTTTGTGTATGATTGTCACATGCGACCCTCTAATGACGCAAATTGTATAGTTTAAATCAACTTTAGGACATGGGACTTGTGTCGTAAGGAGGTCGCATGGAACAGCCGTAGGCCAAAATCGCACCATATGAGTCGGCCTTTGGAGCAACAAATTCTTGCTTTTCCCTTCATGTCCGATAACACAAAGTTTGTAACTGCCGTCATTTAATGAGCATTTTGTTTGTGTTGTTTGCTTAAATTCTGAGTTCTTGAGGCTTTGTCTGGAAAGCGCTTTATACAGAAAGTACGCAAACTGAACATTAGTATGCATATTTAAGATATAAGGATAGATATACAGAGTAAGGAAACTTTTAAGAAATATTGTCTGACATTTGATCATGATTTCATTCCTTCCTAGTGTGTATCATTCAAAGACGCAAAATGAGTTGGAAGCACTGCGGAAAAGATGCTCTAAGAACTCCAAAAATCAGGTGAGTTTCTTGAAACAATGCCAGAATTTGAGGGAACCTTGAAGCAGTTCTAGATTTACTACCCTGGATTCCAGGTTTTTATTTTGTTATGAAGTCATGCGCTTCGCGATGATAACTTTTCGTTCTTTACACGAAAACCTCCGGAACCAGGGTATCGATTTACCTGTCCGCCTTTAGTCTTGACCGCCTAAACAGGCACACCTTGAAAGACTTTCAGCCATTTTATATCATCTGATACAATCTAGTTTCCTTTAAATTCAAAATTACTTACTATTGAGTTTGCTGGTATACGAATATGAGTATATATAGGGCTGACTTTTGTCTTGTGTGATATCTTGATGGACAGGCCGAAGACCTGCATGTCACTATGTAATGCCTTTGCCCAAAAGCATCAAGAAATTCTGAACTTTGGCAAAGAATTCCAAGGCATTTTTCGATAAATGTCGAAAGTTGCAGCGATTATGTTAGCATACAAAAACGAGAATTATAGTGCGAATATGCTCTAACAAGCCATTGGAGAGGTCATTAAACAGTGAAAAGGGTGAGAATCGTGTTAATCCGTGTTTTGAACACTTTGTGGAATATTAGTATTGATGTTATTTCTATAATAAAGTAGAAGTTGATCTAAACCTCAGCTTGTTTGCTAATAACATGGTGAAAGAAACATTGCAATGATACTGTCTTATAAGTAACTACTTGACTGGATTTCCTTTACTACATGTATATACAATCACTTTGCTGGCATTCGGACACTGTTCCTTGTTAAAATACTATACTATAACCCAAGAGATAAAAAAAATACAATTCAATATGTGCACATTTCTTAGAGGGCGACTTGAAACCTGAATCGTTACATTTCCACCATTGTCCTTGATTTGTGCTTCGGCTTGTAGCCATTGTTATATTGGTGACGACAGAATCTGTCAAAGGCATTTAAGAAACGGTATTAAGCAATTTAGTTTTCGGCTACAACGTTGCCTCTAAATAATTAACAAATAAACCAGCTTCAAGCGTGCTCCGTTCAGAAATAAAGCACGCAGCAAGTGACGAGAGCACGAAAGAAGTGTAGGGAGAAACGCGAGCCGAAGGCGAGCGTTTTTCCCCACTTTTTGAGTGCTCTCGGCACTTGCTAAGTGCTTTATTTCTGAACGGAGCACGCTTGAAGCTGGTTTATTTGTTTTATAACATAGAACTTCAAAACTTTCACAATAAAACTGTCTTTATTCATCAAAAATGTTGGAATGCTAACAGCGATGAAAAAATAGATTCTCCTAAACGGCTCGGCGGTCCGAATTGCCAAGTCAGTACAGTTTCGCTTCAATTTTTCAACCAGGCCGTTTGTTCTATAAAATTAGACAACATCTCACAGTAAAGAACTATATTTCCTGTAGAACTTTGGACTACAAGTACATGAAATCATACAGTCGGCTAGTGCATAAAATGCAAATTTGAAGGGAATCAACAAATGCTCCAACGGCCGACTCGAAAATTGTGTGAATGACAACTTACCGATTTCTTGACTCTACCTCGTAGTACAATCATTTGAAGTCCGCCCGAAAATTCTTCAATCATTTTTTTCAGTCACATCGTCGGAAATTCTTTCTCTTGCATCACTAAAAACACGTCTGTTCGTCTGTCTTCGCCGTTCGTGTTCAGTGATTGCTCACGGCTGATCTTCTTCAACTGAACGATTTGCTCTCTCCTTCCTTGTTGAAGCATTGAACTTCATTCAAACAACCCACTGATGTAATTGTGATTCCCAAATATGCTGTACTTAGGGACAGTGCTTAAACCAAGTCGCTTTCCACGACGCTGACAAGAAACTTGCCGTTCTTCGACATAGATTTTCCCTCTCCAAACTGTTGAAGTGCTTTTTGATGAGGTCACGTTCTTTACCGATTCACGGTGAACCGTACTAGCCGGTGCCTTCACTTAAAACCAAATTTTATCTCGAAGTTGGGCATTGGTGACTCCATTCTCGCATTATTTTCTCTTTTTTTGCCAGAGGATGACGTAAGCGTGGTTTATAACTTATAAACCACGGGTAAGTGTGGTTTATACTCTGGCAAACCACGGTTTTCGACCAATCAGCGCGCGGCTTGTATCGTGACTATGTTATAATATTATTTGGAATCTGGTGATCTGGAGAGTCTGACACTTTATCAAAAGTCAAAACTTACTACATAACTATTCTTCACCACCAATCATTAGGCCATATGAATCATCATAACTACGGACCTTCTTTTACTCGAGCGTAAAGTTTGGTTTGACTGACTGGGTTTATCCCCCCCGTATCTTTTTCTTTTATGCAATTTACATATCTGTTCACACTGACGAGGAATGAACACTCGATTGTAGTAGTAACGAAAGTCACGAGAATTTTACAAGCAAAAGGTACCGATTACTTTATTCTTGATTTGTTAAGCTCCAAACTATTCCTTTACGTAAGTTTTCAGCCTTGAGCCACTTTCACAATCATGTGCAGCTCGTGAAGCCAACTGACGATAAAACTTGGCGGGAAGAGTGGATGCAAGATTCTTTGGTGATAATGCACTTATCTAAAACAATACCAAGCTCTACAGAGATATTTACTTAACAGACACTTGGCGGGCAGACGGTATAACTACTTCTTTGATGATAATGCACTCAATATCTAAAACAAGACCAAGCTCTGCAGAGAGATTTACTTAACAGACACTTGTTTGTGCGGGGAGCAAAAAGTGCTATTCGTTACTGTGCATGCTTGTAAAAGTTGCGTATTATTTACCTTAAATCCTGATGAACCTGTGATGTGATTAAACTCCGCCTGCATCTACAAAAAGAGAATTGTGGAAAACAGTTTGCAGTTACTTCACTACGTACACGACTTAATGGAAAACGATCTTGTGAACTCACAAATTCCCTTACAAATCTGGATGAGTGACCAACATTTCCAGCTTTGAATTTTTTTCCGCCTTAGTAGCAAATACAAGTAATTTTCTTTGTCCCCGAACGAAGTGAGGGAAATACTCACGACGCTAATGCAGTAGTATTATCGCCTTATCGGGTCGCCATCTCGAAATCTAATGTTCGTCTGTCAGTCTGTCAGTCTGTCATGCGACCTCGTCCCCAGTTCCTATCGCGTCGCTACAGAACCAATAACAAAGGCCGGATCGATTACGTGTGGCCCTGTAGTTTTACTCGCAATAAGAGAAATTAAATTGAACGAAGCAACTACAGTATATTATAGCTGTGTTCACGAAAATGGAAAACTTGAAACACAACAGTCTCGCGAAGCTCGTCTTGAAAAGGGAAGGGAACAGGCACGAGCAAGGCGATATCATGAAACGATCAAACAGCGCCAAGTTCGTCTAGAGAAAAGAAGAAAATCATGTTATGACCGACAGCACGAAGCGTGCCGAAGAAACGACTCCGCAAAGAGAACAGCGCCTGAAAGCAAATCGGCAGCTTCAGAAGCAAAAGCAGGCCGAAGAAAATACTCCGCAAAGAGAACAGCGCTTGAAAGCAAATCGGAAGATTCAGACGCCGTTTTGTGTTAAATTCAGATAGTTATTCAGAAAGGACAAGCAACAAAGGTCAGTCAGTGGAAATCGAACAATCACCGTGACAAATATATTCTATTCCTCTTCAAGAATGCATTAAAATCTGCATGCTGATCATTTCCCCTCGAAGTATTCGCTCAGAGCAATCGGAACTTAGAGTCTTGAATTATTTAGTTAGATGTCTTATTTTTTTCTCAAGACTAAAATGCTGTGTAATCTGACACGCGGTGATTGCAGCGAGAATCGTTCACAAGCCCTTTGAAGTATGAAGCCCGTGTATAATTTGAAGTAAACCGTTCATGTTTTGCTTTGATTCTGGGAGAAATCATGCTGTTTTGTTCACATACAGAACAATTCGAGTTCATTAGATATGCATGCCAGAGTAAAAAAAAGCGCACGGGAAGCCTATTTAATTGTACTGCCTATGAATTCAAAATTGGAAAATTAGTGTTTCTTTTTTCCCGTACTACGACGGCCGACCAACTTCAAACTTTGAGTATTAAATTTTGAGAACGTGCTTGGCAGGCTGTATGAATTAGTTTGACGTGCCGACCGTGGGAAATACGTACTTCGTCACGCAATCGATTCTTTTTTCAACGCAAAAGTATAACACACACCATTCTTTTTCTCCTTCCTTTGCGTGTAGCACTTGAGTTCGAAGAAAAGATTGAGTCAACATTTCGGTAAAACAAAGGCTACTCTTGTTGGGAGTTACCAAAGTAAAAGTCCCATCAATGACAGAGTGAGGGGATATTGCGATTGCGATTATCGTATTTCTAGTAATTTCACACCCAACTTCTACTGACGGAGCTGAACGGCTTTCTATTAACACTCTCACAAATTATTCACACATGACTGGGTAATATACTCTAAATGCAACTAGGAAATTGAAAATGGTACTTTTACCATTACTCGTACTTTATCACTGCCGCGTAGAGTTCAAAGCTTTTCCTAATATAACCGACGTATGGAATCCCTGATATAACTGACGTATGGAATCCCTCTGGCACTTACCAAAAAGAGCAACGTCTTCTCCAATGAGGACAAACGGAGCCCAGTAACGGGGATGGCGGAACCTCTTCATCCTTCTCATGGCTTTCATGGCTTTGTCCAGTGCTGCGTTCGCCCTTTTTCCACATTTCAGGTGCTGGTAGAACTTCCTCATGAAGTACTTGGTGGCCTCATCGTCAACCGCCCACAGCGTCACTAGAACTGCACGAGCTCCAGCTCCGAGGAATGCTCGACCGATGCCGATAACTCCTTCTGCTCTGACTTCACCTCGACCGCTGTGACAACAACTCAGGACAACCAGTTTTGCCCTCAGCCGCTTCCGTTCCAGGTCGGTGATTGTCAGCACGACATCCTCAAACTTTCTGCTGGTGTTTCCTGGACTTGGGGCGAGCAAGATCTCCCCTCTGTCCATATCTCCATGAGAGGCGATGTGGATTAAATTGGCGCTTTCAACGTTTTGAAGAAAAGTTTCTTTGGTCGCTCTTTCTGCCGTGAAAGGTTCCACATTGAGAAGTTTTCCGACCATTTCAGCTTCTTCCTTGGCGAATGGTAGTCTTGGCACAGACTCCGTCTTTTCACCCTTCTGAACCCTATCCACGTCTGGGTCTCCCACTATCAAGGGACTGGTCTGAACTTCTGGTTCTTCTGGTCGCTCCATGATCATCTTTGCTGTTGCCAGTGAAGGAACAAGTCTGACTTGCAAGGTCTCTGCCACGTAGTGACCGTCTCCATCCATAAGAGCAGCAAATGGAACCAATGCAAGTGGACCATCAGGCACGACAACAACTTGTGACCCTTCCACAAACTGTCGCGCTGGACTTAAAAGGGTCTGGAACAGATCTTTCAACACACTGTTCAGCTCTGATTCTTCCATGTCTTCACGACACTTGCTCTCTGGGGACCGTGTCTTGGCTGCTTGTTTCCAATGCATGCTTGCTGTAGCTGGAGCTCGATCACACCGCGAACTCTGTTGTGCAACGGGAATCTCTGCAGGGCTAATGGCGGACAGCAATTCGGCTTCTTGTTTGCCTGTCGTTTGTTTAGACTCGTCATTGTACAGAAACGATAGTGAACGATCTTCACACTTGAAGATACCACGCGGATTTAGTAACTCTATTGCTTTTTCGATAAGCGAGAGTAAATGTCTTAGACGAGAAATCGAAACATCACCAAGGTTGAAGTTGAGGTCATGTGGAAAAACATTAATGCCATTTCCGTCACGTTGTATGACCCATGTACAGATGTCTTGTGCCAGTAGCGTAAAATAAATGACTGTCCTGTCCAGAGCCTTGACCACTTGAAGGATTTCACCAAGTTTCAAAGTTTTGGCTTCGGCAGCGTTACTTGGTCGTTCTAAAAGCTCAGTCAAGGCTCTTGAGCGTCCTCTCTCAGCAATCACAAGAGCTTCTTCTTTCTTCTCTTTGCAAACCAAGGTTGTGACCAAGTGTCTGTAAGTATTACTGAAAGTGTCTTGAATAGATACTTTAAACTGATCCTGCTGTGGGGCATTTTTGAACAACTTTTCGAAGGACTCTACACTTTCCCTGTAGCATTCTTCTTCTTTGTCGTATTGTCCAAGCAAGTAAAAGCACAGTCCGAGGTTTAAATATGCGATGACCTCACCTTCATTGTGTCCAATTTGTTTCGCGATGTTCAGATGCATTTCATAATGTTCTATTGCCTTGTCGTACTGACCGAGATAACGATAACAATTTCCAAGGTTTCCTATGGCAGTTCCTTCACCAGCTTTGTGTCCAATTTGTTTTGCGATGTTCAGATGCATTTCATAATGTTCTATTGCCTTGTCGTACTGACCGAGAGAAATATAGCAATTTCCAAGGTTTCCTATGGCATTTCCTTCACCAGATTTGTCTCCAATTTGTTTCGCGATGTTCAGATGCATTTCATAATGTTCTATTGCCTTGTCGTACTGACTAAGACAATGATAGCAATTTCCAAGGTTTCCTATGGCAGTTCCTTCACCAGCTTTGTCTCCAATTTGTTTTGCAATGTTCAGATGCATTTCATAATGTTCTATTGCCTTGTCGTACTGACCGAGAGAAAAATAGCAATTTCCAAGGTTTCCTATAGCAGTTCCTTCACCAGATTTGTCTCCAATTTGTTTCGCGATGTTCAGATGCATTTCATGATGTTTTATTGCCTTGTCGTACTGATCGAGAGAAAAATAGCAATATCCAAGGTTTCCTATGGCACTTCCTTCACCAGCTTTGTCTCCAATTTGTTTCGCGATCTTCAGATGCATTTCATTATGTTGTATTGCCTTGTCGTACTGACCGAGACAACGATAGCAATTTCCAATGTTTCCTATGGCATTTCCTTCACCAGCTTTGTGTCCAATTTGTTTCGCGATGTTCAGAGTCATTTCATAATGTTCTATTGCCTTGTCGTACTGACCGAGATAATTGTAGCAATTTCCAAGGTTTCCTATGGCACTTCTTTCACCAGCTTTGTCTCCAATTTGTTTCGCGATGTTCAGATGCATTTCATGATGTTCTATTGCTTTGTCGTACTGACCGAGACAACGATAGCAAATTCCAATGTTTCCTATGGCACCTCCTTGGCCAGCTTTGTCTCCAATTTGTTTCGCGATGTTCAGATGAATTTCATGATGTTCTATTGCCTTGTCGTACTGACCGAGACAACGATAGCAAGTTCCAAGGTTTCCTATGGCAACTCCTTCACCAGCTTTGTTTCCAATTTGTTTCGCGATGTTCAGATGCATTTCATGATGTTCTATTGCCTTGTCGTACTGACCGAGACAACGATAACAAGTTCCAAGATTTCCTGTGGCACTTCCTTCACCGGCTTTGTCTCCAATTTGTTTCGCGATGTTCAGATGCATTTCATAATGCTTTATTGCTTTGTCGTATTGGCTAAGACATTGATAGCAATTTCCAAGGTTTCCTATGGCAGTTCCTTCACCATCCTTGTGTCCAATTTGTTTCACGATGTTCAGACACATTTCAAAATGTTCTATTGCCTTGTTGTACTGACTGAGTGAACCATAACAGGAACCAAGACGATTATAAGCAGTTACTTCGCCTATCTTGTTTTTGATTTGCTTTGAGATCTTCAGGTGCTTTTCATAATGTTCTATGGCCTTTTCGTTCTTGTTGGTATTTTGATAAGATATACCAAGGGCCTCATGGGCATTTCCTTCTAGCACTTCGCTTCTATTTTTTTGAGCAATGTCCAGTAACCTAGCAACGAACTTTAATTGGTGCTGCTCATCTGCCATTTTTGCGAATCTTGGTTAGAAGTTTGTGGTATGGTTTATGTAGTGTTTGCTAATTTGGCACTGTTTTCTGAAATCAAAACAAAAACGACATATTCACATAAAGCGTTTCTTAGGATCCGTTTCTCGCGCCACTGTTCATATTTTTTGGTATAAGTCAAAGCTGACGCACCGTTTATACGAGAAACCAGAACTTCTTATGGGCAGAGACTACGGTTCATTTTTATTGTGAAGAAATGTTTGAATAGCTGGCGCGTGTAGAGTGACTAGGGAAGGAGGGTGACTCTGGTCACAGGGATAGGTTTTTCTTTGTATAGACAGGGCCTAATTGTTTGGTTGCAAAATATTCTTCAGAAACGAGAGCTGTTCGTTTGAACGACAAGATAATGTAGCATGGATTGCATCTGCCCAGTGGCCCTTAAGCTCTTAGCAAGTTCTCACAAGAAACAATCTTACATTTAAAAATGTGTCACCTGCGAAAGGAGAGGGCCAGTCTTTCGTATTGAAAATTTCCTTGCCCATGCCTTCTGAGGGTTGATTTGTGATATAATCATTCAATATCTGGGTAATGATTTCAGAAATCCAGCCAAAACAACAACTTCAACGTTTTATATGTTTATGTTTGTTTGTTTGTGTGTTTGTTTGTTTTAGTTTAATTAGCAAGAGAGTCTTTTTGAACCATATCAGCATTTTCTTGACAATTGAAAGCCCTCTTTGCAAGGAATGATGAAGTGCTGCTTTAATTAAGTATGGGGATGTGTCGCTGAGTCCCTTTGATCCTGACCCTGTTTCACAGTAAAGAACGGCAATTTTGCAACCCTGTTTCAGACAAAATGGTGAAACAGATACCCTCTGTTCCAGACTAAAGGCGACTCCACATATCGGAAACGGCGTGCTTGAATAAACATGTGGCGTTGCGTGATTTAAAGCAACACTGTGTTCAGAGCTGTTTTGCAGCGGCAGGCTCGACTATAAATCATCAAGTATTCTGGCAGGAAGAAACATCGACCCTGTTCCAGAACCAGACTGAACGAAAAATATACCCTGTCCCAGAAAGAAACGGTGCTTTGTATACTTAGTTCCGGGGTCGGAGAGGCGAAAAGTTTACCCTATTGAGCGGCATAACATATGGGCTATACGGGGCATAGATGTATCTGTCCCTTCAAAAATTATTAAAGTGAAAGTGTGACATTGGTTTTGTATGTTGTGTTTACAAGTGTCATGCTGTGCTCAGACATGTATGTCTTAGCCATTGTTAAACTAAATTTAGAAATTTCGAGGGTTTGCATAAATTACTACTTCCGTTTTCACATTCGCTGTCTGCACTCAACATGAAACATCTGAACTGATTCTAAAAATGCAAGAGACAAAGATGACTTTACTAAGCCACTAGATAACTGAAGTAATCAGACCGAACTGTCAGGAAAATGTTGAAATCAGCCACAAGGACACAGACAAATATGGTTTTCAGCGAGATTCATGCACCATGACTACAACGCATAAAATTTAGGCCATTTTCATGCATCAGTCGCTTAAATATGTCTTTAAATCGTTCGTAGCAGTGTCATTACGAGTTTTACTGCATATTTGTGAAAATGTGAGTCAAAAGTTTTCGGCGTCTCAATTTTATCCCTCTTGGCCCACAGCAACAAGGCTCAAAAGTTTCGCTCTATCAACAAGCACAACGATTGTACAAAGCCTCGCCTTCATAAGTTACAGTAGAAGTTTGTTTTCATTTGGAGATAAACTCCTGCTGTTTCAAGCAAACTTACCTCGACTGACGTTAAGCATCGAGAGAGAGCGATTCAGCCGACGTGCATCACATGAAAACCACATATTATGACGTGAGCTCATAAGCTACTGCGCATGTCGGTGACCGTCAATTTTATGCGGGGAAGTGGACACAAAGGGTGCGTGTTTTGTTTTATGTCCTCAGACAGGAACGACTCTATCGCAGGAACTTTATTTGGTATCCTGAAACCCAGAATAAGCAGTGTGATGTCTGTTTTAGGGAATTACGCTTTTGTACTTAGGTTAATGTTAATATTTCAGGAATAAAGTGCGCAAGAAGCAGTGGATGTACTGGTCGATATTCTAACGTCACACAGGTCCGGCCATACTCGGAATCTGGTCGACTCAAACGCTTTCTTTCCGGCGTGATGCTGTCATCTGTGCTACCAACTTGCGTCATAGTGCAGCAAAGTGATAAAAACGTAAGTTGTGACAATTTAGCGCATAATCTGAATTATATGGAATATATGTGGGGCTGATCGAATCTGGCCATATCTTGGCCGAAATTTAAACCGTAGGCGGCACGGCATAGAACTGATATCTTGGATGACATTTGACTAAACAAAAATCAAGTTTGTATCAAGATGCATCTTTCCTGTGAGGCACTGGGGGATAGAAGGGCAGGGAAGTGCAAAAATCTGGTGAGTTTGTTGAAACAAAGCCAATTTGAAAGGGCCTCAAAACAGCTCTAAAATCACCGGTTTCGTAGTCTTAACAAAATCTTACACTTCAACACGATTTTAATTTACTAATTTCTAGAGTTGAGTGGGCGCGTAGTTTAGATGATTTAAGGGAGTTTTGCCAGCCTACCTGGCACACTGGGAAGACTTAGCGTATAAATTGGTTAAATTTAAGCCAAGAGTTGCAACAATAAATATTCCCCGTACATTTATCTTTATTGGTTCGTGTATTTGTCTTCTTGTACGATAATAGCAAGCGCAAAACGTCTGCAAATCTTTTTCCGTTTCAGCAGTGTTCTTCCCTGAAACTCTGCGTTCGTGAAGTTTCCAGTAGACAGCGCTGCAATGTGGTGAAAACACGCAGACGTTAACATTGTTTTTCGCGCATAATCTAAAATATAAGGAATTTCATTGAGGTTGAGAAAATCTGGCCGTATCTTGGTCGAATTTTAACCATTTTTCACCATTTTCTTACTTTGTATCAGAAAAGAATGCATCTTTCCTGTGAGGCACTGCGGAATAGACGGTCAGAGAAGTGCAGAAATCAGGTGAGTTTGTTGAAACAAAGCCATTTCAGGGAACTGTGTACTTTGCATTCGAACTCGTGCATTATATTGATCAGTTTGTTCATGGCAGAGTGCGCTTGTTAGACTTTATCGCGTCTTAGGCCCCGTCCACACTAATCCGGATAAATTTGAAAACGGATATTTATTTATTTATTTATCCGTTTTGGCCTCCCGTCCTCACTAAGGCGCGTTTTCGGTGGACCGAAAACGGATATTTTCAAAAACGCTCTTCAGAGTGGATATTTTCGAAAACTCCGGTTTCATGTTGTAGTGTGGACGGAAAACTTTCTATACATTGTCGTATCGAAACTCCGTTTTCAAATTTATCCGGATTAGTGTGGACTGGGCCTTAATTTATTGGAAAACTAAAGCCATTGAATCTGAAACAGCTGGCTTATATTTAGAAACATTGAATCAGTTGAACTTTATAAGCTACATCACTAGATTGGTACGAAACATGTACGCATGCATTTCTTGTTGCTTGCTTATCGAGTTTGTTGTAAACTTGAAAGAGTGTTTGATGCACGAAAACCAAGCTTTGTGAGCTTCAGCCTTTCCTCGGAACGAGTGTTTTTAATACAGTATCCACTTGCATTGACGAAGGGCTAACTCTTGCTAAAGCCAGCTGGAACAAACGTTTACGGCGTTTGAGCTTATATAATCAACCTTTAAGCTTATACGTTATACAGTAATTCGTTTTATCTCTGGACTGACGCAGACGAAAATTAATTCTTAAAGACCGCGTCTAGCAACCTATATTGTATACATTATTTTAATAGTCGGGTCCCTGACTTCAATAAAGCCAAGACTTTCTGACTAACTCGCATTTCGTTATGTATATTTGTTCCTGACAAGTCAGTGAGTTGCAGCTGGGAATTATCTGTCAGAAGAAACAGGTGCCGCTGCAGTGTTTGCTCGCACAGTTAACACCTGAGATGATGGGTATCCAATGAATGCAAAGCAATCTGTAAAGTGTGGTGGCGTTTGCCTCGCGAGCGAAATCCAACTACAGTTGAAGCTGCCGTAAGCGGACACCCTTGGGAAGCAGCAAAAGTGTCCGTAACTGTCCACTTACGAGAATGAGTAAATACAGAGTTTGACTGATCTAGAGTTTAATCGGGGTTTCCTAGAGGCATTCACCGTAGGAAGAGCTCGGTGTCCGCTTACGAGTGTCCGCCCAGAAAGCTTTGACTTTATCATCCATGCAGTTGTAAGACTGAAGATTTGATTAGGCTGATCAAAAAGGTCTGCATGCAGGTCGCCTGGATATTTTAGAAACCGGTCTGAATTAGAACAGTTTTTCAGACAACTTTTATTGGGCACTTTTGGACTCGAGTTCTTACTTCTATTCATAGTCCACGTTCTATAATATTAATATTTTATAAGGACCTAGATGGTCGTGTAAGCATTGAAAGCAAGATTCCAATAAACTTGAGCAAAAAATCTGCCTTCAATATGATCAGTTTAGTATCTCACACATAAACGAGAACTATCACTGGTTTATCATGTGTACCACTTAGGATAATCCATTACTGATAAAGGAAGGCATTCTCAAAATTTGGTGTAAACTTATTGTGGCTGCCATCCTATTCGAGGAAAAAGTACAGGGCTTTAACATTTTCGCTGCACATTTTTGTTTGAATAAAACTTCTTAAAAATATAATTGTTCATGTTCTTATTGTTCTAATGGAAGGATACTGCTTTCTGAGCCAACTTGTTAGCAAAAAATGACCTGACATAGTTGTAACTGCCCGGCAAAGCCTATTGTCCAAAAATTGTTTTAGTAGCTGAAGTCCAATAATACACTTTTATCTAACTTAACCAAGGCTACACTATGAAGACACGATAAAATGCATGGCACATTCTTCTACAGGCGCAAACTAAACTTACCGAGGCAAATACTTTAAACATACTTTAATCAGCACAAAAACACTGTAGAAAACTAAACTGCTTGGATATATTTCAGAGAGTTGAGCCGAGAAACTTACATTTTCAATGATAACGAACAGATGCGGCGGCTGTTCCCTTTTATGACAAGCAAGTTTAGGATGACATGGTCACGGCTTGGTGCTGATGATACAACGGCTTGTGTTCTCCGAAGACTATAACAGGTCCCGCTGTTTCGTTGTGTTGTTTTAACACATGAAACCTTGTTAGTAATGCAGGCTGCGTCGTTACGATTCCCATCTTTGCTCCTTGTCTTGTGTTTAAGTTTCATTCTGATGTGACACAACATAGTCATGTTAGTTCTGTTCCAATATGCCTTCAACTATCAAAAATAAAGGCACCACGCTTTGGACAAGTCAATGTATCTTTCTTGCGAAAAGAGATAGTGTTAAGACCCAGAACACAATCACCCTTTAACCAAAGTCCATTTCGAGAAACATTTACACGTGCATTTTACAAGTTAAACTGATTATTCTAGCAGAACTAAAACGGACTTTAAAATGTACACTGTATCATCTTATGTTTGATGTGGATAATTGATGTTCTTAACGCCGCATAAGGAAAATACGGAAAGTTGGCGTTCCTATCCCACCTTTCCCCCTCCCCCTCCGGCTTTCACCTACGAAGGGCGTGATAACGCTTGAAACATAAAGTTTTATCATCTTTGCGGCGTTACTCATAATTCGCTACGCTCACATTGGCAGAAATATCGGACAAGATGGCCGCCCCGCATGCGCATTGACGCACACAATCCGTTGGCTCTCTCTCAGATCAATAAAGGAAAATGTATGGGAGAGATACCTGCTGTGTAAACTAGGAAGCAAAGAAAGACAACCATACAAGTTCAGGCAAACCAACCCCAATAAAGTAGCAATAAAATATCAAGACAATGCCATGGTCTCTCATCCTACACTGTACAGAACTACTATTATATTACAAAAATATTAATACATGTGTAAGGTTTGGAAAGACTATTTCGTGCTGGCAATAACTTTTTAATGCAGAATTTTGCATTGAATGACTACAGGTCTGGTTTTGACTAAATACTCACTGAAGACGATGATTGTTCGGCACGCGCGCCGAATAGACTGAACTGAACTTGCGTTGTTTTTAATTTTCTTTTTCTTACTAGTTAGTTTATTTTCGTGTTACGTTCAAGCTACTTGTACTCACGCGTATCTGTCCAGAATACTGTTACATTCCCTAGTGGTATTCTCACAATAGCTCGTTAGTCTCCTTTGTTGTTTAGGTCAGTAATTTATGCTAGTAAGGCTATTTCTGGGTGTGTCGTTGTTTTTTTTTTCAATTCAGTGTGAGTGAGTGCGAATGCGTACGTTGTACCATTAAAGGTTGCACTAGCTGCAGTTCTTCAACGAACATTTTGGTCCTTCGAGCCGGATATCTTTCCTCATCCTTTGATGCCCTTTATCAGCTGGAAAACTGCGTCGCTATGTCCGTCAACGAATCACGACCTGATGAAGTCAGTCTACAAATGCTTGCGCGGACAAAAGCCTCCAGGACAGGAAAGTTATCAGCATTAACAAGACGCTTAAACAAAGCCAGGAAAATTATTGAAGATAACGGAAGCCGTACCGAACTGAGGGCACTTCGAAATTTGATTGAACGCTCAGTTCCTGAAATTGTGGAAACTAACAAAGCCTTCATGGACTTGCTTGAGGCAGAACCAGATTTAGAAGCTGCAGAAGAATGGATTGCACAAGCCACAGAACACGCGGAGTCGTGCCTCGAAGAAATAAAGGCCCACCTTGAAGAAAGAGCCGACGAAGCGGCCTCTGTAGTATCATCTGAGAGCAAGCACACACCATTGTTTCGCTCGACGTCGAGAAGGACTACATACTCGCGCTTGAGTGGATCACCAGAATTTACAAGAGATCACGCTTTAGAAATGACCAGACAACCGCAACTCGACGCCTTGAGAGCCTCTCAGCTAGAGGAAGCTACACAACGTGAGATCGAAAAAGATCAACAATTAGCTCGGCAAAGAGCTGATCAAATCATTGCCAACGCGAAAGAAGAAGCCGAGAAAGCCAAGCACGTTGCATGGACTGCTCTCCATAAAGCAGAGTTTAGCAGATTTGAATCGGACCTTCCCCACAACGTTGCCCGGATAGAACAAGAAGAAGAACTCGAGCATCGACTTGCAGATTTCAAAGATGAATTTCTGAACCCGCCGTTTGCTGGTGTTCATGCCAGAGCTACTCAACTCCCAAGGGACTCAGTTTACGACTCCATTGATGGTTGGATTGACAAATTGATTCCATATACAGAAACTGTTTTACCAAGACAGAGGACATCTGTTACATCACTAGAAGAATCTCTCCTCCGTCTTGAACACGGAAGAGACACACCAAAGATTGAAATCTTGCGCTTTGACGGATCGCCGTTGGATTGGCCACGATTCATAGAACGTTTCTATGAACATGTACACAACAAACCCTTCTCTAACGACACTCGCAGATTAACCCAACTGCAAATGCATCTCGATGGACAAGCAAAGAAACTTGTACAAGGCCTTGGATGTGAAGGAAAAGGGTATGCTATTGCACTTCAATCGTTGAAGAAACGTTTTGGTCATCGCAGCCTTGTAGCTCGCTCTGTAATGGAAGAAGTCACAAAGGGAGAAGTAATTCCTCCCAACAATCGCCAAGCTTTGAGCAATCTCCATACTACCATCAGAGATTGTATCTTTACGTTGAAGAGGATGAACTTTACATCTGGGCTCAGTTCTTCTGAAAATCTACGCATGGCTATATCCCGACTACCACAACACTTGCGCCTAAGCTGGGCCAAAAAGGCGAGGAAAATACGCGTTACGGAAGAACCGACACTCGTCCACTTTGAAAGTTGGTTGTCGACTGAAGTAGAAGCCTACTATGATCCCGACCTGCCACCGGACCTGAAGAAAACGGAGACCAAGAAGAACACAACACAAGTGACAAGAGTCACCACTCTTGCGACCAAGTCCGAAGTGGCCGGTGAATTACAACAGCAGCCAGTGACTCTCTGCCCAATCTGCGCAGCGCCACATCACCTCAGTCGCTGTTGGAGCTACAGGAACAAGTCATTTGCCGACAAGATGTCACTTGTAAAAGGAAAGAAACTGTGCATTAACTGTCTGAGACCTGGGCATTTCGTGCAGAAGTGCTTCTCAAAGTTTTCCTGCCGTGTCACAAACTGTGGAAAGAGACACCATACGACTCTTCACGATGCACCCAGAAACACTACCGTGAACCCAGGTGCACCCTCTAATCTACGTCAGCCTGAAGTCATCACAACTCCTGCTCAAGTCAGTCCTGTTTCTGATGCAGTTGTCACAACTCCTGCCCAAGTCAGCCCTGTTCCTGGTGCAGTTAATGTCACCGCTACCCGTTTGACAACCAATGAGATATCATCATTTTGTGTTTACATTCAGATGGTCCCGGTTCGTGTCAGCAGTGCAGAAGGAGTCTCTATTGAAACTTTTGCACTTCTCGATCCTTGTGCAGAGGCAACTTTGATACGACAAGATCTAGCAAAGAAGCTAGGCCTACGTGGACCTACCAAAGATTTATCGATTGGCACAGTACTGTCTGATGGATCACGTCAGCAGTCAGAAGTGGTTAATTTCACAGTTAGCCCTTCATCTTCCTTGGTACCGCCTGTGCAGATTACAGTGGAAGAAGCATGGACAGTTCCCCAACTGAATGTCCCCCCGCGGCGTCAGGGGTTGACATTTGACAGCTCCAAATTTCCCCATTTAGAGGGCTTGGATTTTCCTGACGTTTCTTCGTCAGAAATTACCCTACTGATTGGTGCCAATGTTCCTCGAGCTATCTTAGCTCTCGAGATCCGCCCTGGAGGTAGATCGCAGCCCTATGCAGTGCGCACTGCGCTTGGTTGGACGCTGCTGGGGCCAAGCAATACTTTTCAGCATACCGCTGACATGCGAGCCAGCATAAACCACGTGACAGTATCGGAAGACAATAGGCTTCATCAACAACTCCAAGAATTTTGGAGCACAGAGTCCTTTGGCTGCGCCTTCAAGGGACATACCGCTCGCTCTGTACAGGATGAGCGTGCGCTGCAGGCGCTGGAGGCGACCACGAAGAATGTGGGCGGCCGGTACGAGATAGGAATGCTTTGGCGCTACGAGAAACCAAGCTTGCCGTTCAACCGCGCACTTGCTGAGGGACGCTTTGCTCATCTTGAGAGGAGGTTCACTCGTGATTCAGAACTTCGCCAGAAGTACTCAGAAATCATCACCAAATACATTGACAAGGGATACGCAAGGCCTCTCAGCCCTGAAGAATCCAGTATCATGACGCAGAAAACATGGTATTTACCACACCATCCAGTGCTCGCACCTCACAAGAAACTTAGAGTTGTCTTTGACGCAGCTGCCAAGTACTGTGGAACCTCCCTGAATGACCAGCTAGTGAGTGGTCCAGACCTGCTGAACAATTTAGTTGGAGTACTCCTCCGCTTCCGTGCCGACCAAGTCGCCATCGTGGCCGACATTGAAGCCATGTTTCATCAGGTTCGTGTGAAAGAAGAAGACCGCGAGTGTCTGAGGTTTCTCTGGAGGAACACAGCGGCACCTGACCAGCCACTTCTCACATACCAGATGCAGGTGCACATATTTGGAGCAACGTCATCTCCATGCTGTGCCACGTATGGACTTCGCAGAACTGCCATCGACAACGCGTCAAGTTATGACAAGGCCACAATCGAAGCTGTGCTGCGCAATTTCTACGCTGATGATCTACTCAAGTCTGTTCGGACCACCAAGACAGCTATTCGTTTAGCCCAGCAGCTCGCCGACCTGCTTCAAAGGGGTGGCTTTCACCTAACTAAGTGGATCAGTAACTCCCGTGAAGTCATAGCAGCTCTTCCACCCTCAGAGCTTGCCACTCCCTCCATTAACCTGGATTTTGACTATCTGCCCACTGAACGAGCTCTTGGCGTCCACTGGAACGTCGAAAGGGACGAGTTTACGTTCAACATCGCTTTGAACTGTACCAACACGAAACGAGGAGTATTAAAGACCGTCAGCTCCATCTTCGATCCCCTTGGATTCTTGGCGCCCTTCGTTTTCAAAGCCAAACACCTCCTGCAAGAACTATGGCGCCAGAAGGTGGGGTGGGATCAGGATGTCACTGGAAAGGAATTAGAGATCTGGGAAAACTGGAAGTGGGACCTCCAGCATCTACCAGCCTTTCGATATCCCCGCTGCTTTGAAGTTCAAGTGTCTGAAGAGGTCGAAATCTTACAGTTGCACGTTTTCGCTGACGCCTCTGAGAAGGGATTTGCAGCGGTAGCTTATCTTCGCTTTGTGTACCTCTCCGGAAAGATTGCATGCAGTTTCCTGATGGCCAAATCACGAATGGCTCCACTTCGTTCTCTTACGATCCCAAGACTCGAACTGCAAGCTGCGGTTATGGCTGTACGCCTGAGCGCTACTCTTCTCAGAGAACTTGACCTCCCGATCCATGAAGTTGTCTATTGGAGCGACTCCATGACCACACTTCAGTATATTTACAACGAAACGCGAAGGTTCCACACCTTTGTTGCGAATAGAGTCGCAGAGATCCACGAGAACAGCAAACCTCATCAGTGGCTACACGTCCCAGGAATTCTTAACCCTGCCGATGATGGCACTAAAGGTCTCCTAGCCTCTCAACTCGTTCCTGAACACAGATGGCTGAAAGGTCCTGATTTCCTGTGGCAAGAAAGGGAAAACTGGCCGACACAAGTTGCCATTGAAGAACCGAAAGATGCTGATGCTGAAGTCAAAAGGGTAGAATTTGTTGCTGCAACAATCTCTTTGCACTCCACAGTCGTCGACCCAACGCGTTTTTCAACGCTTTCTCGCCTTCTCAGAGTAACAGCCTGGGTTAGACGCTTCATCAACAATTCTCGTTCAAGAAAGCCTGGCAGAAGCAACACG
The DNA here is from genome assembly GCA_964036295.1 of Plumapathes pennacea. Classification (NCBI taxonomy): domain Eukaryota; kingdom Metazoa; phylum Cnidaria; class Anthozoa; order Antipatharia; family Myriopathidae; genus Plumapathes; species Plumapathes pennacea. The sequence goes on along the minus strand of OZ038473.1, from coordinate 10,257,142 downwards.
TCTGGCCCTCTTGAGGTTGAAGAAATTGATCAGTCTTTGCTACTCTGGGTGCGCGAGATTCAACAGGAGGTTTTTGCAGATGAGATTTCGTCGCTACAAAGGGGAGAGCCTTTATCCAAGAGAAGCTCTCTGTTGCCACTCCAGCCATTTCTCGAAGATGGTTACTTACGGCTTGGTGGTCGACTAGATCGCGCCCCCATCCCGTACGAAGCCCGCCACCAGCTTATCATCCCACATAAGCACCATGTGACTACACTCATTATATCGGACTCCCACGTACATCTTGGACATGCTGGTTCAGAGCACGTTCTCTCTTCTATAAGGCAACGCTTCTGGATAGTCAAGGCTAAGTCAGCGATTCGCCACGTTATTCATTGCTGCCTCATTTGCAAGAGACGAAACGCTAAACCAGCCATCCCAGTGATGTCTACACTACCATCCATAAGACTTGAAGTTTGCGCTCCAGTCTTCTCCAACGCCGGGGTGGACTACTTTGGCCCCATGACGGTCAGAAGAGGCAGGGGTACAGAGAAGCAGTGGGGATGCTTGTTTACCTGCCTGACGTCTCGAGCCATCCATCTCGAGTTGGCTGGATCCCTTAGCACAGACTCCTTCTTACTTGCCCTCAGACGTTTTGTAGCCCGTCGAGGTGCACCCAAATGCCTCGTGTCTGACAACGGAACCAATTTCGTTGGCGCCGCAAAGGAGCTGCAAGAATGCATTCATTCTTGGAATCAAGAACACATCTCCTGTCAGCTGTCTCAGAAGGGAATTCAGTGGAAGTTCAACCCTCCATCAGCTCCGCATTTTGGTGGTGTTTGGGAGAGAATGGTCAGATCGACAAAGACTATTCTCCGGACCGTGTTGGGTAATCAGTGCGTTAGCCATGATACACTCAACACCTTACTGACAGAGGTGGAAGCTATTTTAAACAGTCGACCCTTAACGCCCGTCAGCGATGATCCCAGGGATCTCGAACCCATCACACCAAACCACTTCCTTCTTGGACGTGCCAGTCCAAATCTTCCTCCTGGCGTCTTCTATGATTCTGACCTATGCAGCCGCAAGCGTTGGAGACAAGCTCAGATCATGGCTGATCACTTTTGGAGCCGCTTTGTCCGTGAATACCTGCCACGACTTACGTCTAGGCCCAAGTGGAATCAGGAAACACGCCCCATTCAAGAGAAAGACATGGTTTTAGTAGTGGAAGATAACGCACCTCGGGGACTTTGGCCACTTGGTAGGATTGTCCGCGTACTACCTGGATCAGATAGCCGCATCAGAGCAGCCGAAGTGCGAACCAAGTCTGGTGTCCTGACACGGCCCGCTGCGAAGCTATGCCTCTTGGAAGAGGCTCAAGCGTGACGAACTAATCACCTGATTGATGTTCGTCACAGGGGTGGCGATGTTCGGCACGCGCGCCGAATAGACTGAACTGAACTTGCGTTGTTTTTAATTTTCTTTTTCTTACTAGTTAGTTTATTTTCGTGTTACGTTCAAGCTACTTGTACTCACGCGTATCTGTCCAGAATACTGTTACATTCCCTAGTGGTATTCTCACAATAGCTCGTTAGTCTCCTTTGTTGTTTAGGTCAGTAATTTATGCTAGTAAGGCTATTTCTGGGTGTGTCGTTGTTTTTTTTTTCAATTCAGTGTGAGTGAGTGCGAATGCGTACGTTGTACCATTAAAGGTTGCACTAGCTGCAGTTCTTCAACGAACAATGATCCTCAATTCGCTACGCTCACATTGGCAGAAATATCGGACAAGATGGCCGCCCCGCATGCGCATTGACGCACACAATCCGTTGGCTCTCTCTCTCAGATCAATAAAGGAAAATGTATGGGAGAGATCACAAATTGCATAATTACTTGTTCCTGACGAAAAACCGGCAAAATGTCCAGCTCGGTAGTTGTAGTTAGGACTTAAAGACATCGTTTCAACTGTAGCTCGGTACAGTATTTCGAGTCCTTCATTCTTCTTTCGAGCGGTAAAACTTACCTTCATTTCACGCTCTGTGAGCATACTGTTTCTTTGTAATTTTCGCAATTAAGCTACATTTCAAGTCCGTCTTCCGATGACTTGCTTGTGTCGGGTACAGTTTGTCCAGCTCGCGATATCGAGTCGAAGCTTTATAGAGTCCGTAGAGCCCAAAATGACCTTCGCCTTTTGAGCTTTAATCTCTTCTCTAAGCCAAAATATATTGCCATGTTTCCTCTAACTTGATGCCATTATGGAAGGCCCGTAGGCGAAGAAACCACGACCGTGAGATCAGTCTGCCATGTTTTCTGGCCGCCATGTTTTGTTATGTCAGTTCCTAGTCCTCCTCAGTCTTAAGTAAGGTGCCTGACTGTTTTGGTAGGAACCGGGAGGGTTTTTGTGGAGTTTTTGCCGATTTGCAGGACAGTCATGTCCGAGGTCAAAGGTAATTTTACAGACTATGACAGTTATTCGCTGCAGGAGATCTAGTGCAATGTTAACAAAACATATTTCTAGCTTTGGACAGCACTGTCCAGCTATTACAATCAGAATCACAAACGCTGACATTTGTTGACACTGTTCTTGGTCGTTATTTGTACCGAGCAGTCAAATCTGGCAGTTTCCCAACGTTTCCATATTATTATTAATGGCAGTATTTCGAATCTAAAATTGATAAGCGCTGCTTGTGATGTACTAAAAATGCTCAATACACTCTTCCGGCCAACTTTCTCGCACAATTTAGCGGTTTATTGAAAAACTAAGGGAATAACCGCTGACATCGGCGTGTGGGCTAAAAATGTCCAACATTTCTCCTGATGCTCGTCGACGCTGACTCGTAAGTTCTCGCACTTGTTCTTGTTTTTGCTGTTGTCCTGATTCTTTGTATTTTTGTTCTTTTATATCTGGCTCAAGTTTGTCCTTTTTCTTGCACTTGCCTTGGTTTATGTTCTTGTCCAGTCGTTCTCAGTTTTCTTTTTATTCTTGTTCTCGTTCTTCAGCTTTAATGTTTTTTGAGGGGTTGTTCTCTCTGTTGGTTCTCAGTCTTTTTCTGTAAGCAAAGATTCACTGCGAGAAGCCTGGTCCCCGCTAGAGCCAGTACTCGTCATATCTTCTTGGAAAGCCTGCTTGTTTTTGCACTTCGCTGTCTTCGTCGGCCATTTTGTTTACAAGCTTGTGTTTGTCATGGACTCCTGGAGGAGAGATGCTCGGGCTTAAGAGGACTTGGAAGTGAAGAGAGGTTAGGTGAGTGTTATTTCTATGTTTTGTATTACCCGCGTTGCGTGTCTGTAGGTTTAGGCAAAGCGCGCTATAAATGTTTTGGTGGGTGATCTTGAAATCTTGTTTGTTTTAATTAGGGCTAGCATGACTGCAGATACAGCGGCAACTCTTTAATATTTTATGAAACAATATTGCCTATATTGAAAATAGACTATGGACAAACTATGTACTTCAGTAAGCTGTGTTACCGTAATTTCACGATCAAACAAATAATTAACAGCTGTCCTAAAACAATGCAGTATCAGCACACAGCAGCTTGTTAAAGCTTCTTTCCGTTAGCATTAGACGTGAAATAAATCACTCGATTTAAGTCTCAAAGTTACGTTCAGTTTATGATATTTGGTTTCTGCATTTCAAGTCTCCCCAATTATTAGACAGTACAGCTGCTAAATACACATTGAGAAAGTGGTAATATTTTTACTTATATATTTTTATCAAGAGCAAAGCAAAACCTGATCGCAATACTCTCACGTATTCAAGAAAGTGGCAATGGCATTTCCTTGCATTCAGTTTAATGGTTTCTTCTTCAAAGGAAAACCAAATATGATTTCCTTTAAGATCTGTTATTGTTTGAAACTGATTCTGGCAGATTGGACTTGGTGTACTTATTCTTTTTTTGATTTTTGACTGTCAATTGAAAACAGCTCTATGTTCTCAAAATTACTTCCATTGGTCAAAATTTGTAATGCCATTGGTATAGATCATAAATCGCATGATTTTGAGTACAAAAATGAACATAGGTATTTTTTTCAAAGGCCATAGCACAAGTGCAATTTGTGGTCTTTATGGGTGCTCATTAATATATTCTAAAATTGCATGACAAATCATGTGACTACTTGGTAATAACATGCGTACAATAATTATTTACACCATACAATAATTGTTTTTTTTTTTATTTTGTTACAATTCACAAGTGTCTATCAAGAATTTGTTTACTCATAAATAACATGCATACAATAATTTCAGTCTGCATTCCCATTGGCTTGAGCACATGTCAATTTATCCCAAACAGTGCAAAAATGTGAAATTAACGGTGCAGAAATTTCAAATTGAAAAATGCTGACAGCTGGTGCACATATTAAGTGGCAAAGCCAAACAAAACAGAAAGGGTGTTTTTATTCCTCAGGACGATTCCGATTCTGTTTACGTAATGATGTACAGTAGCTAACCCTGCTACTTCGAACTATCAAGGGAAGTGGGAAATAGTTTGAGTTATCGGGGGATTGAGATAGCGGGTTCTACCAAGGGAATTGTCTACCAAGTTTATTTTATTTACCAACTAAGGGAATTCTGCTTCTATTTGAGATAGCGGGGAGTTCGAGATAACTGAGTTAGAGATAGCAAAGTTCTACTGTACCTTGATTCATTAATTTCACAGAGCAACAGTGGAAAAATGGGGACAAACACAACACAGTATGATGTGGTCGATATAAAGAACATAAAAAGACTGGATGGTTTCATGTGGACAGGAAACATGGCAAGAACAAAGCAAGTTTATAGTGAGGTTGGTGTTGTTTGATGTTCTAAAATATCAATACTTCACAAGCTGCAGGGGACTTGAATGGACCCATTTGTTGAGAATACCTTTTTTTCCAAAAATTTGTTAATTTTGAGAGGTTTTGTAATGGAAACAACATTTTGCAAAGCAGATTTTCAGCCCTCGGTGTTTGGATTAGCTTGTCATACTCATTCCAGAGTGGGGGTCTGCGGTCAGGATAGTGACATTAAGGCTTCAGGGGAAGGAGGCGGATGCAATATTGTGCATGTGCAAATTGATGCATCATTATTTTATATCCTGCACCACATGGCTCAATCTAGATTGCTACGCTGACTCCAAAGATACCATAAATTTATTTAATAAACATATTGTCTTAGTACATGTATCTAGTTGCATATTTTATTTCTGTACAAAAATAGCCAATAAATTCTGCTGATTGTTTCCTATGACAGTAATATTAACCTAAATCATAAGTTGTTGTGGGTCTACAAGTTTAGTCTCTGTGGTGCTCTGATTGATCTGTGAGTGCGTGATCTCTAATAGCACTGGGTGGTCAGCTGGTGCCCTCTTGAAGGAGTGACAACATCAAGGTGAAACTCACCTCAAATGGTATTGAATTGGCTTCAAATTAGCGCAAGGAACACAGGGGACAACAGCTAAAAGGTAGAGTACAGTATGTTTATTTCGAGTTTACTACCACATCCATGGTTTATCGTGATCATCAAAATCCCTATACATTGCCTTGTAATGTAAGGTAAGGTAATGTCTTTATTTAACGAGGGTAGCACATAATAGCAGAGCTATAAACGTGTGGCCCTCTAATCTTTAATAACAAGACTCCCTCAAGTTTGGGCAGCCTGTGGATGACCACTGCAGGTTTTAGTAATCAATCTGCTATAGAATAAATGAATGAATAACTAATATTAATGTATCAGAACTTTCGTTAGCATCAAGACTGTTAAGCCTGAACATTTACTGGTGCAACATTGTATCATGAATAAGATCCTCCCTGCAACATTTACACAATGTTATTGTGCTGTTAGGCCAATTTATATGGTGCGATTCTTGCGTACGATTGTCATACTTGACGCAAATTGTATCGTGTAAATCAAATTTAGGACATGGGACTTGTGTCGTATAGAGGTCGCATGCAACAGTCGTAGGCCAAAATTGCACCGTGCACTAAGTCGTCCTTTGGAGGAGCAAATTCTTGCTTTTCCCTAATTCTTTTCCGATAACATCAAGCTTGGAACTGCTGTCATTCAATAAGCATTTTGTTGGTGTTCTTTGCTGAAATTCTGGGCTCTTAAGGCTTCGTCTGGACAGCGTTTCATATAGAAAGAATGCAAACTGAACATTAGTTTGCGAAGATATAAGGATAGATGTACAGAGCGAAGGAATTTTAAATTTGACCATGATTTCATTCCTTCCTAGTGTGTATCATTCAAAGGTGCAAGTTAAGTTGGAGCACTGCGGAATAGATGCTCTGAGAACTCCAAAAATCAGGTGAGTTTCTTGAAACAATGCCAAACTTTGAGAGAGTCTCAAAGCAGTTCTAGATTTACTACCCTGGATTCCAGAGGTTTTCTTTCTGCCATCGGTTCGCACGCTTCGCGACCTCCGGGACCAGGGTATCGATTTAACAGTTCGTTCAACAAATCGCACCTTAAGACGAATTTGCAAATTTCTTGCGTTAGATAGAGTTTTTGTCTTATGTATCTTTAAGAAATCTTGACCGCCTAAACAGGCACACCACGAAAGACGTTCGGCAATTTTATGTCTTCTGGTCCAACCCAGTTTTGGAAACGCTGACTAATGAGTTGCTGATATGCGAATCTGAGTATAGGTCTGACACGTTTTGTGCGATATCTGCACGGACAGGCCAAAGGTATGCGTTTTTCTATGTAGCGCCGTCGCACGAAAGCCTCGAATTTAGAATTTTTGCAAAGAATTCCAGGGCAATTTTCGATGAATGACGAAACTTAAGTTGCAGCGATTATGCTAGTATGCAAAGCGAGAAATAAAGTGCAAATTTGCTCTAACAAGGCAATGGAGAGGCCATAAAACAAAGAACATTTTCTCGACACTAAGGCGAAAGTCGCGTTATAAAGTGTATTCTTATCACTTATGTGGAATATTACTATTGGTCTTTTCGACTACTGTTTTTTCTATAATAAAGTAGACTGAAGTTAATCTAAATTTTAACCTGTTTGCTAAGAAACATGCGGTGATACACTGTTTTATGTAACTGATTGACTGGATTTCCTTTACTACATATATATATAATCACTTTTTTCGGACACTGTTCCTTGTTAGTACTATACTATAACCAAAGAGATAAAAAAATACAATTCAATATGTGAACATTTCTCAGAGGGCGACTTGAAACCTGAATCGTTACATTTCCACCATCATCCTTGATTTGCGCTTCGGCTTGCAGTCATTGTTATATTGGTGACGACAGAATCTGCCAAAGGCATTTAAGAAACGGTTTCAAGCAATATATTTTTGGCTCTAATGTCCCTTCTAATTAATATAGTTCAGAATCTTGTGATCTGAGAAGTCTGACACTTTATCATACGCCTTGTAAAAACTCATTGCATAACTATTCTTCACTACAGTTCAGTTACACCGTGACCAGGGAAAATATGAACACTCGATCGTAGTAGTAACGAGGGTCACGAAAATTTACAAGCAAAAGGTGCCAATTACTTTATTCTTAATTTTTTAAGTCTCAAACCATTTTTCTAAGTAATATTTTAACTAAATACTTTTTCAGCCATTTTCACAGTCATGCGCAGTTCGTGAAGCGCAGATGTTCTGGCGGGTCACGTGACCATAAAACTTGGCGGGCAGAGTGGAGAATTGATTTTCTGGTAATAATGCACTTAAACAAGACCATGGTCTTACTCTACAGAGAAATTTACTCAACAGACACTTGTACATGTAAGGATTAAAAATTGTTATATATTACCTTGACTCCTGATGAACCTGTGATTTGATTAAAGTCCGTCTGCGTCTACAAATAGATAAATGTGGAAAAATCATTTTGCAGTTACTTTAATATGTACACGTCTCACTGAGGAACGACCTTGTGAACTATTAAGGTTACTCGAAAATTCACTTGCAAATCTGGAAAGTGACCAATATTTCCAACTTTGAATATTTTTATTTGTATTTATTTGAATCCCTCCGTCACTTACCAAAAAGAGTCACGTCTTCTCCAATGAGGACAAACGGAGCCCAGTGACGGGGATGGCGGAACCTCTCCATCCCTCTCATGGCTTTCATGGCTTCGTTGAGTGCTGCGTTCACCCTTTTTCCACAGGTTAGGTGCTGGTAGAACTTTTTCATGAAGTACATGGTGGCCTCATCGTCAACCGCCCACAGCGTCACGAGAACTGCACGAGCTCCGGCTCCGAGGAATGCTCGACCGATGCCAATAACTCCTTCTGCTCTGACTTCACCACGACCGCTGTGACAACAATTCAGGACAACCAGTTTTGCCCTCAGGCGCTTACGTTCCAGGTCGGTGATCGTCAGCATGACATCTTCAAACTTTCGGCTGTCGTTTCCGGGGCTTGGGGCGAGCAAGATCTCCCCTCTCTCCATATCTCCATGAGACGCAATGTGGATCAAATTGGTGCTTTCAACGTTTTGAAGAAAGTTTTCTTTGGTCGCTCGTTCTGCTATGAAAGGTTCCACATTAAGAAGCTTTCCGACCATTTCAGCTTCTGCCTTAGCGAACGGTAGCCTCTTTACAGGAATTTTCTCTCTGCCCTTCTGAACTTGATCCACGTCTGGGTCTCCCACGATCAAGGGACTAGCTTGAACTTCTGGTTCTTCTGGGCGCTCCATGACGATCTTTGCTGTTGCCAGTGAAGGAACAAGTCTGACTTGCAAGGTTTCTGCCACGTAGTGACCGTCTTCATCTATAAGAGCAGCAAATGGAACCAATGCAAGTTCACCATCGGGCACGATAGCAACTTGTGACCCTTCCACAAACTGTCGCGCTGGACTTAAAAGGATCTGGAACAGATCTTTCAACACACTTTTCAACTTTGATTCTTCCATGTCTTCACGACACTTGCTTGGTGGGGACCGTGTCCTGGCTGCTTGTTTCCATTCCATGCTTACTGAACCTGGAGCTCGACCACATCGCCAATTCTGTTGTGCAACGAGAATCTCTGCAGGGTTAATGCCGGATAGCAAATGGGCTTCTCGCTTGCATGTCGTTTGTTCCGACTCGTCAGGGTACAGAAACGACAATGAACGATCTTCACATTTGACGATACCACGCGGATTTAGTAACTCTGTTGCTTTTTCGATAAGCGAGAGTAAATGTCTCAGACGAGAAATCGAAACATCACCAAGGTTGAAGTTGAGGTCTTGTGGCAAAACATTAATGCCATTTCCGTCACGTTGTATGACCCATGTACAGATGTCTTGTACCAGAAGTGTAAAATAAATGACTGTCCTGTCCAGAGCCTTGACCACTTGAAGGATTTCACCAAGTTTCAAAGCTTTGGCTTCGGCAGCGTTACTTGGTCGTTCACCATGACGAGCGTTAACTAAAAGCTCAGTCAAGGCTCTTGAGCGTCCCCTCTCAGCAATCACAAGAGCTTCTTCTTTCTTCTCTTTGCAAACCAAGGTTTTGACCAACAGTTTGTAAGTATTCCTGAAAGTGTCTTGAATAGATACTTTAAACTGATCCTGCTGTGGAGCATTCTTGAACAACTTCTCGAAGGACTTTACGCTTTCCTTGTAGCATTCTTCTGCTTTGTCGTATTGTCCAAGCATGTAAAAGGACAGTCCGAAGTTTTGGTATGAGATGGCCTCACCTTCATTGTGTCCAATTTGTTTCGCGATGTTCAGATGCATTTTATAACGTTCTATTGCCCTGTCGTACTGACCGAGAGAACTATAGCAACTTCCAAGATTTGCTAAGGCAATTCCTTCACCAGCCTTGTCTCCAATCTGTTTTGCGAAGTTCAGATGCATTTCATAATGTTCTAATGCCTTGTCGTATTGACCGAGACGACTGTAGCAATTTCCAAGGTTTCCTATGGCACCTCTTTCACCAGCCTTGTCTCCAATTTGTTTCGCGATGTTCAGTTGCATTTCTTGATGTTCTAATGCCTTGTCGTACTGACCGAGACAATTATAGCAAATTCCGAGGTTTCCTATCGCACGTCCTTCACCAGCCTTGTCTCCAATTAGCTTCGCGATGTTCAGATGCATTTCATAATGTTCTATTGCTTTGTCGTACTGACCGAGACAGCGATAGCAATTTCCAAGGTTTCCTATGATAGTTCCTTCATCAGCCTTGTGTCCAATTTGTTTCACGATGTTGAGATGCATTTCATAATGTTCTATTGCCTTGTCGTACTGACCGAGACAACAATAGCAATTTCCAAGGTTTCCTATGGCATGTCCTTCACCAGCCTTGTTTCCAATTTGTTTCGCTATATTTAGACACATTTCATAATGTTCGAATGCCTTTTCGTAGTGACCGAGACGAATATAACAATTTCCAAGAGTTCCTTTGGCATTTTCTTCAGCAACCTTGTCTCCAATTTGTTTCGCGATGTTCAGATGCATTTCAAAATGTTCTATTGCCTTGTCGTACTGACTGAGTGAGACATAACAGTGACCAAGGCGATTATAAGCAAATATTTCGCCTATCTTGTTTTTGATTTTCTTTGAGATCTTCAGGTGCTCTTCATAATGTTCTATGGCCTTTTCATTCTTCTTGGCCTTTTGATAAGATATACCAAGAGCTTCATTGACAATTCCTTCTAGCATTTCGCTTCCATTTTCTTGAGCAATCTTTAGTAGTCTGGCGGCGAACTTTAATTGATGCTGCTGATCTGCCATTTTTGCGAAGCTTGGTTAGAAGTTTGTGGTACGGTTTATGTAGTGTTTGCTAATTTGGCACTTTTTTCTGAAATCAAAACAAAACGACAAGTTCACGTAAAGCATTTTTTTGAGGATTCGTTTCTCACGCCACTATTCATATTTTTTGGTATAAATCAAAGCTGGCGAACCGTTTACATGAGGAACTAGGACTTGCCTTGGGGGAAGAGACTACGGTTCATTTTTATTGTGAAGAAATGTTTTCATAGTTGGCTTGCGTAGAGTGACTAGGGAAGGAGGCGCTTCGGGTCCCAGGGATAACTTTTTCTCTGTTTGGACAGAGCCTAAGTGTTTGGTTGCACAATATAATAAGGACAAGATAATGTAGAACGGAATACATTTGCTCAGCGGCCTTTTAAGAGGCAGTCTCTGTAAAAACCAGCTGCGGATTTTCGGGTCAAAAATGATTTCGCAATTTTTTTCTCAACAAGGGCTACCATGCACCCGAACAATTCTAAATAACCCTGTCACACAAAATGGCTGATTCCCTGACTACTCTACGTGGATGAACGCTGAACGGAACTCTGTTTACTGCAGCTTCACACGAGCAATATTCAACTGTCCAGGGAGATGTAGAACATATTACGGGTAGTGGTTACAATTTCTACAATTGTACATATATTCGAGAATTTCCTTTTAATTCATAAACATTGTCCCTTTTTCTATCACGCGATATTTCACTTAGCCAGGGTTTCAATTACCACTGTATGACAAAATGTCCAGCGGCTCTTTCAGCAATTAGCAAATTCTCAAAAGAAACAATATTACATTTAAAAATTTGTCAACTGCGAAAGGATAGGGCAAGTCTTTTTTATTTACAAATTTCCTCGCATGCCTTCTGAGGACTGAATTGTTATATAATCATTTGATATCCGGGTTACAATGATTTCATAAATCCAGCCAAAACAACGGCCTCAACAGTCGGTGAGTCTATTCGGTTAAGCGTTTTATATGTATATATATGTTTTTTCTTTTTTTGGTTTAATTTTCAAGATATTCGTTTTGAACCATATCAGGATTCTCTTGACAATTAAATGCCCTCCTTGCAAGGAACGATGAAGTGCCGATAGTTGATGCTCTCGATGGTTCAGTATACGCCATTGCTTATCGACAACTCTATAGACGTAAACGGTAGGCTTGTATTTTAGTGGTCGACGAACACTAATGCTCGATACCCAAAAAAAATTCACTTTAATCCTTTTGCTCCCAAACTCAAAGATGCAGATTCTCCCAACCTTTTAAGAAGAAAATGTATAAGTCGTGTAGTGAGAATCGATGATCTAACCAGCTACCATCTGAGCAAGGTATCAAGAGTGTTCTCCTTACTGTATTTTATATTTATGGTAAAAACTGAAGAAGAAAATTGAAGTTCATTGCTTTTGAGACAGAAAGGTTTAAGTAAATATGGCCTACACAAGAATTTCAACCAGGCAAAAGAATATCTTAGGCAGAAGCAGAAACTCAGTTTCACGAAAAGAAATCCACTGAGCATAGATGTATCTGTTCCTTCCAAAATTATTAAACTGAAAGTGTGACATAGACCCCTTCACGGTATTGAATGCATGATGGGTAATCAGGGCAAGAATAAAGAAACATGGCGACGACGCGTGCGAGAAGTCTCGGTTTAATAGTAAAATCGCTCACAATCAGAACTACTGAAAGGTTGCAAATGACAATTTGGAGTGTTTCAAAGTTCCACCGATCAGAAAAACGAATGTTTATGCAGTTTACTTGATGAGTCCAAGGTTTCGTATGTCGTGTTTACAAGTGTCATGCTGTGCTCAAGTTGCGTGGGTTTGCATAAATTACTACTTCCGCTTTCACATCTGCTGCACTCAACATGAAACATCTGAACTGATTCGAAAAATGCAAGAGACAAAGATGACTTTACTATACCACTAGATAACTGAAGTAATTAGAATGAACTGTCAGGAAAATGTTGAAGTCAGCCGCAAGGATACAGACCAGTATAGTTTTCAGCGAGAGTTGTATGTACCATGATTGCATTGCATAAACTTTAAGCGATTTTCATGCCTAAAATGTTTAAATATGTCCGTAAAAACATTCACAGTAGTGCAATTGTGATTTATCCTGTAATTTGATGCACGAGGATTACGCATTTTACTGCATTTTTTGTGGAAATGTGAGTCGTAAGTCAAAATTTTCGGTTCATCAATGAGCACAACGATTGTACCAGCCTCACCTTTAGAGGTTACATTAGAGGTTTGTTTTCTTTCAGATAGGAGATAAAGTCCTGCTATATCAAGTAAACTTACCTCAGCTGAAGTTAAGTATCGAGAAAGAACGATTCAGTGGCGTACATCACACGAAAATCACATTGTGACGTGAGCTCCCCGACTAAAGATGATTAAGAGCGGGTGACTGTAAATATCGAGAACTCGCCGTCAAAACTGAAATTTCGGATTCCTTCTTCTTTCGTCAGAAAAAACCCTTTGGTGAACTACTTTCGAAAATCACAAACAAACTTCCCCGGGAGTTTTCATTTTCGGGAAATCCGCCCAAATGTGAAATGCCGCGATTGCGTTACATCTGCAGTGAAATTCCAACGAAAATTGATCCATGTTCAAACCGTCCAGGAGGAAAGACGGCTCAAGGGATCAAAACCATCTTCTATACCTTTGTAGGGCATCCTGTTTACTACATAGAAACGTAAAAATATTTCAATAGAATGTAATTTTACTGGTTGTTTTAGAGACTCGAAAATTCCAATTTCTCGTTCTTTGGTAAACACTCGAAAGTCAAGAAAGTTTGGGGGCAAAAATTGCATTGAGGTACATCAAGTTTTGAGTGGAAACTTACACTAGAGGAAAGCCCTATCATTGTACTGCAACATATAAAAAAATCAGCTTGGCCAATTTAAAATCCACACGCCGAGATAAGTAAATTCATGGGCAATTTTTCATGTTTTGGCAACTGTCACGCAACGTCGAGAGAATTTATTTTCAAATAGATTTATCGTTAAATGTGCTTCATTCTGGATGGTAGGATATAGTTCGTGTTATAATGCAATTCTCAGGCCCTAGTAATATTTCAACTATCCTGTAGATCTGTAAAAAGGGGTTCCAGGGCAGTAAAGCGGGGCCGACAAACTGCCCAGGAGTCACGTTCCTGTCGCGTGGCCGCGTCAACAACAATTCGCTTCACTGGACAGTCCAATTTTTTGATTCTCCGCTTCTCTGGAATGGCACAAACGAAACAATACACATACAGCGATTGCCAACTGGCCACATTTCTTCGCTGTTTCTGGCGGACTATGGGCGAGGTGTCGGCAGTCGTGGAAACAACACGCTCAGATTTGCATATGTCACGCTTGTCTAAAACATTCGTTGCCGATATTTGTTGTTGTGAAAAACACTGTAGGATCAAAACCCTTTTGGCCAATAGTTAACTCATATCTTTTATATGAACAGGGCCGGGAAAAGAGTAAAAGGCGATAAAGGTTTACAGTAGACACAAAAACAGGAGACAATATTGTCCGTCCCTGGTCAGGTACACTGTTGAGGGGTGGGCTCTAAATCGATGCAAGTGCACAAGTACCGGACTAATTCTTTTCAAAAGAGCATTGTACAGGGCTTTCTTTCTGAGGAGTACGTTTGGAGTACGTTTGAACATACATCAATTTTCGTTGGAATTTCACTGCAGATGTAACGCAATCGCGGCATTTCACATTTGGGCGGATTTCCCGAAAATGAAAACTCCCGGGGAAGTTTGTTTGTGATTTTTGAAAGTAGTTCACCAAAGGGGTTTTTCTGACGAAAGAAGAAGGAATCCGAAATTTCAGTTTTGACGGCGAGTTCTCGATATTTACAGTCACCCGCTCTTAAGATTATTATTATCTTGTCATAAGCTACTGCGCATGTCGAAAATGCACGTGACCGTCAATTTCATGCGGGGAACTGGACACAAAGGGTGCAAGTTTTATTTTTTCTACTGAGAGAGGAACGGCTGTATCGCAGGAAATTTATTTGGTATCATGAAACCCAGAATAAGCAGTGTGATGTCTGTTTTAGGGAATTACGCTTTTGTACTTATGTTAAAATTTTAGGAATAAGTGCGCAAGAAGCAGTGGATGTACTGGTCGATGTTCTGACGTCACACAGGTCCGGTCATACTCGGAATCTGGTCGACTCAAACGCTTTCTGGCGTGGTGCTGTCATCTGTGCTGCCAACTTGCGTCATAGTGCAGCAAAGTGATAAAAACGTAAGTTGTGACAATTTAGCGCATAATCTGAACTGTATTGAATATATATGGGGCTGATCAAATCTGGCCTTATCTTGGGCGAAATTTAAACCATTTTAAACGCGAAATCGTTCCTTTAGTGTGCTCAGCAACAGAAGCAACTTTCCCTTTTCTGCCATGCTGGACAGACATTCAAAGAAGTGCAAAAGCCAGGTGACCTTGTAACAATGTCTTTTGAAAGGACCTCAACATGGCTCTAAACCACCCGTTTTGTTTATCCCTAGTTTGTATCAGGAACAGATGCATCTTTCCTGTGAGGCACTGCGGAATAGACGGTTAGAGAAGTGCAAAAATCAGGTGAGTTTCGTGAAACAAAGCCATTTTGAAAGGGCATGAAAACGGCTCTAAAAGCACCGGTCTCGTAGTCTTAACAACTAAAGGCCATTTCACACTGGACGCGTAGCGACACGCTGTAACTGCGTGCGGTCATTCCTTCAATCCGATTCACACCGGACGCGGCACGACATAGCATTTCTGGTGAGAAACTGAAGGAGAAAATCGAAGTTGGTCACTCTTGGGAATGAAAGGCTTAAAACTTCACATGTATGTTCTCAATCTTACAGTATTTGTTGATGGAAGATGAAGCACAAAAGAGGCGGCAATTGAGTGATAACTTAAAGTGGAGCTTCAATGCATACTCTGGTGAGTAAATGATTTCATTTCTCTGCCTTTTTGTCTGCATTTAATTTCTTTTGCTCTAATTTTTCTAATTTTTTGATAGCACTATACCTATCTTTAATAAGGAATTTTGTTATTTTCAGAACGCAAATGCTGCCTGGGAAAACTGCAACACCGCGCGGCATAAGTAGAGACAAAACCTAATAAGGTAAGTTCACTGCCTTTTTTACACCACCAGGTTCATGCGCCGATCAATTGAAAAATTCAACACCATGCGTATTCTTGTATAATATAAAAGAAAAATGTTAACGACTTTAATTCTAAGCCCGTCGGAGCGTCGTCCGTTTGTTGCCAACATTACCGCGATAATCGATGACTAGAAAATATTTCCCTGTCAAGATTTTATTCCTCTTTGCTTTTCCCTGAGCTGTGCGAGGTTACTAATCGTGACGCTATCTCAGTTGCAGAATGTCGTTATGTTAAGTGTCATTCTTCGACGAGTACTCTTGTTAAATTTTAGTTCTTGACGCCGTGTTTGAAATTAAGTGATGCTTCACGAAGCTAACGCGGTTCAATTTCAAGAATGTCTACGTCGCCGAGAGTTTATTTCCCAGTACTTATTAGCTTTTATCGTTTTCAAATCCATTTGAAATGTTTTAAAGACCTCTTCGGCGTATATTCCAAAGCTTTTCAGTCGCGAAGCTAAACGTCCAATATTTTTATCGCGCACTTTCATATATCATGTAACAGCTATCGTCGTCATGTTTAAATTTATCTGCATCAGATGTTTCGTCCGAAAACTATTTGGATACACTGGAAGAAGATGAGAGACGAAAGCTCAGTAAGATTCGACGCCACTGATTTCGCAATTCGTGGTTCACTTAGCAAATAAATAGTTGCCGAAAAGTTATCTTTGTTTCTTCCGCAGGTCATTTGAAAGACACTTTTAGTTCAATATTGTATTCGATTTTTGTTGCAAAACTAATTTATTCACTCTCTTAATCACTTTACTCACTTATTATTTACTATTTGGATTAAAAACGAGTAATTGCGGATTGCAGAATGACAGAACAACCAGTTTTCTAACATCAATGATAGTGTTTTTTTTTTCTGATTCCATATTA
The DNA here is from genome assembly GCA_964036295.1 of Plumapathes pennacea. Classification (NCBI taxonomy): domain Eukaryota; kingdom Metazoa; phylum Cnidaria; class Anthozoa; order Antipatharia; family Myriopathidae; genus Plumapathes; species Plumapathes pennacea. Next base: position 10,240,469 of record OZ038473.1, on the reverse strand, counting down.
TTTAAGAGAAAGGATGTTGAATTTATTCAAAAACGTAATAAGATGATTGTAAACAATCCTTTCTAGGAGTTTAGAAAAAACCGGCAACACTGAAATAGGTCTAGAATTCGTTACCAAACAATGGACATCCAGTGCCGAGCGTACAGTTGCGGGGATATCGACAATCCCAGGCATCAACCACATGAAGGTCAACTGATAAAATAGTATTGGAACCGGGTATCACTGAATCGCCCGGAGCAGAAAAACAAACAAATAAACAAATGGCACCCCTAGAAAACGGCGGATACGCAGATACTCACCCCCCCCCCCCCCCCTACGTTTTTGAGGTATATGCCGAATACACAGTGGAGTGAGACCCCTATGTTTTTGAGGTATACGTCGAAGTGGATATGCGGACAGTTAGCCCACCCCTCCCCCTTTGTTTTTGAGGTATATGTCGCGAAGTGGATACACGGATAGTTAGCCCACCCCTCCCCCTATGTTTTTGAGGTATATGTCGAAGTACGCGGATACGCAGTGTAGTTAGACCCCTCCCCCCAAGTTTTTAGGTATATGGCGGTGGCCGTTTACTTGTAACTCAAAGCCACCCACCCCACCCCACCCCACCCCGCGTGCTGTTTTGTTCATGCGTCCCATGTGTATAAAATTGGGATGCATGACAAACGTGCCAAAACCGGTTTGAATGCATTTTTCACACGTTTCATTCCATCGTGCACAGAAGCCATTTGTGAGAAGACTCCGACGAAGATGGACGTGTTTGTGAGAAGAGATTTGAAGGCCAAAAATGGCGAAGCTTATACGCCGCGCAGCCTTCAGGACAGTGGAAAAGAAATGTGGCACATGCAGTTGACTCAAACTTTACAAGAAATAGTTGACTGGAGATGGTTTCAAACAGAAGACGACTGCAAACATTTATTGGACAGAAAACCGTAAGCTCTGTTACGTTAATTATATTCTACAGTCATGTATTCGGCATTTTGTCTTTAAAAGAGGTGTTCCAAACGTTCTCGTTCAGTTTAATTCGCTCCAAGACTTTTCTTTACATTAATTCGTGAACAAGTAGGACTTTTAAACGCGAGGGCACTTTTTGGATTAGTTTTACTGTTACTACTCGGGCAAAATCCTGATTTGTTATCTGTCAAATACGTGTGAATAGCATATTATTGCAAGAGAAGGTCGTTATTTCTTCGCTACATGGCTGTTTTTGATCCAAATTGCCAAAATTTCCAGGTCCGATATCGATATTATGCAGAAAAACCCACAATGTAAATTATGCAAACAATACGAACTTTGGCCGCTAAAAACAATGCTGTCCAATCAATTTGGTTCTCAAAGAATTCTTGTTTTGCTCGTGCCATTTTTCTGTTGTCATTTTTTTTTTTTTTTTTTTTGTTCTTTTTCTTAAAACGTGAACGATTGGCGCTTGTTTTTGCGCGTAACGTTTTTTGTTCGTTGTGAAAACGTTGTGGTTACGCAGGTATCGATATAACGTTTTTATTGTTTCTGCTTGTAAGTTTATCGTTTCTCTTTCTCCCTCACAAAACTGTTGTTGTTTTCGCTCGTGTTTTCTGTGAAGTGCATCATTTTCGTCTTCGAAACTGCTGTAATTTTTAGTCGCCCTCGCGTTGATCTTGGCACAAATTTGTACAATATTTCTCTGACTTGTCGCTTTCAAATTTGGGTACGGCTTGATAAATGTACGTTGGACATTTTGTTAAATTCTCTTCCGTTAACAGTTTGGTCGCTACCTGACAGATTCCTTTGGAACACCTCCTTTTTTTTTTTTTTTTTTTTTTTTTTGCTGCTGCTAGTGTTATATACTCTTCAGAAATTGAAAGTTGCACACTGTTTTCCAGTACAGGAATTTTGTGAAATTATTTTTTACGAGAACAAATCATTACTTTGATCTAGATATCTTTAGCTTTTCAAGGCAAAGAAATGAAGAATATTTCGCGGCAGAAATATTACAGCTGTTCGTGCTTTTCATATTTTTGAAGGGTATATCTTTATCTGGCGCGGCCTTAAATTTACCTCGCGAAATTCAAATATCTTCATCTGGTACAACCTGAAAATTTATCTCGCAAAACAAATGAACTTTGCGTATTCAAATAGGAACAAATTTACGCTGAAACTTTGCTCGGAAGCAATTTTAAACAGTTTTGTGTCTGATTCATTACCGCCACACTTTTGGTAGCCTGATTAAATTGTCTCTAAATTTTGTCCAGGTCGTTGCTTTTTCTTCGAATTTTCAGGTATACCAGAGTTTAGGTTTGTGCATTGCTTGAGTTAGTTTGTCGTTCTGTTAAGTTGGGATGTTTGGAAGAGAACCGCGCGCTTTTATTTTGTCTAATGGATTGGAAAGACGTTTTGATTCCGTCGCACAATTTTTCATCGGATCTTGGTTGCAAAATGTCGTGATGTCAAGTATTATTCTTCGACGAGCGATCGATTTCAAATTTGTTCATTGATTTGCGAGCAATGCGCATCTCTTCCTCCATCCTGGTTTATCAGATCCCTTCGTCTAAGCACCTACATCGAGTGTGCGTCACATTTAAAAGTTATATCATGCCTCAAATTTAATTTGCTTTCACTGTCGAGGGAAATAATTTGACTGTTTGCATTGTCGGGAGAGATTTGGCGAATTGCATCCTCGGGAATTGAACGGCAATTCCACTCCAATTTTTATTGAGGCATGATGTATCTTTACTTGTGATGCATTGGCATCATTTCATGTATACAGCGTCCATTTGGTGCGCGCTTCTTAAACTTTACATGGCGGGGATTGTTGCACGGAGCAACTGATGCAGGCAATCGGTGTCTGCTTTCTTTCGCGAACTAGGGCTCTAAAAGCGTAGTCGGTGTATTTTGAAATGTCTGTAGCCTTTAGCTTTTTAGTGAAGGGCTTCCAGTTTGATGCGTGTATTTTACATTTCTGTTGAATGATGTGCTTAATAAAAATGTCTGTGGGGGGGGAGGGATATAATGTACACGAATATGTAATATGCAGTGTAACCTGCAAAACCTGTTTTATAATTAAAGATGACATAAGACCATGATGCTTTTCAAACTTTATTGACGTCAAATTCAGAGTGTACATAAGTAAATTTTCCGGTAGGGGAGGTTGGTTGGGGTTGGCGGATGGCACCAGTTATAGTCAAATTTTTTTGCTTACCTAATGAGGTTAATGATCGGACTTTGAAACAGCAAGAGTAATAGAGTTGTACTAGTAGTACAAGAGCACTACTAAACTGTTACAACTACTATTACTATTACTACTTCAAAGCCCATCCGCGAACCAAGTAGTTAAGCAAAGTAAATTGAAGGAGAGGCTCTGAGAAACGGAAAGCTGATAACCCGAAGGAAAAAGGTTGATGAAAATTGGGATATTTAACAATGTTTTGAGGCAAAACAGTATTTTGCAGCGTCCGTTCATGAAAAATTCGGCACATGACGTTGGCATAGGTCTTCGGCCAAATCAAGAATATCGGAGCCAAAATGAAAGACGTTTCTCCGAGCCTCCCGTTCCAAATCCTCTTTGGGTAAGGAGGGAAAGTATTCCCTTGCTTCTATAAACACGCACAATATGAGATATGGTTGTTGAATCACTAGAAAATCATAAAGGTAGAATAGAAGTTCTAGCTTCGCACCAAATTGTTCAAATGGCTGCTATTTAGCCTAAAAAACCCGAAGTCAAAATCTAAAGAAAATCTGTGCATATAGCAAAACAAAGTTCCAATTGACCATCGCAAAGTTCCATTTAAAATTTGCGACAAACCAATTGAGCAAGATTCCTATTTCGAGCGCAAATTTCCATTTGAAATTTGCCGAGATAAAAATTGCCCTAGCTTTCTCGTTCCTATTTCAGCATCGCAAAGTTCCATTTGAAATTTGCGATTAAATTTTCAGTGATTCGAAAGAAACAACCAATTCCCATTACATACACAGATCAAGCATACTAAAATGACTGCAATGCCGTTGACGCGAAATTGGACACGATAAGAAACAGACAAATGTTCTGTATTCGTTTCGCAAGAGAAAATCGCACGGGAAACCGTTTTGTAAGAAAAGAAAACACACCGTTCAGCTTGCATTTGAATAAAAAATAAACCAACACAACAGCAGATATGTAGAAAAACATAAGCCAATTTCGAGTATAAGCGTGTATATCGTAAATTCTTGGCTGTTACATTTAAAATTCGCGCTCGATATTGCGCCGAACTCGAGATACAAAAAAGGTGAATACTTTTTGTCAAGAAACAATAGGTTGAGTATCACTTGTGTGGTCTCCGAGGAAAATGTTTGCGCGACTAAAAACTTCGTCAGTATCTGTAGCACTGAGCAAAAGGTTGGCGTTTGCCACAAAAATTACTTTGAATCTCGCGGGTTTGCAGTCATTTATAGTAAGCTTGGCTAACTTCGAAATGAGGTGTCTCGATAGAACATACACTTGACTTGAAGCACTGAATTCCAGAAAATCATAACGACACTTATTTGCCAATTTTTTTGGGGGGTGAACACAGTGAATGTTAAATTCAAATAATGTAAAGGATTTCCGTTTAAGCCAAATCATTGTTGAATCTGGACTGACTGAAAGGGATACTTCTGACAGGAGAAAAAAGCGAACCCCGAAAAATTATCGAAACACCTCATTGCAGTAACGAATATAACAGGCTGATAAGTTCCATGCATCATAAAACAACTGTTTGGAGATAAGCAATCTGTAAGCAATTTGTTTGAAGCGAAGAAACGACGCGTAGCTTCGCTTTGTAAAATAAATCCAATAAGTTTGTTGAGAGTAAATTATAAGTCAAATTTAGTCAGTAATTTTATCAGTACGGAAATGCGTGATACCGATCAGCCTTCGTAAACCTGTATCAAACTAATCACAATAGTAAGCCCTACTTTGCAGTAGTCTAGCGCTTGTGTCCTTGCAGAAACCATTGCTTGTTACTATCCATGCTAGTCCATTTCTCAATTCCAACAGTCAACTTGTCCATTCCATCCAGGTTCGTCCATTACTCAATTCCAACAGTCCATTTTTCCATTTTTCCATTCCTCCTGTTGTCGCTTGAGCTCTGTGTGCAAAGAAACGCATTCTGTAAGCTAACAATGTCTTTTGGCTGGGTTAAATGTACATGTACTGACTGAGGTGACAACCTTAACGTAATGCGAAGGCAGTGAACTCGAAACTCACCAGGCGAATAACTCGTCTCCACGTGTATCAATGCTCGACAGTGTAGTTTTGCTCAGTTGCCGTAGCCCTGCATTTTATCTTTGCCCTTACGTCAAAGAACACGTTCGGTCAGCTAACCCATCTTCTGGGCAAAAGAAACAGCAGGATTGAATACGATAAACCAAATACTTCGACATTCGACAACAACAACGTCGAAATAATGATATACAGAAGAGGTGTGAAAAAATTCTTGCAAGCTTTCTAGCCTCATGGAATATTTTTAAAACCAGCAGAGACTCACCGGGGGGAGGGGAGGGGATGCAGTGACGTATGGATTCGCTGTTAGAGGACTGAGGCGAGTAGCTTCACTGAACACATACCAATCTTAAAATGGAGAGGTCAATTTTAAAATGGAGGAAAAGAAATCACTCAAAAGGAGAATTATTTCCCAGTTTTAACCAATCAGAGACCATAAATTTTATGCCGGGCTGACCGAGTAATCATATCCCGATAATAGCCAATCAGGGATAAGCTGTGAGTGATCATACCTCGCGCGAGGTATCATTACTTAGTCATGACGCCATATGTTTGCGAGATATAATCCGTATCTTGCTTTGCAACATAGAAAATGCCGTGATGTTTCAAATCGCTGAACTGGAAAGCGATTGTAACCAATTTCCAATGAAAAAAGGAATCAAATCATTTTCATGAAAAAAAAAAAACACCGTTCGTGCTCACGTAAACTTCACAACGATGATCTATCAAGTTGACAAATGTCAGATGTTCGGCATCAGATTTCAACTTTGTGAAAATTTGTCAAGGGAAACTGTCACCGTTCACATTCGGTTCCATCCTTCGTGCTAGGCGTTTGAGAAATGCGTTGAAAAACGCGGACCTGCCGTAAAAATGCGCATGACGGTCTGAAAAAAACGTATTACCATATTTACTCTAATTTAGGCGCCATTCCGCAAGGCATTTTTTCGTTTGACTCCCACGGCACAATTTTTTTTTTTTTTTTTTTTTTCCTACTGGCGCTTATAGTTGTGCCACAAGATATTAACGGCAGTAGTATCAGAAATAGTGGCAGAGGATTAGTGATTAGAAAGTGTGGCCCACGTAATCGATTTGCAATACAATTCCTTCGAAGCTGACACAAAATCAATGCTGGCAGCGTGCCCAGCGCAGCGCAAACATTTCAAAACTTTCAAAAGCTCACAAGCACAAACCATCCCAGTTTGTGACATCTTGAACTTTGAATCGCCAGTAAAAACGCGTAAGCAAACGCATCGCGTCATTAAAAATGCTTTTCCAAGAAAAAATATGCGTAAAACGCACGTTTATGCGTCTAACGCATGGGCTTGGTTTATTAAATTCCACAACAAAGTTCTATCAAGTTGACGAATGGCAGGATCTAGCTTCGGTTTGTGAAACATTTGTCAAAGGAAACTGAGGATCAGAAAACACGCACGAACTCGCAGAAATCATTTCTGGCAGAATTCGTCTTTAATTTTATTTGCAGTCACCACAGGGAACATAGGACGTAGCCAGTGGGAAGGACACATCACATTTTCCATGGTTTAATTCGCCTCAGTTGTTTAAAATCACCATCAAAGGATGAGATGCCACTTGATTTTATTGAAGATACACTTACTCTTTACTTAAAATGATCCTCGACTAAAATAGTCGAGTTATTTCACTCTGTCCTTCCCGTTGGTACGACACGATTACACCGTACTAGCGGGAAGGACACGTCACATTTTCTACAGTTTAGTTCGCCACGAGGTTCAATATGTATTATAATCGTCTAAACTATGATGAAAGGAAGCGATGTTATTTCACTTAACTCAATAAGGCTTGTTCATTTCATCGTTCGATGAAATACACAGAAGACAGTCATCATCGTCCGATTCTTGGTCGTTAGGCGATCGGGTCTAAACTCGTTTTCAGTCTTGCGCGGCTGTCCTTCCCGTGCTTTCAATTATGTAAAACCCTATATATTGACTTACATGAAGGATACCGCAGAATGATTACATCGCGGGCGCGCAATACTTGACAAAATGGCGGACACAATCAGGTTTAAACTGAAGGTCAAGATTTCCCCTAATATCTGCATTGTTAGCGACAATGTCATCACCAGGGACTCGAATACACATAGGTAAAAGTGTCACGCTGTCGGCAGTATGTCCAGCAAAGAAAATAGTTGCTCATGAACTCACTGGGCTCGCATGAGGACGGACCCAGGGGTCAGGAATGAAGGTGAGTTTTTGCTTGACATATTTTCCTTCCTATATGCCTGGGAGAATTAATAACTCTTGGAAGGGAAAGGTGAAAGGGTTAAGAGTGAATGTCTGTCAGAATTGATCAAACGGCCGGCACATATAATTTACAACTACATTTGATTTCCCTCGAAGTTTTGTGTCTGAACAATCCTTATATTGCTTCTGAAGTCCACAGGAAGGGAAGCATGTATTACAATTCTTGCCGCTTAGATTTTCAAATCCCAGAGAAAATATTTTGTGCGCTTTAAAGTAGCCTGAAAAATTGCTGGTAATCCCGGGCATTTTTCTGATATTTTGACGACCATCTTCGTACTGATTTACGAACTGGTCAAAACATTAACAGAGTGTTGGGCTTCGTTAACGTGATTTCGAAAACTGGTGCGATTGGTGTGCGGAAGGATAAAACCATGTTTTAGTTATACTAATTTTTGCTACCGTTGACATTTACTGGAATAACTGAGAGAGAGAGAGAGTCTTTCAGATACAGAATGTGACATTCACGGACTGCAGATTGATTTCAAGCAATGTCCAGTAATTGTTTCATCCTTTCTTTGTTGCCCGGTCAGGCAACCATTGCACTGAATTTACTTGCCCGACCAGAATTTAGCGTTAATGCTGGGTAAAAGTAAGGCTTACTTTTTTCATATAGGCTGATATCATGCCAAGCCTAATGAGTCACATCTTCTGCAGGAAGCAGTCCTGTTATAGTGAGCACTCGCATTTAACAAGATCCCATAAGGATCTTAACAGGATCTAGCTACAGTATGTTTATCCAAGGATGATCCTGCCAGGATCTTGTTGTGTTTATCCTATGAAGATCTAAGAGGATCTTAACCAGATCCTACCAGTATCTAGGATTATGTTATGTTAATTTCTATCCTGCAAGATCCTTGCTATATTTTCTTGTAAATGGCTGAAGAAAAATAAGACTAATGTACGTATTTCAAAAGTCTTGTAATGGTTTCTCTTTCGAAGGAAAACCAAACATGATTTCCTTTGGTATTTGATTGTTTAAAACTGATTTGGACAGAATAGACTTTGGTGTACTTATTCTGGTTTCGATTTTTGACCGTTAATTGAAAGCGGTTCTATGTTCTCAAAATCACTTCCATTTTTCGAAATTTGTAATGATTTGTTTTGATTTGTAATTATAGATATCATCAGTATGCAGTATCTGAGTTGTAAGGTAAATGTGCATGTACATTTATGGGGAATCAATTAGTTGTGATATCATGGCTGAAATTTTTATGCCAATTACTTCCTGGTGGCCCTGTTTAGACTGGCCAAATCCCTAAACATATATAGGTCAACTGCCCTCCTAAATTCTAGAAATTGACACATTCGTGCTGAGGAGTGATTTTTTGTTTAGAAAATCAGTGATTTTAGAACCATTTTCAGGGCCCTTGAAAATGACACTATTTCATCAACAAACTCACCTGTATTTTGCAGTTCTCCCACCCTCTATTACACAGTGTCGCACAGTGAAGATGCGTCTGTTGCTGACACATACTAGAAAAGATTTTGCAATTTAAAATGTTACATTTCAGCCAATATATTATAGCCAGATTTTATCAGCCCCAAGCAAAGTCTTTATAACTCAGATCATGTGCCTTAAAATGGTAAAGTCTGTGTGTTCACCAGTGTGCAGCACTGTCTAAATAAAACTTCAAGAATGCAGACTTTCAGGGAAACCAACAATGAAATGCTCAATGAAATGACAGGAGTTTTGTGCTTGATACACTATCGTAAAGTATTTGTTGTCAATATCATTACTGAAATTCAACCAGTTTTTATGCTAATCAGAACTGCACAATGTGCTGGTAAGCTGAAGCCACAGAATAGGGCACAAAGGCCACAGTGGTAGCAAGCATTACCCCTTGATCTACCAAAAAAAAAATTTTTTTCTGAGCCCAAGTAATAGCAGCCATGGACAGCTGTTTTGGCCTTATTAGGCCTCGTCAGCATGGTATAGCTATACATAGGCTCGGGTTCCCACATTGAGGTAACAAGCTGTAAAATCGTAAGGCTTGTGGGATGTGGCTCAGTTTTTATGCTGATTAGTTCCTGTTGACCCTGTTTAGGATAGCCAAAATCCCCCAAAATATATGGGCCAATTGCCCTCCAAACCTCTAGAAAATAGTAAATTTGTGCTGAGGGGTGATTTTACTGTAGAGCTGTCTGAAGGTCCACTCTAAATGACATTGTTTCAACAAACTCACCTGATTTTTGCAGTTGTCTGACCAACTATTCACAGTGTCTCTTAGTGAAGATGCATCTGTTATAATACTTTCACGCACTAGGAAAGATTTCAAGTGCAGTACTGTACTAAATACTTTTAAAATACTATAGTCAATAACGTCTTTTAATCTTTTCTTTTAATAAATGCCAGGGGTCATAAGTTTAGTGTGAGGTTTCACACCAGGCTCATTCTCAGCTAAAGTGGCCAATCACTGTCTCACAACTTTGGTACCGAAAGAAATTTTTTCTGATGTTTTTTAGGTTTCTACTCTCTTAAGAAAGCTCTGCACTATAGCGAGTAAATTAGTAAAAGTTGCCAGAGGCAAAGCACCAATAATCTTGAACTATGGACCATCAAGTCACCAAGAGTAGGCGAAAAACCCCTGTCTTACCAACAAATTTTCATGGAAACATCATCAATTCCTTTTTCATTCTGTGGATAGGAGGTAGTTTGTATTTTCCCTGCCGGGCTTGTATGGCAATAGTTTGTTTCAAGCTTGAAAATCACTGCTGAATATTCTATTTGCTGAAGCATTAAGGACTGATATATACGTGTCTCACAATTTTGTAACATAGTCGTTACCATCGAATAGAGATGTCAATATTTTCGCTTTTGTACTGTCTCATTTATCCTTCAAGTATTGAATGGTTTATAGTTCATAGATTTATAAAATACCACAACTGGTTCTACTCATTTTTATAGATTTTTTAATATTAGCGATTTTATAAGAGGTACTCAAAAGTGACATTTTTTTCATGTAATATAAGATACCATGTTTCTCTCAGATGCTTATTGGTACGTGCATTTTCTTGTACAATAGTATTAAGTGCAAAACTTCTGTCATTCATTGGGTATCTCAGTGCTGGTTTTCCCTGTATTCTTGTGATTTTCTGTGACAGTGCTACACACTGGTGAACTCGCAGACTTTGACATTTCAAGGCATAATCTGAGTTATAAGGATGTTTTTTTGTGGCAGATAAAACTTGGAGCTATATCTTGGCTAAAATTTCCTGTTATTGACTATAGTAGTGGGAGGCTTGGCCTGAAAGAGGTCCCTTTTTAAGCCTCAGTTATAAGAAAGGGTATAGCAAACAATGCTTTTTGGTATTTTTATTGGTCGAAAGAGTGGCTGGTGAAGGGAAAATTGTATGATAGGGGTAAGCTGTAAATTCAATTGAGGGATTCGCAAAAATGGTATTGCGGAATTACTGCATGTGGTTTTTCTGGGCATAATTCTGAAGCAGTACATCAATATAGTGGATGCATACAAGTCTTAATTTTCTGAATATTCTTTCCCTAATAACTTCATAATGAAGAGCAATCAGCAAAGCTGTCTGATTATATCTTGGCCGAAATTTAACATTTTAAATGCGAAATCTTTCCTAGTGTGTATCAGCAACAGACACATCTTCACTGTATGAGACAATGCCGAAAAGGTGGTGAGAGAACTGCAAGAATCAGGTGAGTTTGTTGAACAATGCCAGTTTTAAATGACTTCAAAACGGCTCTAAAATCACCCGTTACTTTAGCAAAAAATCATCCCTCAGCAGGAATTCTGTACTGTTCTAGAGTTTAGGAGGGCCCTTGACCCGGATATTTTTAGGGATTTTGGCAAGCCTAAGTAGGGACACCAGGAACTAGTCGGGGTATAAAATGGTTGAGTGTTAGCCAAGATATCGTAGCAATAAGTAGCCCCATACATTTTCCTAACAGTCCCGATACTGCGTACTAATGATATATTGGTATATGCGTTTTTCCTTTAATTTGTACGATAGTATCAAGGGCAAAACGTTTTTCATTTATTGCGCATCTCAGTGTTGGTATTCCCTGAAAGTCTGCGTTCTTGATGTTTCTTGTAGACCTTGTAGATATTAAATTTATTCAACTTGAAACTCAGCCAAAAGAAGAACGGCACAGTTCTCTTTTCGCACGTATTTAGTTTGGATGCAGCCCAGGCTGGAGTATCATGGCCTCTGATAAATATGTAGGTGTCAAAGTTAAGCTGTGCATGATATGCAAACAATGCAGAGTAAAAGAAGACAAAGTACTTCCAAGTTAAACGGTTGGACAAAATCTGTGAAGTCTATCCGGCCGAGCGGCAAAGTTGCTTGCCGCGTGTCGTCACTCACTGGGATTCTCAAGCTCCTTCGTTCAGATTGTGTCTTCACGTTCTCAAAGTTCTGAGCATTTGTTTCATCGTACATTTCTCTACATTGCGAAGTTGTGCAATTCTATTTCATATTGTTTCACTGATTTCAATACATCATTAATATTTCTAACTCATGACAGTATTCATGGAAAAAAATGACATCACTGACCAGCGCCCCAACCAATCAGCGTTAGCCATTTCTCGATCCCAATAAAAAAAATCTTCCCATTTTAATACTTGGCCGCCTTCGGCAAGTAAAGACTAAGACCAGGATTACTCAACCTGATGTGACCGTCTGTCACCTTGCTGTGACCGTCTGTCACCCTGATGTGCCGCCTTACCACTTTTTCGGGGGGGGGGAGGGGTGGGGAGAATTTTTTTGCCAGCCTACACATAGGAAGGAATCGGCGTACAAATTGGATGAATTTTGGCCAAGGTATCACAACAATAAGTAGTCCACATACATTTATCTGACAGTCCCGAACTATTGTTATATTGGTACATGCAGTTCTTTTCATTGATTGAGCATCTTAGTGTTGCTCTTCCGTGAAAGTCTGCGTTCGACAGCGATCCATAGTTATGAATTCTCGGACTTCAATATGTTTGTGCATAATCTGAGTTACAAGGACTTCGTATGAAGCTTCGAAAATCTGGCCACATCCTGGCCAAAATGTGACCATTTTAAACGCGAAGTCTTTCCTAGTTTGTATCAGAAACAGGTGCAACCTTCCTGTAAGGCACTGCAAAAAGATAGTCAGAGAATCGTAAAACTCAGGGCGTGACACTATTTGAGTAGGAGCAGGGTATGGGTGCGACTGGCACGTGTAGTACGGCTGAGAAAGAGAAGCGGCGAACCCTTCCGAGGCGGATATGCTCTGCTTTTGGTCTGTCGCGTGCAGTGTCGTTGTGTAATGCAAAATAATGTTATGCCAAAGAACTGCCTGGCAGTGCTATGCTAATCTATGCCACTCGAATGTAAGGATTTTACATTCCATGTGCACGCGCGCCAACTCACGAATTTGCATTTTTATTCATCAATTTGAATCTGAGCTGAGCGGACATGTCGAACGAAAGTTTAGGTTTTTCGGTGAGTATTGCTTGGTTTATGGATAAATGCTGCTGTTCCTAAGCTAAAGTCAAACTGCTCTATGCCTCGTGAAAGTATTTCTTGCCAAACAGCCTCCTGGGTCTTGTATTTATCCTCGCCTGAAGACCGTTAGTAACAACACGTGTTCTTCGTTTTCGCAGAGCTTTATTGACGAACAGTTCAAACCAGAGGAGTTCATGGAAGGTCTGCCTTTTTGGTGAGTGGTAATTGCTTCAACTTGTGCAGTACACAAACGAAATACGTGTCAATGAACAATTTGCGAGAAATTCGCGTTTGAATGTAGTCTTCTTCGATCGAACTAAATTCAGAAGAGCTCCGTCCTGTTTTCGTTCGTGTGTTATTTTTATTACCAGTGAAATAGTGTAACTTTAGGTTAAAGCTTCTATTGGTTCGACAAGAATAGAGTTCGACGTCTACAAACAACAGTGAGATTCGTGGTTGGACTCGGCTGGTTTTTATGAAAAGCGTTGGTGTCCCTTGCATATTTTCTTCGTTTGTTTGTTTCAACTGGATTGCATTTTAGTGACGATATTTTTTTTTCTCCAGAGATCAAGTTAGAAGTCCCAAAAACACTAGTGGTATCTTTGTGGAACTCTTAGACTTCACGCTTCCCTATGTGGACTCGGTTGGCAATTTCACAAGGACTTTTGTTGCTGGAAAGTCGTCTCTCTGTGACCTCAGACATGAACGTTGAAGAATAATTCAAGTCGTTGTATTCTTGGTCATTGGAACTGTATGGAGGCAGGTTAGCTAATTTTGTTTTTGTTTTTATTAGAATGAGCTTTCCAGAAATAGTGAGATGTTCGATATTTTTGCGCGCATATTTTCAACCTGGTAAAAGCCGACTTTTTCATTGATAAAATTTGTGCGTGAATTAAAACGGATAGGTTCTCTTCAAACCCGTCTTTTTGAATTCCTTTGGAGTTTTGGTTTGTACCAGTGAAAGCTTTATGTTCGTGTGCATTGTAAGACTTTACGAAGACTTGTATCTTGTACGCAGAAGACTTGTATCTTAATCGCAAAATATTTATACATCGCTACTTGTGTACATTGCAGGTTTTTACGATTATTTGTATCTTGAGCGCTGCAGACTCGTACGTCGCTAGTCATGTAGGAATGTACGATTTAAACGCAGAATACTCGTACGTCGCTTGTCCCGTGCATTGTAGGATTTTACGAAGACTTGCATTTTGAACGCAGAATACTCGTACGTCGCTAGCCGTGTAGGACTTCTATCTCGAGCGAAGTCTATTTATACATTGCTTATCGTGTGCATTGTAGGACTTTACAGACTTGCATTTTCAACGCAGAATACTCGTACGTCGCTAGTCGCGTGCATTGTAGGATTTTACGTATCGTATTCTGAGCGCAGAATATTTTTTCGTCGCTAATCGGGTACGTTGTAGGATTTTCCGAAGACTTGCATTTTGAACACTACGTTTCGTATTTTGAGCGCAGAAAATTTAAACGTCGCTGACCGTGTACATTGTAGGATTTCACGAAGATTTGTATCTCGATCGCAAAACATTTATACATCGCAACTCATGTGCATTGTATTTTTAAGAGGACTTGTATCTTGAGTGCAGAATATTTATAAATCGCTACTTGTGTACATTGCAAGCTTTTACGAAAAATTGTGTTTTAAACGCAGAATACTCTAACGTTCAGCAATCTATTAGCTCTTCTAAGCTATTTCTAAGCAGTTGCGCTCTTCTCTGTAGGAATATTTGACGGTACTTGTAAAATTAATTGTAATATGCGAGTGCGAATAAAGATTGTCTCGTCTTGTCTTTAATTTATTGTCCATGTAACCATGGGCTGACATCATATTAAATTTTCCATGTAAGGCAACTGTGACTATCAAAGCGAATCATTACATCATGTTTATTCTTGCACGCGTAAAAGCCATTACAAGAGCCAATCCCTGCTTGAGATTTGCACTGCATGAATAAATATGATATTTAATGAACACTTTTTTATGGTCATGGTCACCTTACATGGTAAATTTAATATGATGTCAGCCCATGGTACATTGCAAACTTCGCTGACGTCACAATTCCGACTCTTTAAATTTGAGGTCGCTACAGGGTGGTTGGATGGGCGGTAGTCGATGGGTGAGCGACATTCAACTAGCTGAGCGAATAGGGGGGTTAGGGGGCTTGGGGAGGATTTGTATATAAAGATTTTAAAAACTTTTCTTTCAAGATTTTTTTTTCAAGAAGATTATTTTGAACTTGTATATAAAGATTTTAAAAACTTTTCTTTCAAGATTTTTTTTTCAAGAAGATTATTTTGAACTTTTTATTAGTTTGTTCAAGAAACTTTTACAAGATTCTTTCGAGATTTTTTTTTTCAAGAAGATTTTTTGAACTCTTTATTAGTTCGTTCAAGAATCTTTACAAGATTGTACACTACCTGTGCTATACAAAGTATTACTGCTACTAAACTGCTAAACTCTAAGAAGAACTGTTGTGGTCAGTTCTTTACTAATGTACACGTTTACAACTACTCTGGAGGACTAACTTTTAACTACCTTTTTTACAGCTTTGGTCGCCGCGGACTTCGTTCTTCGCTTGACGAATGTGTACTTCACAGTAGCAGAAACAGAAGATGCCTTCGCCGCGGATTGCCTTCTTCGCTTGACGAACGTGTATTTCACAATAACAGGAACAGAAGATGCCTTCGCCGCGGACTTCGTTCTTCGCTTGACGAATGTGTACTTCACAGTAGCAGAAACAGAAGATGCCTTCGCCGCGGATTGCCTTCTTCGCTTGACGTACGTGTACTTCACAATAGCAGGAACAGAAGATGCCTTCGCAGCGGATTGCCTTCTTCGCTTGACGAACGTGTACTTCACAATAACAGGAACAGAAGATGCCTTCGCAGCGGATTGCCTTCTTCGCTTGACGAATGTGCACTTCGCAGCAGTCAGAAACACAAGATGTCTTCACTGAAAAGGAATACAGGTATGGAACACTGTTTAATCGATAAAGTTTACATGTACATGCCAAAATACTGAAGTATGAAACCGGCTGTGTCTGTGAGCGAAGAGAAACAAGGCGAATTTGAATATTTTCACGAACATCCAAAAAATAAAACAATGAGACTAATTACACAAGGAAAAGCGCACGTGCACGTGCACTGTTGGGACTGATAAATTTATGCCGTTGGACGACTGCTTCGCTTCTCTTTCAAGTTTCAAACGAAGTGCTGATAATTTTGAAGACACAATGTATAATACCGGGATGGAATTAGCAATCGAACTTTCGAAAGAAGAGAAACAACAACACGCACAAAAATAAAATTAAGTATGTACTCACAGAAGCACAAAAGGAACAAATGTTCAAACATTTGTAAATTGCTTGCCGACGATGTTGGCACTCGCTTTATATATGGAGTTCTAAATGTGGAAAATATTTTACTTGCAGCGCTCGTGATCCTGTCGTGTGCCATTTCAAAGTCAAAGAGAAGATCTTGCATGGCACAATTGGTAAGTAGGAAGCTTAGTACATGTACCTCAGCTGGTAATTGACCATTAAACTTTTCAGCCAGTTGTTCAATCATGCAACACAGGATTTCTTGTAGCTTATATTCACTGCAAAGATATGGATCCTGTTGTAAAAAAGTAGTAACATTGAGAGGGACAAACTAAACTCGATCTTAAGGTCGCTGTAGAACCCTTTCAATTCCAAAAAACGGAATTAAAATTCTCCCAAAGATCCAAAAAGAAAATGTACACATGATGTAGTGAGAATAGATATATCAATCAGCTAACTTGCAAGTAGTTAGTGCTGGTGTTGTACCCTGTACATGAGTAACCTTGCAGAATCTAGAAGGCATCTAAACTTTGTCGATTAACTAGTGTTCTATATTTTTCAATTCGTTTTCAGTGAAGGCATCTTCTGTTCCTGACTGCTGCGAAGTGTTCAATCGTCAAGCGAAGAAGACTGTCCGCGGCGACCTAAGCTGTAAGTAGACAGTTGGAAGTTAGCCCTTCATGTGTAGACGCCTTCTAGATTCTGCAAGGTATTATACATTGTGTCTTCAAAATTATCAGCACTTCGTTTGAAACTTGAAAGAGAAGCGAAGCAGTCGTCCAACGGCATAAATTTATCAGTCCCAACAGTGCACGTGCGCTTTTCCTTGTGTAATTAGTCTCATTGTTTTATTTTTTGGCTGTTCGTGAAAATATTCAAATTCGCCTTGTTTCTCTTCGCTCACAGACACAGCCGGTTTCATACTTCAGTAGTTTGGCATGTACATGTAAACTTTATCGATTAAACAGTGTTCCATACCTGTATTCCTTTTCAGTGAAGACATCTTGTGTTCCTGACTGCTGCGAAGTGCACATTCGTCAAGCGAAAAAGGCAATCCGCTGCGAAGGCATCTTCTGTTCCTGTTATTGTGAAGTACACGTTCGTCAAGCGAAGAAGGCAATCCGCTGCGAAGGCATCTTCTGTTCCTGTTATTGTGAAGTACACGTTCGTCAAGCGAAGAAGGCAATCCGCGGCGAAGGCATCTTCTGTTTCTGCTACTGTGAAGTACACATTCGTCAAGCGAAGAACGAAGTCCGCGGCGAAGGTATCTTCTGTTCCTGACTGCTGTGAAGTGTACATTCGTCAAGCGAAGACGGCAATCCGCGGCGAAGGCATCTTCTGTTCCAGCTACTGTGAATTACACATTAGTCAAGCGAAGAACAAAGTCCGCGGCGAAGACATCTTCTCTTTCTGGCTGCTGTGAAGTGCACATTCGTGAAGCGAAGAAGGAAGTCCGCGGCGACCAAAGCTGTAAAAAAGGTAGTTAAAAGTTAGTCCTCCAGAGTAGTTGTAAACGTGTACATTAGTAAAGAACTGACCACAGCAGTTCTTCTTAGAGTTTAGCAGTTTAGTAGCAGTAATACTTTGTATAGCACAGGTAGTGTACAATCTTGTAAAGATTCTTGAACGAACTAATAAAGAGTTCAAAAAATCTTCTTGAAAAAAAAAATCTCGAAAGAATCTTGTAAAAGTTTCTTGAACAAACTAATAAAAAGTTCAAAATAATCTTCTTGAAAAAAAAAATCTTGAAAGAAAAGTTTTTAAAATCTTTATATACAAGTTCAAAATAATCTTCTTGAAAAAAAAATCTTGAAAGAAAAGTTTTTAAAATCTTTATATACAAATCCTCCCCAAGCCCCCTAACCCCCCTATTCGCTCAGCTAGTTGAATGTCGCTCACCCATCGACTACCGCCCATCCAACCACCCTGTAGCGACCTCAAATTTAAAGAGTCGGAATTGTGACGTCAGCGAAGTTTGCAATGTACCATGGGCTGACATCATATTAAATTTACCATGTAAGGTGACCATGACCATAAAAAAGTGTTCATTAAATATCATATTTATTCATGCAGTGCAAATCTCAAGCAGGGATTGGCTCTTGTAATGGCTTTTACGCGTGCAAGAATAAACATGATGTAATGATTCGCTTTGATAGTCACAGTTGCCTTACATGGAAAATTTAATATGATGTCAGCCCATGGTTACATGGACAATAAATTAAAGACAAGACGAGACAATCTTTATTCGCACTCGCATATTACAATTAATTTTACAAGTACCGTCAAATATTCCTACAGAGAAGAGCGCAACTGCTTAGAAATAGCTTAGAAGAGCTAATAGATTGCTGAACGTTAGAGTATTCTGCGTTTAAAACACAATTTTTCGTAAAAGCTTGCAATGTACACAAGTAGCGATTTATAAATATTCTGCACTCAAGATACAAGTCCTCTTAAAAATACAATGCACATGAGTTGCGATGTATAAATGTTTTGCGATCGAGATACAAATCTTCGTGAAATCCTACAATGTACACGGTCAGCGACGTTTAAATTTTCTGCGCTCAAAATACGAAACGTAGTGTTCAAAATGCAAGTCTTCGGAAAATCCTACAACGTACCCGATTAGCGACGAAAAAAATATTCTGCGCTCAGAATACGATACGTAAAATCCTACAATGCACGCGACTAGCGACGTACGAGTATTCTGCGTTTAAATCGTACATTCCTACATGACTAGCGACGTACGAGTCTGCAGCGCTCAAGATACAAATAATCGTAAAAACCTGCAATGTACACAAGTAGCGATGTATAAATATTTTGCAATTAAGATACAAGTCTTCTGCGTACAAGATACAAGTCTTCGTAAAGTCTTACAATGCACACGAACATAAAGCTTTCACTGGTACAAACCAAAACTCTAAAGGAATTCAAAAAGACGGGTTTGAAGAGAACCTATCCGTTTTAATTCACGCAATCAATGAAAAAGTCGGCTTTTACCAGGTTGAAAATATGCGCGCAAAAATATCGAACATCTCACTATTTCTGGAAAGCTCATTCTAATAAAAACAAAAACAAAATTAGCTAACCTGTCTCCATACAGTTCCAATGACCAAGAATACAACGACTTGAATTATTCTTCAACGTTCATGTCTGAGGTCACAGAAAGACGACTTTCCAGCAACAAAAGTCCTTGTGAAATTGCCAACCGAGTCCACATAGGGAAGCGTGAAGTCTAAGAGTTCCACAAAGATACCACTAGTGTTTTTGGGACTTCTAACTTGATCTCTGGAGAAAAAAAAATATCGTCACTAAAATGCAATCCAGTTGAAACAAACAGACGAAGAAAATATGCAAGGGACACCAACGCTTTTCATAAAAACCAGCCGAGTCCAACCACGAATCTCACTGTTGTTTGTAGACGTCGAACTCTATTCTTGTCGAACCAATAGAAGCTTTAACCTAAAGTTACACTATTTCACTGGTAATAAAAATAACACACGAACGAAAACAGGACGGAGCTCTTCTGAATTTAGTTCGATCGAAGAAGACTACATTCAAACGCGAATTTCTCGCAAATTGTTCATTGACACGTATTTCGTTTGTGTACTGCACAAGTTGAAGCAATTACCACTCACCAAAAAGGCAGACCTTCCATGAACTCCTCTGGTTTGAACTGTTCGTCAATAAAGCTCTGCGAAAACGAAGAACACGTGTTGTTACTAACGGTCTTCAGGCGAGGATAAATACAAGACCCAGGAGGCTGTTTGGCAAGAAATACTTTCACGAGGCATAGAGCAGTTTGACTTTAGCTTAGGAACAGCAGCATTTATCCATAAACCAAGCAATACTCACCGAAAAACCTAAACTTTCGTTCGACATGTCCGCTCAGCTCAGATTCAAATTGATGAATAAAAATGCAAATTCGTGAGTTGGCGCGCGTGCACATGGAATGTAAAATCCTTACATTCGAGTGGCATAGATTAGCATAGCACTGCCAGGCAGTTCTTTGGCATAACATTATTTTGCATTACACAACGACACTGCACGCGACAGACCAAAAGCAGAGCATATCCGCCTCGGAAGGGTTCGCCGCTTCTCTTTCTCAGCCGTACTACACGTGCCAGTCGCACCCATACCCTGCTCCTACTCAAATAGTGTCACGCCCTGAGTTTTACGATTCTCTGACTATCTTTTTGCAGTGCCTTACAGGAAGGTTGCACCTGTTTCTGATACAAACTAGGAAAGACTTCGCGTTTAAAATGGTCACATTTTGGCCAGGATGTGGCCAGATTTTCGAAGCTTCATACGAAGTCCTTGTAACTCAGATTATGCACAAACATATTGAAGTCCGAGAATTCATAACTATGGATCGCTGTCGAACGCAGACTTTCACGGAAGAGCAACACTAAGATGCTCAATCAATGAAAAGAACTGCATGTACCAATATAACAATAGTTCGGGACTGTCAGATAAATGTATGTGGACTACTTATTGTTGTGATACCTTGGCCAAAATTCATCCAATTTGTACGCCGATTCCTTCCTATGTGTAGGCTGGCAAAAAATTCCCCCCCCCCTCCCCCCCCCCCCCGAAAAAGTGGTAAGGCGGCACATCAGGGTGACAGACGGTCACAGCAAGGTGACAGACGGTCACATCAGGTTGAGTAATCCTGGTCTTAGTCTTTACTTGCCGAAGGCGGACCAAGTATTAAAATGGGAAGATTTTTTTTATTGGGATCGAGAATTGGCTAACGCTGATTGGTTGGGGCGCTGGTCAGTGATGTCATTTTTTTCCATGAATACTGTCATGAGTTAGAAATATTAATGATGTATTGAAATCAGTGAAACAATATGAAATAGAATTGCACAACTTCGCAATGTAGAGAAATGTACGATGAAACAAATGCTCAGAACTTTGAGAACGTGAAGACACAATCTGAACGAAGGAGCTGGAAAAAGATCGTGATTAGTGACGTTATAAAAATTCCGCGCTCACGATACAAGTCTTCATAAGAACTAAAAAATCACAAGTAGCGATGTCTAAATATATTGCACTTTCGATGCAAGCCTTCATAAGCACCAGTAAATCACGAGACCGACGTATTACATATTTGCGCTTTCGATACAAGTCATCATAAGAACCAGAGATTTACGAGTAGCGACGTATAAATACTCTGCACTCAGGATACAAGTCTTCGTAGAAACCTACAATGTGCACGAGTAGCACAACTAATAATACGATACACCGCTGACAAGTTAGTGCAGGCTCAAAATGTCCACGATTTCTGACAATGTGTCTGTTTTAGCCAGCATATATGGTGGGAGAAATTGTGCCAGTAATTGGTAATGGTATTCAACACTTCCCTACTTAACCCTTTCACTCCCCAGCTCAAATTGCAGATTCTCTCAACCTTTTGAGAAGAAATGTATGAGTGATGGAGTGAGAATATTGATAGTTAAACCAGCTTACAGTAGCAAGCTATCAAAAGCCAAGTTCTTCTTACTGTATGATATGTATCTCAACAAATGGGTCCAGTAAGACCCAGTAAGACCCTGAACATTGTTATTTTAGGCGGTGTCAGACAAATGCAGACTGCAGACCACAGGCTAGAAATAAACTAAAACAAAACAAAACAAAATACAAAAACTTACATAAAATAAAATAAAACAAAACACCGCATCATGGTGCAAATACAAAACAAAAACTTACGTAAAATGCCGTGAAATAAGTTCAAACGATATCATCCAAACCATTGCGGAAATTCATCATCCAAACCGACTTTAATATTGGATCAGAAAATTCCTTCCTTCCCTCAAGAGTCTCTGATCTGCTCGATAAGCATGTACTTTTCGACCGCACCCTTCCCCCCTCAACCACATTTTTGTGCTCGCCCCATTTCTCGTGTGGTCTTGCTACGCAATATGACTGCACAGCAACCGAAATATTTCGTATTTGATAACTTCAAAACTTTCAGCTCTGGTTTTTTAGTTTCCTGCCAAATAGTTTTGCGCTGCCAATCACAGGAACTGCCATGCAAACCAGTAATGAATACGAGACATTCGTATGATTACTACATCTCAGTCCAAAAATTTTGACCACCATTATCTGGATAATTTGTCCAAGTAAAGAATTCTGCAACAGGTATTTTTCTGATGTCATCACTTTGGTACTCTTCGTTTTTTTCGTCAAGTTCATGTTTATCATATATACTCAGTTAATGACACCAGCCCCTGGTCATGTAAACAAATCAGCAAGTGTTTTAACCCATTGTGCCCCAAAGATGAAGCCACATATAACAATATAGTTGACCCGCATACACTGCTTAAATACATACATACATTTTTTATTGAAGCTCCCCAAATGCTTTGTATAATGATCATTCAAGATAGAAACTGATTGGCTCAAAATCCCCAAGTTGCGCGATTAAGTTCATGTTCACAAAACAAACCGGCGAAATGGACACCTTGAATTTCTTGTCATATACAGCCAAGTCAATTTACCTGAAATTTGCCTGTCCCCACTTTAAGTGCACAATTATTCAGTTAGTTTGGAGGTCATGACCACACGAGAAATGGGGCGAGTACAAGAATGTGGTTGAGGGGGGAGGGGTGCGGTCGAAAAGTACATGCATATCAAGTGGATCAGAAACACTTGAGAGAAGGAAGAAATTTTCTGATCCAATAAGTCGGTTTGGACGATGAATTTCCGCAATGGTTTGGATGATATCGTTTGTCAAGCTCACGGGAACCAATCAAACTTATTTCACAGCATTTTACGTAAGTTTTTGTTTTGTATTTGCACCGTGATGCGGTGTTTTGTTTTATTTTATTTTATGTAAAGTTTTTGTATTTTGTTTTTATTTTATTTTATTTCTAGTCTGCAGTCTGCAGTCTGCATTTGTCCGACACCATATTTTAGGACATCAAACAAGATAACAAGACCAACCTTGCTGAAGACTTGCTTGTTCCTTGCTACTTTTCATGTCCATGTGAAACTGTCCACAGTATATAGTCAACAGTCTTTTCATGTTCTTCCCATGGTCCACACCAGCCTCATACTGTACTGTACATTGTCATGGTTGCCCCCATTTTTTATTGTTGCTCTGCAAATGAAGCGACAGACGCTTTGTTTAGCTCGCTATTATTTTGAAAAAGGCCAGCACAGTAAGTCTAGTAAGGGGCTGTCAACATATGTTTTCAGTTCTTTCAAAATTTATTAAAATATTCTAAAAGCCTGAAATAAGGTTTCCACAGATCTTAGTGCCACATGAGGATTAAACAAAGGTTGTAAAGTCTTTGTGATCAAAGTCAGTACACAGCTTACTTGATGACCAGTCCTCATATTTATCATGTTACCATAGAACATAAAGCAACTCTACAGTACTAACACAGTTTGAAAGTGTGGTTCCTGTATACCCTGTCAGGTAAAGCAACAAAGTTCTAAAATGTTGTCTTAACTTCGAAATAAACAGCTTTGACAAACAGCCACTCAGAATTATGTCTCGGCAATCATGAAAATGGCACACTTATTTTGGTTCAGTACATTCAACTTACAGGAAGTCACAACATTGACATCAATGCTTGGAGGATAAACAAATTAAACCCTACCTAACCCTACCTTTGTTCAATATGCATTTTGAACGTGTTTTTTGGTTCACTTAGTTTTAGCTGTACTGTATACACCTAAATTATTATAAATGTTACAAAGCTTCAGAAATCGAATTGTTGGCTCATGGCATGACTCTCTAGTTCCCTAGTATATTGTATGCACCAAAAATACCAATGATTCTGGCTGCTCTTGCAAAACATTCCAAAAAAAAGAAAATCCCATTTTAGCCCTTACTACACACCAAGACCACAATGTTACATTGACACCTGGTGACAGCTTGCTGTTACACAGCCAACATATACAGTAGGTGAATGCATCTGCACTTGTTGATTTTGTAGGGTCTATATTTTGATGGTGCAATAGAGAAAATATTAAGTTTCTAGTCCCTGTTATTTCAGATGTGGTTTACTTAAGTTGAATATGTTATAATTTTTTCAGACAAAGATTAAAGCTGATTTTTGATGGAAAAGTTGCCCCTGAGCCTTGAGAGGGTACTAATCTAGACCTCTATTTCATTTTAGAACGTTTGTCAATCAGTCAGTCATGACATTAGCTTTGCTTCACATAATGACTGATGGAAGACTTCCATTCCTAATGAGGTCTTTTGCTCCTAATAAGGAAAGTGAATGTGTTCATCACACATTCTATCACAGAACCACAACTGAAACAAACTACACTGCTGTATTCATAACTAAAAATATAAATTGGAAATTGGAAAACTGGAAACCCACATAAAAGGAAAGCTTGCCAGCTGGAAAATGAGTGAAATGATTTCTTTGAGGCATCATGGAGCCATTCCTGAGCACAACAAAATACAACATCTGTGAGAGTTGTTTCATACAAGTAGGCCTTATTCATATTCTCACTGACAGCCTGGGGTGAGGATGTCATGACCGTGTGGGGGAAAGGGACAGAAAATACTTACTTTCCCCTGCATGAATTTCTGTGGTCATCATCTGTGGTCACAAAATTTCATTGCATTTAACAGAAGTTTTTGCTGACATGTTCGCTCACCTAAATAAATTATTTGTAGTTCAGATATGTTGATCTGAAAAAGAGTGTTTTTGATATTTTGTTTGGTACGGAAAATATTTAAAGTCAAAGTTGGACGACATGTTTGTTAGGGAATTTGTTTATGAAATAACTCGAGTTCTAAAATGAAAACAAAAAGTCAGAGACACAATTTTGTAAGTTAACATATCGGTCGATACTTGTGCAAAATTCCAACCCAATCCATTGAAACCCACTCGAACTGGAACTTCAAGAAAATGCAACAAAACGTGTTTTTCAGATGCAGAGAAAATCACGCCTGAAGATTTTTGGCACCCCAATGGTGCTTGTTGACATAAGTAGCTAATCTGTCAGCCAGATGTCACTTTGATATGCTTTGATGTAAAGCAGTGTTGTGTAATCTAGCCCAAGACCTCATCCTTCAGCAGTTTTTTGCTCAACAAACAGTAGATTTCTTCATGGTTTCGCTTTGACAAATCACACACGCAATACTTGTGTTTTGCCAGATTTCATGTAATATGTCAGTGTTATGAAACGCATGAGTTGACGAATGATGACAGGTTGCAACAGCAGCTATTTTGATCAAAATTTTCGTTTGAGCCAATTTCTCAAGGGGTAAAACAGAAAATCAAAAAAGGACAACAAATTCGGGCAGATATGTTGAAAATAGATCACAACACAGAAAAAATTTCTTTTGAAAAATTTTCGCTGAAAGTCTCCTGATATCTTAAGAGTTGGCATCTCTGTGTGCAGAGTAGCAGGAAAACCTGTCTTAAAAAGTGCTTGGCCAAGCTTACCCTGAATGAAAGCATGATCAAATAGGATTGAACACTACACTTATTGGTACTCTGATTGAAGGTTATGTCAGCATAATTGGTTCAGGATATCTGAAGGGAAACACGGCTTCCCCTATGATGCTTAAACTACTGTACTGTGTGGATAAAGGGATAACTAGGACAACTAATAAACAGGACTTATGAATAAAAACCAGGGAAAACAGAATATGTTTGATTTCTATGTCAATTGTGAAGAAACAATGTGATCATGCAACTATACTATGTAATTCAATCGCCACAACTCCAGTTGCTCACAAGTAATTCATGTTATTTTTCACATAACACCATCACAAATTGTGTGATCAGGACTACTAAGTAATTCAATCATCATCACAAATTATGTGATCATGCAACTATACTATGTAATTCAATCGCCACAACTCCAGTTGCTCACAAGTAATTCATGTTATTTTTCACATAACGCCATCACAAATTGTGTGATCAGGACTACTAAGTAATTCAATCGCCATCACAAATTATGTGATTAACCCTTTCATTTTCCCAAGCTCAATTTCAAATTCTCCCAACCATAAAGTGAGGAAATGTATAAGTGATGAAAAGAGAATTTATGTTTTAATCAGCTGTCATTTGAGCAAGGTATCAAATGCCAAATTCTCCATACTGTATGATATATCTCTTGTGGAAGACTGAAAAGAGAAAATTGAAGTTGATCACTCTTGGAAGTGAAAGGGTTAACTGACATGTATTAATCACTGTGTGCAGATTGTCTTAAGACAATAAAAAATGAAAAATATTAACCCTATAAAACTATGACTGCATCACTGCCCTTTCAGAGCACAAGTAATTAAGCTTATGCTAAAATTAATTTTACAAACAACACTTTACTTCAGAAGACACCAATTTGAATGGCATCATCGACTCCCCCTTAAGGTGATTCCATTGTTTTGCATTGCACGTCTTTACTGCGCATAACACTTTCAAGATGGCCCAGGTTGAGAATCTTGCAAGACTTTGTGAAACAAGATCTGGTCAAGATTTAGGCAAGATATATGCAAGATCTTGCCAAGATTCTAGTAAGACAAGATCTTAGCAAGAATTTACAAGATCTTACAAGATCTTGCATGCCAAGATGTTCAACCTGGGCGAAAAAGATTTGTAGAATATTTGTCAATTGATCCCGCAGCATTTGACATGCGTTAAAAGAACCAACGAATGCACATAAGTAAGGTTTCTGTTGTTCTTTAGGCGTAGTGAGTATACAGGGTACTTCTTGTGCAGTAATAAAACATGCAGTGAAACAGAACTGCAGAACTTACCAGTTGCTCTTATGCTTTGCTGTGAGGTATATCGTACATTTCCCAATTTATATCAACGCTTCCAGTGTCCAAGAAGAGACCAAGAAACACTTCTTGTCCTCCAGAATACATTTAAAAGCCAAAAGCAACAAGAGAACTCAACGAAAACATCCAAGATGGCGTCGCACAGAAGTGGGGAAGCGAATTCCCACGTAAGGATGGTTACCCCCTCCCGCAGTCTGATTATATTATGTCAGCGGTCGCCCCACTGTATTAATAACTAACCAAACGTGAAGCAGCGGTAATTTTCGCGCTGTTGTGGTTTCTTTCTAGTTGCCGTTTTCTGTGTTCGTGTTAGGTAGCATCGCTCCAAAATGTAAATAAAAAAAAGAATGATTTGTGAATGACTCGTTACCAGCTTCCCGCAGAGGTTCACCTCAGACCCCTCGGGGGAATGGGGATCAGCAACCTCAGACCCTTGGGAGAATGGGGACCAGCAACCTCAGACCCTTGGGAGAATGGGGGCCAGCAACCTCAGACCCTTGGGAGAATGGGGACCAGCAACCTCAGACCCTTGGGGGAATGGGGACTAGCAACCTCAGACCCTTGGGAGAATGGGGACCAGCAACCTCAGACCCTTGGGGGAATGGGGACCAGCAACCTCAGACCCTTGGGGGAATGGGGATCAGCAACCTCAGAACTGTCAACATGTTCTCGAGGCAAACATTAACGGATATAGTGAAATACTATCTGACAATGGCATTCACTGATATAGAGAAAATTAATCCCATTCCGCGCGTAACCTGGTAACTACCCTCCAGCAAAGAAAATGGCGTCTACAACGGTAAGCGAATTGCGTAAGGATGGTTACCCCCTCCCGCAGGGTTCTGATTATATTATGTCAGCGGTCGCCCGACTGTATGAATAAGTAACCAACCTTGAAGCAGCGGTAATTTTCGCGCTGTTATGGTTTCTTTCTATTTGCCGTTTTCTTTGTTCGTGTTAGGTAGCATTAGTCCAAAATGTAAAAAAAAAGGATGATCTGTGAATGACCCGTTAGTCACCCTTGACAACAAAAGAGACTTAAGGTGGTGTTACACTGGTCAATTTGCAACGATGCTCATCTACCAACTTTTGGAGTGCGTTTTTACAAACGAAGAGATTGTTCCCGCCCACGTGATAAAGTAAACACAATCAACTATCGTGATATCAAACACTTCGACGAGCAGCAGTTCAAGTTTACTCTTGCTAGCACTCCTTGGGACACAGCCTTTGTATTTGATGAGTTGGATGACATTGTTAGTTTTTGGGAGGCCTTGTTCAACAAAGCCCTCGACACCCGTTGTCCTTGGCGCCAAATACGCGTTGCACGTGAAACTCAAGCTCCGTGGATGAAAAAGGCGATTATTTGTCAGCTCAGGACCAGGGACAATTGCTTAAAAACTGCAAGGCGTTCTAACACCGCAGATGATTGGAACAAATATAAGCGTGAAAGAAATAAAACCGTAAACTTGATCAAGAGCGCGAAACGAGCTTTCTACAAAGGCTGCTTCGAGGATAGCAAAAACAACCCGAGAAAGACCTGGAAGATTATCAAGTCTTTGACTGGATCCAGTAAAAAGGAGCTAAATGTGAATGGTCTAACAAGCAGCACAGACAGCGACCACCTGGTTGAGGAGCCGGCAGAAGCCTTTAATGCTCACTTTTCATCTATTGCAGACAAACTGAGGTCACTCCTGCCCAATGTAGAGTTTAGATGTAGAATGTAGACATTACTAAGCTCAAACATTTGCTCTGCCCAAAAAGGATCCTGATGTTACATTCAAAATTCCACCAATATCCAAAGGCTTTGTTGTCGATAGTCTTTCAAGTTTGAGTGCAAACAAGGCAACCGGTGCTGACAAAATTAGTTCCAAGATGTTAAAAGTTGCTGCTCCTTTCATTGCGTCATCTGTTTCCAAACTGATCAACATTTCGCTCCAGACTTCTGTTTTTCCGCAGCGGTGGAAAACTGCCAAGGTAACGCCGCTATATAAGAACGGTGACCGATCTGACGTAAACAACTATCGGCCGATATCTGTGTTACCAGTGATGTCAAAGCTCATTGAGCAGCATGTTCACGATAGTCTTTATAAATATCTTTATGATAACAACTTGTTGTATCACCGGCAGTCTGGCTTCCGTAAACACCACAATACCGAGACAGCTCTTGCGCGGATTGTTGATGAGCTATTATTCAACTTGGACAAGAATAGGGCTAGTGGTATGATAATGATTAACTACTCCAAGGCCTTTAATATGATAGACCATGAACTGCTGCTAGCGAAGCTCGAAGCCTACGGGGTGACAGACACTTTTCTTACTTGGTTCAAATCCTACTTATTCTCAATGCAACAGTTTGTCCATTTAGATGGTAAGGATTCATCTTGCATGTCTGTTCCCTATGGAGTACCTCAAGGTAGTATAATTGGCCCGCTGCTGTTTGTACTCTACATAAATGATCTTCCACTTCATCTGAGCTCCGCTGACGTGTCTCCCGACCTGTATGCTGACGATACGACTCTTATCGCCTCGGCTGACATCAGTTCCTTTGACACCCTAAGGGCCTCGCTGTGCAGCTCGTTGCGAGACGTTGACCATGAACAAATTTCCCTTAAATGCGGCCAAAACTAAAACACTCCTCGTTACAGGGAAGCGTTTAAAGGACAAAATCGGGGACAAACACCTTAATTTGCGGACGACAAACGGCAATGTACTCGAGCAAGTTGATTCGGCTATACTTCTTGGTGTTGAAATTGACAGAGAGCTTGGTTTTGTTTTCCACATCGACAGACTTTGTAATAAGCTGTCTCAACGGATCGGGGTTCTCAACAGGATAAAGACATGTCTTCCTTTTATTCAACGAATTGAATACTACAACGCTGTGATTAGGCCTGTCATGAACTATGCCTCCGTGATTTGGTCTCTGTGCAGTAGTAAGGACAACCTTAACAAAGTGTTACGTCTCCAAAAGAGGGCAGCCAGAGTCATTCTTGATGCTCCCCCCAAGCCCCCTCAGTCGAACTTTTTAATAAACTCAAATGGATCCCCTATTATGAAGAAGCTAAGATTAAACAATCTGTATTAGCTTATAAAAGGACTAAAAATTCAGTTCCGAAACATTTAATGGACACACTGAAGCTGAACTGTGACGTGCACAAACGCTCTACCCGGTATTCTAATTTTAATCTTTTATGTCCAAATTTTAATAGAAAGACTGAAGGTGGTAAGACTTTCACTGTTACCACTACAGAGCTATGGAACACTATTGATTTAAACATTCGTAAATTGCCAACTGTTAGGTCTTTTAGAAACGCACTTAAGTCGAATATTTTAAACAGTCAACAGGATTTAGCACATTTTAATCCATAATTTTATTTTCGTATGTTAGTTGTTATTGCTTTTACAATACCTACATTGTATTTTAATCTTAGCATAGGTTTTTATATTGTATTATAGGTTGAGGGCCACTTGTTTGTTAGTACTTTGTACTATTTTTGTGATACCCTCGTTAAATAAAGTCTTTACTTACTTACTTACGATGCGATGTTGCGCTAAAAACCGTTGAGGTGTAACACCCCAATGCGAACGATTTTTCACGATGTTTGCAGTGCTGCAACGCGTTGCAAGTTTTTGAAAGCGATTCAAAAACTTGCAACGCCGTTGCGTGGATTTGGAGCAAAGCACTAAATATCCAAGTGAACCATTCTCGGCGATAATTCAGTTGTTGCGACTACTCGAGCCTTGTAAAAAATGAAATCAAGTTTCTACAGCAAACCCGCGCGATGTCCTCATCGAAAGAGGTTTAAGGCTACTGCTTTTTAGATGGGACCACGTTGAACTGTTCATATGGGACGGTTTAGCTAGCTAGCCGTTAAAGGCTCTGCCCCCCAAAACCTCTTCTCGGGGGGAGGGGGAGGGGGTGATAGTTTTGAGTCGGAGTGTTCTCAAAACCCTTGCCCTACTAAAACTGTACGATTTTTCAACCATATTTAAAAAATATATTTGAGATTTTTCGACCCTTTTTCAGACTCTGTATACAAAAAAGTTAACCCTATTTCTGCAACCAAATACCAAAATATGCAAAATCTACTATTTTAGACCAAAAAGGCAAAATTGATCCCTTTTGCAGCCTCAAAAATGTTAAAAAACGATACTGCCTTTGAGGCGGCGCACTGAGTATTGATGGGACCCTCCCCTCTCCCCTCCGGGATATTTTTCTCTGATTCACGTTGATTTTAGTTACATTTTATACTAAATTTACACGAAGCGCTAATTTTCTATAAAAGAGTATTGTATGCACGTTTCAAATAAAACGCTTTAGGAACTTAGATATTTTATACTTTACGTCTTTCTTCGTACACGCTATTTCACTCCGATGTGACGTTTATTTATCACTGCACCACTTCTGTCAGTCAATTATTACTGTTGAGGGGCGACCGCTGACATAATATAATCAGACTGCGGGAGGGGGTAACCATCCTTACGTGGTAATTCGCTTCCCGTGTGTGTGTGTGGGGGGGGGGGGGGGGGGGGGGTTCCAGCCTTAAGAAACTCTGCGTACTAAATTGGTCAAATTTCAGCCAAGATATTGCAACAATTAGTATTCTCCCTTCGGTTCCCCTAAAACTCGGATACTGGTATATACTTATGTGTCTGTTTTTTTTCTTCTTCTTGAGCGATACTTCAAGAGCACAATTTCTGTTATTCATTAAACTTATTGGCGGTGTTGGTGGTGTTCTTCCAGGAAAGCCTGCGTTCTTAAGGTTTCAGACCCTACATGCCAGTTACAACGACGATTTTAACAAATAGCTCATAATCTGAATAATCATGACTATTTATATTTATGGAGTTATGGAAACTGGTGTTTTTTGAACCGTTTTAAAGTTTAGGAAACGCTCCTCATAGTTGAAGTCTCCATGCAGTGCTACTATTCCGTACGCGGGGGGGGGGGGGGGGGGGGAGGGGACTCCTATATATAAGAGGACGGGGATGTTCGTCGTCGTACCGCTTTAGGAGTCAAAATTACAGTTTTTGTACCGCTTAGGGCGCTCAAAACCAAACGTGGTACCGTTTAGGGGTCGGGCGTCAGTGGAATGAACTCTTTTTGTTTGAAACAACAAATGGTAAAGTGATTCATGATATCCTCTTTATGGCAATTAAAGGCATCGAAACTTTAAATTCTTGGTATGCTTTTATTGGTAAATTTTAGAGGTCAAAGTAAGCTCGAGCCACACCCGTTTTAGTACCTCTTAGGGGTCAAAACGAAAATTCCCGACGAGCATACCCGTCATTTTTATGTGGGAGTCCCCCCCCCCCCCCCGGGTATTCCGTAGTTCTGTTACTAGGTTATCTACTAGTGAAGCGGACTATAACAAATTCGCTTACAGTTTGAGTTATAAGGCCTGTTGACGTTTAGCCATATATTAGCAAAAAGATCGACCGCGGAACAATTCCCAGTGTACATCATTAACAGACGCAACTTTCCCGTCCAGCACCTCGGATTTAAAAGCTCTGTGAACTGCAAAATCTTAATAGTATGTTGACAGAGTGGCAGTTGGAAAGGACCTCAAACAGCTCTTTAAATTCACCAGTTGTGCAAATAATCATACCTCAACATGAATTTCCAATTTTCTTGGGTTTAAGCTTGACTTAGTGCACAACTTCAGCCATGCATTGAATATCTTTATAGACTATGTTCTTCCATGAAAGACTGCGTTTCAATGAATTCTCTGTATGACGCTACAAAGTGATGAAAACGCTGACTGGTTAAATTAGATTCTCCCAACCGTTCAAGAAGAAAACGAACGAGTGACGCAGAGAGAATCAATTATTCATTTATAGACCCTTCACGGTTTGAATGCATGATGGGTAACCAGTTTATTTGCCCTGATTACCCATCATGCATTCAAATCCGTGAAGGGGTCTATTCCTATTGGAATTCATTTAGGCGGTTTCTTAAATAGGATCTTGTATTGTGTTTAAACTAGCCCTATTTGCATTATCTCTTAAGCCATAATAATGTACACTTTGAAATTTGACAAAATAAAAAGTAAAAATAAAATTGTTCACATCTTGCGATAGAATTTAATACAACCGGGCGGTCTCAAGAGTTGTTTTAATTTTCTACTAAATTGAATTCAAGAATATACATTGCTCAATTCTTTTGGTGTATTGAGTTCCAGATGTATTTTCCCTTCGCTCTTACAGATAAACAACCGTGGTTTGTTCTTGTGTAAGTAAACCTTTTGATTTTCTTGTGTCCTAACTGTATATACGTTTCTATTAGAAATGAAATATTCTTGGCAATAATTTTTCTCCTCGAATTGTAATAATTGAATACTTGCCGCGCCCTATATGCCTAATGATGTGGCGACTATTAGATATCTAAGGAGATAGGAGGAGAGAGAAAAAAGAGGTCGACCGCATTCCTAGGATCCCTTTTCAGTATGGACGCTTCGTGAGAACCACCCAACAGCTGCATCCGTCTAAACTTTCGTGCACAAGATCGGCCATAAGCCAGCTGTAATCTCGCTCGTGCAATACTCTGCAGAGACACAGGTCTGGCAAAAAAATTGTGCAGGTGTCAAACCCAATATTGGAACTCAAGGGCACACACCCTTAGGGGAAAGAGGCTCACGACATCTGCTTAGCAACACGAGTATTGCTAAGCATTCACAGAGGGCTAAGAGTGGAGCTATACACGGCATATAATCGGACACTCTTTGTATCTAAGTGATCTTTCGATCAAATTTTCGTCTGTAATAGGGACCAATAAGCACATTAAATTTGTTACAAAGAATTTACCTCCTAAGCACATATTAGGCTAGACCGGGGTTATACATTTGTGGTTCTGATACTGAACACCTGGTTTTGAGGTTTACAAACTTGTTTTGAACACGTGCAGAATAATATCTCATTTGTGTGTTCTTTCGCCTTTGTTGTTCGATGTGTTTGTTTTTTGTGGGAATAGCTTAAAAAGCATTGTCTTTGTATATCTAAACTACAGAGTCCTTATCTCTCTAGAGAGAAAAAAAAAAGTCAAAGTAAAGCCTTGAGGTTGATGAGGACCCTCTCGTTTGACTTTTTTAAAATCATTTTCATTACAAGGTCGAATTTTCATGAGAATGGGTATTTTGTCAAACTGCCAACACGAAAGTGCGTGGGTGAAGGACTTTGGAACCTTAAGATTGGACTGTCTTGTAGACATCTCACGAAAGGGGAAGATTGAATTAATTGTGTTCGTTACAGTCGATAAATTGGCCGATTCTGCAGCATCAACACTTTCATCTATATTTCGTTTAGAAGTGATCCTTCTGGTTTCCCCTTGATGTACAAGTCAACACTTAAACTCCACCGCTAAAAATATATATGGCGCCGGCATATTATGACAAACAACATGCACACAAACCGAATACAAAATTCGTGCTCGGAGGTATGATGATACTTTACGAGAGTTTTGTTCCATGAGATTTCTTTTTGAAATAAAAATGTAGCAACTTCTGAATGGGTTTCTCAATTCCACACTCAAAAAGACAACTATATTTAATGAGACATCGAACTGAGCAATTAATAAATGTTCCTCGGATATTGTGAGTCAGACGGTTCTTGTCCTCTTGACGACTGGAGATCGCGGCAATCTCACGTAAGAAAAATATGTGGTCAGAACTCAGATATTCGGTATGTTGCCGGAAGCATTTTCGACAAAGGGACAACCGACAAAACACTTAGTCTCTTTAAGAACACGGCTCGTAGCAAAAGCAACGTTGTTGTTTTGTTATGGGAATACACTTACTGTCAGCGACTAATGCTTAAGGAATGCTATAGGTAAGTGTTTCGACAGAACGTAGTCCCTATATGACGGTTGCTACTAAAGTGCGTTGGTGCATGCATAGCTTTTGGTTCTTGTACACAATGTTTAAAGTACGATAATGTCAAGAGTAACGATTTAATTTGTCAAAAGTAGCGACCTTTACTTGTGAAAATAAAGCATACAAACTCTCATTGGATGTTTTTCATCTGGATAAAATTATTAGCAAGGGATGTACTTTTTTCATTCAGTTGTGGGCGCTCCATTTTGAATCAATCCTAACTACTTTCTGGACCTTTAAATATGAACAGAAAGAGGAAAAAAAATTGAAACACACACACACACACACACACACACACACACACATACGTACAGCCGGGAGAGAGGATTAACCGGAAGAAGAACTCTAAGCTGTTATTGTAAATATTAAGTTCCAAGAGTGTCACCAAGGAAATATCTGTTGGACAATAACCAACAAAAATTCAATCGACGTCTTTGTGGACGTCTGAAAGAGTTTATTTAGAGCACAAACGTCTTTATGTGGGCGTTCGCCTGCAGTGCAATACGTACAGTTACAAGCTAATCCAAATACACGCCTAGCAGCCTTATTTCAGGCCACTGTAATTCACTGAAACTGCTGTATTTTTCCCTCTAAGGAATGGAATCTGTGATGATGCCGTGCTCTAAAAAATATTGTATGAAGTTTACGGGCAACCAATAACGTATAACAGACATGATGGCTCCGACGAGATATGGCAATAATTTGCAGCTGACGAACACTGTACATTTGATTTATCGTAGGCTTCTTTGTGAAATATTGCTTGAAAAATCGACTCTGCATGAAGGGAAGTAACTGACTACTGATTAGACAAAAAATCCGGGAGCACGCCTAGAAC
The DNA here is from genome assembly GCA_964036295.1 of Plumapathes pennacea. Classification (NCBI taxonomy): domain Eukaryota; kingdom Metazoa; phylum Cnidaria; class Anthozoa; order Antipatharia; family Myriopathidae; genus Plumapathes; species Plumapathes pennacea. Next base: position 10,204,748 of record OZ038473.1, on the reverse strand, counting down.
TTAATCTTGCAAGGAGTTCTTGGGTTTTCTTCGCCTTGCCAGAATTTAACATCAATACAGTTATATGAATGTCTGATACTGTTTCACTGAATGTCAACTTTTTGTACAAATACGCATGTTTTTTTTTCCCTGTTTTATTATACTTTTATAGTAGATCAGTACAAACGCAGCTACAATAAAATCGCACAGTCCCATCCGCTTTTTGCACTACTGATTTACTATAAAACTATAGCCTTTCACTGCCTGTTTTACATGAGAAGATATAAGTTAAACGAAGCACACCACTCAGCAGAGACATGAACACTGCCAATAGCTAGAATGTATTCATCGAAAACTTTCATTTGAGTGGTCACATCTTTGGGTTTCATTTGACAGGACGAGTTGGAAGTGAACACTGCTGTTAAAATGAACCCATCGAGAGCTTTCATTTGAGCCAGTGGTAGCACCTTTAGGTTTAACTTAGTAGTTGAGGAGTTGCACATGCATGGTGCTATTAGAATGTACTGACTCACTCATTTGAGTGGACACACCTACAGGTTTCGTTGGACAGTTCATGGGTTGGAAGTGTTGAAGTTAAACACTGTTATTAGAATGCAAGTCTCGTCGAGAGCTTTCGTTTGAGTGGTCACTCCTTTAGGTTTTATTCCGTGGTTCAGGAATTGTACTCTTAGCATTTTTGCAGTTGGCTGGTAGCAGTATTTCATGCCACATTTGTTAAGACTTAAGTCAAATTCGCTTTTGGTAGTTCAAGGGTTCTTCTCCCTTATTGCATCCTATATATCAGCTACATCGTCAAAGAAGCATTACGAGAAATCTCAAAGAAATAAGGACTTTAAGCGTACGGAATGTGTGCAGAAATGAAACCGTAATCATTTCGACTAAGGAACCTATATTCAAATGCTTGTTACACTTAACTTAACGATGTGAAAAAGGGAACAAAAGAGAGGGGGCAAAAAGGCAGAAATCAATAACAAACAAAGGCACTGAAAGAACCCAAAGTGTACTGCGTTTTATAGAGGCTCTATAAGCATTCACAAACTTAACATGCAGCTGTAGCCCACGGATAAAACATCTCCTATGAAACACACACTTTTGGAAAGAACATAACAAAAATTAGTAAGGAAAACAATTTTCCGAGACGCACAGACCACCGAAAGTACCGTCAAGGGCCATCTTTAAAATGTTGTTAGCACGGAAGATGCGTGGTGTTAAACAAACAGAAAATCGCTGCACTTACCAATGTTGCTTTGCCTTGCTCAGTGGGATGTTCTATTTGTTGTTTAGTCAAACTTTGTAAGAGGTTTTCTTTTCTTTTTTTTTTTTGTATCCGTGATAAAGTCTGGTGTTATCGAGCGGCCTAAGTTTTCCACTTGAGTCCTGGTGTGTTCACAGCGAAACCTCAACGCAAGGGCAAGCACCAAGGGTCAAATTATTTCAGTTATCTTGTGCTCTATTCCGCTTGTAAAAAATAAAAAGACAGGCTCAGTTTAAGTTTATTCCTTTTCACCTAATGTCACAAAGGGAACGGTTATTTCTAAATGCTTTCAGTCGTTTGTTAAACTACGTCACTTCTTTCTTTACAGCATTTTTTATAGTAATACTATTATTTTCAATTTATCTTAACAGGGCTGGAGCTAAAGTTAAATATTTTAGGACCATCTAGCCAGCCCTCGTGGAATTCCAGTTTAATTCTCGCTACATTTGGAATGAGGTACTCCCTTAAGGGCAAACTCTTGACTGAGCAGTCCGCATGTAAACGTTGCACTGATAATATTCCCTACGCTGAAGTTAAGTAGTCCAAAATAAGTTTAGTAGTTTGGAGGGACACATTTTAGTGACTCTTACGGCCTCTAGACAAACTAGACTGGGCAGACGCTGGGCAGCCATGAGTTTTAAAGATGTTTGTTATGTATATATGCACCATTCAAGAGCACCATGTTGAAATATACCTCTGACATAAAGACGCTCAGGAAATATGGTTTTATGAAATGCTTATTTTAAATTTGCAATATTAAAGGATTTAGCAAGCCACAAATTGTTGATAAAACCTAAATAAGCAGAGAAGGGTACTTGTTAATTGATGCTATAATGAGACCTTTTCGACCGGAAACAGCCATAACTCTGTTGAGGCGTCTGGATTTCTACATTACGTGCCTGGCTCCACGCCCGAGTTTTAGTGATTCTCACTGTTAAAGCGGCTTTCAGTTACCTTTACTTCTCTTAACCTCTTTTTCTCTGTAAAAAAGAATGAACAGCCTGATTACATTCTGTATATATGCATATCTTTAGTCAAACTCGTGTAGGCATACACGGTTATGTTGATGAAATACCCTTGGCTGCTTCCGACTGTTTCTTTCTGGTGGGAATAATTCAAAAAACAATCTATTGCAGTGTCCTAACCTGCAGCTAAACAACAAGGAATGTGTCAAAAGCCTCCCTTTTTACAGACATGTACAGCTAGTGTACACGAAAGATGATATGGGACCATTTTTCCCGTCTGCTCGGATGCAAACAAAGCAACTTTCATCCTTTTATTTGTTTTAACGGAAGTCGGCTCAAACGCCTGAAATTTCGTGATAATCAAGATTCAAGTTCACTCCGGCCTTATCCGTTATGAGTTGAATATCAGTGATAATTTTAGGATTGGATGTTATATTTCTTTGCAGCTGACTGATGAAAGTGACGTCCTACAAAGCAAGTTAAATTTAGTAGGAGATGTTCCATGTTTTCAGTACAGAATTAATCCTCGCGAGTTGAGATTTCCAACCACAACTTGCACAATGGCAGCGGGTATCATTCTGCAGGTCCAGTTATGATTAGGAAAATGAATTTTTGATTTATACTTCACTTACTTACATGCATGCAATGTTTACAATAAAGCTACAGAGATAAATTCAGACGAAACAGGTTCTGTCGAGTTTCGGTTTGAATCGCCAGGGTTTTATAACATCGGATGGTTATTGTCTATAAAGCTACGGTCATACATATAGACGATACTTCAAAATATATGAATTTTTCACCACTGATCCTTGAGCTACATCAGTAGTTCGAACCCGAAGGTACATTTCACAAAGCTCGCCACTCCATTTGGCTTCCGTGCTCGTCTGAGTTTACAACAGCACACCCTTAATAATAATAACGAATAGTTAGGTAAAACAAAAGAGTGCTTAGTATAGCCTCTGCAAACGGAGCTCTCTTAAAGATCACTTCTCGAATAGGCTCGTATGGACTAGACATACACTAGCTGATGTACAGTAATTTTCACATGTTAAAATGGCTTCTTATGGGTTTCAGTGGCAGCAACTGACTCAGATCAGTGTTTGTGTGTGCACAGTTGGCCTTTCGATGCAACTAGTACGTATATTAAAGTCAAACGAAACAAAATTCGCAAAGTTTGACGACCGAGCAATGATTATCACATGACAGGTTCTATTATTGTTAGAAATGATTTGACAAGGTGTTCCCCAGCATTTGTCGGTGATTTTATATACAATCTGTTATTTGTAATCTGTTCGTATTTGCCGCTTTTTTTAGTTGCCAAATTGGAATGAATGCTGCTTGCAAATGTTGAACAACTGAAGCAGAATGGAGTGGGCTGCGGAACCACGGTGCCTGAAATATCCACCGACAATGCAATCAAAACCGCAAGCTGTAGAAGTTGTTGGAAGTCGAAAATATCAAATTTGGATGCTGTTTTATTTAGGTGCAAGTGTGGAAGCCAACTTATACACTTTAACAGCAAGATAACATTACAAAATGATCCTAAAGTACCATAGAATTCCTTTGCTTATCTCGTATAGTTTGCTATAATCACTCACGACCATATATCCGCTGTATGAATTGAACTACCGGTTACAGGAAGTCGTAAGATCTAATCGGAGGCTCTGAGCACGAAACTATATAAAATTAGGATACTTGAAAGCGATACAGGAAAAACTGCGCTAAACTGCTTTACTCGAGGATTAAACACTAAAATGCCGGTATAAAACATGAATAGGTCTGGAGAGATTCATCTGGGTGACCGACTAGACGAGGTGTCTATTTATCTATGAGAAACAATGGCGTTATAACAAATACACCATTGTAAAGCTTGCTGTACTGTACCATGCAGAACGTGAGAACCCAACACGTCAGATTAGTTAGGCTTATGCATCATTTGTAGACTTACTGACACTGTTGCAACTTCCGCTGCAGACTTCCAACTGGGAAGATATGCGAGGATCATCTGCAGGCGCGAGTACAAGACGCACACGAAGGCAGGATCACGTTCTAAAAAAATTGAGCAACCATGAGCATTATTCCCATAAAGATTAAGTACAGGAAATCCCACGAGTGGGGCTGTGTTATAAGTGAAACAAGTAAAGACATAGATTGCTATAAAGTCAACATTATTTTTTTGCTACAACTGACTACTTGTTGATGTTCCGAAGGCTGGATTGTGTTCTAAATAAAATTGAGCAACTTTAACATTATTCCCATAAAGATTAAGTATAGGAAATCCCACAAGTTTAAGCGACTGTGTTATAAGTGAAACAAGTAACGACATATATGTATATATAAAGTCAACATTTGTTAAAACAACAACTGTAGTAAATGTTCTGAAGGCCGGATTGCGCTCCAAAAAAATTAGCAACCTGGAACATTATTCCCATATAGATAAGCACAGGAAATCTCACGAGCTTAAGGGGCTGTGTCAGTTATAAATGAAACAAAACTATATAGATGCCTACAAAGTCAACATTCCTTCAACTGACTGTTGCAGTGATGTTCTGAAGGCCGATTGAGTTCCAAAAAATTGAGTTACAGCGACTACTACAAGTGATGTTGTGTTTTTGCTATGCAAAAATGGCACAAAATAAACATTCCCTTCTCAGCTGTTTTTTATGTTGGTGAACACTAAGTTACATTGCGAAATACATTTAAATCTTAACCACTGTTAGAGCGGGCACGTGTGAGAAAGCAACCCTTGTTTTGCCCATAACCTTCAAGAAGGACGTACAATATAATTTATATAAAACACCCGGCCGTTTTCTATTTTTCTTGGCGAAATTAACCAATTCTTACAATTGCCCAATCGAGACACATATTAGATCATGAAGCGCTGCTTTGTTATTGCCGAAGAGACAGGAAACGAGTTTATCGATCTTAGAGATCTTTGCCTCGCTGTTGCGCTATCAGCCTATAATGAGAGCGGGGCGGGTTACGGGTTGATGTGTGTAAGTCCGCAGGAAATAAACGTCCGGTTCTGCTTGAAATTTGTTGCTTTGTTTATTAAGAGAACCTTCCCAAGCTCAAGCGGATGATGCTGGAAACGTACCCCTGTACGCGTGACAACGAATTCAACTTTGACTCGCTCAAATTCAAAGCGTCTGTTAACTCACATTATTTACACATCAGATGCAAGGAACACACAGGCAATCAGTGAAATGATAGGTCATATTGGTAAACTATACCTGACTTTGGTCCTGCCGAACAGGAGAGAAATAAGTACTGGTTGTTGGGGCCAGCGTCTGTGGACATTGGAATATGTTGTTCGGACTTAAATTTTCTAAGGCAAAACTCAACTCAACGTCTTGCTCACAGAGAAGCAAAGAGAAGCAAATCGACAGTAAACACAAAGTTGTCGACTCTACATTTCAAGCCCAAGGTATAACCCGCAAAGCGAAATGTGAGCAAGCTAATGGCGTTTCGTGAATGGAAGAAGATACAGACAATACACTAGGGCTGGTTTTCTCACAATGCTATATATAAACACAATCATGATTACGAAAATAACCTGTTACCATTGCTTATATAAAAAAGTATATATAAGAGAAGCGCCAATATGTCATATATGAGTTTTGTTCAGCTCAGTAAGTCCAAAGCTTCAGTAACAAGCCATTGTCATTGCTGAATCAAGCTCTGCAGTCTATCAAGGTTTGGGAGTCTGAAGTGAATTTTGCGACGTGTTGAAACCCATAAGTTTTTATCTTTCTTTGCAGCTGATCGGTGTAACTGATGCCGAAATCAAAGTTCCCATTCTAAGTATAGTACAGATCTCTGACATTCACGAGTTAAGATTTCCCGTTTTATTATTACGCCCATACGAATATCACTCCTGACACAGCATAACACAAGGACACTCTAATTGTGCACCAGGTAGAATTCCGACATACTGTGCAGTGTTTAGAATGAGACAACTTCGACTAAATGTCAATTCGGAACGAACGTATTCAGAATTTTACTTCAGGACTATAAGTTTGTCCCTGGGATTGTCAGGGGAAATGGAATTCTGAAATAATCATCAAATCTTCCCGGCTTTTACACTCGCCCGAACTTTATAACCTCCGTTAAAACGTTCGACTGTTCTGTTTACAACTTACACATATTTCACCTCCTTAGGTATAACGTAGTGTACAAGGACCGTCTCTGGTCTACGTAAACCTTTTCTCTCGACAGTCAAATGCATGCGCTCAACCTTTCTCATTAGTTCAAATTTTACATGACTCCTTGACAAGACATAGACCAGAACTCTGGAAATTTCATTGTGATGCCGGTAGCTACGGTTTGTTTGACCGGATCCACCCCCTATTTTGATCCTTTCAAGTCCAACCCAAAATATCAAGTCCTAGAATTTCTCCGCCCTTGGGACCAATCATGGCCGCACGATGAGTGAAACTTTACGACGTCTATGCGACTGCAGGCATGTATTTCAGCTGCTAAACAAACCAAGTCAGACAAACACAAAGTTCCATTCAAATATGCACCAAAAATAAAGGTATACAATGACGAAAATGACGAGAAAATTAGAAGACCACGGTTAGTAAACCGGAAGCTAGAATACAACTTAGAGTCGGCACTCAGTAAACAACAGCTAGGCGCTCACATGGCTGAGATCGCTAAAGTGGCGTTGATCCGAAATAGGTAAAAAGATCAGATATTTGAGTTCATCGTTCATCAATCTAAGATCGTCATCTAAGAAAACCGGTTGATAATGTTCACACACTAAGTGATCGCATTTAGCCTGTGAATTGACCTCAGATCAAAGTGATTGTCCAGCGCACCAAGGTAGATACGCCCCACACCAAGACCTTTATTTAGTTTCGTTAGGATTGCCAAAATTCTCGTGTTGCTATGTGCTAAGACTGGTACGTGCTATGTACTAAAGCTACAAAACGTTATATGGAGGGTGGGGTTAATAAAATTTCTAGAAGGAAGACCGAGTGAACTATATATATATATTTTTTAAATATATATTTGTTATTGCATGCAGAAGCATTCGGCACTGAAAGGACCTTGTTATTTAGTTTCTGCAGCTGTTCGACCCTCTACTTAGCAACGGCATACACCGGTATTTAACACAGATAAAAATCAGCTTCTTCACAATACGATGTGACCTCTTTTAAAATAGACAGTTGAGTATATCTAACTAGTATTTGATACGCAAAATTGATAATGGCGTGGATGGAATAACATGAAGGTAAAATGTGGCCCATAAACATTTATTAAAATGGCCTTTTCTTGCCAGGATTAGTCCAATCATCTGAGCCATTAATGCGCAGTGTAACAGCTCAGATTGTCAGAAAAAAAAATACCTCGATAGCATTTCAAAAGAGCACATAAAATCAGTAACGTCTTGTTTAAGCTGACGGGAGACGAGAGAGTCTAGGACATATATAATATGAAAAGAAATGGGTTGAAGGTACAGAGAACGGTGTCAGAAAATAGTTTTGTAAATAGAAGAAAAGGCTTATCACTCAGTTATTGCGCGACGTCAATATCTTAAGTGAGTCCTACAAATGTATCGTCAAATGTCGCGTGATAAATCTCTGAGGTCCCACTTTAAGAAATCCTTAAAATGAAAGAAACGTCCTTTCTAACTAATGTAACTTGCAGTAAAGGAGATGGCCCGGACAAAAAGCTTGCAACTAACACTAACATTTTTTGCTGATAACTTTAATGGAAAGGGAGGGGCACCATTTTTGGGTGGGAGTGTGCCGCCCTGTTCTGAAAACCCTCAGCCTATCCCAGACCAAAATATTTATTCAAAACCTTATTACAAGCAACGAAAGTACTGTTGGGTTTGTAAGTAATTTTCCATCCTCGTTATGTAATCTCTCAAGGTTTGTATTTGGGCACGAATTTTAATACTGTGAAGCCAAGTTATATTGTCCAGGGCCGAGTTTTATGTGGAATATCAAAGGTGGATATCGGCTGTTTTGGCGCCCTTTTTAGTGACTAAAACAGAGTTGATAGCGTGTGCCACACAAAGCTCACCGCTTTAAAGTCCACCACCTGTTAAAAGCAACAGCGACACGTTATTTCAGGGTGGTGTTCAAAAGAAAAGAAACAAATCATTCCAGAATGAAATACATGCACTTCTCGAGATTTTAGTGTTGTCAATCGTTAATTCCGTGATCAAAGATGTTTCGTGACCCTTGGAACATTAGACAAAGCAGCTAATAAGACGTCAGACCAAAAATCGACCGGGGCGCCTAGCGTCATGACTTATGTGAAGCCAATATGAAGTATTTTTCTGGCCAATATGAGGCACGCTTCGATTATTCAGGCACTGCGTTGCGAATAATGTTCTGTTTAAAAGTCACGGAAAGCTGTTTACACCCGACAGACATGCACGAAAATCAGTTGTGAGAATATATGTGTCTCGGTCGTCAAGCCACTTCACCGTGCAAGAACTCGTTTTATTTTGGGCATGATTCTATGCTTGCCTTTTTTAGTTTTAATAAGCAGACGACATTTCAAATTTACAAGGGAAATATCGAGGATCCCGATGAAATTAATTAATGGGATTATACAAGAACAAAAAGATAAAAAAAACTTCTGAACCGGAAAGAAAACATTACGAGAATGCTTTGGAATCACACGAAAAGTACCCTGCTACGGTCGTCCCCAGAGTCTTTAGACACAAGTGTGTACCAAGCTGAAATTACTTCCTTCTTAAATTTATACATTACAAAATACCGTCAGTAAAGCTGGAAAAAAATGTTGCAATGCTTGGGCATGTATAAGACGTGTCAGGAAGGCAAGCTTTGAATTATGAGAATATTCGACCTCCCACCTTTTTGACTAATTTCAATGCTTGTACGTGCTTGTCTGTCTAGCGAATCCATTAGCAGTTCATTGTACGCCGATTTCGTAACGCTTTTGTTTCTAAGCCACATACTCTTAGAAAAAACTGGATATTTCCTGTCTCAGTGCTTTCTCAGCTAATAGTTTACGTTTTGCCTTCCAAAGTTGTAAAACGAGAGAATGTTACCTGCTAATTCGAGGTGACAAAGGTCAGAGCCAGAAGAGGTAGCGCACATGATGCTATGTGGTAAGAGGATAGTCGGTTCTCAAACTTCCTTTGCACATTGACACGTTCTTAGTCTGAACTTAAGACCTCCTATTATAAGTTAGGATCAGTCTAACGGAAACACAAGTGGGGAACAAAACACCTGTCATAACAGTAGCCCTAGTAGTCGAGTTTGATGTCCTTTTTAGATTTGGTGCAAACATTTTTTATTCTCAGTGATCGCAGCTCAAACAGACAGCATGACACGATGTCTAACACGGCAGAAACTAGAGCCCGCCAGACCGGCTGCCCGCCTGCCCGTGTAAGCAGAGCTATTCTATAATCCCGGAAGTGGGAGCCAGAAATATTGGATTTCCCAGTCAGTCGTGTGTCGGCTGTTTCCGGCGTTAGACAGAAAATTTAGCTGCGTTACATTCCATTCGAAATACTGAGCACTAAATTGTCGGTTATAACGAACGTCCAAAATAGCACAGAAATCCCCTTTGTGAGATGAACGCACGTATATAGACGGGTCACATGTCAGTTAAATGGGATAATCTATCGGTCAAGCAGACAACACTGGATACAGCAATAAGCCACTTTCCCAATCATGCGCAGTTCGCGAAGCGCAGGTGTTCTGGCGGGCCAACGGACAATAGAACCTGGCGGGCATTCTATGGTTAAAATGAAATATACAGACACAAAACGAAGTTCAGCAGAGAGAGATTTACTCGACAGACACTTGTTTATGTGGACAGTAAAAAGTTCTGTTTACTACTGCGCATGACTGTGAAAGTGGCTTATAGTTAATGAAAGACAGGTGGACAACGTGATGATGAGATTTACTCCACCACTACTACAAACACTATTATTACTACTACTACAGCAGCTTATTACAACCTATTACCACCATTATACCAGCTGCTACTATTACAACTACCGATTTTTACCACTACTACTACTACTACTATTACTGCTACTACTGGTATACTATTGATTGCACTACAATTACCACAACAACAACTACAATTGTTGCTATTGCTACCAAGTACTTCTGCTATTTCTACAGCTGTTGTTACAACTCATTATTATACTGCTAACTACTACATCACACGTTACACTTACTAATAGTGCTACATCACAACTCCTTCTACTATTACCACTTCTATTACACTACCACAACTACTATATAAACTATATTATTACTAAGACTACTACTGTTACCACTACTATCACTGCCACCACAGACTGCCATTAACTACAAAAACTACAGCTACTACTGTACTACCACTACTATGACTAACTTACTACTATGTAAACTCTACTGAAGCTCCTCTATTCTATTAACTGATACCGAGCTACTATTACTGCTAACGACAACAATAATCGCACTACAAATGATTACTGATGACACCTAACATGAACCGACGAAAGAAGAATTGTACATTGGTATGAGGATAAAGACGGATGCAGACAGTTTGCAGTAAACATATTGGGACTCACAGCTTATTGCAGCAAGTAATGGTGCAGCATGTTGTTTGGCTAATCTGCATTGCACTGGCATTCTATAAAACGCCAAATGGTACCAGCAAATGAAAGTATTTTATTACAAAAATTGAGTCCCTTAGAACCCCTTCAATCAAAACAAAACCTACAACTAAAGGTGAAAATACATACATAGCAAGGTTGGTTGTTCAACTCACCGACAACTAAGGAACCGTTTCCTCTGCGTACTGAGGTAGCATCGGGGAACTAGCTTCTGTCGTCATCGCCGTAATCGAACGTGTAGCTGAAAAGAAGCCTGAATATCAGAACGCAAATTCGGATACATGTATGCATGCTGACCACAAAATGATCACGTTCGGCTGAGATCTTTGGATCAGCCGACTGCACAAATCTCGGGAAATACTCGCTGACCTTAAGACTTAGCATTAGTAAATTAGAAATTGTAAACTCACTTCCCCGTATTTGTGCGGGGCCCCGTTATAGTTAAAAAATAATAATAGTAGATATGTACAAGAAAGGCAATTCGTTACTGTAGCAACTTTGTGATGTTGAGTTGAGTGGTGCTTGAAACACTGTATATAACCCGTTTTAGACAGATGTTTCGATCACAATAGCACTGGTACATGTACTAGATTGGGAATGTATCGGCGTAGTGAAAAAAACGTGTCAATGAATCAATCTAAGGTTGATGTGGAAAATCTGAATGCTGTAGAAGGGAGCGTCAGTTGAAGTTTGTCGTCGGATCATGCTTCGAGCGCTCGATGATACAATATATAGTTATAATATGCTTTGTTGTTCGTGAAGTTTTGTCCGAGCCACTGTCAAGACTGTTGATGGTGACTGGTAAGGCTATGAGCATCGCCGTCGAGCCGGCTGACGCAGGTCATAACGGGGGGGCAGCATTGCATCGTGATGTTCATTTAGTGCCATACATAAAATAGAGTAAGAGCAAACTAGACGAATATTGACTGCATTTGTTCGAGTGCAGATTCTATTAAATCGCAAACTCCAAGGAGCAGAGGAAACAATGCCCCAGCGTTCATAACCACCAGCGTTTTTCTATTTTGTTTGTTCTCCTGGTTTATACTTGCACTTTACTTTGCTAAAAGCCCCACAAAAAATATTAAATAAAATTTAAAAAATCGTTTATTGGGAAACATCGCACATCTGAATAAAACACGCTACACACATGCAAACAAGCACGTACTAAACTCAAACCGTTATTCTAGAAATTAGACAGGAATTTTTGGTATTCTTAGGCACAAAGCAACCGTGGGAATAAGATGTTGTTGTTTACTTCAAGACAGCGTGTTCTTGACGTAATAGACACCAGTGTCATAGTTGCAGAACAATGAGGGCAGTCATTCATAACGGGCTGGAGTCACGCGAGAACTTTCAAACAGGAAATAATAAACCTAAGAAACACATGCATATAGCGAAAAGAACGCGAACCACACTCAAGTTCAGCTAAGCGAAAACTCCTTGGCTTGGCGGAAGTTGACTTTCCACCTGTACGCTAATCCTTAGGTCATATAGGTGAAAATGATGAGTCTTCAAAGTGAATGCCATATAATTCCTGTTTGCCTCGTGGGAGCCAATAACGGACATCCCGGAAGAAATTTAGGAACCTTTTAATTACCGACAGTTCGTGCTGTAACGAACGTGCCTTACTGAGTCATGCGTGTGCATGCTAGCATGTTCGTATCCTAGCAGAGGCGTAAATACGCGAGAAAGAACCGGAAAACTGAAATTATAGACCTGTCTGGCGTCTTTATTTGACAGAGAATAAAAGCGACCGCAAGGAGCCCACTCCTTCAGAACAAACAATTAAAATGGCTGCAAGGCCATTTGGGTCAAGAGAATAATAAATGTTCTGTCATGAACGCGGACGAACACGGACGTTTACTTTGAGGTCGTTTATTTGTTTTGCCAACTTTAAGCCAAGTTTACAAGTGTCAGAATAGTAAAGCTCATAGAGCCGAAAGGCGAACTGAAGGTGTCACTCGTTTTCAAGGATACTTCATTAATGATAGATAAACATGCCTGCGGGAAGAGTAGTACATCACGCCCTTCGAGGTTCTAAGTCATAATTAATTGCGCGGATGTTTATCGCTGGCGTTTCATTAATTGAAGTAGTCACTTCGGATCAAAACCGAGATGAACATGTCTACAAGCCTTCAGGCAAGATGAATCACCAATAAACCAGACTTCGATTAAAGAGATTCTTCTGGGAGAATTGTAAACACAACAATATACAATGAGCACAGCTTGAAGCAAACTAAAATTTATAGAGTTTCGTTTCCATTTATACTGTTTAGTGTCAAATGACTGGTATAAAGCGGTCGTTTAATACGAAAACCATGTAACGGATGCTCAAGATTTTTGAAGTTTTAGTCGTAATGAAACCGGCTACTTCAGTCGTTGCCCCCACAATATGACATGGTCTGAATGCTGGTGTTGTTTACCGAGAACGATAATTAAATGCTCTTGGCAAGTGGATCTTTTGCGGTGAGATTGCTTTCGTTCTCAAAGAAGAGACCATGAAATGGAAAAGCTCGAGTTGCGGGTTTTGTTGTTAAAGAGTTTCAGAGTGGATGAGTGTTTTTGCTTGAATGGTCAATTCAGGAAACAATCCAAACACGTATAGAAAAGATGTTAACGGGTTCTCGAGAACAACAAGTGAAATGCTTAACCTTTATGCTTTCTCGGATACTTTCATCGTGATATGTTCGATGGTAATCTTCGACTAATCACTAAGTGTCCTTATATTTCACGACAAAACATCAATCTACTCGGTACAATGTTATCAGCTGAAAAGACCGGTAACGGTCTATGATTCGAATGTAAATCAGTTTGCTCAGATCCAATCCGAAAAATAGACAAAACTATAATATTTCACTCGATCTTGACGCAGAATATTACATGTTGATCGCTACGGCAAGGTTGTACCAGTCGTTACATACAATCCGTCGTTGTGATGCAATATTTAGTGTCAGTCTACTCTGACCGAGAGAAAGTCGATCGTTTCATAGTGCATGATGGCGAACGAAGGCAATCTTCCCATCATTACAGCAGTACTACGAGGAGCCGACAGACAGATATAGCGAAGAGCATTCATTTCCGCTGTCTAACTCACTCTATACATTCCTTAGAAAACATATCCTTGTGGAACTGAAAACCTGGTTAGCGAAAGCGAGCGGGGCTTCTCGTCGTTTAAACAAACGTCGGCATAGATGCACAACTCTCCTTAGTTCGTAATTGAAATGTCGTTATGAATCGGTCTACAAATACCTGATCATGTTCTGTGAACAGTCATCATCAAAACTCAGATCAAAAAATTTGCCACGGCCACGCGCGTTGCTGCTATCCAAATACTCGTGCTTCTCACAACCACGCATTAAACAATGCCAGGAGTCAAGTAAGAAGTGTATGTAGTTATGAATGAGTGACTAGAGGAAGAAGTACAAGGACCGGCAAGTACTTGAGTTCGACAATTGACCGAGTTTGACACCAATGTAAGTGGAAGTATTACGCCTGTCGGAAAAGGCCAGTGATGAGACCCTAAAAGATGGTATTTCAAGCCGAATAAGCGGGTGCGTTTATTTCCCGAAGTTTTAAAGGGTGCCTTCGGAGCTTCGAAAAAAGTTCCAAATTCCGTTGTAATACAGCCTTCTGTGGGCGCTTGTGGGGTCTTGTCATGCAATCAAATGCTTAACGTCACTCGACATAGGAAGCCGCAAAGATAGCAAGTACTTGCACTGTGCTTGGAAGGTCAGGTTTCGACATCCTCTCAGCCAAAGAAGCCCGGAAGCAGAAGGAAACACTGACTATTTCGTTTGATTGTGCTGAGCTGTCCCTACTTTCTTTCCTGTTTTCAAAACTGCTTACGAATTATTGACGCCTTATTGCTTCAACCCGACCTTCACTCTGTGCGTCTGTTAATGTCTGTACAAAATGTGGTATTTAGTGTCACAGACAGCTACAATTCAGTCAGCGCTATAACTTTCGATTGCGATGATTCATAGCGTCGATCTACCGCTTAGCAAATTTCTATTTCCTCCTTTATTGTCATTTCTTTAATCTTATATCTATTAAAGTCTTCCTCTTTCGCTCTTTATTCCAAAATCACCAGATTTTCTCACAGAGCGCAATTCTTTACAAGAATGGAAAAACAGGCATTGGCAAAACAGTTAAAATAGATCTCCCCTCCTCTCCAGTAGTTATTTACCCTTCTTTATTTATCTCTCACAGTTGCAATTTCGCTGTTTTGTTTCTGTATCACTGTTTTCGTCAAAAGCTAAAAACTGATTCATTTTAGCAATGTTTTTGGGCGACAGGTTCAAATCCTTCTCAGCCAAACTCTGGCAAGTCATTCTAACTCGAAATAAATTTCGTGACAACTTGTATATTTTGAACTATTTTTTGATGACTGAAAGAAAGTGATGAAATATCCATTTTTAACAGTATAACGTGATATATCTCCACGAGCATGTTGTCTTCACATAATAGATGGCGCCAGGCCCGCATTTTTACTTGTCTTAGCTGCATGCCGAGCTATTTTTTGGCGACTTCCGGAATTTTAAGCTTAAAAATGGAATTAAGAGAGAAAACAGTCAGAGTTACTGCTTGCCAATGCAATGACCGAAAACAAAAAAAGCCTTCATAGATTGCGTGCAGTGGCTCGTTCGTGTCTCTAATAGCTTGCAAATATATTCTGAAATACAAATAGCTATCATTACGGATTTATGATACACTGCCGCGAGGACAAAAAGCCAACGCTGGACTCAGATAAACACCATTATCATGAATCAAAGTTAATCACAGAGATATACTGCCCTTTAGCCAAGACGGCGTCGACATTCGTCAGGATTGATGTGGCGTTGCAATATCGCGTTACCCTTTGACACTTCCCTTTCCGTTTTTGTGGTTTTGAGGGTTCAATAACTTCACGTTTCAAGAGTCTCTCAAGAAAAATTATCACAGCTTCAGTAACTCGGAGCTTATCCGAAGGGGGACTAGATGACAGGTTTTGGCTGGGCCGTTTGAGCCCAGACAGTGGCTATTTGGCCTCGATTTTCCTAAATTGTGCTTGACATGCTTTGCGTGATCTCACTACAGTATCGTGATCTCAGCCTATTTGTTATTGTACAGATTTAGCCTTCACTGTTATCCTTATGGCTTTGTCAACGAACCTTTAGTCGCATCGAGAATACTCGAGGGGGGTTGTCAAGGCGGAAAGAAAGAAACTATTTTGTTAGAGTCTCGCGATTTATCCTGTACACTTCAAGTGATCTTAAATTGAACAATTCAGAGGGGGCGGGGGACGGGGGGTTAGGGGTTCAATCAGGCGAGACTGTCGCATTTATAATTAAATAGAATAATAGAATTTGACGGTTGCCAGCTCCAACGTTCCGTTATGAGCCTTGTATTTTAATCTTGACTTGGGGAAAGCGTAAAAAGATGTTGTTAGTGCCCGAATGGTAACCGGCTATCGAAGAAAACGGTCTTACCAGTAAACTTAGGATAAACCTTAAAATTACGATTGAATACTTTTGGAATAGTTCACGACCACCCTCGCTTCGTGATTATTTTGGCACTGGCTGCAGACTGTTAGGCATTTACTCATTTCTGCCGAACTCAAATTCACTAAGGACTAAAACGAAACATATAATCTAAGAGCCAGACTGGCTATTATCCTTAATATAAACAATGCTGGCCTGAGGAAGCTGTAGTTTGGCAGCGAACATGACATCGCACAGATCACGCCTAAACCACTAAACCCGGGGTCCGACATTCCTTTGAAATCACCTAAAATTCCCGTCTACAAAAAGTTTAAGGAAGCTCGGTCATTACGTCTCTAGAAAGCAGCGTTTATGCAGCGCGCAGTTGCTAGGCTTCTGCGCCTGAGCCCGGGAGCGTCGACGAAGTCGCCATGCAGAATTAAATACACACTCTGAGAGGGTCCTTGAGGTTGGTACGCCCCCGAAAATTAGCTAACAATAACCCCTGTCACCTTCCAAATGACATTATCACCATAAGAAGCCGCAGGATCTGTGCTTGATGTTTTGAGGAAAGTAATTGAACACGGCAAGATGAAAAAGATAGCACTGAAAACGCAAAAGAACTCCGAGTGAAGGGATCTACATTGAGACAACTCCCGACAAGTGGTCGCCACTATGAAACCACAAGGCGCACGAAGATAGATCGTACACGTTTGCATTAATCGAATCTGGCACGAGAGTCTAAACGTCCGATAAGGACTGCACGCGATTTTCGCGGTGCAGGTTCCGATATTGGTTTTTCGATCTACCAGCAATAAAACGCGAGCGTGGCAAACCAAGGGCTCGATTTGTTTCAGTCAAAATACCTAAATATTGCTGTTCGTACAAAAATTGACGCTTATCAGGTTAGTTTTATCTGAGTTATCTTAAGGGAATTGTACTTTGGTTGACATTTTGACACGTATAGGTCTCTATTAATTAATTTAGAACCAGTTAGTCAACTTTAGAAGGGAAGTTCGACATGCCATGGGTATATTAACGGATTATACGTGTCTTTCTGTAGTGTGGTGCAAGGGTTTCAAGGAAAACAACGTATGTTTCTCGCTAAAACAAATTGTCAAAAATCTGAGAGTACGAGACGAAATCACCCGCACAGTAAAATCAAGACACAGATATCACTGTAATTATACATAATGACATCACGTCTCTGTATTTAAGCCCGAGGAGATAAGAAAGTCAATAATCAATGATGACAGACACAGAGCAAACACATTATTAGACCTTTGTTGGGCAGCTGAACGAAGGAGCTCTTTTTCACAGGAATATTTCAATTATCAATACGGAGATTACACTGCCATTTACTGAAGGTGTACAGAAAAAAATTATTCAGAAATACATTTTCGCACTTTTATAACAACAATAATAAGCGCTACATTCACGAAACGCAAAACTCGGAATATTATGTGAACGAGTCTCCAATATGTGTGGTCCGTTTATATCTTTGTGTAGCGTAAATTATCAGGCCGCAATACTTTGACAGTATATAGTTTGTTTTAGGATAAAGCGGGAGACCTTACTGACAAATTCGCCATGCTGTAGTCTCATTAACTTCGACCTCGTAGGCTGATCACAGGCAGACTGTGAAGGCCGGGTACTAGACCGATACGCCTCGATGGCATAGCGACAAACAGCATGGAGCAACAAAGGTAAAGACACAGTTGTTTCTTATCACATTGTCAAAACTCAGAGAGGGAAACGAAAAACAGGAAATAAAACCACAGCCATATTGATATCACAAGAATTCTAACACTTTGAGACGCGATCAACGGTGAATAAATAGCGACTAAAGAGAGTTTAAGCAGCTTGGGGTAGTCCCTTTGCCGATGTGACAAAACTCAAGAGTGAAGACCAGTTAGCAATTATCCCAATGGCTTCGTAATTCAGCCTTCTCGAGGGAGACAAATATTCTCTCGACAGAAATAGTTCACCTGGTAAAATAATGAATTATGAACGGCGTGATTTAATCTGAAAGCTTTCCCCCGAGTTGTCCGAGTTCAGTAAACATTCACACGCAAACGACTGATAAAAAATGAGGTGTTTGAGGCAAATCGGCAACTCTGTTGTGAAGTTCAGTGCTAAAGCCAATATCTGTGTATAATGAAATCTCAATTAATATATCTTTTCGGAGCAATTACTTCTACATAGGATCGTACAGGACTATTGTAAATATTTTCGCCTGCGTTCTTTGAATTTACCCAGCTTTTATCGGCCGTAAAATGTTGACTCCTGTTTTCGGCCGGTCACCTGTTGTCTTGGGAAAACATTGTTCGAAACATCCTTTGCCTTTGTGCGAGAACAAAGGAGTCAATTGACTTGGACACCATTAGTAATATCCGAATCATCTATAGAATGTGTCGCAATGGCGACAAGTTGGCGGATTGCTGTCTAAAACAAACCACACATTTTGGTGATATTGTTTCAGAGATGCTTTTTATCATTCTAGCCTGATTCGTAGATAATATTATCATATGGTATGCTTTGTTTACTGATTTTGGCTCCCATATTCCTTCTACGCTTTGTCGCCAGTTGCAAAAGACAGATTTTGGCACGAAGCGCGCGCGGCTTTCAAGCTCTTACCGACCAACTCAACTTTGCGTATCTCTTCCATCCATTCAGAAAAAAGACAAAAAACTCCAGCCTGTTTTTCCGCCCGTTGAAAGCCTTTTTTTGTGTTGCATGTTTTGTTGTCCAAGCACCAAAGATGCATGCGCGAGCTTCTGGGTGCCAAAACAATACAGCACAGCAAAAAAATTCACACGAATCTCCGAAAAAAATGGATAAAGCGAACGCGGCTGTTGCCATTTCTTTACTATCTTTATGTATAAAGCGCCATAGTATAAATTGTTGTGTTATAAAGGAAAGAAATTGTAAAGGTAATCCCTATCAAATTTTCAGGAAATCCCGGCAATAGCCACAGAATTAATCTCATTTCTTGTGTTACATTTGAGATGAGAAAAGCCACGACTCGCGTCTTGCGCCATTCTCGCTTCCTCCTCCTCCCTCCCTAGTCAAGTAACTGGTGTAGCAAAAAAAAAAAACCCAATTAAAGTAATAACATGATGAACCCGAATATTTGCCCAGTAAAGTACACTTTAAGAAGAGTTTAAAAGAAAATGTCATTGACTAATGCGTCCAAATGATAATAACGTCTCGCATAGTGTCCCATTTAACAGCCTGAACAAATGGCAACACTTTGTATCACAAAGTGCCTTGACAGGCCCAGGCAATTTGAAAATTTGTAACAAACGCCAAGGCTGTCATCGCGTGCCTCGGTATATCCAATGAGGAGGCGTTATGTGACGTCACATGGGAAGGGGAGACAGCATCTAATTGGTCTTGATTGACAAGCTCTAGAAGTTACTTATCTGCTGGTGTGGGCCATAAACACCAGTGTGCTCATTTCCTCGTCACTACTAGTTCAGTTAGCTGACTTTAAAAGTCAATTTCTCGACTTGAGTTTTGAGAGCGTCTCGGCTGTCGCGTTACGCACGGACAAGATGCTTCACCCAGCTAACGTGACTGCTCCGTTCACGGTCCGGAATCTCCTAAATCTGAGCGAATTTCATGCCAGCTACAAGGATGCGGTCCCAACGGATTGTTTGACACACATGACTTCAATTCACCATCACCCTATAACTACGAAGAGCGAAGAAAACGCCAACGGTCTGGCCCTGCACGATAACAACGCCAGTTACCTTTACGCAGACAACACAAGACTTATGTTCATGAAGAACGAAGCTAACCAACCGCAAAATGTGAATCTGAACACGTCGACCGGTCAAATGCTGGAGTCCGCTAACTCGGGTGAGTGTCACGCGCTGATCGGCTCGGTCTTAAATTCTTACTGAGCGGAGTATTAGAGAAGCTTGTTTAATTTTGTCATGTCGAGCGATGGCTTACTGATGTCGGTAATTATAATCAAATCTTCGTCCACAAAGTAGGGGGAGGGAAATTGTTTCAAGTATCCAAAAGAGCAGTGCCATTGAAAGGTTAAGCCATCGACTGGGAGATCCTTTATAGTTCCCTGCTCGAAATTCTAGTTTTGCCGCCTTAAAGGCTGAGTTTAGCGCCTTCTGTTCGAAACACTACTCTGAATCGACTCGCTTGATTAACTCTCACTCCACAACTTCGTTCTGGGAGCACGGGTCGGACAGACTCATGTCACTCTCGATAACGAAAATATTTACAGTTTACTGTTGTTGGGGCGTGGATTGCCTAGCGTAATTACAGGAAACCCTCAGGCTAAACGCTATACACCACGATGGTTACGTTTGATCACTTAGCCAGGCTTTGATTTAACACAACTTCTTAAACTCCTTGTAGTTCCAATGGAGTCACAGTTGAGCGCCAAATCGGACGGCCAAGAGATCACTCGAGAGATGCAACACTCTCATCACTCTTCAGGCACGGCGGAGATGCAGCCAGCGCTAACAAACGCTTCTTCCCCGAACGAGAGTGGCATGAAGCCTAAGAGAATACGACGGAAACCGCGCGTACTTTTCTCCCAGGCGCAAGTCTACGAGCTGGAGAGGAGGTTTAAACAGCAAAAATACCTCTCGGCGCCCGAGCGGGAACACCTTGCCAGCATGCTCAAACTCACTTCAAATCAAGTCAAGATTTGGTTTCAGAACAAGAGATATAAGTGCAAGAAGCAGGCAATAGAAAACAAGGCCCGCGCTCAAGGGATGGAGTCTTGGTACGGGCTCCCGGAACCTAGACGAGTCGCAGTACCTGTTCTCGTTCGAGATGGAGAGCCGTGTTTGGGAAGAGAGCAAGTGCCGTATGGTTTGAACATGAACATGAATATGAACATGAACTTTCCTCCTCATTACATGAACATGTATCCACCTCAACAAAATCCTTTGACGAATAGAACGTGGTAGCATCATTTGGCTAAGAAAACGACCCAAGAGCTTCTCTTTTATTCGAGTGCAGAGTAAATTTCGGACATTAAAGTCTAAAACAGATAACATATAAATAGAGATCCTATTTAACTTTTTTTTCCTCGACTGGAAGTGACAACTCAAAAGGGAACTCACGTTTATATAGTAAGAAAAATTATGCGGAGTGCCGGCCGTGCTCTTGAAAGATTTAACTACTGTAAATTCAGCTTAAAGACTTGTAAAATACGGGTGAAAGATAAGAAATGGTTTAAAGAATTACGCAGAGTCAGTTTATATTGTATTCAATCGCTTTACGCCTCAATTCAATTTTTTCTGTATGTCTAGAACGTTTTTTTTCAGCTCCTTACACGCAAATTCCAAAGTGAGTCTCGTTTGCCACAACATCAATACTGAACCATCGATAATAAGTCGTCTCCGATTCTCTAAAGGTGTTTGGAATTTCTCTAAACACACGTGTACTTTAGGACTTACCAATATCAACCAGAACTATCAGAAAGCCCAAAGAACCGTCACATAATTTATCACTTTACTTCAGATTTTTATTCGCGTTTATATTCTTAGATAAAAGCCCAATTTTAAGTACGCCAAAGACGCGAAATCATTCTCTTTTCTAAAGCTACTAAAATTCTAGTGAATTCCAATCCGGCATTAGATAAAGTGGTAGTTGTCTTGGTGACCAAGACCGACAAGGGATAAATGCCCTGATATCTTGGCGGCGTATGATGACAGAGATAAACTAACAGTGTGAGGGCTCGATGTAGAATAGTCTGTCATCGTAAACACGCTACCGTACCCGCCTTTCAAACACTGCACTCGGACTGCGCAGATTGAAAATAAGGGCGACTTTCTCTATCAACGATAACGTTTTAGTACAACGAATAATTGTAAACAAATCAGGACATATTTCCATGTACAGGGGCTCTTTTTACAGATTTTCATGAGAAGGAAGAAGGTTGACATGAACGCTGCACGGAATTGCTGTATTAGACCACTACAACCGAAGTTCCTTGTCACGAAAAGAGTAATATTGCTTGAGCGTTGAGCTTTTTCTACTCGAGTGAGTCAAAAGAAACTCGGGCACTGACGCTTGTATAGTGATAAAGTACTGTTTTAAGTTGAAAATGATTTACCACACTCCAAAACTGCTACAAACGTGCTTTTTGTTCTTATGTCTTTTTTTTTTTTTTTTTTTTTTTTTACGAGGCATTTTCGAGTTAATAAAATTCACTGGAAAGGTTGATATCAGCGTGAAGTTTCTTTATGTATTAGACCGGCATCTGTTTTCTTTACAAACACTGCTCACATAAAAGCGACTGGGGAAAAAAAAGTACATACATACGAATCAGTCAGTCTCGATCAGAATCTGGAGCGCACAAGCATAAGCCATAAGATTAATTGACTGTCCGCAATTTTCATCAGTACAATGTTGCTACGTAACCATTTTATTCGAGCGGGACAGAGTGATTTTTCAGTTCATTTTAGTCCTAGTGTCTGGTGCCACAGCTTTGCTAGCAAAGATCGGGTAATGTGGAACGACGTCAGGTAAGGCGGGATGGCTAACAAGTTTTATTTACTATTGACAGATTTAATCGCAAGACAGCATGTTTCCTTTAAGGAAAGCGCCAAACAACTCAAAAACTAAATCCGGTAAAAAAGGAAAAAGATTGAAAGTGAATAAAATAACAAACTAATGAGCGAAGCTATTATGTATTGTGAAATTATGGATTTTACATCGAAACGGTTTGGTTTAACGAGGAGAAAAAAAGATATAAAAACGAGAAAAACTAGGGCATGATTCAATTTTTTTTATTTTGCTGGTTATACTGGTAATCGTATTAAAAGGAAGACGGGTCATTGCTACTGACTCAACACGCGCTACATATTGATGTAGTTGAAAGCAATCTGCACTTGAGTGAAAGCTTTTTAAATGCCCAAATATTGTCATCTCAATTGCGCGTGTTCTATTCAGAGTACTTCCTATTCAAGTTTCCGTTGAGGGGGGAAAGTAAGCCTCAGTGGTATGGAAATGCCTGCAAAAAGAAAGTAAACTTTGAAAACAAAGCTTTCGCACCAGATGGCCCATTCTGTATTCTTCGCCTGTCAATCACGGCAACCATTAAGAAACATTACCTCACAATAGTGAAATAATAAACGAATTAACGCACGGCAGTTTGATTGGCGTTAGGCGAGAAGTCATTATCAACTCTAAATAACTACCGATAAGTGGACAACAAAACCTGCCTCGCAATACATCTCGTGGTTTCCCACGAAAGATGTCACTCATTTGAAGTTCTCTTTCGATGACAAGGCTTCGTGACCCTAATGTAATCCCCAGCCAAGATAAAAGAACATGTGAATCAATTCCAGTCACCTTTGAACAATCGCTCGATGCGTTTTACATAACAAATCACTGCTGCGTGGTGCGAAGACATACTCGACTCGACCCAAAGCACCGAGAAATTTCTCTGTATCCCCCTAAAAAAGTGCACAAAGCTCCGTTGGTAACTTGTAATCTCTCATCTACAATAATGTCTACATAAACACGGAATGTTTTGAATATCTCTGTGTCATTTTCACCCACTTTGGAGGCTCTAGATCACCCATCTTGATCAACTGGCTTCCTCCTAAATATCTGCGTAATTGAGAGACCGTATGTTTCTTAATTGCAGTGTGTCAACGCTCTTTACTGAGACCGTCAACAAACTGCGTAAACGAACGTGTCGGCCAATGAACGCACGTGTGATTAGCTTGATTTTCTCATCAAAAGGTTTTAAGTGATACGTGAACTTCAACCAATAAGCGATTAAAGTTCAATTTTGATTTTTTATCAATGAACAATGATATGGTGAAAAATTCCTGTGTGCCTCCAAGGGCTGTTTTTAGAAAGGACCGTGTTCACAGCTCTACGGGCGGTATCGGATTTCTGATCGGGCGCGTGTGGGCTGAGGAGCGTGAAGGGCTAAACATTAAAGCTGAACTAGTTTTCCTTGTACTCCTGGTTAGAGCGATGAACGACGGGCCCAGAGCGTCACTAACTCCATTCTCGATAACCGACATCTTAAACCATCGCCAGGAAGTCCCAAACTCGTATGGAAGAGTGCAATCTGCCCTGGGGCAAGGGCACGTTTGTGAGTTACCAAAGCGGTATTTACAAAGCCACACTTTCTTGTCTCGTACCTCACCATTCCAGCCTTTCGCGCCCTGTTCGTCATTCGGCTGCTCACAACAAACGGCGGGCCTGTCGAGTAGCGTCCTCGAGGAGCAGAAAGGAGAGGACAAGCTGGGGGAACTGACAACGGACACTCCAATGGAGAAAGGTCAGTTTGTTTTTAATGTGAAGTGAAGTAAAACGACTCGTGTGGCCGAACGTGCAACCAAGTGCTTGTGTTAATTGAGTAGTCATGATAATATTAAAGAAAGCAGGAACACCCTCAATTAAGGCAATAGCATCTCTTCAGCTCATGGTTTTGTCTCTTCAATTACAGAGAGCCAAGAAAGGGAGGGACACAACAACCCGCCTACAAATCAAATCCAGCAAGCAAAACCACGCAAGAAGCGATCAAGGGCTGCCTTCTCACACGCGCAAGTGTTCGAGTTAGAGAGTCGCTTCAGCCACCAGAAATACCTCTCTGGCCCGGAGAGAGCAGAGCTTGCAGCTAGGCTCAAATTGACAGAGACTCAAGTAAAGATATGGTTTCAAAATCGACGCTATAAGACGAAGAGAAGGCAAATTGCTTCAGAAATATGTCCCCCGAGTGCAGGTAAAAAAGTGGCTGTCAGAGTTCTTGTACGAGATGACCGGAAACCTAGCTTACCACCATTTACGCCATTTGCCCACCACAGTTTTCCCTCCCCTTGCGGATTTTATTGTATGCCGAGCGTATCGGGAACTTCGCTGTGAGGAGAAAAGCGCGGCTTTGTTTGTGGCGAGGAACGGACATTTTAGGGCGCCGTGAACGCGCAAAGACAAACACGCTGAGAAACTGTCATGGCCGTTCAAACACAGGAACTTCGACATTGTTGAGGGAAACGCACTCATAATTGACGTTTGAGGATTTGTTTTGAATCTTAGATATTCCCTCTACTGACGCACAAGGCCATTATTTTCTGATAGCAATAACGTTTGGGTTCTCTTAGCTACGGAAGTGCAATACTTAAGTTTGGGACTCGCAAAGTAGGGGACGATCTCTCAGTGAGTTTACTCATATCATTGAAATCGGATTGTACCTGCATTAGACGCTTAATTACTTCTAATCCGAGATTAAAATTACATAAAACGTATGATAATATATTACGCAGAAGTGGTACGTTCTCGGAGCGAGAAAATTTTGCTCGTTTTGGCCGGTTCCTAAGTTGCATCATTTGATTAGTGATACGGATATACGGGAGTCTTTTATTTAGTATCATGACGATCCTGATATGATGCAGCCAATTGATTGTGGAGATTGCAGGTTTATCTCGACTTAGCAAGGCTCAGCCACAGATTAAAGTCCAGCAAGTTTCTGTCCCGTCCAACAGAAAAGTCCATTTGACAAGGGCTTGAAATTCAATTCAGTTTGTTAAGTGTACCTTGCTGCGCAATCATGAATAAAACACTGAGGAATTCATATTCCAAACCAGCAAAAGCCTAACTCCTAATCGTACTCTATACTGCAGAGATAGCTCAGATTAACATGTGTACATTATAGCGAGTTCGGCCGAACTTGAGGCACACCGCTGAAGGAATAAAGGGCAACTTGAAAGCCTTAGTGATATTTGCTTTTCTGTGTATGCTCACAGAATAACGCCACTAACTAAGCGACAATGGAATAGCTTCGCTGAATAACTGTTCTAGTGCACCGAAATGATAACCTAGGATCGAAAGGGTTTCAATTTCTGGTGAACTGAGGTCCAAAGTCGCGAAAATAGAGGTCCCAAAAACTTAATTATTCCAGTTGAATTTGATTACATTGCATCGTTCATCAAGTACAAAGGCTCTCATTAGGAGTCATTACAAGAGGCTTTATTCAGGGGCTTAATGTCATTGTAAAACACTTCTTTAGTACTCATTTGGTGCCCCTCCCCCAACACGAACTGTGAGAACTCACATCTACTCTGTTTGCTGTAAAGACGGAGGCGCGAGAGACTTCCTTGGCTCAGTGTATAGAATTCAACGAGACAACATTGCGGGCAAACTTAATTCCGGGCATTTTGAGCACCGTCTCACGGAAGTGCGAAATAGAAGCTCGCGACATCTGTTAGGTCCATTACGCATCAAGGGTCTCTTACAATGCGTAGCTTTAATGGAAGTTTAATTTCCATGATTAAGCGAAGTAAAAACGTGAATGCCTACATTTCTGGATGAAATGCCATGGTTTCTTGTTTGCCGTAATGTGCTTTAGAATGGACAGCGTTTCAAATCATACATTAATCGACCTTTGCATTATCACCACATCTCATTGTGTCGAGTGTTCTATTTAGAGATGTATGTCCATTTGAAAAATCGAGTACCAGCAAGGCTTTTCAGCGCTAATCGGTGTTATCGAATTTAGTTGAAGCACTGAAAAGGGCCATAATCTCTTGGTTTTATTGCAAACACACATCTCTTAGTTGGAGGAGAGCTAGCTCACTCAACATCGTGCTAATGGAACCTTGTCAATGCTGTGACAACAAACTAATGTAACCAAAATCTACAAATGCAAAATGGTCCTCTCTGGTTTCAGCTATTCGTAGAGATAATGGCCTTGTCACTAACCTCGGTATTAAAGAAAACACTCCGTGCAAACAAAAACATTTTAGTCTGAAAGGATATCTCGGGTTATCAATGAAAACGAACCTAAAGCCAATTTCAAGATCTCGCATCTTCACGAACCCTCCCAAGAAAACTCCGCGGCTCAACAAACTACTCAAAACCTCACTTTATTTTAATGAGCAAAGCGTGCCACCCACTTAAGGAGTTGAAAGAATTTGGTAATTTAATTTAGATTTAAACAAGTTTCACGCCCGACTTAAATTCTCCCTTCGCGAATACTCGCCCCCACGTTTAATAATCGACGCTTTCCTGGGTGCCATCTGGGCGGAAGAGCTTAATGTTAAAAACAACGAGCGTAGGTTAAGCCCCTTGTGAATTTTTGTGAGTCCTGAATTGATTAAAATTTCGCGTCAAATCAAAATTAAGCTGCGAGCAATTTGCGAGCTGTTAGCGGGTCGGTTGACTCAGAACGAAGCCTTTATTCAAACTAAAGTGTAAACCTAAAACACGGTGCGTCGATTAGCGAAAACGAATCCGGTCATGATAAATTGCTCGTGTCATGCCGGCGACAAGAATAGACACGGTCGAGATTCGTAGTGTTAGGGAACAAAGCCATTTCGGAAATGGCACAACTGAATACACTAGATTTTAAATGCGCATTTGCTTTTCAATGAGCGCCATTAACGAGTTCGCTGTGGCGAGTGAAAGGTGCGAATTCGAGGGGGTGGTCTTTGTGCTATTTTACCCCACAAACTGCACTGTGTTTATCGAGACCATTAATTAATTTGGCAAACAATGCACACAACAAAGGCCCGAATCTTTGATATTGGATGGTCGATCTGTTTAGCTAGAGTCAAAGCGCATCTGGAAGGTTCTGACCAACAAAACTTTTAGTTCTATTCGAAGAATTACAGCGCTATATTCAAATTTGATTCCGCTCTCTTTTCTCATGGCGGTGCTCCCGCTTTCAAACTCCTCACGCAACGCTTTTCTTAGTAGAACTGTACAAAATAAACAGCTAGGAAGACGGCGAAAATAAGGAAATTAAATTGCACCCTAGGGATAAATCCGTTCAAAAGTTATAAGAAAAAAAATATTTTTGCTAGCTGGGTGGTTAAACTTGACAAAAGATGACAGGCGCATAGAACTTGCGGTCAACTCACTTGTCGGCTGGGAAGCCCGCCAGGCTAACTAAAACCCAAACATTAACAAAGCTTTTTCCAACTCAATACACACATTTTCACGGCGTTTTTTCCCCCGGGTTATATATTTTCCTAATCCAAGTTTGATTTCATGGCCGCCATGGCTAAGCGAGGAGAAAATGTCAGCTGTTGCCGTCGCACAGCCATCAACTCGTGTCACCGGGTAAAATCAATGTAGCACTTTTTAGCTTCGTGTTTATCTTATCAGGGATAACCTAGTGAGTCTCTGTGTGTTCATTTGATATGCAGTTTGACTTCTATGGTTCCTGCCAGACTTTACCTCGGTTTTATTTTATTTCAACAAATAACTGATTTTTCATGATGACAAAATTGTTGCTGGATACCACTGTGGTTGATTTAACTGCTAACTGAAAGCGTGGTTGATTTAACTGCTATGAAACAAAGTTACATCTGGCACACAAACTCTTGCTTGATTTTTTATTTGATAGTCTGAACTGTGCCTGAGCGACCATAAAAAGACGTTTTCTGATTCAGCACAGAACCATGTACGGTAAAGGGCATAGCTCAGAATTAGACCGATATATCGATGGTGCAATGAGCGCAATGAGTTCCAACTGATCCGAATCAATATATAAAGGAAAGGTGGACAAGCATGTAAATGAGATCTATTATAAGCCTTTGGTTATGTTTTTTTTACAATGAACCAGCCCCCCCAGGCGAGCGATATTTTATCAGGAAGCAACAACGTTTTTCTGATATGATTACGAAACATGCTTTACTTTTTACACTCACGCCCGTGAAACCTTCTCCTGCCCGTAGTTGCAATCTTTCCCACAAATACGAAGGAAAAATACATGTAGACGACACAGTATATATCGTTGTCATAACGGCCGACAACTTATTACTTTGCGCCTCTCAATCCGAAACTAAGTACGACCGAAAGAACATTAGATAGTGGAGGGTTTCTTACTGGGTCTTTGTTGTTACAATCACAATGAAGAAATTGATTCTTTTCGCTGTGAGACAAAGCGTTTCCAGAACTTCTTCTCTTGTGCCAATGGGCCAAGAAAGTAGTGTAAAATAATATTTACCGGTACAAGGAGTTATCATCAAACACATTGGGTTAAACCGAAAAACGTCGCGTTCTGAAGAGCAAGGAAAGAAGTGGCCTAAAGATAAGAGAGATCACATAAATTCTCAAATTAAATTAAGCTGTTATATGAACAAAGGAAAGACCAGTAAAGAACTGTACACTCGTCTGTACATAATATACGTGAACTAAGATCCAGCAACGGTGCCAAAGTCTCCCGCTCTTATGGACTATATTGAAAACAGTTGCGTCGGATACAGTTCTTAAAAACGCCGGCGTACTATTTGCAGAAGCCGAGCCGGTGAATCTAAAATAGGTACGAATACGAAAATAGAGAATCATCCAAATGTGTTGTGTCGCGTACTTATATGTGTTTGTTGGTGGTTCGAGTGGGATTAGTGTCCGGAGTTAAAGTAGGTACGAAGAAAAGTTATTTCAGGAAACTATTCAACTTCTTTTAATATGAGAATCCTCGAATTTTATGGGAACGTAATAAACAACGCTTAGCAATATCCGTCTGCAGTCCTACTTTTACCCTGTTTTTATTCTGTCTCGGAGCCATGTTGTGTTGAAGACAAAGCACCTGGTCAATATAGATAAACAGAAACCTCCCCGAACTCTGTATCCCAAGGTTATCTTAAGGAAGGAAGCTGCCACTCTGACGAGACACTGTTTGAGAATTGTTTGTTTTCATTCGCAATCATGAAAAAGAAGTAGCATAACAGGCACCAAATATGGAAAACGCAACGCGAGTGAGGGGTCCCTTTAAGACCCGACTAGCAAACCTATGAGCATTTGTTTATTTTCTCCCTAGTAGATCAATCCTAAAACTCTACCAAGAAAACTGAATAAGCAATATGAAACTTAAAGGTGTGACCACTCAAATAAATGTTTTCAATGAGTACATTCTAATAGCGGAGTCCATGTTGTTTTTGTTGAGTGGGGTGTCGTGTTTTTCACCTTTTATGAGACTATTAAGCTAGGCAGAGAAACATCAGAAAACGGGCTAAAAGATCATTCTCAATCTTTGTAGGCTGGTCACGATTTATACTAAATAATTCTCTTTTGCTCTAGGTATCATTTAATCAACTTATTCATGCACTGGAATACCTCTTGTCGATGCGTCATATTGATAGCGCGCTCTTGAAAGCATTTCTTGTCTGATTGAATAAACAGGAAAAATGGTTCAGAAAATTTCCAAACAAAACGCTTCTTGTAGTGACGTTAGCTCGGTCTTAGGAATCCGCAAAGAATGCATCGAATCGTATTATCACACTACCACGCCTTGTAATCTTGCAGCGGGTGTTAATCATCTGTTTATGGCCAAAACAGAGAGTAGCACACATGCACTTTAAAAGGCTTTTAGATTATCCTCACGAGGCTCCAACTCAGACGTACTTTGACAATTCAATCGCATCACTGCTGCCAAACTTTATCAAATTTAAACACGGACTCTGACAATTTACTCTGTCGCTAGAATAAGAAGACGGAGAGCGACCACTCGTTGGCAATCTGTTGAAAGATTTGTGCGGTATAGCTCAAGGAGGTGGCAGAAGCTAGTTAGAGTGGGTAATGGACTCCACCGTGCACACCGCTCTTCATTTGATATCAGAGTTAATGGTCTCCCGCCACACCATTAGCACCCACGGGCAATTTGCACTTCAAAATGAGTTGTGCTCTCGACATTTAAGCATGCCCAAGATGTCAATAAACGCGAGATGACCACCTTGGTCATAAACCCGGCCACGCGGTCAGACTCGAGAGAGACAGCTTTGCTCAAATTCTCTGTCTCTTAGATACCATAATCTCTTTCTTAAGGTGAAAAGGGGAATGCTATCGACTACAAGATTCACCAACAGGTATTCAAAGCTAGAGGTAGATCTTTATACTCATGACGCCAGGATCACTTTTCACCAGTGTGATCGGATAACACGTGGCAAGCTAGAGTGTAAAAATATAATTTAAATTAATACACATTGCAATAGTATACTCGAATTGTATGGGGTCAACATGAAGTGCGCTTTCAGATTGATATTTCATCACTCCAGTCTGTTCAAGTTCATGTTGAAACTCAGTCAGTCAAACTATCAAATTCCTTCGCGCGTATTTCTCGTTCTGTTTGGGCATCAAATAGACGAGTCGAAACTATCTTCTAAGCACTAACAGTAAGAGTTAGTTCTTTAGGTACACTACGTGACATATTGCTTAAGGCATATTGAAGGTTTTAACCAAATTAAGGGGCCATATTGTCGACATTGGGCTCCCGCAATAATTTACCAAATAGCATTCAAGTGATATTTGGTTTCACAAAGACTGTGTTTATCCGTTCACGGCAGTGGTGTGTAAAATAGAGCTATGGAAAGTTTAATAATATGGCAAGGTGCCCCTATTAACCTTCTTTCCAAAGCACCCACTTGTTTTTCGTTTATATCTGAAAGAGTTTAAAGTCAGCCTCAAGCTTGATTCGGAAATGTGTTATCGGCTTTGCGAGCTGTCATAAATATCATGTGTTTAGCGTAAGCATAAGGGGAAACATCAGCTGGTCACAAGTCGCTTCTCTATATTTAGCATACCGGCAGTTGGCAAATGCCATATGATTGAAGCAAAGAAAAAAAAAAAAAAAAAAAAAAAACGTTCCAGAAGCAGGGCATATAGAACACAAAACATATTCATGAAACTGCACGTAATGTTCAGATTTTTAGTCGAAGAAGGACTGTTAAAACATATATACTGTATTAAACTGTAACGTCTTTATTTTTAGTCAAGTTTTGGTGAAACACATGCTTTCCTATCTGCTGTTTTATGACCCGCAAGATCAGGGTTATCGCTTACTTTTTGTTTACTTGCCAGTACTTCAATCGCACTAATCGACCCGCACTGACACGTACATGGACTACATTAATTGTTCAAGGAAATGTAATTTCCCGTAAAACATAAAGGAAACTCTAACTCCCTTCATTCTTACACGGCTTAAAAACGCACAAAATAAGAAAGTTTTCAAATCGCGGTCGAATCTTGGTGAATGCTTTGTGTACGGGGGCTTTTAGAGTGTAACACCGATGCCACTAGCCCCTTTGTCAAACGATCAAGATTCGGCTAGATAATTAAAAGTAAAACACGCTTAGCCTGTGTTGTGGTCAGCCTTATTTTAGCTCGTGTAAGATCAGATTAAATGCTGCTTTTAGCTTTTCCATGCATTCACTATAAGATCTATTCTATTTTCCTGAATGGACAAAGCTTTGCGGAGGACAATAGGTGGCCATTATCTTTTCTGGAAACTGGATATTTTTACATCGATATACGCTAATGTCGCTGGCATTAGACTGTTTATAAGAGGTTTCTTTCTCAACACAGAGCGGTAACAGTAATAGTACTGACCTAGATCAAAAACTCTATACTAACGTTCATTTCATTATCGCGCAAACAGTTCAGGAAGTTTATTTTACGATAGTTTTGAATCAAGAAACGTGATGCAGCACGAGATAGTCAGTGCTTTGTTCGTTTCTATTTTGATAACAATAGGCTAGATATAATAGCCAAAATAGACTCATCTGAGGCCTAAAAGCCATCCGTCAGCCTTCATATTATCTCAAATTCAAATGCCGTAGAAAGAAATATCAGAGAAATGGACCGCCGAACTAATAGCTACGTATGTTTTTCAAAGAAGTTATTGGAAATATTACCCAAGAAAGTGTTGCTTAAACTATTTTTGAATATCAAATGAAATGTTCAAAAACCGAGCGAATATTGTGACCCAACCTCAAACGGAAAAACAGTTAAAGCTTGGTTTAAAATAGACTGTAGAGCTAAGTTTAGATACGCATATTCTAAATAAATGCTTAGGTTTTTTAAATCGTTTCGGTTTCGTTAGTAATGTTTTGTATTCTGTTCCTTTTTTTGGGCCAATGTTGTGTCGTACATTTAGATTATTTGAGTTTTCAAAGATATGTTTCAGGACTGAGATAATACCCACCGACAAAAACGCTTCTTATAAACATCAATATTATATAGTAGTAGTGTATTTTTTTATTATATTACGAGTAAAGCTTCGATATTCTTTTAAGACCGCACAAGTACAGTACCGAACGGCGAAACAACGAGGATTATGAAAACACGGTTATTTTGACAGTCGATCGAGTTTCTGTTCATTCTGTCAGGAGACAAAGCTGGCACACGAATCAACACATAAGTACAGCATGACTCCCTTTATATTTCATCATTTTAGAAACAAACTTTTGATTCTCAAAAGATAGACAGCCCGGCAGGAAACTAACAGAGGTATCTTTTTATCGCCTCCAGCGTTTATAAAATTAAATTTGAGGGTAATCTTGGAGTGATTGTGAATTATCATGGCACAGTATAAATAATACCTCGCGTGAAGCTTATTATCACAACATTCGATGATATTTGAATTTGTTTCCTTCCAAAACAAGGTCTTGGTACGGATTGCGGGTACATTGCTATGTGACAAATGCTAGATAACGAGCTCAAAACAGTTATGGTATGACAAACGCAAAGTTCATCTCAAAACACAGGAAGCAATGATCTTAAATGTTGTAAAGTACACAAAAGTTTTCTTTGTTGCAAAAGTCTCAAAATACGACAGGATACGGGATACAACAAAAAACTAGATCTTGACTGCGTCGGTGTTGAGTAAGACGTGGATAATGAATAGACTAAGGGTCAATGTGTGAAAGCTGAACGCCGTAAAAGAAATTTGAATCTGACGTTTCGAGCTCTAGCCCTTCGTCTGAGAAAAAACCCTGCTCGTTTTTGTCTTCTTGCCAAAGTCACTTGCATTCTCGAGAAATTGCAGAAGGCAAAATCTTGAGCACAGTTGATGACTGTCAGATCACATAAACTGTTATCTTGTTTTCCAAGGACATGACAGGTATATTTATAGTTATAACAGAAACGAGCTGAATCAGACGAAATTAGGTTGTCTGAGAAACTGTTATGTCTGAATCATTCGACAGACTTTGGATTCACCTTATTGTAACCCTTGACGAAGACAATTGTAAACACGTGCTAGGCTAGCCACCACCAAGAAATGCTGTTTGAACTAAATATACAAAAATAAATAAATAGATAAAAAATTCTGTTGACGCTGGGACTTTTTCAAGATGGCGTAAGGTGTCATATATAGGTGTTGCCCATAAGTGCTGACGGCGAAAATGTTGCAAAGAATTAGATAGACTTGAAAATTCAAGTCAGATTTCGCTGCAGATCTTATTATCTTAATAGTGTCCCGAAAAAAGAGGTGTTAGATAGTCAACTTCAAGCTTTTAAAATGCATGAGCGTATATATCCTACACTGACATTATTTACTGAAGCAATACGCTTTCTCGAGCAATTTTTAGCAAAGTACAATTTAGGGCTACATTCTATTTACGATATTTTCGGACCATCTCTGCTTATCAACAACCATTTCAATTTTTTGCAACGAGGGCTACACAGCTTCTCAACCCAACATAGTTTTCATAATTAATGTTTACTATACAGTTGTTTCACGCGTCCAACGAAATTTAAACAGTAGCAACAAAACAGAAGTACAAGGCCTTGGATTTGTTTGACTACGTACAATATTTTAGGGAATTCAAATCGCAACGGTGTGTGTAATATGATGAATGTTAGCGGGATCCCGCAAAATACCGAGAAGTGTTTTAGCGAATTTGTTAATTTGTTTTTGGCCTGTCTCAATTGGGAAACGCAATTCTGAACAAAACGGAAAAACAAACCAAGAGAAAGCTATTTTATTATGCACACTAACACTTTTCAATAATTGAGAACGCGACCTGGTCATATTTCATTTTCGGTTTTAACAGTTTGCAGCGTGTTAATAAAGCGAGAAAATACTCTTCAAGGTCTCGCTTTTATGTTATGGAATATTGACTTTCTTTTATTACACAGAAAAATTAAAGTTATCCAAGCCTTAAATGAGCGGAGACATTATACTGACCCTATATACTACTCTTTTCAATGAATGCGGCGAGAAGCTTGCTTGATCTCTGTTTTGTGTAATCTCCCACTACAAAATAGGATTCGACAGAGTTCACATGATTCTCTTTGGAAAGTGCAGACTGTTTTAGTAAGTAAGCTCACAAAAATCTATATCGAAACGTATGTCACACGGACGCATTGAAGATCAACAGAACTCACCCACAGAAATTTCCCTGTAAAATCTTAAAGGGCTTGGAAATTAGCCCCCGAGACTCCCTTTTTTCAAGACGTCGTATTCGATACGCTTTAAGAAATAATTCAGATACGTACAAATAACATTTCTCGTCATTTTAAAATCGCAGCGTCAAACACAGCAACAACAGAATTTGTCACCTGAATCTGTCAGTACTAATGGCGTCCAGGAAATAGGTTCTATGTGGGCACGATTCGCCCTGATATATATCTTCGACAAAAATTATCAATTTTAGACTGAACTGTTTTGCTGAAAAATAATACGCTATAGACAAATTTTATCGTTTATAAATATTGATGATGTATTTTTTTATTTTTTTTCTAGAACATCAGCGTAAGAAAACTTTCCTGATACCAACTAACGTTTAAGAAAGTTTACTTCTTTTTTTCAGGACGGCTTAGCCAGACAAGTTCACTACGGGCAATGGAGATATTCGGCCATCGGCCCCTAATTTTTTGCTGTTCAAATCCTAGTTTTATATTTATTAAACTTTTCAAGAACCTGGTGTTTAAGCTGACAATGCAGACGGGCAAAGATACCCCGTGAAAATTATCGGTGATCCTGTTGGATGTTTACCACCTCGTTGCATTTTATATTAATCTGTCGATCCGCTGCTTTTTCTGTTTATGTCTTAAATATTTTAAAACCTTTTCACTACTATTTCTCTAATAATATACAACAATTATAAACTCCGCTCGACCACAACGAACTCTCAGTGAGGCACTCGATCGGAGATTTCATCCGAAATTTTTAAGGGTTAAATTCGCCTTTTACAGAAAAACTTTCAAGCCACGATCAAAGACTGTATTGACATTCGGGATTTGCTAGCCTCCAAGGCAGTCAGTCACTTTTACAAGCCGTAAATGGCTCACAAAGGTTCGGGACTAAAACTTGATTATACGGTTTAACACCAAAAGGAAAATCATATTTCGGTCTTACTAGGTACTCACCAAATCGCGTTTCGGATTTTTGCTTTCTGCGAAGAAGACTGTCCGATGCATTTTGAATGTTCCTTGTTGGCAAGATTCGCGGCGTGTGGTTGTACATTGCTTTCGTAAATGCTCAAAATCAGAGTCACCACTCTTTAAAAAAAGCTTTCTATATACTGATCTAAGCAACAGAACGAGAGGCTAGGACTTATCACTCAAGGAGATGCTAAACTTGTGCTCGACTGGAGAGCTCGAACAGTCAACACTGAACAAGTATCTCGAGGGGTTTGGTGGCCAAGAGACGCGTATCTTGTAGTCAGGCCGACGTCCTGATAATATTCTCTTTTACTGTCAAAATCAACTTGTTAGTCAACTTTACTTTCCGTTTTTTTTTTTTTTTTCTATTATTTTTTCTCTCTCCACAAATGATAGTGAGAGTAACTTCCTCGAAAATTTTACTAATACGTTCGCGAATATCCTACGATTTAAGGGGCGTAATTTGTCGCATTTTGCACACCACTTCACACGTTTCCTTTTCGAGAAGTGTCAGACTTATCTCCACATACAAGGATGTGTTGGCGACAATTCTAACAAATAAAGAAAGGCAACTGATTTATCTAAATGAAATCCGAGCAGAAAAAGGCATTTTTCGCCTGTACAACAAATTGAAATCTCCGATACACCCTGATTCTCGAGTTCAATATTTTTCTGTGTATTTGCTTCCAAAATCTGATACCGTACATAAAAACTTTTTCAAAAAAAAAAGAAAAAAAAAGTGTTGTTAAATGTTGTTTTAGAATTGACAGGCATGTGCTAATTTCGTTTACGCAGGACAAGGAACTTTCTGTTTATTAACAATGTAGCGGTGGTGTTTACATTTCATATTTTTATCGTTAAAACATGAGCTAAAAGCATCGCAAAGGTAGAAATTTGTCGCGCTTACAAATCACTATTCGTACAGGCATATTCCAGCGAAGAGAACAAATTTAGCACAATGAGCCATTTTTAATGGGTATAGATGTCTTATCTTGTGTTTTCCCCGTTTTTTCCCCGTGCGATTCAGCGAACGATTGAACTAATACATTAGTCTGTTATTGTAAGGCATTTACATTTGCTCTGAGAAAATTTTAGTTCAACCCCATCTGCCTATTTCCTTTTTCTATTCAATCTCTATTGTTTCGGTTAGAACTCGTAGACCAATTGTCACATCTGGCTTTCTGTTCTGAGCATTAAATTTGGAATCAAATGAACACCGCATTTGTATTGTTAAGCAAAGAGAAGTTCGTTAAACTTTTGATCCTTAAGACATAATAATTAGATTGTTAAAAACAAATCTCGCCAACTTTTGCGCTGAAACTGCGATCTAAATGTTACTCTATAATGTGATAGGATAGATTATAAAAATTTACCAGGAAAACGGGTGGAATGAAGAAAAAGGAAAGCAACGTGTGTTTGTTATACTCGTAAAAACGGTGTGTACGTGCGCAAAAATACAGTGATTTTGTTCTATGCAATATGCATTATCGCGAATCAATCTAGTAAATAACGGGTCGCTCAATTGTTTCAAGATAATTGAAGCCTTCCAAATTTTCTTGTACATATTAACTACCTTCTTCTGTTCCCATTACTTCATTAAATTGTGTTTTGTGAACGTTGGTGTGTCAGCTAATGACTTTGATCTGATAAATTTTCCATCGTTCGATAAGAAACTGCATTCGCTTGTAGAAAAACAGGAAATAATTGATCATTTATTATATCAAAATAATACACCATGATCAAGCTAGGTTTGTTCCTAAAAGAATCAGTCAGTTCACATAAACTAATATCGCAGATAACGAAAGTTTGCGTGCAGCGTCCGTACTGGACTATGGAAGATATTTTCATGCGAACGGGGTCCTCACAAAATTCAACCAAGTTTTCCCGACCGAACTTCTCAACCAAGAAAATGCCTATAACTTTCAAACTGTCAAAAGTGTGACCACTAAAATAAAAGTTCGTAATGAGCACATTTTAATAGCAATGATAACGTTGTTGACAAGCAAAGCTTCTTTTTTTTTGCATCCCAAGGTATAATTTTGTCAGAGAAATCTGGGAAGTGAAAGAGCTAAAGCTTTTTAAAATTCATTGTACTTTTTTTTTTGCACGATACCATTTCTGATTCCTGAATCATTTTCAGATATTGCCTTTAATTGATTCCATCCTGACAGACTGCCACACCAAAGGTGTTTACGACCAATTAACACTTCCCCAACTTGTCCGCGGCAGCAGTAGTAGAAGTAATTAACAGTCACGGTTTTGTGAAAAGAAAAACAAAAAACACAGCGGCTTCGAGTATAGGAAATACCCAGAAGAAAGACTTACCTCACCTTTGTTCGCGTTTGAATTTGAAGGGATGTGAGATATCAAAGCGACCATTACCAGCAAACAAAAGTAATGGTGTCTCAGCACTCTGAGGGAAGGAAACGTCTCAAGGAGGAACGCTTTAAACCCTTGAGATCGGTCGGCACTGCAAGATGAAAGCAAGTTGTTTTATTCTATTCAGTATTTTCCGACTTTTAGTTAATCTCGTGGGACAATTACTAGAAGCAGCGGGTGTCGAGAGTGAAATTATAATAATAGTAATAATGATTTGCCATTTCGCTTAAATTATCTACAGGATTAAAATTTGCTTCAAGTTATTTTTAAACTAAACTCCTCTGCCTATTACCCGCTGAAACAAGAAATACGTTTTATTATTGCCACAAGTTTAATAACCCGAAAAGATTTTCTAAGAACTCCGTTTTCGTCTGAGTTTTCTAACCGAGTCAAATTTACGTTTCAGAAACATATATATTTTTTCAAAGCATCAACTTATGCAGTATTGTCTTATTATACTGGGCCGTGGGCCTTTCAAAGTTACAGGGTGTATTTGTAATTGAAATGAAAACATTGAAAATTTTATTCTCCATAAAGTACATAAACTCAAACGCCTCCTCGCAAACTCGGTTGCTGAGCCTGGGTTTGAGCGACACGCGTCAGTAAAAACGATGCAAGCTAAATAAAAATGCTTATGCTCGCGCATGCGTTGTACTGCAAAAATCTGCAAAATATAGACTCTTGTGGTTGCGCATGCGTTGCTTGTGAAAAACAGGCTTCTCAGTGTCACAAATATTAACATATAAATATTAAAGTTGGTTAGGAATACGAAAATACAAAGAAATAATTACGAGGTAAATAATTGTCAGATTAATTCTGGTCGTGGATCGTGTAGCAACCATAATCCAGGAAATATTTTATATCGATATATTCCTTTTTTTTCTCTCACCAGATATATGGCATTCAGTGTGGACAACTTTTCTTGCTCAGATGAAAGATGAATAAACTAGAAAATCTCACTGCATAACTAATATCCTTTCTTTTGAAAGTTGGAAAGGGTCAAAGAAAGCAAAGACTTGTCAGACTGCAACTTCTCTACCCTATTTCTCTACACCGCTCATTTTTCTGTGTTTTCCCTCCCGAAATCTCCACCCTTAGCTATGCAACTTTAACCTTTGGATCTATCCTCCACCCTGCCGAGTTGGGGAATTGGGAGGGAAAAAAGGAGGAAGGAAGCTCAGAATAAATCGGGTGCAGACGGGGAGGACAAACCTAGAGGGAGCCTGGGCATGGAATGCAGAGTGAGGTTCGAGGTTGGGGAAAACAAGCAAAAATTCAGAGGGGAATACATGGCAGAGGGGTGGGTGATGGGAATAGAGAGGGAGGAAAAACTAAGAGGGGAGCGGTGGGTAAAAAAAAAAAAAAAAAAAAAAAAAAAAAAAAAAAATGACGATGGAAAAGTAGGAAGAGAGAGAGGTGCATTGAATCATCCCGCCCCTTACTCCCCATCTGAGGTTAAACCCACAAACACGCGATGCATGAAGAGGAATAGGGAATTAGAAAGGGGAGGAAGGGGAGGGAGGGGGGGGGATGGAGGGGTAACTGACCCCCACGGCGCCATGCATACCAAAAAACGGGAGGGTTTACTTAGAGTGGAGTGGTGGGAGGAAAGGAAAAAGGACGGGGACCCCCTGGTCATTTAAACCATACTGCACATCCATATTCTAAAGCTGGGAACAAACAAAAGAGAGAGAAAGGGGGGCTGGTAGGTGGGGTCACGTTTCAAGTGCGCAACCAAAACGCTATTCTCGCACTAGCTGTAGTGTCGCATCTCTCGTAGATTGAAGGCAACATTATCAAACTTATTTTAGCAGGCCCC
Organism: Plumapathes pennacea; assembly: GCA_964036295.1. NCBI lineage: Eukaryota > Metazoa > Cnidaria > Anthozoa > Antipatharia > Myriopathidae > Plumapathes > Plumapathes pennacea. The sequence continues at coordinate 10,164,163 of OZ038473.1, read as the reverse complement.
TCACTGTGAGTAAACGTGTGACGTCACTGTAGGTAGACATATGACGTCATTGTACATAGATATTAGACTTTCCTGTAGACAGACATATTGACATTATATACCAAATCAAAGAACGCTTTCGGTATAGTATATATTTGGTATAGAACACGGTGACCAAAATTAAATGCAAAGCAATACAAAATCTATACATTTTTTTACATCCACAAGCATAACTGACACCGGCGGGTATGTTCCAGGTATGAGTAAAGTGCTTCAGAGATGCATGTACGTTAGCGCATGCTATCTTAATACCTTAAACATACCGAACACTCTGTGTTGGTACACACTGTAGGTAGAAACTTAGCGTAACTGGTAGATAGACATATAGTGGCTACTGACGTTAATTTCGCGAATTGTTTTGGAGGGGGTAGGGGTTGGCGCATGCTTTGCGATTTTTAAAAAAATGATATTCCTGGTCACTTTAATTTCAAATTAAATTCGCATTTTCTCAGTCTTGCACAGAACGAGGAGCTGCCCTTCGTGTCTCTGGAAGGGGTTGCATACACTATCACCTGACGTCAGGTGAACCAAGGGGGCCGCCGTTGTCAAATTCCTGGAACTGATCAAATCGTCGACTGAGTTCTTAACGTGCGAGGCTTCAAATTTTGTGCCCGGAAGAAATTAAAACGTAAGAACACATGGAAATCACCAGCGAGGTTCGCAAATACAAGATCAGGAGAAAGGTCTGTCAGAATCTTCTTGTCTCGTAAGCAGAAAGAGGGATAACGGTCGAGCTCAAGTATCGTACCTAGCGAACGGTGGTTCACAAATCGACGAGCAACAACAAACTAGCTGTGTTATTTTGTGTTGGCCTGTGGAGTCCAAGATTCGACGCGCGGGTCATTTTAACTGTGTTATATACACTGTTCTGTGGTTTTCTGATGGGGTTTGGGGTAATCGGTATGTCGATTATAACACCGGTCAAAGGAGCTGTAAAATACAATGAAATTTTATTTCTGAGTTTTATTGCTCCTCAACTACTAACTTACCTTGTCTTGCTTTTCTTTGTGCGCCGTCAGTCACGCAGGACAAATGCACTGATAGTATGGGCATGCTGTGGCAAGGGCAATAGCGATCAATTAGAGAGATTACAAAGGCGTGCTGCGAGAATTGTCACAAAGTTGGGCAGCAGTGACGAGGCATTGGATAGTCTAAGATGAAGTCCATTAGAAACCAGACGCAACCATTCTAAGAAATCTCTTAATGGACGTTGTCCGACATAATCTCCCGCACTACGAGGCAAAGTAATAATTTACATATTCCAGGAGTAAGAACAGAACTGGCTAAGGAATCATTTTATTATAACGTTTGTGTTATTTTTAACCAATTGAACTTGAGAAAATGTAACTAATTTAGTCTTTTTACTGATACTTGAGCCACTGTTAATGTAGTTAAACTGAATGATGTGTTAATTATTGTACAGGGCTCCTATTGATAACAGCAACATACCAGTGCAATTGCATTTTACTGAATGTATTACCCTGTTTAAATAAAAGCATCTCTCTCTCTCTCTCTTGACCTTGTCTGATGTATATGACAATGTTTCTAACTCCGAGTGGCAGATCATCAACCTCCAGATAGCTGTATTCCTACTGGTAATTCTCTCCCTGGGCATTATAGGGGTCTCTAGTTGTGAACTCCTGAGCTGGCCAAATCTGGTGGCATGGCCGAGTTTCGTGGCTTCACTCTCGTTGTTGTTGGGTCATGGAACCGGATGTTGGCTGTTCGCCATCAGTTCTTGTACCAACACAATCCATATGACACTGCAACAGAAAGTGGAACATTGTTTGAACCAAATCAAGGAGCTACAACGAGGCATCATTGATGATGTAATAGACATTCATGAACGCCTGTGCGAACAAGTGTTTGAGACAGTGGCGGGTTTAAAACTGGGTATTCTGTATACTGACTATTTCAACTCTTGATATAATGGTTTCATCCTCTACACATAACATAGAACTATTTAAAAAGTACGCATTGTGTGCATTAGTTTTCTTGGTGTGGTACTCCTTTATTACTCCTTGTGTTTATGCCTCGCGTTTGACAGGCTCATGTAGGAGTATTATTGATCACCTAAACAAAACGAAACCAAGTGACTGGAGCCCAGGTCACCCATTGTCCTCTCAAGCTACTTTAAGTCATTGTCTTGGTTATGTTGAACGTAGAGAGTGCGGTTTCAAGATTGGTCAGCTAACGTTTGACAGCCGAGTCTCCTGGTTATCATTCTTTCTGAGTTTTTGTGGACTTGCAGTGAAAGCTTTCACATGATTTACTAAAGTTCTGCTGGAAAGTGGTCGTTTGGGGGGGGGGGGGGGGGGGGGGGGGGGGTGATACCTTAACATTGCCTCATAATATTGTTTTGTTCAATACTAGAGTAATTTCGTATAACTCTCTCACTGCATGCTAATGAGTTCCACTAAATTCTAAAAGCTAGCACACACACACACACACACATAGACAAAGACAGGGGAAGAACACTCTTAAGCGCGGAAGAGAGATCTCTTGTTTCTTAGTAAATCTTGCGATACTAAAATAATACTGATTGTAAAAGACAGGTTTAAACCGTGCATTGTTTATTTACACAGACCATATTTTTGTGCATTGTTTTTATCTCATTAACAATTTAGAGGGTTATAGGAAATCACTCTAATCACTTGCTTTTCATGCACTGGAAATATAAGAGGAACAACATGTCAATCATGCTAGCTGGGCAGTGCCGTTAGTTTTTACTTACTTTCGTGCAGGAATGTGTAACTGAACCGTCAATAAAAACATGTCAATCTTGTTAGCTTGAATCGTGCAGGAATGTGTTTTTGAGAATAATAAGCAGAGACTGCTCTGTTTTCTATCCAAGCACGTAGCTTAGTTGCTCTTGGCTATATACACAGCGTGTTTCTATAGCTCAAGCCACTTGCGGCTTCTTCCACTGAGTCGATCAGAACCAGAGCGTCAAGTATCCCAGTTTGTTACTGAAGGAACAGAAGATGTCAAGTCGAGCGGTGTTCGATATTATCACAGCAAAGAAAGTCAAACAGGTTTACAACGATGGGGGGACTAAGGCAGATATGAGCCTCGCTGTATTCGAAGCTGAGCTTGATGCAATTCCCGATGATTTTTACATGATCGGACAAGTTGCTATACCCGGGCATGTAAATTTTTCACCCGGGGTCCCTTCCTCGTCCATAGTTCTTGTCAAACCATTACCGGCAGCCGATGGCGAATCGCCGGTTTTCAAGCCACCGGTGGACTATCATCTCTACTGGACGGACGCCCAATCAGGGGGTTATCAAGATGGATCATTTTGGCAAGTAATCCCTCCAACTGGCTACACAGCACTGGGAGATGTTGTCGTCAGTGGCCACGACAAGCCGTCCGCGTCCTTCACAAAGAAATTCGCCTGCATCCGGGATGACTTGCTCCTTTCAGGCCAGCTTGGTGACGAACCAATTTGGAATGACAAGGGTTCCGGTGCAAAAACAGACGGAGCAATTTGGGAGGTGCAGAATGGATTCGTGACAGGCAGACGTGGTTTGGCAGGTTTTTTCAAGGTGTGGAACAACTACAACAAGCCAAGCATTTCTGTCTTTGTGCTCCCTGCATTTGTGAATCATTAAACACCCCAGTGAACAGTTTCCTTGGTCACAAGCCACTAGTCATGTCTACGTTTTAACTTGAAGGATGTTTTACAGTGTATTAGTTTTAGTCTCTTGTCATGCTCATGTATCTGTCGAGGGTACAAAATTAATTGACTCTCCGAAATGCTGTGTATGTCAGGACAATTTTTATCTTCACTACAGTATTGTTCTCCAGCCAAAAAACCCAATAGAGTAGTTGATTGATTGATTATAATTCGTAAAGCATACAGCCGTTAATGTAACTATGCTTTCAATTTTTTAAATGAGCTTGATCTTTTGTATAAGATAGTCGTGTCCGTTTATTAAGCTCGCGTCCCACGAAGTAGGATTGGGAGGTTATTGTAATCACCCTGTACTCCCTACTTCCCTATGTTGTCAACAATGGATTTCCAAATAAAGCAGTTGTGATTTTCCAAATTTGGGCATGATCAAGTTCGCGTAACAGGGTGTGTCGTACAACGCAGTTGTTGCGACAATAGACCTACACTTCCTCCGAATATTTGTATGTGTATTATATTAGCACATGTATTAAAGTATCAGGAGACTTTCCGATGAAAAAAAAAAAAAAAAAAAATGACGATGGAAAAGTAGGAGAGAGAGGTGCATTGAATCATCCCGCCCCTTACTCCCCATCTGAGGTTAAACCCACAAACACACGATGCATGAAGAGGAATAGGGAATTAGAAAGGGGAGGGAGGGGGAGGGGGGAATGGAGGGGTGACTGACCCCCACGGCGCCATGCATACCAAAAAACGGGAGGGTTTACTTAGAATGGAGTGGAGGGAGGAAAGGAAAAAGGACAGGGACCCTGGTCATTTAAACCATACTGCACATCCATATTCTAAAGCTGGGAACAAACAAAGGAGAGAGAAAGGGGGGTTGGTAGGTGGGGTCATATTTCAAGTGCGCAACCAAAACGCTATTCTCGCACTAGCTGTAGTGTCGCATCTCTCGTAGATTGAAGGCAACATTATCAAACTTACTTTAGCAGGCCCCTCACTGTGAGTAAACGTGTGACGTCACTGTTGGTAGACATATGACGTCATTGTACGTAGATATTAGACGTTCCTGTAGACAGACATATTGACATTATATACCAAATCAAAGAACGCTTTCGGTATAGTATATATTTGGTATAGAACACGGTGACCAAAATTACATGCAAAATACAAAATCTATACAATTTTTACATCCACAAGCATAACTGACACCGGCGGGTACGTTCCAGGTATGAGTAAAGTGCGTCAGAGATGCATGTACGTTAGCTTAATACCTTAAACATACCGAACACTTTGTGTTGGTATACATTGTAGGAGGTAGACATATAGTGGCTACTGTAGGTACCTTATTACACGAACTTTCACGAGACGTTAATTTCGCGAATTCTTTTTTTAAGGGGGTGGGGGTTGGCGCATGCTTTGCGATTTTTAAAAAAATGATATTCCTGGTCACTTTAATTTCGAATTAAATTCGCATTTTCTCACAGTCTTGCACAGAACGAGGAGCTGCCCTTCGTGTCTCTGGAAGGGGTTGCATACATTATCACCCGACGTCAGGTGAACAAAGAGGCCGCCGTTGTCAAATTCCTGGAACTGATTAACATCGTCGACTGAGTTCTTAAGGTGCGAGACTTCAAACTTTGTCCCCGGAAGAAATTAAAACGTAAGAACACATGGAAATCACCAACGAGGTTCGCAAATACAAGATCAGGAGAAGGTCTGTCAGAATCTTCTTGTCTCGTAAGCAGAAAGAAAACGGTCGAGCTCAAGTATCGTACCTAGCGAACGGTGGTTCACAAATCGAAGAGAAACAACAAACTAGCTGCGTTATTTTGTGTTGGCTTGTGGAGTCCAAGATTCGACGCGCGGGTCATTTTAACTGCGTTATATACTCTGCTCTGTGGTTTTCTGATGGGGTTTGGGGTAATCGGTATGTCGATTATAACACCGGTCAAAGGAGCTGCAAATTACAATGAAATTTTATTTCTGAGTTTTATTGCTCCTCAACTACTAACTTACCTTGTCTTGCTTTTCTTTGTGCGCCGTCAGTCACGCAGGACAAATGCATTGATAGTCTGGGCATGCTGCGGCAAGGGCAATAGCGATGAATTAGAGAAATTACAAAGACGTGCTGCGAGGATTGTCACAAAGTTGGGCAGCAGTGACGAGGCATTGGATAGTCTAAGATGAAGTCCATTAGAAACCAGACGCAACCATTCTAAGAAATCTCTTAATGGACGTTGTCCGCAATTCTTTAGGATTTATTTTACTTTTAAAAGAGACATAATCTCCCGCACTACGAGGCAAAGTAATAATTTACATATTCCAGGAGTAAGAACAGAACTGGCTAAGGAATCATTTTATTATAACGTTTGCGTTATTTTTAACCAATTGAACTTGAGAAAATGTAAGTAATTTTTTTTGCTCCCAATTTAGTCTTTTTACTGATACTTGAGCCATTGTTAATGTAGTTAAACTGAATGATGTGTTAATTATTGTACAGGGCTCCTATTGATAACAGTAACATACCAGTGCAATTGCATTTTACTGAATGGATTACCCTGTTTAAATAAAAGCATCTCTCTCTCTCTCTCTCTTGACCGTGTCTGATGTATATGACAATGTTTCTAACTCCGAGTGGCAGATCATAAACCTCCAGATAGCTGTATTCCTACTGGTAATTCTCTTCCTGGGCATTACAGGGGTCTCTAGCAGTGAACTCCTGAGCTGGCCAAATCTGGTGGCAAGGCCGAGTTTCGTGGCTTCACTCTGGTTGTTGTTGGGTCATGGAACCGGATGTTGGCTGTTCGCCATCAGTTCTTGTACCAACACAATCCATATGACACTGCAACAGAAAGTGGAACATTGTTTGAACCAAATCAAGGAGCTACAACGAGGCATCATTGATAATGTAATAGACATTCATGAACGCCTGTGCGAACAAGTGTTTGAGACAGTGGCGGGTTTAAAACTGGGTATTCTGTATACTGACTATTTCAACTCTTGATATAATGGTTTCATCCTCTACACATAACATAGAACTATTTAAAAAGTACGCATTGTGTGCATTAGTTTTCTTGGTGTGGTACTTCTTTATTACTTCTTGTGTTTATGCTTCGTGTTTGACAGGCTCATGTAGGAATACTATTGGTCGCCTAAACAAAACGAAACAAGTGTTGTCCTCTCGAGCTACTTTAAGTCATTTTCTTGCTTATGTTGAACGTAGAAAGTGCGGTTTCAAGATTGGTCAGTTAACGTTTGACAGCCGAGTCTCCTGGTTATCATTCTTTCTGAGTTTTTGTGGACTTGCTGTGAAAGCTTTCACATGATTTAATAAAGTTCTGCTGGAAAGTGGTCGTTTGGATACCTTAACATTGCCTCATAGTATTATTTTAAAGTTGCTTACTGCATATCAATGAATTTCGCCAAAAAGTACGGTTTTGAAAGTTTTGGCAAGAAATGGATTTTCAGGGAATCTAGATTTCAAAATTTTCCGGGGAAACATGCCCCCTGATCCCCTAGTGTGTCACGCCTTGTGCACCGAACAAGTTCAGAAAAACCCCAATGTCTGTATTCAAGTACACTAAACAAACCGTGTTCTTTATTGGACCTATTCTGATTGCGGACTGAACGGAATCGCGACGTCGTGATGCAGTGAGATGAATTAGAAAATGAATTAGTTGTCGTCCGAGTTTCATATTTAGATACTCATTTCTGGGAGTGTTACGTTTTCTCAAACATCCGTGTTAACCCCACCAAGTTAAGGGTGGGGGTTTCCCTTGCCCCATCAATCATTTGTTTTGCAGTGATGTGTCACAGAACTTTCGAGGACTTAGGAAAATAGTATCAAAACATCCCGTATATATAGAACGCTCCATTGAGTCAGTACTGGTTGCTTGTTCACAGGCTTCGAAAACAATTTATGGGCGGTTATTGTTTTAGCTTTCAGTTGATTATTGTTAGCCATTAATAATCTTTTTCATAAGTTTGCGTTTAAGTATATGCCGCATAGTTCTGAAAACCCTGTTTTAGATCAAAATGTACAATTTTCCATGCCCTGGCTTCAGACCCGAGTGTATAACAAATGTTTTGGCTCCAAAATGCATTATTCTACTCCCAAAAACAAAATTTATACCCTATAATCAGAGTATCACTCAGCCACATAAATACAGCTGGATTACGCTCTAGTAATTATGGTTGCTTGAGTCAGGGTGTCCGTGGTTGATCTATTTTGTCCCAGGGTGAATGAACACATGTAAATTTGAATTCTTCTACTACTAAGAGCAAAATCAGTGTCTCTCACTACGAAGTAATAATAACCACATAAGTCACTAAATAAACTGTAAATGCGCGGTACGTGGCCGAGTTTGCCGCGTCTGTCCGGTTATATATTTAAACTGTCTGCATGGGGAGGTATGTGAGTCAGATGGTGCCTGTAGTTAACGGCAAACCGAGACCCTGAAAAAGACTGTTATATATAGCCGTGCTATACCTAATGGCTGATGCTTGAAACTTTGCGTTACATGCACTGCTTTTGATATCGGGACGAGCCAACCCGCGCGGTCTGCGCTACATCGGCAGCACTTCAATTATGATAGTATCCCCAAGAAAACACGGAACGATGAATTTTACATGTTAGCCATACGCAGCTGTAATAACTCTCGCGCTCGTCCCATGACCTCAGTTATGAATGATAACCACAAGAAAACGTACTCTTTGTGAAATCCACTCACTCACATCTCACTACTTCACATCTATACGTCACATCTACTTCAAATCTACTTCACATCTTTTGTTCAGCAGAGACTGCTCTGTTTTCTATCCAAGCACGTAGCTTAGTTGCTCTTGACTATATATACAGCGTGCTTCTATAGCTCAAGCCACTTGCGGCTTCTTCCACTGAGTCGATCAGAACCAGAGCGTCAAGTATCCCAGTTTAAAACTGAAGGGACAGAAGATGTCGAGTCGAGCGGTGTTCGATATTATCACAGCAAAGAAAGTCAAACAGGTTTACAGCGATGGGGGGACTAAGGCAGCCATGAGCCTCACTGTATTCGAGGCTGATCTTGATGCAATTACCAATAATTTTTACATGATCGGACAAGTTGCTATACCCGGGCATGTAAATTTTTCACCCGGGGTCCCTTCCTCGTCCATAGTTCTTGTCAAACCATTACCGGCAGCCGATGGCGAATTGCCGGTTTTCAAGCCACCAGTGGACTATCAGCTCTACTGGACAGACGCCCTATCAAAGGGTTATCAAGATGGATCATTTTGGCACGTACTCCCTCCAACTGGCTACACAGCACTGGGAGATGTTGTCGTCAGTGGCCACGACAAGCCGTCCGTGTCCTTCACAAAGAAATTCGCCTGCATACGGGATGACTTGCTCCTTCCAGGCCAGCTTGGCGACGAACCAATTTGGAATGACAAGGGTTCCGGTTCAAAAACAGACGGAGCAATTTGGGAGGTGCAGAATGGATTCGTGACAGGCAGTCGTGGTTTGGCAGGTTTTTTCAAGGTGTGGAACAACTACAACAAGCCAAACATTTCTGTCTCTGTGCTCCCTGCATTTGTGAATCATGAAACACCCCAGTGAACAGTTTCCTTGGTCACAAGCCACTTGTCCTGTCTGAGTTTCAACTTGAACGATGTTTTACAGTGTATTAGCTTTAGTCTCTTGTCATGCTCATGTATCTGGCGAGGGTACAAAATTAATTGACTCTCCGAAATGCTGTGTATGTCAGGACATTTTTTACTTTCACTAGATATTGTTTTCCAGCCCAAAGCCCAGTAGAGCAGTTTATTGTTTGATTAGAATTCGTAAAGAATACAGCCGGTAATGTAACTATGCTTTCAATTTTTTGAATGAGCTTGATCTTTGTTATATATAAGATAGTCGTGTCCGTCTATTAAGCTCGTGGGATTGCGAGGTTATTGTAATTACTCTGCACTTCCCACTTCCCTTTGTTGTCAACAATGGATTTCCAAATAAAGCAAGTTGTGGTTTTCCAAATTTGGGCATGATCAAGGTCGCGTAACAGGATGTGCCGTACAACGCAGTTCAAAAACAACATGTTGTAGTTGTTGCGACAATAGACCTACACTTCCTCCGAATATTTCCTCAAGTCGCACCTCGCCCCATAACAATTTTTAATAAAACTCGTACAACCGGCTCTCGTCAGGTGGCCATAGCGTCTTGGAGGGCGTCGCGCGCAAATCTGCTGCAGTACTCCTCACACACTGTGTAATCTGATGTAGTCAATAACATATCAATCTAAAAATATTAATAACAAACGTTTGTCTTTGTTACGCCACCAAGAACCATCCAAGATTTACGTTGCATTAATCGCAAAAGCTCGTTAAACGTTCAGGCCAGCACTCAGGCTACTTCAGTGATCATAACGCACGTGGGGCATAAAAAAAAAAAAAAAAAAAAAAAAAAAAATAGATCCGAGCACATGTATTAAGGTATCAGGAGACGTTCCGATGAAAATTTTTCCACAAAAAACTTTTTTCTGTATTGTGATCAATTTTCAATATATCTGTCCGAATTCATTGTCCTTTTTTCGATTTTCTGTTTTATTCCGCTAGAAATTAGCTCGAACGCAACTATCGATCACAATAGCGCCCTGCCGCGACCTGTCATCACTCGTCAACTCGTGCGTCTCATGTAAACACCGACATATCATGTGACATCTGTCCAACACAAATTTTGCGTACACGTGATTCAGCAGTGGGAAAACAAGTAAAATATATCCGTTTGTTAACCGTAAGAAGAGCCATAAGAAGACGTCTTGAGCTACATTTTCGCCGAAGTAGAAGAAGAAGAACCTCCGGAAAACGATCTCGGCTCATACTACGGCCAGGATCCGATCTGTAGATCCGAATCAACACGACCAAGTAGCGCAAGCAGAATAAAGATCCGTGTCGAAACTGCATCGCCTGCGGTAGCACAAAAGCAAGAAAAAGAAGGAGGGCTGGTCACTCCTGGTTTGTCGGTTGTGGACGGCTAAATTCTTCAAAAGAATTTGACAAAAGTGGTTAATAGAGTGATTTCGTATAACTATAAGCAGCTACAACAAGGCACCATTGATGATGTAATAGATATTCATGAGCGGCTGTGAATTTAAAGATCTGGTTCATTTCTTCGCTTTTCAACTGACAATAATTTTCATCAATATGCTGCACGTCATGCAAGACAAACCGACTGTTCGTTATTCCAAAAACGCTGCTTCCGCAATGTAGATTCCCCAATAATATTTCCTGTGGTAACTATTATAAATATAGGAAATATTTGTCCGCAATAGAATTTTTGTATTCCCCTTCGAATATTAATTTTTGTCAGGTAGGTCTGGAGAGGAGTCAATTGGTTAACCTTATTTAGGTGATCACCTGATCACAGCCAACCACGAAGTGATCATTTGCTTCAAGTCATCGCTGAATATCGACGTGTTTGTTCAACCCTCTTCCTTCCCACTTCCGGCATGGCAAACACGTGACCATGTGATGACCGACCAGAACAAAGATATATTTGGCAAAATTCCTGGAACTGAACGACACCACCGACTCACTCTTCGTGTTGGACTAAATTCTTGCCCTCAGAGTAAACGTCAAAGAACACCATGGAAAATACCAACAGAGGAGTCCAGGTTCACGGACAAAACGTGTTCGAATCTTCTCCTTTGATAAACCAAGAAAGAGCAGATGATGAAGCTTTTGTTTCGGTATCACTCAAATCAAACGATGATTCACACAGGGAACAGCACCAACCGCAGCAGATCACCAGGTCTTCGTGTATTTTAAACTTTGAAGCCTAGAACCAAAATTTACAGACAAGGGGTTTGGAGAATTTATTCTTCTTTACTTTTCAATACATCAATACAATACATGCAAAACAAAGCGACTGTTCATTATTCAAAAAACGCTGCTTCTGCAATGTAGATTCCCCAATAATATTTCCCGCGGCAACCATTTTAAATACAGGAAATATTTGCCCACAAATAGAATTTTTGTGTTCCCCTTCGGATGTTGATGTTTGTCAGGTATGGTCTGGAAACTGAGCAGTCAATTAGTTAACCTTATTTAGGTGATCACGTGATCACAGTAAACCACGAGGTGGTCATTTGCTTCAGGTCATCGCCGAATATAGACGTGTTTGTTCCTCCCCATTTCCTGCCATGGCAACCACGTGACCATGTGATGACAGACGAGAACAAAGATATATTTGGCAAATTCTTGGGACCGAGTGACATCACCGACTCACTCTTTAACGTGCTGGACTAAAATATTGTCCTCAGAGTAAACGTCAAAGAAAACCATGGAAATTTGCAGAGCTGTCCAGATTTACGGACAACACGCGTCAGAATCTTCTCCTCTGCTAAACCAAGAAAGAGCAAATGGCGAAGCTTTTCTTTCGATATCGCTCCAGTCGAACGATGATTCGCACAGCGAACAACACCAACCACAGCAGACAACCAGATCTTCGTGCATTTTCAACACTGGAAAGATTGCGAGAGCGATGTTGTTTTTTTGTCGGCCTGTGGAATCCAACATGTGGCATACGAACCGTCATCCCTGTGCTTTACACTTTGTGCAGTGGAGTCTTTGCCGGGTTTGGTATGGCCTACCTCGTTATGCTACTATATGACGGCTCGATAGGGACGGAGATATGGTTCCAATTCCATTTAATCGTATTAGTGGGTTTTAGTGCTGTTCAACCGATAACTTACCTTATCTTGCTTTTCTTTGTGAGCCGCCTGTCACGCAGGACTTTGTCTGATGCATTTACTCTTGTTTGTAAGCAAGACTGGTGGATCATCAACTTCCAGATAGTTATATACCTACTGGTAGTGCTTTCCTTCTGCATTGTAGAGACGGTGTTCACTTCTCCACTTTACGTTCCGTTTTTATCGCTTATCTTCTGGTTGTTCATGGGTCCTGGAACTGGATGTTGGCTGTTCGCCATCATGACTACTGCACTGCAACAGAAAGTGGAACCTTGTTTGAACCAAATCAAGCAGCTGCAGAGAGGTACCATTGATGATGTAATAGACATTCATGAACGCCTGTGCGAACACGTGTTTGAGAAAGTGGCAGCTTTAAAGACCTGGTTTATTATTCACTGGTTCTCAAACTTGGTATTGTGTGTACTTACTGTTGTAACGGTTGATAAATTGGCTTCCGCCATCCCCAGCTGCTATCGACCAATCAATGCAACTAATGCAGCTAATGTAACTCTCGTAATTGAATATATCCCAAAGTGTTTTTACTCGTACTGGGTATGTACATTAGTTTCCATAGTGTGGTACTCATTTATTACTCCTTGTGTTTATGCCTCGCGTTTGACAGGCTCGTGTAGCAGTATTATTGATCACCTAAACAAAACGAAAAGGCGTGATTGGAACCCTGGTCACCCTTTATCCCGTCGAGCTAATTTAAATCATTTTCTCACTTATGTTAAACGTAGAAAGTGCGGTTTTAAGATTGGCCAGTTAACGTTTGATAGCCGAGTCTCCTGGTTATCATTCTTTCTGAGTTTTTGTGGAATTGCTGTAAAATTATTCACATGATTTAACAAAGCTAGTCATGATATGCTAACAGTTTTCTTCTCATAAACGAGGCAGATAGAGAGATTGGCCTAAATTTGTGTTTCGTGATTAAAACTCGGTGTGGATGAGGCGAGACGTATGTAAACAATGAGTTATGTGTGATTATAACGATTTGTTTCAAAGTGATATAATTAACTGTCAATGGCCATGCTCATTTAGTCATCGATAAAAACTGTTCGTTTTTGAACACCACATTTTTCATGACAATTTAACTGAAGTGAAATTTAATATATGCTGATTCGAGTCCTTGCTTTACACAGTTGGATACAAAACTATTCGAGAGAATTATAACAAATAAGAAACTTTGTAGCAAAATATCCAAAATTCATAGACAAAGGTTTGGAAAGTATAATTTTTTTCATTTTTCACCTACAACTAAAACTAATTGCTCATCATTCCGAAAATCACTGCTTGAACAAACTAGGTTTTCCAATGGCATTTTCCATGACAACCATCACGTATTGATTGTTTTGCTTTGGTAAGCACTTATGGGCATATTTTTGGTCTGTTGCTCAATAATATCAACAACTTTTCTTAATGAGTTAAAATTTAATAGAGGTAATATCAACATCTTTTCTTAATAAGTTTTATCAATATTTAATAGAGGTAGTTTGTTTGCTGCTAGGCAGGATACTGTATTTTTTGACTTCTTGATTTATTGTAATGTATCTATAAAGTTTACGTTTACCTTGATTGCGAAAAACATGTGTCATCATAAAATAAACGATCATCTTGGGGGAGTATTTGCTTATACATTTGCATAAAAACAAAAGATGCACAGATCCTTGTGGATCCCACTGATGGAATTGGTCAGTTTATATTCTCTTGTACTCTATTTCTTATCTATTGAATAAATGATTTCTAATAATTTCTATATTCCAATGCAACACCTCTTATGCCATTATGCTCAAGTTTGGGAATGATTGACAGTGTCAAATGCCTTAGAAACACTCGGCAGGGTTTCGACCAGCTAATCCTGACCGCAGCAGCTTCAAATCAACTTAACTACTAACAGGAACAGTTCAAATTTGTAATTTGAGCTGGAAGTAAAAGGGTTAAAACAGAGAACCCTGAAAACCGTATCCAGCCCTTCCCAAACCAGAGCTCTCAAATTAAAGCTGACAAATATATTTGAACATTTAAATGGCATAATTTTTATATACTGGATCATCGAAAAGAAGGTTATATGTGTTTCTTTATTAGTAGTATTAGTAGATCCCTACCCATCTCGCAGGCTGGACGTTTGTAACATATAATACGAAGGTATTGCAAGGCTTTGTTCTCAAATAATGCTATTGTCACACAATATTCAGCTCGTGTTTGTATCCTGTCTGTTACGTGGGTCAAATTCTCTGACCTTTAGGACTTGTTGAGACGGTGAATTAGTTTCGTTTTGAATGTTTATTCACGTGACGACAGTGGATAAAACAAAGAGGCATTTGGCGAATTTCTGGAACTGGCTGACATCACTGAGCCACTCTGTAACGTAAAAAAAAATAACAGATTCTCCACGGAATGAAGGGAAAAAAACTTTAAATTAAAAACAAAGGTTCGCAGACTCACGTTCAGGACGCGTCAGAATCTTCTTCGTATAAAACAGAGAGCATGAGAACGATCAAAGCTGGAACATTGTAGTCACGACACTTTCGAGTAACGCTGTTATTTCAGATGTTTACGTCACATAGTGTGGGCCTTGCTGTTACCAAATTTGATTCCCTTACCCTTTTTACATACACAAAACACATTACTGACGGCTTCACAGTTAAAGTAAGGTCAACATAATGAGATTAACCCGCGTGACCAACTAGTGGAACAAAGAAGTATTTAGACGAGCGACATCACTAACAAGCACTCGTCGGATCGTACGAGATTAAAACATTGTATCCACAATAAACGTGAAAGAACACCATGGAAATTTACAACGGAGATTCTGAATTTGACGATCAGGACGTGTCAGAATCTTCCCCTCTTATAACCAGAGAGAGCGAGAACAGTCAAGCTCAAGTGTCAAACCAATCCAATGTTGGTTCGCAGCAAATCGAAGAGCAACAGGAGCATCCACAGATGCAGGAAAACACCACATCCGTGTGCATTTTCAACTCTGGGAAAATTGCAAGAGCTCTGTTGTTTTGTGTTGGCCTCTGGAATCCAACAACTGACATACGGGTTATCATCCCAGCGTTTTACGCTCTGTGCAGTGGGGCTTTCACATGCTTCATGATATATGTCGAATGGAATATAATTTCAGAAAGGATTGATCGATTCGTGCTGTTCTTCATAAATTTAACACTTGGCTTTAGTGCTCTTCAACTGATGACTTACCTTGTTCTGCTATTCTCTGTGTGCCATCAGTTAGGCAGGACAACCAATGCGCTGAACTTATCTGATGCATATGACAATGTTCCCAAGTCACAGTGGCGGATCATCAACTTCCAGATACTTGTATTCACGCTGATAGTGTGTTCATTAGGCGCTGCAGACGGAGAAGGGTACAAAAATTACCCTGATACTGTGCTGTTTATTGTGCCGATTTTTGTGTTCTCATTCTGGTTGTTGCTGGGTCATGGAACCGGAAATTGGCTGTTCGCCATCATGACTACCGCACTGCAACAGAAAGTGGAAGATTGTTTGAATCAAATCAAGGAGCTACAACAAGGCACAATTGATGATGTAATAGACATTCATGAACAGCTGTGAGAACAAGTGTTTGAAACAGTGGCGGGTTTAAAGGTCTGGTTCATTATTTACTGGTTTTCAAACTGGGTATTGTGTATACTGACTATTGTAACTGTTGATATAATGATTTCATCCCCTACATATATCACAGCACTATTTGAAATATATGCGATGTGTGCATTAGTTTTGTTGGTGTGGTACTCCTTTATTACTCCTTGTGTTTATGCCTCGCGTTTGACAGGCTCATGTAGGAATATTATTGATCACCTGGGTATTGTGTATATTGTGTATACTGACTATTGTTGCTATTGATGATGTTGATAAACTGGATTTTTACTTGTGGAGGCAGACCTCAACGTGTGGATTAGCATTTTTCGTATGGTACTCATTTATTACTCCTTGTGTTTATGTTTCACGTTTGACAGGCTCATGTAGGAATATTATTGATCACCTAAACAAAACGAAACCAAGTGACTGGAGCGAAGGTCACCCTTTGTCTTGTCGAGCTACTTTAAATAATTTTCTCGCTTATGTTGAACGTAGAAAGTGCAGTTTCAAGATTGGTCAGCTAGCGTTTGATAGCCGAGTCTCCTGGTTATCGTTCTTTCTGAGTTTTTGTGGAATTGCTGTGAAAGCTTTCACATAATTTAGCATTTGCCTCATAATATTGTTTTCCTCAATACTAGAGTGATTTCGCACAACTTTCTCACTGTATGCTAATGAGTTCCACTAAATTCTAAAAGCTAGCACACACACATACATGGATATAGACAGGGGAATAACACTCTTAAGCACGGAAATTACACGAAGTTTTGTTCCAAGGGCTTTTTAGCGTATTTCGGAATTTAAGCCACCTACACGTGGACGCTCATTCCTAAAGGCTAAGATCGAGCTAATTTCTTACAAGCGGTCTCTTGTTTCTTAGTAAAGCTTGAGATACTAAAATAATACTGATTGTAAAAGTTAGGTTTCAACCGTGCATTATTTGTTTATACAAATCATATTTTTGTGCATTGTTTTTATCTCATTAACATTTAGAGGTTATAGGAAATCACTCTAACCACTTGCTTTCCATGCACTGGAAATGTAAGAGGAACAACATGTCAATCATGCTAGCTGGGCAGTGCCGTTAGTTTTTACTTACTTTTGTGCAGGAATGTGTAACTGAACAATAAAAACATGTCAATCTTGTCAGCTTGAATCGTGCAGGAATGCGTTTTTGGGAATGATAAGTTTCAGTGTGTCTGTATTCGGTTCTTTACTTGAATTTATGTTCACCGGCTCTTCTGACTTAATACAGTAAATAGCAAATATGCTAAAACGTTGCTTACTGCATGCAGGCAGATTTTTCTGAGCAGTACCCTCGGGGAATGATTCTCATGAAGGACTAATCATTACGTCTATCAGTTGATTTTATTAATGAATTTCGCCAAAAAGTACGGTTTTGAAAGTTTTGGCAAGAAATGGATTTTCAGGGAATCTAGATTTCAAAATTTTCCGGGGGAACATGCCCCCTGATGCCCTAGTGTGTCACGCCTTGTGCACCGAAAAAGTTCAGAAAAAGCCCAATGCCTGAATTCATGTACAATAAACAAACCGTGTTCTTTTTTGGACCTGTTCTGATTGCGGACTGAACGGAATCGCGACGTCGTGATGCAGTGAGATGAATTAGAAAATGAATTAGTTGTCGTCCGAGTTTCATATTTAGATACTCATTTCTCGGAGTGCTTAATGAAAGTCCGGTTACGTTTTCTCAAACATCCGTGTTAACCCCACCAAGTTAAGGGTGGGGGTTTCTCTTGCCCCATCAATCATTTGTTTTGTAGTGATGTGTCACAGAACTTCCGAGGACTTAGGAAAACAGTATCAAAACATCCCGTATATATATAACGCTCGATTGATGTCAGTACTGGTTGCTTATTCACAGCCTCCGAAAACAATTTATGGGCGGTTATTGTTTTAGCTTTCAGTTGATTATTGTTAACCATTGATAACCTTTTTCATAAGTTTGTGTTTGAGTATATGCCGCATGGTTCTGAAAACCCTGTTTTAGATTAAAATGTACAATTTTCCATGCCCTGGCTTCAGCCATCAGTATATAGCAAACTTTTGGCACCACAATGTACTATTCCACTCCCAAAAACAAAATTTATACCCTATAACCAAAGCATCAATATTATGATCGTATCCACAAGAAAACACGGAGCGATGAATTTTACGATTACAATAATACTCTCGCGCACGTCCACAAAACGGAATATTTTTTTTATTATTGTTCTCGCGTCAAAACAACGTACTCTTTGTGAACTCCACTCACTACATCTCACTACTTGATATCTACTTGACACATTTGTTCAGCAGAAAGCTCCGTTTTCTATCCAAGCACGTAGCTTAGTTGCTCTTGACTATATATACAGCGTGCTTCTATAGCTCAAGCCACTTGCGGCTTATGCCACTGAGTCGATCAGAACAAAAGCGTCAAGTATCCCAGTTTGTTACTGAAAGAACAGAAGATGTCGAGTCGAGCGGTGTTCGATATTATCACAGCAAAGAAAGTCAAACAGGTTTACAACGATGGGGGGACTAAGGCAGCCATGAGCCTCACTGTATTCGAGGCTGAGCTTGATGCAATTACCGATAATTTTTACATGATCGGACAAGTTGCTATACCCGGGCATGTAAATTTTTCACCCGGGGTCCCTTCCTCGTCCATAGTTCTTGTCGAACCATTACCGGCAGCCGATGGCGAATCGCCGGTTTTCAAGCCACCAGTGGACTATCAGCTCTACTGGACAGACGCCCAATCAAAGGGTTATCAAGATGGATCATTTTGGCACGTACTCCCTCCAACTGGCTACACAGCACTGGGAGATGTTGTCGTCAGTGGCCACGACAAGCCGTCCGCGTCCTTCACAAAGAAATTCGCCTGCATACGGGATGACTTGCTCCTTCCAGGCCAGCTTGGCGACCAACCAATTTGGAATGACAAGGGTTCCGGTTCAAAAACAGACGGGGCAATTTGGGAGGTGCAGAATGGATTCGTGACAGGCAGTCGTGGTTTGGCAGGTTTTTTCAAGGTGTGGAACAACTACAACAAGCCAAACATTTCTGTCTCTGTGCTCCCTGCATTTGTGAATCATGAAACACCCCAGTGAACAGTTTCCTTGGTCACAAGCCACTTGTCATGTCTAAGTTTCAACTTGAAGGATGTTTTACAGTGTATTAGTTTTAGTCTCTTGTCATGCTCATGTATCTGGCGAGGGTACAAAATTAATTGACTCTCCGAAATGCTGTGTATGTCAGGACATTTTTTGCTTTCACTACAGTATTGTTTTCCAGCCCAAATCCCAGTAGAGTAGTTTATTGTTTGATTAAAATTCGTAAAGAATACAGCCGGTAATGTAACTATGCTTTCAATTTTTTGAATGAGCTTGATCTTTGGTGTATATATAAGATAGTCGTGTCCGTTTATTAAGCTCGTGGGATTGCGAGGTTATTGTAATCATTCTGCACTTCCCACTTCCCTCTGTTGTCAACAATGGATTTCCAAATAAAGCAAGTTGTGGTTTTCCAAATTTGGGCATGATCAAGGTCGCGTAACAGGATGTGCCGTACAACGCAGTTCAAAAACATGTTGTAGTTGTTGCGACAATAGACCTACACTTCCTCCGAATATTTCCTTAAGTCGCACCTCGGCCCATAACAATTAATAATGGTAATAGAACGAGTGACAGACCAACATCGGACGACACGAAGTCCTCTTACCAATTAATCATAAATATGACAATTTCTGAGGATGGAATGATCATATAGCTTCAGCGTCTTATGTTGTACTATACATAAAAACAAAACATAAAGAAATACTTCATCGCCGATCGATTTTAACACGCGCGTTTCACTCTTGCTTATGATTGGTTAAGCCAACTGTCCGATTACAGAACAAAGAAGTATCCGATTACAGAACAATAAGTGTCCAACTAATGATTAATCGGGGAGGCTATGAACCAATCACATTTCAGAAAATTGTAAAATTTTTGATTAAACAACGCAGTTCAAAAACAACATGTTGTAATTGTTGCGACAATAAACCTACACTTCCTCCGAATATTTCCTCAAGTCGTACCTCGCCCCATAACAATTAAACTCGTACAACCGGTTCTCGTCGGGTGGCCGTAGCGTCTTGGAGGGCGTCGCGCGCAAATCTGCTGCAGTACTCCACGTACTGTGTAATCTGATGTAATCAATAACATAACAATCTAAAAATATTAATAACAAAGGTTTGTCTTTGTTACGCCACCAAGAACCATCCAAGATTTACTTTGCATTAATCGCAAAAGCTCGTTAAACGTTCAGGCCAGCACTCAGGCTACTTCAGTGATCATAACGCGCGTGAGGCAATCAAAAAAGTAGATCCGAGCACATGTATTAAGGTATCAGGAGACGTTCCGGTGAAAATCTTTCCAAAAAATGTTTTTTTTCTTTTTCTGTATTGTGGTCAAATTTCAATGTATCTGTCCGAACTCGTTGAATTTCTGTTTTATTCCGCGAGAAATCAGCTCGAACGCTACTATCGATCAAAATAGCACCCTCCCGCAACCTATCATCACTCGTCAACTCATGCGTCTCATGCAAACACCGACGTATCACGTGACATCTGTCAAACAAATTTTGCGTACACGTAAGAACCAGCATGGGAAAACCACGCAAAACTTGTCCGTTTGTTAACCGAAAAAGGCGTCGTAAGAAGACGTCTTGAGCTAAATTTTCGCCGAAGAAGAAGAAGAACCTCCGGAAAACGATCTCGGCTCATACTACGGCCAGGATCCGATCTGTAGATCCGAATCAACACGACCAAGTAGCGCAAGCAGAATAAAGATCCGTGTCGAAACTGCATCGCCTGCGGTAGCACAAAAGCAAGAAAAAGAAGGAGGGCTGGTCACTCCTAGTTTGTCGGTTGTGGACGGCTAAATTCTTTAAAACAAGTTGACGAAAGTGGTTAATAGAGTGATTTCGTATAACTGTAAGCAGCTACAACAAGGCACCATTGATGATGTAATAGAGATTCATGAGCGGCTGTGCAAACAAGTGTTTGAGACAACGGCGAGTTGTCTCAAACACTTGTTTGTAAGACTTGCGAATTGTAAGACATGGTCAAATGTGATTTATACCTTCGTCGGAAGAAATAAGTTAAGTTGCACACGAGAGTTTCAATCACCGCGATACCTCTGTCTCCACAAAGCCGTATATTTCTTCCAGATAAGTATCTGGAACATCAGTAAAGTGTCGGTTGCATATTGAGCACATTTTCATCAACGCAGAAACTGAAATACGACAATCGCGAGTCGATTACATTTTTCTGTGAAATTCTTGCTGTCGTGCTGCCCTTATTATCCCAGATATTGGCTTCTTTCAGTGAAAAGTGGCTGTCTTTGCCTTTGATAGACCTCAGTGTGATCATTCAGAGCCACTCGTGCGACACAGAGCACGACGGCAATCGCGAGTCGATTACATTTTTCTGTGGAATTCTTGCTGTCGTGCTGCCCTTATTATCCAGATATTGGCTTCTTTCACTGAAAAGTAGGTGTCTTTGCCTTTGATAGACCTCAGTGTGATCATTCAGAGCTACTCAGTAGTAATTATTCAAAATGGCGCAGGGGGGAACATCACCCGCCACCAACGAAAAATCTCGATTTCTCGCGGCTGCGGAAAGCACGTGACAGGTATCCCATCGACCCCACGGTACCCAAATCCGGTTGAGATTAGGGTTGCGTTCTCCTAACGTCGAATGCAAAAATATTTGCCCGCAATAGGATTTTTGTGTTCCCCTTCGGAAGTTAATGTTTGTCAGGTGTGGTCTGGGGAGGAGTCAATTAGTTAACCATATTTAGGTGATCACGTGATCACAGTAAACCACGAGGTGGTCATTTGCTTCAAGTCATCGCCGAATATAGACCTGTTTGTTCAACCTCCTCCTCCCCATTTCCTGCCATGGCAACCACGTGACCATGTGATGACAGACGAGAACACTAGATATATTTGGCGAATTCTTGAAAACCGAACGACATCACCGACTCACTCTTTAACGTGTTGGACTAAAATATAGCCCGTAGAATAAACGTCAAAGAACACCATGGAAATTAACTACAGAGGTGTGGAGATTTACGGACAACACGCGTCAGAATCTTCTCCTCTGATAAACCGAGAAAGTGAAAGTGGTGAAGCTTTTGTTTCAGTATCTCTCCAATCAAACGATGATTCTCAAAGCGAACAGCACCAACCACTGCAGATCACCAAATCTTCGTGTATTTTCAGCACTGGACAGATTGCGAAAGTGATGTTGTTTTGTGTCGGCCTGTGGAATCCAAGATGCGGCATACGAGCTGTCATCCCTGTGCTCTATGCTTTGTGCAGCGGCGTCTTTACCGGGTACAATGTGGTCAATATTCTGCCCGAAATCGAAAACAGCGAAAACCATCCGAAATGGGAGCTGTGGCCACTGTTCTTTGAACTCTTTCTACTGGGTTTTAGTGCTTTCCAAATGATAACTTACCTTGTCTTACTTTTCTCTGTGTGCTGCCAGTCACGCAGGCCAAATGCATTGACTTTGTCAGATGCCTTCAAGCTTGTTTCTAAGCAAGATTGGTGGATCATCAATTTCCAGATAGCTGTAGTACTACTGTTAGTGCTTTCCTTTTGCATCGTAGGGAGGCTCTTGCCTGTCATTCCATGGATATTTCCGTTTTTATTCTGGTTGCTCCTGGGTCATGGAACCGGATGTTGGCTGTTCGCCATCATGACTACTGCATTGCAACAGAAAGTGGAACATTGTTTGAACCAAATCAAGGAGCTACAGAGAGGCACCATTGATGATGTAATAGACATTCATGAACGCCTGTGCGAACAAGTGTTTGAGACAGTGGCGGGTTTAAAAATTTGGTTTATTATTCATTGGCTCTCAAGCTGGGTATTGTGTGTACTGACTATAGTAACGGTTGATAAATGTTGGGTTTTCCTTCGCCATAGCGAAGCTGACACCAAATATTTAGATAGCTCACCGCCGCCATGGCAAATGTACGCGTCCTGGTTGAATGTAGTTGTTTTGATGTGGTACACCTTTATTGCCCCTTGTGTTTATGCCTCGCGCTTGACAGGCTCATGTAGGAGTATTATTGATCATCTAAACAAAACGAAAAGGCGTGATTGGAATGAAGATCATCCTTTATCTTGTCGAGCTACTTTAAGTCATTTTCTTGGTTATGTTGAACGCAGAAAGTGCGGTTTCAAGATTGGTCAGCTAACGTTTGATAGCCGAGTCTCCTGGTTATCGTTCTTTCTGAGTTTTTGTGGATTCACTGTGAAAGCTTTCGCATGATTTAGCGCAGAGTCATGATATACTTTCTGCACATGAAAGATATAGTGAACAAGAGCGAGTGGCCTCAATTAATGCCGTTCCGAGATTAAAACTCGGTGTGAATGAGGCGAGACTTATGTAGACAGTTAGTTGTGTGATTACAATGATTTGTTTCAAAATGATATGATTAACTGTCCATGGCCATTTTTACATAACAAGTAAACTGGAGTGAAACTTGATATATGCTTTACCTTCCTTGCTTTACCGGCACAGTCAAATACAAAACTGTTTGAGAGATTTATGACAAAATAAGAAACTTTGTAGAAAAATAATTCTCTTCACTCTCCACCTACAACTAAAACTGAGGCTGACCACGATCCAAAAATTACTGCTTGTATAAAATAGAATTTCCAATGTAATTTTTCCAGGCATTATATAGATTGTTTGTGTTGTTTTGGTGAGCATTTATGGGTATGTATTAGCACACATCGTATAGTTATTCGTAGTTGTTGTTTATTGACTTTTACTGACAACAGTAACATCGGAGTCATTTGAGCAATAATTATTGAAAACTAAAAGTCGGGCTGATCAATGTATAACAGGATTACCTAGTCAACAAAATAAAAATATAAATGATAGAAGAATGAAAAAAAGGTCTTCAATTTTTGTAGCACGCTATTGACGCGCGTTTATTCATGCATGTATCACAGTTGTGTCGACTAGAAACTCTCCATTGTGATATTGTGCAGCAGAACGCCGATATAAGGAACCCCTATTTAACAAAGTCCTCGGTAAAACGAACTATATTCTTCAGGCCGGCCAAAGTTGCAGTAAAATGTACGAAACAGAACCTCGATACAACAAAATCCTCATTATAACGAACACAATCCAGAAGCCCAAACTTAAAGTCTACCCCGATATGACGAATAAAGGTCATCACGCGATTGAAGATGGCATTGCAAAACAGATCACATATGGAATTCCTATAATCCGCCCATAATCCGCAAGCAAATTAAATCACGAAAGTTATTTAATCTTTCAAATCCAGATACTATAAATTAGTTTTGCAATATAAAACTAAATGATGGATGTGGTGCAATGTTTACACTGCTTCATTTTAAGGCAAAATATAATTATTATCCATACCCCGATGTAACGAAGATTCTGGTCGTTACTCCACAGATTCGTTATAACGAGATTACCAATATAAAGAACCCCCGAGAGAGCGAACACATTGGCACTTCCTTATATCGGGGGACGTCAATCAAAATTAAGAAACAAACAAAACAAAATATATCAAAAAATAGGCACCTGTGAGGTGCATGTGTCTAGTGCATTTGTTCTTCTATTTTTTTTGCAGGAAGAAATGGCATTTGCCACAGGCATCCCTTTTGCACCACATGATGATTTGTGACGTATTTCCGTTAGCTTGAACCAGCTGGCCCGCTGCCAAAATGTCGTGTCGCATCTGTGTTTACGCTAAAATTGTTCTACAAGAAACGATTCTTTTCTGGGAAACTGGGAGAATTTAAAAATTGGGAAAACGCACACACTTAATGCAGGAACAGAGAGAAGGATACCCAGACACTGAAAGCATTTCACAGATCAAAACTCGGATCAGCACAAAGAAGCACTTGCGTTACCTCGACTCCGAGAGCGTCGCGAGGCGAAACTGAACTATTGGAGAAATATAGGCTCCCCGAGATAAAGGTGCTTGAGGATGCAGTAACTATTGCTAGGAATATGCCTATTCAGTTGCCATTGACGGTTTTAAAAACATACCGTTGAAACGTGTTGTCATACTGTACACAGTTCGTCAGGAAAATCGGGCGATGCATAGTACTGGCCAGAACCTTTCATTCGAGCGTTTTCGGCATACATATTTTCAAAATTGCGATTTAACGCACAAGAACTTCGCGACGCGACAGCATGGGTTTTGTAGTCAGCCTTCGTTGTTTCGGTCGGCTAAAATTCCGGCCAATCAGTACAGTTGATATACGGTCGGAAATCGTCCCGACTTCACGAACTAACCATTGATGCTTCTCATTGGTCCCGGATAGTCACGAGCAACTATTTATCGATTCTTACATCACATTACTTACATTACAGACCCGATAGCATAATGTCTACAGCTTCTTCGAAGCAGTAGACACAAAAACATCAACATGCTAAACTGCGTCTACTAGCAGATCATAATCAATGTTCTCATTTTAACACACAATCAAATGGATGCAGTTCCATATAGAGAAGATGAAATGCGTTACAATTTTGAAACCGATGGTACTTCGGGTTACTTTAGCATGATACTCCGAAAATTGCTCCAACTACTATTTTTGGTTTACTTTCTCAATTGCAATAATATATTTTGTGTGCTCCAAACGTCACATGCATCGAACATATTCTATTTTTGTGTTTCCGTTCCATCGCCCTATGTGATAAAACTCCATCGTAAAGAAACAACGACTCTGTTCAAGACGCTAAAAGTGTAAATCTAATAGGAAAAAATATACTACTTCTCCCCCAGAGCGCCACTACTCAAAATGAAGGTTTGCACAAATACGCTCCATATTTTTACAACTACAGTACACAAAAGGTATTGTAACGCTCTGTCCTTACTGATGCATTGTCACACATTATTCAGGTCATGACTGCTTCGCGGATCTATTTTCTTGACTTTTAGTCACACTGGAGCTTCGCTATAAAAAGATTGTTTGAGACGTCAATCAGTTTGAAATAGGTATTAACCCACGTGACCATGTGATATCATACGACTATGCGACATGACCGACTGACTCTGTAACGCCCGGCTGTAACGTGTCGAGTTAACATATAATGTCCTCAAAGAACCATGGAAAATAGCAAAAGAAGTGACGAGATTCACGGACAAGACGCGTCAGAATCTTCTCCTTTGCTAAACCGAGAAAGAGCAAATGGTGGAGATTTTGTTCCGATATCGCTCCAATCGAACGATGATTTGCACAGCGAACAGCACCGACCACCGCAGACCACCACGTCTTCGTGTATTTTCAACACTGGAAAGATCACGAGAGCGATGTTGTTTTGTGTCGGCCTGTGGAACCAAAAATGCGGCTTGCGAGCCTTCATCCCTGTTTTATACGCGTTTTCGAGTTCGTATTTAACATTATACTTAATCGTGTTACGGTTACAGCGAGATCGAGAAGTGGAAGCATGGGGACCATTCTTTTACACTTCAGTACTGGGTGTTAGTGCTTTTCAATTGATAACTTACGTTGTTTTGCTGATCTATGTTTGCCGTCAGTCACGCACACCAACTAATTATTCACTTAAAGAATCTCCCTCAACCAAGATGCATTGCGCGCGCGTGTTTTTGTTTTCATCCCGTAAGTGTGACTTGTCAGCCGACCGCACGAGAGAATCTGTGAAAATGGAAGAGCGATTCCGTTGATTAAAGCATCGTTGATTTGGAAAGAGTCTCAGACGGGCCGCAGCTGACTGCTGGACGCAATTGGTACGGCTCCCCGTTACGTACCGACAGACTCAAGGCGATTCTTTTAGAATGATTGCTTCATTCAGCGCCGACTGACCATGAGAACACCACTGAAGTCACCAAATCGCTGTGTGGTACGCAGCATTGTTAAAGTGAAATTACAGTTATTGTTAGGGTTTCATCTTTGTCTAACTTACTTTATTTCCTCTTCAGATATGTAGCTGAAGGGCTGTCGAGCAGATTCTGTCGAGCAAGCGAGCGAGGAGATCGAGGTTAGGATTCACCAATTCCGTTGTGTTGACAAGCGTCAAAATCGCAAGTATTATTTTTATGCTTTTAGGCTTTGCTTACAAGACGTACCGAACTACAAAAGGATAATCTTCTGTGAGAGCTTTAGATCAACGGCCGAGGCAGTCTGGACTTCGCTACTCGACTGCTGCAAGCACAGACATCGACCCCGCGCGAGTCGCAACGTGCTCAAATAACAACGACAAGAACGTCCTTGCAGTGCATATTTTTCAAAATAACTCGTAGAAATCTACACAAGTTCTTTTTTCCACAAAAACTATTCTCTTCGTCGTTCCCTATGTCCCGAGAAACTCCACAGACACACCAATCCGGTGGGTTCGTTACGTCCAGAATTAGAGGCAAGTTATGACAGAAATGAACATTCTGCAGGAAAACCGCCTATTGCCAGTACAATCTCTGGCGTTACGGAAAATTTGGTAAAGGAAACAGACGTGTTTGCTCCTCTAAGCGTTGTTACAGTAGCGGGAAGTATTTTTCCAGCGCCACTGAGATGGTTTGTATATGGCATCATCTCATGACCGATTCAGGCGACGATAATATCTTCAATTTTGCAGTTCACTCATGTACTGTTATTGAATGAGTTAGCGGTTATATTGCCTCATGGTAAACTTCAAAAAATCATATTACAATGTACACATTTTAATTTATTAAAATACGCCTACATGCGTCCTGTTCATCAAAAGTACGTTATATTTTATGGCTGGCACAGTACGTTGAGCGACAGGTGTTCACTGGCATAAAGGTTTGCGAGCTAATAAAATCAACGACAAAACAAAATTAAAGGTTTGTTAGAGCAATTTGACTGAAGATGAGAGATGCTCGATTACTCACACTGTGCATTTCTTCGCACACGCTGACTGTGTTGTGTTGTTGTCACAGCAGAGGACTGTAATGCCAGTCGATTAAGGAAAAATATCAGCAAATTCACTGTCACCGTCCATCATAAAATAACCTACATTTGACTACACTTACAACGGAAAAAACTAAACATAAACACGCCTAAATAAGTGTTCTCAATATCTGATACAGAAATTGAAAGATGTATGTTGCGATGACGAAGCTTGCGTCGGATAAAGTTAACATCTCCAAGATTCCCGAATTTCAGGTAACCCAAGAATGGCGGATGTTAGCCACACGGCGCGCAAAGCATCTTGGTTGAGGAAGATTCTTTAACTTGACTGATGCATATGACAATGTTTCTAAATCGGAATGGCGGATCATCAACTTCCAGATGGCAGTATTTATAATAGTAGCGCTCTCACTGTGCATTGCGGAGACAAAAGTTTTTTAAGATCCTGAAACTTACCTTCCAGTTCTGTTCGTTTTGCTATTCGCGGCTTTTTTCTGGTTGTTGCTGGGTCATGGAACCGGAAATTGGCTGTTCGCCATCATGACTGCTGCACTGCAACAGAAAGTGGAATTTTGTTTAAACCAAATCAGGCAGCTACAACAGGCTAGGCACTATGGATGATGTAATAGACTTTCACGAACGCCTGTGTGAACAAGTCTTTGAGACAGTGGTGGGTTTGGAGATTTGGTTCATTATTCACCGGTTCTCGAGCTGGATATTGTGTAACTGTTGTAGCTGTTGACTTAATGGTTTCAAATTCTTCTATATCTACTGATTCAGACACGATGTGTGCGATGTGTGCATTAGTTTTCTTGGTATGGTACTCCTTTGTTACTCCTTGTGTTTATGCCTCGCGTTTGACAGGTTCATGCACGAGTATTATTGATCACCTAAACAAAACGAAACCAAGTGACTGGAGCCCAGGTCACCCTTTATCCCGTCGAGCTAATTTAAATAATTTTCTCACTTATGTAAAACGCAGAAAGTGCGGTTTCAAGATTGGTCAGCTAACGTTTGACAGCCGAGTCTCCTGGTTATCGTTCTTTCTGATTTTTTGTGGGGTTGCTGTGAAAGCTTTCACATGATTTAACATTGCGTTATAACATGCTCAAGATTTTCTTCACATAAACGACGAAAATAGAGAGATTGGCCTAAATTTATGTTACGTGTCTACAAATCGGTTAAGATGAGGCGAAACATGTATATAATTAGCGGTGTGTAATTAGAATGATTAGTTCCAAAATACCCATGGTGATGCTCATTAGTATCTAGTATACTATTATAAACAGTTCGTTTCTAAATACTATTCCAACATGACAAATTAACTGGTCTTCATTACTTTACACAGTTAATACAAAATTATTCCAGCGATATATAATTGTAAAAATAAACTTTGAAGCAAAATATCCAAAATTTACAGACAAGGGGCTTGGAGAATTATTTTTCTTCGCTTTTCAACTGACAATAATTTTCATCAATATGGATTTAATTCCGCATGTCATGCAAGACAAACCGACTGTTCGTTATTCCATAAACGCTGCTTCTGCAATGTAGATTCTCCAATAATATTTCCCGAGGAAACCATTACAGATATAAGAAATATTTGCCCGCTAATAGAATTTTTGTGTTCCCCTTCGGATAGTCTAGATAGAAGTCAATTAGTTAACCTTATTTAGGTGATCACGTGATCACAGTAAACCACGAGGTGATCACTTGCTTCAAGTCATCGTTGAATATAGATGTTTGTTCAACCCTCCTCATCCCCATTTCCTGCCATGGCAACCACGTGACCATGTGATAACAGACGAGAACAAAGATATATTTGACAAATTCCCGGAACTGAGCCACTTCACCGACTCACTCTTTAACGTGTTGGACTAAGTAAGAGTTAGAGTAAACGTCAAGGAAAACCATGGAAATTATCGACAGAAGAGTCCAGGTTCACGGACAAGATGTGTCAGAATCTTCTCCTCTGATAAACCAAGAAAGAACAAATGGTGAAGATTTTGTTTCGGTATCGCTCCAATCAAACGGTGATTCGCACAGCGAACAACACCAACCACAGCAGATCACCGGGTGCTCGTGTATTTTAAACACTGGAAAAATTGCGAGAGCGATGTTATTTTGCGTCGGCCTGTGGAATCCAAGATGCGGCGTACGAGCCATCATCCCTGTGCTCTATACTTTGTGCAGTGGAGCCTTTGCCGGGCTCAATATGTTCTTCTTCAGTCTGCAACAGAAATACTTGAAATACCTTGATAAATCAGAACATTGGTTAACATTCTATTCTATTGTATTACTGGGTTTTAGAGCTCTTCAACTGATAACTTACCTTGTCTTACTTTTCTCTGTGTACCGCCAGTCACGCAGGGCAAATGCACTGACTTTGTCTGATGCTTATAACATTGTTTCCAAGCAAGATTGGTGGATCATTAACTTCCAGATAGCTGCATTCCTACTGGTAGTCCTTTCCTTTTGTGGCTTTGTAGAGAAGACTATCCTGAATTCGCTCTGGACTGACTCGGACAATTATCCTTATATTCAGATTCCAATGTTTACACTCGTCGTCTGGTGGTTGTTGGGGCATGGAACCGGAAGTTGGCTGTTCATCATCATGACTGCTGCACTAAAACAGAAAGTGGAACATTGTTTGAACCAAATCAAGAAACTACAGAGAGGCACCATCGAAGATGTAATAGACATTCATGAACGGCTGTGTGAACAAGTGTTTGAGACAGTGGCGGGTTTAAAGATTTGGTTCATTATTCACTGGTTCTCAAACTGGGTATTGTGTATACTAACTATTGTTGTTATTGACAAATTGGTTTTCACACATTCAATCTATTTTGGTTACTTGTCGTACTGGTCCTCAACGTGTGCATTAGTTTTCCTAGTGTGGTACTCATTTATTGCTCCTTGTGTTTATGTCTCGCGTTTGACAGACTCGTGTAGGAGTATTATTGATCGCTTAAACAAAACAAAACCAAGTGACTGGAGCCCAGGTCACCCTTTGTCTTGTCGAGCTACTTTAAATAGTTTTCTGGCTTATGTTGAACGTAGAAAGTGTGGTTTCAAGATTGGTCAGCTAACGTTTGACAGCCGAGTCTCCTGGTTATCGTTCTTTTTAAGTTTTTGTGGATTTTCTGTGAAGGCTTTTACCCAAAAAACTTAAAACTAATACTAAAACTAATATTCTAGCTAAACGGATTCATCATAATCTCTCTGTGGATTCTCCATAATTTTCGTGACCAGAATCAGTATCAGCTGCTTCTATATTATCAGTTTTATAAATGGTTTTTGCGAATAATCATGCAAATACTGGTCCATTATTTTTTTAACACACCTTCAAACCATTGTAAACTAAACTGTGGATTTGGGCAGCATGTTACTGCAGGAGGACTATTGTATAAGAAAGCTAACAGTCTATAAAACGCCAAACCATTTCGAAAAGTCCCTGAGTTAAATAATTCAAGCGGTGAATGCTTCTATATGCAAACGCATGCCAATGCTTATAACTTATAGTACTGGAACTGACCACGGACTCCATAAATTACACAATAGTCATTAAATTGAGTTAATATGTGAGAGTGAAAGTGTTCACCAAGGTTATGAAGCAATGTCAAAACATGTTAAAACATTTAAAATGTTTAGGACCTTGAAATGTATATAATTTTATCATTCAATGGTAGATTATTAAATTACTTACGAGTCGCATTCTAACCATTGTTAATATGGACATAGAGGCACTCTAGAACTGTTGCCAGTTGATAGCTTTCTAAGAAGAAAGATGCCTGAACAATGTACTCATGTAGGTCAACCGTATATACAATTGATCCCTTCTTGAGTGGCTAGGTGAACTGTCAAATGAAAACAAAGCAAAGCTACAAACGTTTATCTCCGTTATTTAGGAAACACATATACACCACAAATTAAAGCGACTAATTATTGTAGTCATGGCACAAAATTATCGTACTATTTGATTTATCGTTTAGAGACTTCCATATTCATTGGAAATTGAAAGGTAGTCCTATTCAATGTTTGTGTATAATATAATCCCATTTAATAAAGTATTCGTGCTCAAGACTACTTGTACATGCATGGTAAATTTGTCACACAATATTCAGCTCTTTAACAAATGCAAATTTGTGTTGCTTTTTACCAATAAATTAAAAAAGGTGATGGATAATTACATCTTCATAAATGAGTTTATGAAAGTTTGCAGAATTGAAAAATGGACAATTTGCCACTTGACGGATGAAAGCTGATTGGACAATCAATTATCACGGCATCATTCATTCAATTCAATGGTTAAAAGATTTGTATCTTGAGTTGCACTGAAGTGAAAAGGTTAAAACAGAAAACCCTGAAAATCGTATCCAGTCCAGCGGCATTTCCTTTCCCAAACCAAAGCTCTCAAATTAAAGCTGACAAGAATATTAGAACATTTATAAGGCATAACTTCTATATAGTTACTGTATCATAGAAAGTTATATGTATTTCATCATTAATGGTATTAGTAAATCCCTAACCATCCCACAGGTTGGACGTTTTTAACATATAGTACGAAGGTATTGCAAGGCTCTATTCTCAAATAATGCTATTGTCACACAATATTTAGATAGTGTTTGTATCCTGTCTGTTACGTGGGTCAAATTCTCTGACCCTTTGAGGACTTGTTGAGACATTGAATTAGTTTCGTTTGAATATTTATTCACGTGACGACAGTGGATAACAAAGAGACTTAAAGATTATCCACGGAATAAAGGGGAAAAAACCCAGTAATTAAAAACAAAGATTCGCAGATTTACGGTCAGGACGCGTCAGAATCTTCTCCATATAAAACAGAGAGCATGAGAACAATCAAAGCTGGAACATCGTAGTCACGACACTTTCGAATAACGCTGTTATCTCAAATGTTTACTTCGCACAGTCTAGGCGTTGCTGTTACTAAATTTGATCCCCTGACGGCTTCACAGTTAGAGTAAGGTCAACATAATGAGATTAACCCACGTGACCATGTGACAACAAGGGAACAAAGAAGTATTTAGAGACTTCCCGGAACTGAGCGACATCACTGACAAGCAACTCGTCGGATCGTGCGAGATTTAAATATTGTGTCCACAATAAATTTGAAAGAACACCATGGAAATTTACAACAGAGATTCCCAAATTGACGGTCAGGACGCGTCAGAAACTTCTCCTCTTATAACCAGAGAGAGCGAGAACAGTCAACTCAAGTGTCAAACCAATCCAATGTTGGTTCGCAGCAAATCGAAGAGCAACAGAAACATCCACAGATGCAGGAAAACACCACATCCGTGTGCATTTTCAACTCTGGAAAAATTGCAAGAGCTCTGTTGTTTTGTGTTGGCCTGTGAAATCCAACAACTGGCAAACGCGGGTTATCATCCCAGCGTTTTACGCGCTGTGCAGTTTGACTTGGACAGCGTTCACAGCATACGTAGTCTATTGGCTTCTTTATTCAAAACTGAATGTTCAAGAGCTAACACTGAGTTATAGTGCTCTTCAACTGATAACTTACTTTATCTTGCTCTTATCAGAAGCATACGAGTATGTTTCTAAATCACAGTGGCGGCACATAAACTTCCAGATAGCCGTATTCCTGCTGATACAGTTAAGAAAACCATTGAAAATAGCAACAGAGGAGTTCAGGTTCACAAACAAGACGCTTCAGAATCTTCTCCTCTTATAAACCAAGAAAGTGAGAACGATGAAGCTCTTGCTCCGGTATTGCTCCAATCGAACGATGATTCACTTAACGAACAACACCAACCACCGCAAATAACCAGGTCTTCGTTTATTATCGACACTGGAAAGATTGCAAGAGGGATGTTGTTTTGTGTCGGCCTGTGGAATCCAAGATGCGGCATACGAGCCGTCATCCCTGTGCTCTATACTTCGTGCAGTGAAGCCTTTGCCGTATTAAATTTTGTCCGCGTCGGTGTGCCACTATTTGACGAGTTGACGAGTTTCAATTACCAGGAAAGAGAAATTCAACTAGGTCTTTTCTTTGTAATTTTGTTACTGGGTTTTAGTGCTTTTCAACTAATAACTTACCTCGTCTTGCTCTTCTCTGTGTACCGCCAGTCACGCAGGGCAAATGCATTGACTTTGTCAGATGCTTATAACATTGTTTTTAAGCAAGATCGGTGGATCATCAACTTACAGATAACTGTATTCCTACTGGTAGTGCTCTTATTTTGCATTGTAGAGGCGGGGGTCAATTTTGCACCGATGCTCAACTTACAACGCACTCCTGATTTTATGACTCTGACTCCAACGTTCCCGCTCGTCTTCTGGTTGTTGCTGGGTCATGGAACCGGATGTTGGCTGTTCGCCATCATAACTTCTGCACTAAAACAGAAAGTGGAACATTGTTTGAACCAAATCAAGCAGCTACAGAGTGGTACCATTGATGATGTAATAGACATTCATAAACGCCTATGCGAACAGGTGTTTGAGACAGTGGCGGGTTTAAAAATTTGGTTTATTATTCATTGGTTCTCAAGCTGGGTACTGTGTATATTGACTATTGTTACTATTGATAAATATTTTGCTTTCTATGAAGCATTAACACAAACTCCTTTTAATGATGACAATACT
Organism: Plumapathes pennacea; assembly: GCA_964036295.1. Classification (NCBI taxonomy): domain Eukaryota; kingdom Metazoa; phylum Cnidaria; class Anthozoa; order Antipatharia; family Myriopathidae; genus Plumapathes; species Plumapathes pennacea. Next base: position 10,129,600 of record OZ038473.1, on the reverse strand, counting down.
ATTGTCATAAAGTATTTAAACGAATACCTTTTATCGGATGGCATTATCTATTGGTTTTGTGGATTAGTCTTTTTTACGTGGTACTCATTTATTACTCCTTGTGTTTATGCCTCGCGTTTGACAGGCTCATGTAGGAGCATTATTGATCACCTAAACAAAACGAAACCAAGTGACTGGAGCCCAGGTCACCCTTTGTCTTGTCGAGATACTCTACGCCATTTTCTAACTTATGCTAAACGTAGAAAGTGCGGTTTTAAGATTGGTCAGCTTATGTTTGACAGCCGAGCTTCCTGGTTCTCGTTCTTTCTGGGTTTTTGTGGGTTTGCTGTTAAAGTGTTTACATGATTTAACAATGCGTCATAATATGCTTAAGATATTCCTAGCATAAACGAGGCAAATAGAGAGATTGGCCTAAATTAATGTTACGTGAATACAAATCGGTGTAGATGAGACGAAACGTATATATAATTAATACATAACGTGTATATAACCAGTATATGTATAACACAAGACGAAAGGAAGACTTATCCTCCCAAAACCCAAGACCGAACAACTCAAGAGAACATTCAGATATTCGGCTGCGCAGATACACGAAAAAGTGGGCATTTTGATGCATTTAAATAGCTTATAGCAATGGTAGCTACAGTAGTTTCATTATCAACATGAAAACTTGTGACGATGACAAACATATGAGAGATCTATATTATTTGTGAAAATATCGCTTAATGTAAATGGTTCTAGATTTTAGTGTTTTGAGTGCTGTTTCAAAATTACACTATCGGTCAGTGTTAATTTGAAACTTAATGAAAGCTTGTAAATTCATTATTTGGTTATAGAACTATTTCATTCTATGTAATTAATTTGCCAGGGCCTCACAGAGAGAACAGTTTATAACTGATAAACTTACTATGATGAAATAGAGCTTATTATTATTATTATTATTATTATTATTATTATTATTATTATTATTATTATTATTATTATTATTATTATTATTATTATTATTATTATTATTATTATTATTACTATTATAATTATAATTATTGTTATTATCATTATTAAATGCTATGATTAATTACTGCCCATGGTTATGCTCATTAGTTTCTGAACACTATTTCTACTGGACAAGTTTATTTATGTTCATTTCTTTACACAGTTTTAAATGTAAAACTAATCCAGCGATTCATAATAATTGTAAAAATAGACTTTAAAGCAAAATATCCAAAACTTACGGACAAGGGTTTGGATAATCTCTTTTCTTCACTTTTCACCTGACAATACCTTCATACATACGGATCTGTTCACTGTTCTAAAGAATGTTGCTTTGGCAATATAGATTCTCCAACATTATTTTCCGTGGTATTCAGTACAAACTGACAATTAGCGACATTGAACCTTTTTGAGATTGAGATGAGGTTTATTGTAAGAGTTTTCATCATTAGTAAGGGGTCTTGAAAAGTTTCGGCCTTAATCTTACAAAAGTGAGGTTTCTCATCAAAAGTAAGGGGTCTTGAGAAATTCCAGTCTTGATCTTACAAAAGTAAGGTTTTTCACCAGAAGTAAATTAGTGTCTTGAAGGATGCCATCCTCGACTTTACGGGTCTTAATAAGATTCCTTTCATCATCCTTGATCGCACAAAAGCTAAAACTAAAGCATTCAGTCTTGATCGTACAAAAGTAACGTTTTTACCAAAAACTAAAAGGTACTGAAAAGATTCCAGCCTTGAGTGTGGTAAACCACAAGAACTACTGTCCCGGCTTTGTTGAGAAAGTTGCAACTTTAACGCAAACTTTGGCTCCGTAAAAGCACGAGTTGCAACAAGCACATAAATCCCAAGTTACTAGATAGTACACAACGTTCATGATTATGTTGGATTTCTTGCTGACAGCTCTCGAGTACCAGGTTTCTAACACCTGTTTCGGCAGCAGGGAGTTCAGTGTCACAGAAATTCAAACTGACATACCGAAATATGCACGTCTCGATCTGCCCACATAAGAAGAGACAAAAAGCGCGTAACTATCATATTAGCACCCCTCCCCCCCCCCCCCCCCCCCTCCCCCCCTCCCCTCCAATGATCGGCTATACGGGGAAGCTCCGCCTGAAGGGAGTCCTTTTTCGAGCCTCTGGTATTAAAAAGGTACAGGAAAACGAAGCTTTTGGGTATTTTTGAAGGGTCGGTAAGAACGGCGTGCCAAAGAAAAATCGTATTGGCATTTCACAGAGTTTCTAAAACTCGTCTTTCGATTGAGACTGTTCGCAAAAGTCGCGTTCTCGAGTGAGTTGCGTGAGGTTTTTATAGACGGTTTCCTGTTCAAAGGCATAAAAAGGGTACACGTTTTACTAGAGGTACATGCAAGGGTCAGCATTTCGCCCCCACAATGGTATTTGAAAGGGCAGCGCAGAACAAAAGCAGCTTTCGGCACAGTCCACACTCAACTGTCCGAATTGTCAAGTAGAGTAGAACCCCGCTATCTCGAACTCTCAAGAGAAGCGAGAAATAGTTCGAGATAACGGGGTACTATCAAGACTATTTTCAACCGAATTCATTTCGAAGGGAAACTGGATTTTGTTCAAGATAGCGGGGAGTTCGAGATAGCGGGGTTCTACTGTAGCGGGGCGGATAGCACGCAGATTTTGTCCTTGCCAATTTTACTTGAGTGTAACTGAACGGTCTCTCCATGGCGGACACTACATGCCAGTTCCGAGGGTGTCCGCCTTTATAGAGAGTTCACAATACGCATAACACTTACGGAAAGCCCTCAACTTATGAAAGCTCCAAATAGTAGTTGTTGTTGGGCAAAGTTACATGACGAACAGAAAATATGAATAATAGAGACAGCCGCGTCAAAGAAAGACCAAGAAAGACCAATCGGCTGTTTTTATCGTTGCTGCAAAATTACTTTGGCTGTAGAGTTCTGTTTTAGCGTATTATGATAACCATTGTTCGTATAAATCAGTAGTTATGCATCAATCAATTCCAGCTGTTACCACCCCCCCCCCCACCCCCCCCCCCCTTTTTTTTCCGGACAAACCCGGGAGATTTGTCAGGCCCTGTGTCCCGGGGGCGGGGAATTTGTACAGCAGCGTGTTGCCCCGGGGGTTGGGGCGGAAAATGGTTGATCGAAACAAAACCAAGACGGCCGCCAAAAGGAGAGCTCGTCTAAATCAGTCCTCACTTCCACCGACCAGTGCATTTGCAGAAACGAGAAAGAGAAGGGAAGAGGTGAAACTCAAAGTGGACATAAAACCGACAAGGCATAGTTTTCGAACTCCACGACAAGTCATCACTTCGACAACCGATCGCAAACGCGGCCAGATTCCCGTTTCTTTTGCCCGGGGAGCGGGGAATAGGCTTTCGATTTTTTTTTTTTTTTTTTTTTTTTTTTAACATACAATACACAGCACGAGATCTGGGTTGCAGTGTAAAACAATCTCGTGTGGGAGTCCTAACTGTGATAGTTTATTGTCATTGATTGATGAGCCGAGAGACTGTTGACATCTGGTGCATCCGACAGGCCCACCAGCGGTGCGACTCGACCGGATGCAGTGTCGAGATATCAAGGACCATATGCCTGGGTAATGCGATTAAACCCTAAACAGGAAGAATTATTCAATTACTGTCACAAGCCTGAAATAATGAAGTGTTATTGCATTTAAACAAGCCCGACCTGGTGTGGCCAAAGCGAAGAATGGACACGTTTTGGACGATTTCTCGCTGCAGCTGGAAAGAGGAAAGTATAAATCATGACTTGACCCCAAAATGAACTGAGACAAAATTGTAACGTAAATAGAGTTTAAGATTTATTAATGGCCGCTGATCCTGTTCGAACTTACACCAGTTCTGTCCGCTCTTCGTCAGTTTCTACCGTTTTAATACCCAGTATAAATATAGTATTCTAGTTGTAGAGTCGTTATCGTCCACCTCAGAAAACCTAATATTTTACCAAGTAATGCCGCGCAGACACTCAGTCGCTCTTTTGAACAGAATACTTTGGCTGAGACAGGATCAAGCAAATTGGCTCACTTTGTTTCACATGCCAACAGGCTTTTATATTGAAACCGAAACCGAATGATTAATATAGCTGAGCCGTTTTATTGTCTAAGCACAACATTTATCGGTTTACTAAGCAGATAAGTCTGACATTGCGGCCTTTTGTTGTGCGATCATAATCGATATGCGTACCACTGATATGCTTATACTTTCTGTGATTGTTCGTGAATGCAAACTTCGGTTGCAGTTTCAGCACGAAAGAGCAGTATTATATAGTTCCATAACCCTGCCTTTTCTAGAGTTGTGTCTGCTACGTATATGTTTAAATTTTCTCTTGTCAATTTTCCGTACTAAGCTACGAGATTCCATATTCACCTTTATAGTTCAATTAGATATTAAAAGCTATTAGCTTGAAATATAACCTATGATAAAAGAATTCTTTTAGAATGTCGCGGGTATAGTGGTATGACCAACAGCTTAGCAAATATGTTGACTGAGTGTAGATTGCTAACTCCCAAAGAATTTTGGAAAAATTGCCCAAAAGTAAAACCCCTTTTCAGATACTAAAGGTACAAGAGTTCTAAGCTATCTATCCGCCAGCAACTCAACGGAAAGGTCCATTGCTGTATTTATAACGGATTTAGTCTCGTTGTAAAGTCTCCATGTAACACGTAATAGGCTATACATAGAGCCATTTTCAGATGACTGTCGAAAACCAAAACCAAAGTAATCACACAGGCCAATCACAGAGACTGAGAGAAAACAGTTCAGCCAATTGGAAGCCAAAGTAATTCGCGTTTGGTCTTGCGTTTGGTTTTACTTTCCAATCAGCAGTGCGAGTACACGCCATCGCTTGCGTGAGAAGTGTTTGGTTTTGGTTTTGGTTTTGTTCCTGATTGGCTGAGCACGCCGAGAAACTCGTGTGGACCAATCCGAAAGCGAAGCAAACGCAAAACCAAAGCAATCACACAATTACTTTCGACAGTCATCCGAAAACCGCTCTAATTAGCATGTACAAATCACTGGACCAGCTGCAAGTGCTTCGAACGTGCCGAATAAATGTCGTTGCTTTATAAAGTTGTCCTTCTTCTTTTCGACCTAGAGTAGATGTGTGAAAAATGGACGCCATTAAGAAGATTTTTGAGCCGACTTTTCGAGGGTTACAAACCTCCGTCGGAGCAGGTTAGCCACGAAGGTAACGTCAGCTAAAAAAGTGTCTTCACACATCGACCATTAGTCGATTCATTATTCGTCTTTCTCCACGCCGACGCAGTCAAAACCAAGTTATCCCAAGTACTCTACCTTTACATTGTGTCAATTCAGGGTACATTTATTGCCTCTTGGAAAACCATGTGCATGAATACGGTATGTCAGAGCACACAACAGAAAAGTTTCTGCGTGAGATCAAAGACACAAGAACAGAATAATGAATGCTAGAACTGTTTGATCAGGCAACAAGGACAGATTGGATTTAGGCGCGCTGCCAAGGGGTAAATGTCAGGTTCCTACGGTTATCCTGTGGTCGGGAAAGTACAAAGGGAATGATTTGCAGTAATGTCTGCGGGGGCAACAAAACCTTGGCAATCGGAGGAAAAGCGTTTGTATTTTATATCGTGTACTGTCTATATATATGCAGGCTCGGACATTTAATTTTTTCACTGGCAAAATCCGGAAAAAAAAAAGTTATCTAGAAACCAGAACGTATTCGCTGCGAGATTTATCATTTGATTGGTCCAAGATTGGTCACACTGTGATGCGACTTGCGCTAATTTTTAAGTTGAGTCAACTTCGCCTTTTCTAACGAAGAATTCGTTGGTAATTGCCCAGTTGCAAATAAAATCTTTGCTTCACGTTCCAAATGTATATGTCCAGGCTTTTGAAACCAGTATATCTATCAATTTTCCCTAACTGTAAGACAACCCTGCTTGCCATGAAGCAGCGTCGGGACCTCTCCCATACATGTCATCCTCGGATACAATCAGATTTGTCTGCTTTATAGCTAAACTTGCCCATAAACCAATTGCATCGGCTCGAATTCCAAGGCAGTCGAATCCCTTGCCACAATCTCTCGGATCTTCTGATCAACAGTTCACACGGCTACTGACAACTCACTACATGACTTGACCTAGTAGTACCCTGTGGATAAATAAAGATTTACTACTACTCCTGTATCACAATACAAAAGTGCTTTTCCAAAGAGCTGTGCTAGTATTTGACTCTCGGCCGGTGTTTCGAGGTACAGGGCAACCGAATCCCTCATCACGATTCTTGACATCGCTGACCCATCAACGGTTAACGAGGTAAAATGTATCAAGTGCTACGGGCATTTTTCCAAACGCACTCGGTGACACAAAGTGATAGGGTGAAAGGAAGCTCTTTTGAGACCAAAGAACGCCTGGAATTTAAGCTTCAAAGCCTCGTTAGCGGATTAGCAAAAAACACAAACAAAATTAGAAGTCTGGCTTTCAAGATCTGACAGGTTTTAACCAATACTAGATATAGTTTTGGACCTATGCCTAAAATCAGTACCGCAAGTGCCCTTGTAAGTCTTTACACTGCATTGTTAACAGCTTGGTTACCGACTCGCGTTTAGAGTGGTCACATCTTTACACTACAGTTCATTTCAGGAGTTGGTTGTGTATGTTGAGGCATATTCACACCTGTTTTAGTTCCTCAAGCATAATTATACTCCCTTGCCATCAATTTCCTTCCGTGAGTCTTCGCCTTTGCAATGTCAAGCTACGAAAGCGCAGCGTTTTACCGCACAATCCCAATGGTCAGTAAAGATGAAAACCTATATTATACCATGTCAACTCTTATGTACTGCTTTGACCACAATTTCAATGAAAATTGATGAGCATTTACCGACTAAGAGCTTATTATCACTTCGGAGGTCCAATCGTACAGTTTCTCGTCATGTCCTTGGGGCGAAAAGCAAGTCGCATCTGTCATTAGGGACTTTAAGATACAGGACGCGAAAGGACGACGGCGACGTCGGCGAAACAATAAAACTAATCAAAGAAGACAAAAGAAGCACGTGAATATCTGAAATTGACATGTTCTCGGGGTCGCCGTGCTCTCGCGTGCGACTTCAAATGCTTCTTTTTTACGTCGTTGTCAGGACGTGGACGACAGTTCGACAAAATAAGGCAGTCGTTCTTCTTAGTAGGAAACGATGAAAGCAATAGAACCTCGGCAAAAACGGAACAAATTGAGCACCTAAGAATAGCCAAAGTTACAAAGACATAGGGAAAACAGAGACACTTTTTTGGTTCCTCGCGTTGCCGTCGCCGTCCTAGGTTTCTTAAACTCCCTATTTTAATCGGCGCAACCGTTTCTCTAGTTCTGTGAAAGACACTACACAATTTCCTTCGCTGATTCAAGGAAAAGGGAAATTTACTCCTATTATAACCAACAGTTTCAATCGTGCTTTGTAAAATAAAATTTACGGCATTTTCTTTTCAGTATTGGAAATCGCCCACAGCTATGGTATTGGCCGCAAATGCTCAAAGGCCTAATGCCCAAGCCGACAATCTGCATCTGCGAAATTCATCGAGACCCTGTCTAAAAAGAAATTTTTCATTACATAGAACACTGGCTATAACCAGGGCTTTCCTATCAAACCGAAAGAGTGAACTGCTTCAAGCTGATATAAAAGATTTCGTGTACCTTAGCTATGGCATGCATTTCATTGAAGGGGTCAGTGATTTAAGCTGGTATTACACTGGTCGATTTGCAACGCCGGTTTGCTCCAAATCCACGCAACGGCGTTGCAAGTTTTTGAATCGCTTTCAAAAACTTGCAACGCGTTGCAGCACTGCAAACATCGCTAAACATCGTTCGCAATGGGGTGTTACACCTCAACGATTTTTAGCGCAACATCGCATCGTTGCAAATCGACCAGTGTAACACCACCTTTATGTACGTGTACTTACGTACGTGCTAAGAGACCCCTGGGAAAAGATTCATATATGAATAACTATTGAAAAGTTTCAGAAAAATTCAACGAAAAGACATTCTGAGTGTTCCGAATCTTTCATATTATAAGAGTTCAATGGGATTCCGTGGTTCGACGTTGCCTCACTTTGACTTCCCCTGCTACAAAACATGCAATGTAAACAACTTGAAGGCGTTGAACTTACAAACAAAAATAAACCCCGTTGGTGCAAGGGCATTTAGACAATGTCGATATGCATACTGTTCATATAAGCAAGGCGAAAAAATCAAGTCAACAAATAGGAGAACCAAAAAAAATCGCTTGATTGAATGGAAGTCTGTGAGAGTTCTGCAAAATACATGGAATTCAAAACAGATTGCTCAATTTCCTTCTTTATCATACCAACACCTACTTGGGTTCTTCAAATATAAACTTCCATTGTGCTTTGACAAATATGACAGTGTGTTGTTAAATTTCCTTCCTAATTCATGGGGCCCTTCATGTCTGTTTTCGTATACGCCAAGTGGTCAATGAGTCGAATCCTTGTGACATCGAAATAGAAACAACGTCTGTCATTTGGCTTTTATAGCTAGTCGGAGTAGGTTCCTTTTGAATTAACTATCGGCTCTAGCTGTACACATTATACTAAAACGCGGAAAGACTACTGGAAGGGCAGACGAAAATATAGCATATAGGACGTTTTAAAATGCCTATCTAAAATCTGACACGCATACATGCAGTCGGTTTCTCACGGTTTTATTTTGCGGTCAAACTTAGTCTTAGCATTGCTGAACACCCGGTAAGTCAGTTCTCGCCCGCACCTTGACAGTAACAAATGATTTGACGCCTTAATTTTCTCAGTTCATAAATCATCCTTGATCTATATTTTGGACCCAAGTGAACTCTGACATGGTGGCCACGGTCTGTGGTCGGGCAGCAAAACGCACATTTATAGCCAAGATTCTAAACGGAAAAGCCACCCAGAAATCATAGTTTTGTATGCATCTCTCAGAGTTAGTTTTTTAAAATAACTCAAAGCCCATGCAATCCATTTCTCAGTAAACGCGTTATTACTTATCTTTGAAAGTTTGCGATAAGCATTGGTTTATCACTTTGTTACAGCAATGCCAATTAAAAGAACAATGCGAGTCCTTCTTCGGTCGGACTTGTTTATACTGGGTCAAAGCTTGCTCTTGTTCACTTCTAGAAAGATCTTTTGAAACCCATCGTTAGTCTAGTCACCTGCATTTGCTAAACGGTCCAGCTGCTAATACTGTGATAGCGAACAGAAAAAAGACAGACCTTTCTACCTAGTGCTTGACTCGCCGTGTAACATCGACTTCATATGCATACAAATACAGTTATCCCACAAAAGTAGAACTTTTCAGACTAATTTATTCAGCGAACTTTGACTGAGTGTTCAATATTTACAATACTTCCCCATTTTGTCCTGTTTGATTTACGATTAATGCATTGAATGGATCTCTCGAGAATTAATGGACTGTTTTGAAGAGGCTCACAACAGCACAAACAACCGGTTAATACTGTTTCAATTACAAAACATACCTAGAAGGGATAAAATATCTCAGTTAAATGACCGAGTCACTTTTCTATCAAATGCCCTTGTATGCGCTTGATGCTGCGAATATACACTGACCCTGATTTCTGAATGTTTGAAAACGGCACATGTGGTCAAAAACATCACTCTATTGTGGTAGCTATCGAAGGGGCTACATCGCACCAAGAACGTTTCCAGAAAATGCACTCACAAATATAAATTTATCAATTAAATAAAAGCAACATAGTAAAGATATGCCACAGAAAAGGGGTTTGAACATGATTCGAGGACTCTATTCGGACATGCTCTCCCAAATGTGTACTATTAACTGTAGAAGTACAGTCGGTTCGAAGAAATTGAAAACGGAATATTGCTACCCGCTGTGGAATCGTCGCGGATATGGTCTCAAGCATTCCGGTATTAAGCCAATTGCTTCCTAAATCTCTAAGTTCTTGTACACTGTTTGAATCTGTTCCTTGTCAAGAATTTTCGCATGCACTACGTCATTCTTCAGTTCTTCCAGTTCTCGTCTGAATTTCGCCCGTCTGTTTTGGAACCAGGTGATTACCTGAGCGCCCGACAGACCCAGCGTTTGAGAGAGTTCGTCTCGCGCCGAAGGCGACAGATATTTCTGGTACAAGAAGTGTCTCTCCAGCTCAAATATTTGTTGGTTGTTGAAGCAGGTTCGTGCCTTCCGTCGCTTCCTGTGATTTAATCTTGCTTGCAAAGCTGCCAGTTTTCGTTCAATATTTGTCTCCGCCGCTGAGGAAACGATGCAGTAATGAAATTACTACTAATTTACTACTAATTAATCTACATTCTCACCAAAACTACAAGTAATATTTGTACCTGTATCAAAGGACCCTGGTAAAGTTTTGCTTTGGCAAGGGAATAAATCTCAAAACATTTGCGCATATTCACCGCGCTGTTTCAGCTTGACTCCACGAGCTCTCAAAATAGAAATGTATTAATACCGCAGCGTTACTAATTTCTCTGTCGATACGTCGTACGCAAATCAAAACTGAAAGTACAAACTGTTTGTATTGGTAAAACGGGAAAAACTAAATGATCAGCAGTTTGAAATTTAAACTGACCTCAAAAATACAAGGGAAAAAATCCAACTTTTCAAGATATCAACTTAAGCACAGCTTGCATTTCCTGATCGTATAAACGGATTCTTAGTTTACAGCTTTAGCACAACACAGATCTGAAATGGGTACTTACCGTCTTCCTTCCTTTCTGTTCTTTCCTTGTTTTCTAGAGAGCTGCTCGCGAATTGCTCCAACGAAGACAAAGCGCATTTTTGTGCGACTCGGCGCTCGCGTAAAATCTGTCTTTCCCGAAACACGCATCCGGACGGCTTTACAGGATGGGGTGAGTTCAGAATCGCATCGATGGAGAACGGAATCCGGACCACTTTAGTATCTGTACCCTGGGAAGAGTTCTTGTCTTCCCCTCTTGAGGTACTCGCCATTTTGCGTTAAATTAGCCTGGTGTGAGATATCGCGGTATAAAACACACGTCTCCTCTCGTCGAAGTCCCTTTCGAAAGTAAACCACGCCGTAGCTTTTACCGTGCGTCAATAAAAATTATACCGCTAGCGCGAATTTGATGACTAATTAATTAAAGTATTTACGGACAAGAACTGGCCAATGAAAACGAGGTGCGGGCACTAATTCAATTATGTTGACAGACCGAGCCGTTTGGGAATCGCAGATAAATTAAATCAAAGTGTCAACGCCATCAGACAGACCTCGTTAGGACAAAGAAAACATTTTAGAAACTGCCAAATTACTTCTCTGCTTAAGTGCTCCGGGCAATTACACACAAAAACGGTCGCATTTAAGTCAATAGCTTTTAGCAAGCAGCTTTTTGCCGTTAGTTATGCTGGGCTGCATACACATTGGGTTATCAGTGATGTGAGGAACGATACGTGTGCTATCAAAAACAAGCCAGGGTGAATGGCTTATCAGTTCATCTGCTAATTAATTTAATCTTTGTTTTCTGTCAGAGGTTGGTGTTAAGGCTCGTCTAAAGTAACACGTCGCATCGTCTTTGAAGTGGTGCACGTTTTTATCATTTTTCACCAGGAGCTACCCAAGGCTTTTGTGGAGACGAACAGTTGAACAAACACGAGCGCAGAAAGCCATTAATTTCTCCCAGTGTTGTTCGACTAACTGTTTATTTTTTCAAATGATTTTTTGTTTTAAACTAAAAAGGTGACTAAAGAAACATCTATCAGTGCTAATGGTATACATGTTGGCAAGACAGAGCTGTCGATAACAGCGTTTTAACATTCTGAGAAATGAAAGCAATTTTTTTTCCGACGGTGCAAGAAATTATGTCCAAAATAGAACTTTACAATTTTTTTTTTTTTTTTTTTTTTTGTCTGGCTGCTACTCCCAGAAGATATAAAATATATTTGAACAAACACCAGTACATTAACACCTACACTACAAAACGCAAAGTTCATTTACAACGAAAACAATATTTTATAAAATGTGGGAAAGATAAAGACCGCGGTATTAAATCATGTGTTCTCCATGCATACCGACTACATAGTACGGCGCAAGGGCAACGGTCTCAAAGTACAACGCGTACTTTCGATTTGAAGCATATTTCTGAAATAGAAAGAACGTATTTGCGGATACAACTTCCCGTTCCTCAAACCACTGTTACAGTCTGCGGAAACAACTGCTTCACTTTGGGATGCACCTCCCATAGAGCCCTGACATGCCGCCAAATATCGATTATGTTGTGCTTCTGCATGTCTCTTGTAAGCTTACAAATCTCTAAAAGAAAAACAAAGGCAGCCACGGCAAGAGACAAGCAAACAAGAAGAAAGGGCCACAGAATTACTGACAAAATCTCGGCGAGGAAGTGTTTTGCTTGACATTACAAAAAGTAAACCCCGATTTGTTTCTCCACACTTCCTGATTTGACTCTTAAGAACAAACCAGACGACAAATTTGTGGTTTATCACTCTCTTCGCGATAAACTGATTCAGTAAGTTATTTTTGAAGAAGACGAGTAGCGAACATTCAACTGAACAAATTTCATATTTCGACTGGTTTTCTTTGATTAGGTGATAATCCCATGTCATGGCTGTAGCTATACGCTATTGTATATGCAGCCATCAACAAAATCCCCTTATTAACGACACTATATTCCTGTTAGCAGGAAATTGTATTGAGCACTTTGCAGCCTAAAGGTATGCATTTTATTCTTCCGTTCGAAGTCAACCTAAACCATTTCCTGTTACAGCCAAAAGTATTCGGGCGTAGTCTCTCTTCATTTTGGAGAGAAAAATGATTTCCTGATTAATGTGTTTCTTTACCCGCCAATGCACTACCCATTTTCTTGTCAGTTTCGCAGCAAATACCGAAAGCCCCAGGAATGCACTTAGGGAAGCTGGAACAAGGCTTTGTTTGAGTTTAAAAATGTTGAGCGTGGGAATATTATTCAAGCTTTACAGTACCAGCTCGCTTATTTTTCTTTCTCGATTGTTTACTTTCTATGTGAGTTGAGATCTGTGGATGTTTGCTTTGTTCCACTTCAAAAGAAGTCCGCACCAGTCCCCTTCCCCGGGAGATCCAGGGGGAGGGGGGACTTGAAGAATTTTTATGCGAGTTAATACCCTTTCAAATACCATTCTAGGGTCGATATGGTGACCCTTTCATATGCCTCAAGTACAAATGTGTACCCTTTTTGTGCCTTTGAACAGGAAAACGTCCAGAAAAACCGCACGCAATTCGCTCGAAAACGCAACTTTTGCGAACTTCTCAATCGAAAGACGAGTATTAGAACCTCTGTGAAATGCCAATACGACTTTCCTTCGGCCAGCCTTTCTTACCAACCCTTTAAAATACCTCCCCCCCCCCCCCCCCCCCCCCCCCCCAAAAAAAAAAAAAAAAAAAAAAAAAAAACTTTGTTATTCTATACTCTTTTTAATACCAGAAGCTCGAAAAGGAAAATGTCCATCGGGTTTACTTGATAGATACGGCATATACAACGCAAGACTTGACAGTAACTCGGTCATTTCTATCCCAATATCCATAGCTGCATTACACAACTTTTTAGCGCTGTCAGTCTGCAGGTGACCACAAAAGCGTTTTTTACTTCCGTCCGTTTCCGAAACACCGGCGTAAACTCAAGCATGACAGGCGTAAAAACCGTCAACTTTCGGGGAGGTAATACCAGCAAATTAACCAAGTGTTGTGACAAAAGGTTGACCTCGCACCTAATTCGCCGGGTCATCGCGTTGGTATTTTCACACTTTTGTCGGCGAGAAAGAAGTCACACGGTCAAGGCTTTTTTTAGAAGGAGCAGATATTTCTTATGGTAAACGACTACCTAAAAGGTTCGTATCCTCATTAATCTTCTCTTCGGCTTTTGCACAGGCAATTTGAACCATTTACTCCCTCAAACACACAGATATTTATTCCCTGTCACGCGGATCCAGGAAAATCCTCTCGATTGTATTGGCCACGGGCGGGCTGGCACCATGTCACACACTAAATCTATTTGAGTAAATAGTCGGAATCATTGCAACTGCACGTTTAGATAATCTGTACTCTATAATCCAATTCTTGCAACTTTTGACTCAAATAAACTTCTCTTCAAACAACTGCAGTATAAATGTAAAGTGGTGTTGAATTACAGCGCTAACAATAGTGGGCCGTTTGTCATGGCTGCTTTTGTCACACAAGCGAATAAAATGAAATCTTTTTTACTTGACTTACCCACGTGAGAAGGTTCTACTTCCGTGCTTGCTTTACAATCGTCAACTGAAGGGAAAACGAGACGATACTCGAAGTCAACATTGTCCTGGTCGATTCTCGCTTCTCGAAATCGGCTTGCAACGACCTGTGGACAATGTTGTAAATAATAACAGTATTGCACACCGCCGAAACTACAGAACACTCCTGTTCAAACTAAACTAATGAGTGCAACACATACATATGCAATAGGAAGTGGCTTATTTATGTTCCTGTGCATCATCAGTCGAATAAATTAGCATGCACGTACGCCTGTTGTGAAATGGAGAAGGTCGGGGAAGAGGAATTGTGTCCTGCAAAAGTTTTAGTTAAATAAATGCTGCTAATTTCTTGATTCTATCGCGGCTGAATCCCTCGTCTCCCATAATTATCCCTATATATCGTCGACCTTTGCTATATTTAAAATAACTGTGATTTTGTCGACCAAAAACATGGTGTAGTCGTCCATGCGGTTCGAATTTCTTCGGACTTGCCATGTGATACTCACCTTCACGGAGTCCCGCGTTCTACCCAGCACGAGAATACCTCCTCGCCGTTTATCAATTCGCATTGGGAAAGCCTTGGATACGAATTATACGTAAAAAAAATTCTTCTCCTGAAATGTTCCAAAACAAGAACGTGGAGCTCATACAACGACGGTGCTTGTTGTCAGCGGTTGTACTAAGTTGTCACCATAGTTACTCACTGCAGCAAGATGGCGGAGGTGGATGGCTATTTGCGGAGCTGCATAGTTTCTGGGACGCCATCACCCTTACCCAGGCCTTATTTACCCGCTTTACCACCGCAGAAGACGTTTAAACCTTCGTATTCAAGGTAAGCGTAGTTTTATTGCATAACAAACAAAATATCCGCTCTCTTTCAACGCATTGTTGACACACGCGTGTTACGGAATGTTTTGCAGATTTCTCGTGCAAGCTCCATTTTCTGCCCTTGCTGGTGTCGTCGCAGATGCACGCGAGCCTCCTAAGGTATTTATGTGTATCTTTTATGTAAAAGAGACTATCGTGTGCTCCGCTATAAGCTTATTTGAATTACTGAATGATTTTTTTGCGCTGTATAATAATGTAAACATTCCGATTAAAGATCGCGACCCTGCAGACAATAACAACATCAGACTTCGCGACCAGTTATCAACACATCATGGTTGACTAATAACGTGATTTCCATTGGAATTATGCCATTAATATAACTGCATTAAATTTATACATGCTGCGTATTGTTTTATCAGCATCTTTATGTATTTACTGTATTTGGATTCTCAGAAAACTGTTACTTTAGCTGTTGTTGAAATGGTATAAGCGGTTTGGTTTGTGATGCTATGGTGATCGACTTTGTCTTTGTAAAAACATGCATACCCTTCAGTCTTTTTTTCTTCACTGCTTTGGTGTGCAGTCTGCAAACATGGACATGTGATAAGGTGGATATAGACATGTGATTTGGCAATCATGTGGTATGTGAAATAGGCCTATGACAAAACACAATTATGTTGTGGGAACTTGACTTCTGAACAAGAAATATGTATCACTCCCCACTTTGAAATAATAGTAAACTTTTTTTTTTAATGCAGAGACAAAATTGGGTTACAGCTGAGAACAGTGTGTTTTGGGCTGTTGGCCTTTTTTAGGTCCAAGAATTAGGTCTCTTTGGCAGCTCTCCATCACTGATACAGTATTCCTAATGCTACTGTAGCTTTGATGGGGGGGGGGGGAGGTGGGGGAGGTGCTGTGAGTGCCTTAGCACATGTACATGGGAATTTGAATAGGGGTTTATATAGCATATTTTTCCTGATGTATTAATAGTAACTTTCAGTCTTAGTTATTGAACATTAAAAGTTTTGCATGCTGATATGCCAACAATACAATTAACATTATGATTCTATGATCTTTGCAGCCACCTGTTCCACCTCGCAGTAGAAACCGCATCCAAGTTGGCTCCACAAATCGCTGGAGGCTGGCAAATTCCCTCGGTAGTGACCTACTGGGGTCGTCACAGGCGATCAAAGCTGTAACAAGTTCCTACAATGACACACTCCTGGCAATCATGACTGGTCAGTTTAATCCATTACTGACAGAATATATTTTCAGAGTACTTCATCATTCCAATTCAGTTGAAGATCTTGGCCAAGATTCTCAACCTGGGTTGCTTCTTATTGATTGTAAATCTTTTTTTTTTTTTTTTTCTTTTTTTTTTTTTAATTTCAGCTGATAATCCAATGACAACATGTAATAATTACTCTGAGCCCGGTGTTGAAAGACTTCTGAAGGCGCAGCCACACCTTGTCACTTCAACCAGGCTGATGAGGTCACAACCTGCTCCTACACTCTCCAGATCCCCCAGGGGAGATGAATGGCACCTCAGGTCACAGACAGCACTTCCAACAGAATTACAGCTTTTCAGGTTAGACAAGTGTAAATATCTTATGATACATGTACAGTCAAACCTCACTGTTTCAAACTCGGTTGACTCGAATTCCTCATTATTTTGAAGTTAAGCCAAATCCCCTTGGATTAATTTTTCAGTCATTTACAGCTATTTCGAAGCCCTGCTATTTCGAAGTTTTTTTCGTGTCCCATGCAACTTCAAAAGAGCGGGGGTTTTAAGACTTATTTAAATGCATTGTTATAATAACCATTCCACAGCATTTTCATTGTCATAATCCATAGCATTGGACAAATGACTGGTTCATATTCTGCAGACAAATTATTTGTAGACCACCTGCAGCATTAGTTGTTGCAATATTAGTTGCATGATTAGTTATTTCCTGATTCATATTCTGCAGACAAATCATTTGTAGACCCCCCCCCCCCCTGCCCACCCCATAAATATATAAATAATAAATAAAAATTAAGGAACAAATACAAATGCTTGGGTGTGCTGTATGCCTATGTATTCTTGATAAGTTAGCTTATAACTGACAGCAAAGCAAGATTTTCTAAATGATCTTTTAATAGACAAATACGCTTTCTAAATAGAGAAATCAAACATTTCTAACTTTTTGCAAACCATCTTAAAATAGTCAAAAATAATGATTAGTTGTTTCCTAAAACTTTTCAAGTACTTACAATGTTTCAGAATTTATTTGAATCCTGGTTCATTTTTTAGAACAAACCCTACGCAGAAGAACCCCTTTGCAGAGCGACCAATGCATCCAACGTTACGCCAGCTACGACAGATAGACTACCAGAAAAACTTCCTTCCTCCAGAGATGCGTTCTCCAACACCAATAGAGATGTTCCTCTACAAATCACAGACAGTTAATGCCCACAAAGCTCCAGGTCTGAACTTACAATATTATTCTCTTTGAACTAACTGGCACTTGGTTCACTTCCAGACCCCCTCCCCTTTGGGTCAGTTGTTTGTATTCTTGCCCCTAACCCCCCTCTTTATTTAGATTTAGTCTAGACTGTAGAGCTCATTCTTGGAATGGAGCCATGCACTGTTTTCAGTAAGTCAATAGATAGTAAGGTACTTACAGTGGAGTACATACAGTTTTAGGCACACTTCAGTCAGTTGATGAGGGCAAGCAATTTTGTTGTCTTTTCACGAGATACATGCGCAATCACAAGAGATGCCCTACGTTCTTAAAATGAGCGACGCAAGCACGAGCGCAAGCACAAGAAATGTGATGCACTGAAAACAAGCGATGCGACTGCACAAATGCAGGCAAAAGAGATACTCGTCACCAAATACGAACGACGCAAGCAAAAAGAGATATGTATCACTGAAGGCGAGCGACGCGAGCACAAGGAAAAGGAAGTTGCTTGTTCTTGTGTCAGTGCTTGCACTTGCGTCGAGCCTGTTTTCACTGTGAAAAAATATTTCCTTCTTGCGCTTGCACCAAGCGTGTTTTCATTGTGAAATAAGGACTCTTTTGCTTGCAGTTTTGTCGAGCTTGTGCTTGAACTTGTGTCTATCCTATTTTTAGTGTGGCGAACTTGTGTTTTACAATAACACGTCAGTTTCTCGCTTTGTGATTGGCTAATTTTCATTATCAATAAGAGGACAGACACATAAAATCGAGTGCTGACGACAGTGATTTGGACGAAGATTAACAAATTGACGTCAGTTTTTTATGTGTCTGTCCTCTTATTGATCATGAAACGCGTCATAACATTGTCAAAAAGTTGTGGATCCACGAGGCGCTTCGCCGAGTGGATCCGCAACTTTTTGACAATGTTATGACGCGTTTCATGATCAATAAGAGGACAGACACTTAAAAAACTGGCGTCAATTTGTTTTTTACAATAACACGTCAGTTTCTCGCTTTGTGATTGGCTAATTTTCATTATCAATAAGAGGACAGACACATAAAATCGAGTGCTGACGACAGTGATTTGGACGAAGAAGGTGAATTCAGCTTCAATTTTACCTCAGTTCTTGCAAAAGCGACATTCGGCATTTGAAGTAGAGAACCAGAAGTGTTCAGAGGCGAATTTCCTTGAGCTTTGTCTTGAAATTGTCGAGAAAACCGCAGCAGAAAAGCGTCTAGTTTCATTTCTTTCCAACTTCTTTGACAAAATTTTATTTTGCACGCGCGAAATGCTCACGTCAAACTGTCACTTTTTGGCCAATGAAATGTCTTGAATTTCAACCTGGACCAATTAGAAAGCGGGAAAAGTTGTTGACAACATTTCGGTCAAATCGAACAAAATCCAGTTTTCTTGCGTGTTTTCCCCGCGTCGTCGCTTCAGTTTTGTTATTGTAAAAAGGTGAATTCAGCTTCAATTTTACCTCAGTTCTTGCAAAAGCGACATTCGGCATTTGAAGTAGAAAACCAGAAGTGTTCAGAGGCGAATTTCCTTGAGCTTTGTCTTGAAATTGTCGAGAAAACCGCAGAAGAAAAGCGTCTAGTTCACTTCTTTCCAAGTTCTTTGACAAAATTTTATTTTGCACGCGCGAAATGCTCACGTCAAACTGTCACTTTTTGGCCAATGAAATGTCTTGAATTTCAACCTGGACCAATTAGAAAGCGGGAAAAGTTGTTGACAACATTTCGGTCAAATCGAACAAAATCCAGTTTTCTTGCGTGTTTTCCCCGCGTCGTCGCTTGAGTTTTGTTATTGTAAAAAACAAACTGACGTCAATTTGTTATCTGGCGCTTGTTTGTGTCGCTCGTGAAAAAACAAGGCTGAAGATTGATTGTATTTACCATTTAACCGATAAATATGTAGACACGCTAGCCCGCGGCAAGGGCACCTAGAAAGTATGAATTCCAATTTATACTTCGTTTATGCAATCTGGTCTTAAGTGCTTGGCACGTGTTGAAAGTTGCTGGCACGAAGCCATTTGTAGTGTATACTGTAGTTGTAGTAGTTTACCACGAGTATGTTCTTTGTAGACTTCATTCTTTATGCGCTGGACACGCCCTGGGAGTTGCACAAGCCGTTTGTCCAGAAGTCCGTTTTCTTGGCTTCGCTAGTGAAACGAGTCGAGCAAAGTGGAATGCGCAACATTGACGAAGAGGAAGAAGAGTTCCCGCAGAATGCGCTTGCAACAGGTACGGTGCCAACTCGATGACGCGGTCGCTTGGGCAATGGACCATTTTCTCAAGGTTGCGCACGCATCTAAGCTTGACAGGCCACAACCTTCGATATGAGAATTGTTTAGCGAGCACTCATTCGTGAACGTTGTAAAAAACGGCTTTAAAACTCAAGATAGCCGATTACATCAAAGCCGAACGCAGTCCGCCGTGAAAGAAAGCAGAGATCGGCAAAGGCAAACGGTGGCGAGGGAACCTCTGGGCGCGCGAGGTAGCAACCTCACTTTCATGCCAGTACTTCTCGCTCACGATTGCACTTGTGTTTGTCAAGCATTAACTAATCAGAGACGAAGTTCAGCCGCCGTTCTTGTCGGAAAACTCTTAAAGGAGTAATATAAGAACCTCTGGAACCAGGGTAATAGTTTGCTTGTGTAGCTACATTTTTATAAAGCCCCACCTTACTCATTTTCTGTGTCTTCTTTGCGTTTGCTTTCTTTTACGTAGTATGCGCAGATTATACTGTGTATGATCCTACTGAAGTAATGCCTTGTCTATCTCTCTTATCCCTTTTCACTTATGATCCTACTGAAGTAATGTCTTGTCTATCTCTCTTATCCCTTTTCACTTATGATCCTACTGAAGTAATGCCTTGTCTGTATCTCTCTTATTCCTTTTTCGCTTATGATCCAACCGAAGTACTGTATGTCTTCTCTCTCCTTTACGCCTTTTTATTTCATTTGTTTCAGTGGTCAAGGGAATGAGTTTAGAAGCGTTGA
This sequence comes from Plumapathes pennacea, assembly GCA_964036295.1. Lineage (NCBI taxonomy): Eukaryota > Metazoa > Cnidaria > Anthozoa > Antipatharia > Myriopathidae > Plumapathes > Plumapathes pennacea. The sequence goes on along the minus strand of OZ038473.1, from coordinate 10,109,080 downwards.
AAACTGCAGCGAGTGGAGCAAGCGAAACAGCAGCAGTGACGTCACACCAGGCGCTGTCCAGAAGACAGTCCAGTTTCTCTGACAGAAGCAGGATCCTCACTTTGAAGTTGAAAATCCGAGATCCACTTATTACCAAACACAGTAAGCTGTTACAAACTCCCGCCGCAAGGGGGAGAACCACGCGTCCTGCCCCACCCATCAATGCTTTTGTAACATTCACTTGCCTCTCTATCTTGTGTGTTTGTTTGTGGTGGTAATTATTTGCCGCGTTTATACCCACTGAGCACCAAACACAGTAAGCTGTTGGAAACTCTCGCCGTCTTTGATCCCATTCCCCATACCCTTATCCCGTTTTAGTAGCGTCCGTTTTGCTGGGAAACGCTGCACTGTTGTCATTCGTTTTTGAACTGGAACGGACGCTACGATGTGCTGTGTGACCCTCGAAAAATACGGGCAGTTATGGAATGTGAAACATGTTAGCTAGTATAGGCTAGTACAATACAAATGACACTTTCCCATTTTCTCCTTCTTCTGTTTGTTTGTTTGTTGTTTAGCCTTTGCTCGTGCTTTGGCTGCCTTGTACGAGACGGAGAACGAGATCAAAGTGCAGGAATCCGACGTCGTGGGTGTCCTGGCAGCAGCACACTTCTTGAAGTTCGCCGCTCTAGAAAAATCGTAAGTTCCACAGGTTTCAAACTCACGTACTGCGCTCCACTCTACGCCTTTGTTGGAAAGGGACTGAACAACGCATCCGAAACGAAATGAGGATTTTTGTTTACTTGTTTTGTTTTCTCTCGTTTTGTTTGTTTGTTTTTTTCAGTTGTTCAGAAGTTATGTTGCGCAACATCGCCGCGTGGTCTGTTTGCTCGTTTCACGCAGCTGCCTCCAAGGTGAGTGCAGCTAAAAATAGAAAGCCACGCATGCGCTTCAGAGCGAGAATATAAGTGGATGCAATAAGCTAAACACTAGAGTCATGCGCAGTTCGCGAGGGCGGGCAAGTTGATGATAAAACTCTGCTTCCTTGGTCGTGTTTGCGTATTTAACTTTGTTAAGGTGTACGTTGTCGTGTCGTCTGGTTATATTGACTTATACTTATTTATTTATTTATTTATTTTCTTTGTCACATAGAATGATAATATACAGAGGATATTACACGGCGGCGCGAAGATATGAATCTCGCGAAGCGCTCGTTCGTAAAATATTGTTTTTACCACTCGAAAATAAAATCCATATCTTCAAGCCGCCGTGTAATTTTCTTTTTATTATATTAGACACGAGTGTTTTACGAGAAATTGCACAAACAACTGTGCAAAAGCGGGAAATGATGCCAACGATATCCTCACTAGTGAGGATATGGAAAATACGCCACTCGGGTCCCGGATGTAGTTTCGTGTGGATTTTACGCACGGTATATTTTCCAGTAAAACACTCGTGTCTATATAATAAATACATATATACATAGATATACATTAAGAAATTACATAAAGAAATTACGTTTGCTAAGTAGTGGCAAGGAAGCGTCAAGTTACTTTCTGAATAGTTCTGGTGTTACAGTGTATTTCTCGCTTGGTTTTTCAGTACAAGCAGCTTGCAGTAGCAGAAGCCTGTGAAAAATGGCTGGAACTGAACTTAGTTCCACAGGTTTGTTCATCAAACTATTAGCCTGCGTCCGATCTATTACCCGGCGCCATTTTGTATTTTGAAAGAAGAGAGACTCAGGCTCTGTTTGATTTACCCTGGTCCCAGAGGTTTTCTTATCCTCCGAGCGAAACAGTTTTGTTATGGTTACGCTTGTACTAGAGGAGGGCTCGTCCGTTTTGAACTAATACAAGCTTTTCAGTCGAAACAGTACAGTTATTTGGCCAACAAGTTGAGTGAGAGAATTTCAAAATTTCAAGTAAATACACAACAATGTGCTGTTAGAGCGGTTTTCGGATGACTGTCGAAAGTAATCGTGTGGTTTTCGGATGACTGTCGAAAGTAATCGTGTGGTTTTCGGATGACTGTCGAAAGTAATCGTGTGGTTTTCGGATGACTGTCGAAAGTAATCGTGTGGTTTTCGGATGACTGTCGAAAGTAATCGTGCGGTTTTCGGATGACTGTCGAAAGTAATCGTGTGATTGCTTTGGTTTTGCGTTTGCTACGCTTTCGGATTGGTCCACACGAGTTTGTCAGCATGCTCAGCCAATCAGGAACAAAACCAAAACCAAAACCAAACACTTCTCACGCAAGCGATGGCGTGTACTCGCACTGCTGATTGGAAAGTAAAACCAAACGCAAGAATCAAACACAAATTACTTTGGCTTCCAATTGGCTGAACTGTTTTCTCTCAGTCTCTGTGATTGGCCTGTGTGATTACTTTGGTTTTGGTTTTCGACAGTCATCCGAAAACGGCTCTAATGGCGTTTATGCAAAGTAGCAAAAACGAATCTCTGTCTCATCAATGTGCTGAGGTAGAAGTTGCACTTTTAGGTCAAATCGTCAAATGATCAGAAGAGATTGTTGTCGATTTAGTGACCCCTGAAAATGGAGGATTGATTTATTTGAGCACGCAAAGGACTCTGGTCAAATTGTTATTGTTGTTGTTGTTGTTGTTGTTGTTGTTATTGTTGGGTGCGCTTATTCTTTATAAGATGACAGAGCCGTGAGTAAGGGGGTTGACTCTAGTTTTTACGTAGCACATGTAGTTGTTTTCTCTCTTTCACTTTATTGTTTTTTAACAGCTTTCGATTCAGATTTATCTGAGCCACCTTCCACAAGAGTTGCTGGAGAAAACACTAAAATCCACAAGGTAAGTCGGCCACGACGTATCTTATACCAAGAGCACATTACCCGAAAAGTCCATTTTCCACAGTGAGTTTGTGAGCCAACCTTGTCCCGTCTTGTGTTATTTTTAGAATGCTTTTCCCGCGAAATTCTGTCTTCTTTGTCGTCCGCGGAGACGTACCTTTGTTTTCAAGGCCCTAAAACGTGGTTAATGTTTTGTTTAAAATTCCCATGTACCATGGCGTTACCCAAAGATTAAAACTTACCCTAACCTTTGTGCTAAGGTTGCCACTATTAATCAAGGCATTTCTAAGAATAATTCAAGAAGGGACAGGGCTGACACAAACATACAATGTAGATGGACACCCGAGGTAATTGGCCTCCACTTATATGCATGTGACATAACCGAGATAGTCCGTTGCAGTTGTCGCCCGCAAAACCGTTTACGAGAGCGGCGTCTCATTCGCCCAATTTTGGTTTGAATTCTGTTTCTGGGCATTTCTTCTTATGGCCATAATTATATGTTAATGCCCTTGCTTGTTGTTGTTGTTGTTGTTGATTGTTGTTGTTGTTGTTGTTGTTGTTTTCACTGCAGGCTCTTCACGTGGAGTGAGTATTCTTTGTACAAGCTGCTCTCTTATTGGATCTTCCTTCAGCAACACTCAACTCTCCAGGTAAATCTAGTCTTCACTCTTTCACTAGAATACAAATTCTTCCAACAATAAAATGAGAAAATCTATGAGTGATGAAACGAAGATTGATATCTTAATCCGCTTGATCATCAGTAACAAAAGCCAAGCTTTCCATACTGTATAATATGTCTTTGGTGAGAGATGGAAAAGATAAATTATTTTGAAGTTAATCACGGTTGGCAGTGAAAGATTTTGTTTGTGTCTTATTGATGAGAATGTATTCGATTTTATTATCATTTGTTAAAATGTATTCGATTTTATTATTATTTATTATTGTTATTATTATTTTTTATTTTATTTTATTTTTTTGTTCGTTCGATTTCGATGGTTACGGTGCCTTTGCGTTTTCTATTTCATTTGTTTCATTCCCCTGTTTGTTTGCAGTTGATGCCTTCGTGGGGTACTGTGGTTACTTGGTTTATGAGGTAAGTGCGGTGGTGGGTGTGGAAACCGTACAACATTATTCTGTAGACAATAAACGTTGAAGTCATGCGGCTGTAGTTCAAGTACTGTACAGTATCTTTGTTGACTGGAAGTACTTCGAAAGATAGCTCAAAGTAAAACAAAATTATTCTTGTTTCATTGTGAATAATAACTTAGGATTTCATAAATATTAGTTTGTCCATTTTTTTGGTTAGCAACAATAGCAATAACACGTTTTTACTGAAATATTTAGTGTGTTAATATATAGAAGCCTTGTTGTGTGTTTGATAATTGGCATCATCTTAACTATTACTATTTTATTCCTAATACTGCCAAGCAGTATCTTATAATGTGATTAGAGTAGTTTTGTGGCATACCTGTAAATTAGCTGGACCATCCCGCATAGGAAGATCCTTGGAGCTAAGTGTATTGACCACGTTAAATAAAGTTTATGTTATGTTATGTTATCATCGTCATCATTATCATAGATATTAAGATATTATAAGGTAATACTATAGAGCCGTTTTTGCATGACCGTTGAAAGTAATTGTGTTATTGCTTTGGTTTTGCGTTGGCTACGCTTTCCATTGATCCTAACAACTCAGAAACATTCTTGGCTAATCAAGAGCAAAAGCAAAACCTGATTGCGATATTCTCACGCAAAGCAAGCGGCGATGGCGTGTTCTCGCACTGCTGATGGGACAGTAAAACCAATCACAATTACTTGGTTTTGCTTTTTGGTTTTGCTCGTCCTTCTAATTGTTCCGACGTGTTTTGCTCGCCTTATTGATAGACTCTGTGATTGCTTTGGTTTTAGTTTTCGTCTGTCATCTGAAAAGCGCTTCATATTGTAGTCAGTATAATTATCGATTCTTAATTTGTTACCGTTGCCATCCATTTCAGTTTACCAAAGACGAATTCCTTCATTGAGAGAGAAGAGGTGAGCATATTGCTAACCCCTTACAGCTTAATAATTGGTTAGATCTCGATGATTGCCACAACATCATTCTCCTCCTCCCCTTTCATCCGTATCAACGTTTGCTGCTATCATTCGCCCGTTGTTTAGCCTAATTAATCTGGTCCAAAGTTTTGAGTAACGTTTGTAATAAAGTGACTATAATTTCACAGTTTTTTCCTCTTTTGTTTGTTTGTTTAGGGATATGGATACTTGAGTCTATTTAGAGTTTTAAGAATTAAAGGAATAACGGAGGGTAAGTAAATTATACGATGTTAGCAAACTCTAAGATCATAATTCCCACAATTCCTAGACTTTTACCATTTTTCTGTGGGAAAAATTAGTGTGTGCGTGCGGGGATGTGTGACCAGTGTATAATTTTCGAGTTTGTCACATTATGATGCTGTAAGCAATATTTGAAACTGGGTGATACTCCAGTAAAATGTACCAGAGCTATTCTTAATTCTAAAAATATGTTGTTTTTTTTTTTTTTTGTTTGTTTTTTGTTTGTTTGTTTGTTTGTTTTTGTTGTTTATTTTTGTCTGTTGAAAGTACTCGTGTGATTGGTTTTTTTTTTGTTTTTTTTTTACGTTTGCTATGCTTTTGGGTTGGTTAAAAACAAGTTTAGCAGCATTCTTGGTCAGCTTGAAACAAAACCAAAACTCGATCAGTACGGTGTTCTCTCCGCAAGAGAACCAAGAGGTAATGCTTTGAGCAACAGGCCAAGGTCTATATGGCTTAATTATTGTGTGCAATAATTTAATAAAATGTTTTGCCGCGTTTTTAAGGTTCCAAATTGGACGAGCTTCATAAAATGAACGTTGTTCCGCAATCCTGGCTGCTACGGGCCTACAGTCAACATTACCATGCCGTAAGTACCGTGAAAAATCTACTAGCTACTATAACTCAAGACTGCTCCTGCAGGCCTTCAGTCAATATTGGGGAGGGACATTTAGCTAATTACTGCTAATTTAATACTACTAACTACTATTAAATACCACTACTGCTGCCGCTCCGGGCCTGCACTACAGTTAACAATTATTCGCCGAAGTGGAGGTGAATAGTGGTGGATATTTACCGAGCCGTTTCGGCGAGGTAAATATCCACCGCTATTCACCGACACTGAGGCGAATAATTGTTTTAGTATATACCACACAAGTTTAATAGCCAACTCCCAAATAGTTATTTTATTTCCGACAAAATTGGGCCAAAATTGGGTTCGCGCGCCATTTTGTTTTACCGGAAGCCGCCGGGAGGTGAATAGTACTTGATATTCCGAGATTGAGGAGCCAATCAGAGCGCGCGAAAAGCACTATTCACTTGTGTGGTATATACTAATCAACATTATCACGCCGTAAGTACTGTGAACCGGTGTGGTGGAGGGACGTTTGAGAAATTACTAACTACTGATAGGCTACTGCTGCTGCTGCTGCTGCTGGCCTACAGAAAGTACCGTGGACTGGTTTGGGAAGGGACATTTGGGAGGGAAATTCAATTCGAGTCTTGTCCTACAGTAGTGGTGCTGCTAATAGCACCATTACTGACTGCTGCTGCTGCTACTGCTACTACACAATAGGTTCATACTTTCTTCATACAGCTCCAGGGTGGAGGAGACATGTCTCTCATGACCAGATTTGAGCAAGGAGCCATCAGGCATGGGTTCATCATTGAACAGGTAATATATGTCAGGGAATAGAAAGTAAGAATTTGAAATAGCTACACAGCCGGCGTACCCGCGGTTCGTTTTCAGACCAAGTTCGATCCGATTGTAAGACTGGGGCGAGTACAAAGGGCCGAAAAGAACGAGGCCTGTTAATGAATTTTTCGAGTGCGTCCAAGTGGACTCAGTCACTCGAGATATTTTGCGTCCAAATTGAGATTTGTACGTCCCAGGACGCAATGACGCGCTTTGGGTACTTACTTCTTTACTTACATACTTACTTTTTTCACATACTTACTATTTACTCACATGCTTACATACTTACTTCTTTACTTACACGCATTACTAACTTACATACTTACTTATTTACTCACATACTTACTTATTTATTCACATGCTTACATACTTACTTACTTACTGTACTTCGTTACTCACATGTTTCCGTGGGTTGCTTACTTATATACTCATGCACATACTTACTTACTCGAATACTTACAGACTTTCATACCTACTTATTTATTCGCATAAGAACTAGATATCATTTCTCATTTTGTAACTCGTACATTTACCTATTCTTTGGTTGGGAGAATTTGTATTCTGAACTCGAGAGTGAAAGAGTTGCTTACTGTCGTGTTTGGTTTACAGCAACTTCGTTACCATTCCGAGATGATATCGCTACATGGATTTCACTTTGAAGTGAAGGCCATGAAGGAGGACAACGTATATTCCTTTCACATTGAGGTACAGCATCAGTTTTACTTCTACAATCCTGGCCAAAAGTCATGGGGCACTTAGCTTTTTATCTGAAAATGATGACACTTTCACACTTCCCGCCCCCCTCCCCCCATACAATGTTGACTGAGTGTGCTCAAAGTGCACACTCTTTAAGCAACATTGTATAGGGGGAGGGGGGAGCCGCTTTTGTTGTTGAACAAGAGTGATGGTGAAAAAAATAGCATTTTTGCAGAGTGTCCCACATACTTTTGTCCAGGATTGTAGTACTGAGTATGATTACTGATTCTTGGTTTGTAACCTTCACTGGTGTAATCCTCAAAATTTTGGGTGGGAGTGTGCCGCCCCGGACTGAAAACCCTTACCCTATTTCAGACCAAAAGTTGCGGTTTTCGACCCTATTTCAGACCAAATACCAAAATATCCTCCCCTATTCAAAGACCAAAGGCTCAAAATCGATACTCTACTTCAGACTAAAATGCTGAAAGTGATACCCTTTGGAGCGGCACATACCTGTATGACTTACATATGGGAATACCCACCCCCCTCCAGGCTCAACCACTTGCAAAAGAGCAAAGTTTATCCAACATCGCCGCCCTGATATCACACGAAAACCAATGTTGCTTGTAAATTTTGCTTTTTACGGAGATACTTCATCAACGTTTTTGTGCAGTCTGCTGTTTCTCTGCTCGTATTAAACTCGAAACGAATTTGGTACGTAAATAAACTTCTTTTATGTATCTGCAAATATCTTACTAATACTTACGTACTGTAAGGGCAATATATATAGTACCTTCATTTTTACAGTTCGTATTATGGCTTGTTCTGAGATGGTCATACAATAAAATATTTTTGTTCCTTGTGTTTCAGAGATTAAGACCGAATGATCCAGTGTTGTCCTTCAAAGCTTGCGAGAGGCACACATTTTCTATGCGACAAGACCGTGAGGTGACCGCCTTTTCTTACTTAAAAATCTCAAGCCCTGAGCTCGAGATAAAATGGGCTATTTCTGAGAGCTGCCTGTTGTCTCTGTTTCAAAACATGGTCCAGTCTGAATGTTTCTTTCTTGTGAAAATTATGCCACGTTTTGAAACAAATGGACAAGTATCTCGGAAATAGCCCATTTTTTGCAACCACACTTTATAGGGAATGTAGGATAGATGTGGCAGATATTATCTCAAACCCTTGCCTAACAAACTGCAGAGTTGTTATCAAAGATTAACTGAAGAGTAAGTTGTTGTAGTTTAAGACACAGAAAAGTCGCTTTGTACTTTCATAGTCAGGCTTAAAAATGACAACAAAGTTTAGACCTGACCGAGGATTGATTTAGCTTAACAATGTAATACCAGCTCTTAAGAGAACTAGGTTGACTGCGTCGGCGTGGCGGAAGACAAACTGGTGTATCAACTAAGTGTTGATGAGGGTAATGGAACGCCGTAAAAGAGACAATAGCTGACGTTTCGAGCGCTAGCCCTTCGTCAGAGCGAATGAGAGGATTATGGGTAAACCGGGTTTAAAAGGGGATTAAGAAAGATTTAGCTTAACCGTGCTTTCAATTCTAATCGAGGCCCGGATAAATAGTTATATATATATTTTTTTTTTTAGTATTGATATATATTTGTACCGTTAGCCTTGTTAAACCATTCAAGAATAAAAGGTATAAGAGTGATGCCACGACATACTGTAGGGCAAGCTACAATGTTTCTACATCCTGCAACATTGAATTAGGGGATCGAGGGGGAAGGGTAAGGAAAAGTGGAAACATTAGTTAAACTGAGGGAGCGTCTGAAGACTTTTGTCCAATATTGTAGTCATTTGGACGAAATTGAAAACGTAGATTATCCAATTAGATCGCCCTTTCCCATTTCTCTGTCCACTTTGCTCAAATTTTACGCGGTGTTTTATGAACCGTGTCTGTGTGTAACTTGTCACTGTGTCCAGGTACGGTACTGCATTAGAGTTCAGTGGGTGGATGGCGATGACTACAAATTATATAACACAGGTAAGTAACCAATACTCAGAGAAAAGTAACTGGAAAAGCGAATGCTCAAGGTTACAAGAAACGCGATGGCTTAGCGGTTAACATTTGCACCTTTCATGGGAGGGGACAGGTTAAATCTCGACATCAGCGTTCGGAATTTATAGACGTAAAACTCTGGCTTTCTACTTCGTAGCTTGCAGTCGAGCGGAGGACGTAAACAAATCTCTAGTAGTGACATTCATCACTGTTAGGAAAAAAGGTCGCTTGGGCGCGTTTTGGGCGTTATCGTTTTAGTGTGGTGCTGACCTGACTTGAAACGGATTTGCGATGCCAGAGTGAAGTTATTCAACCCAATCTGGAATAAAACTTCCCCGATAGCAAGCAACTGTTAGGGATATTTCAGCTTTTCCTCTTCAGAGATAGATCCAAACAGTATATTATTTTTTTATTTTACTTTGTTTTTGTAGGAGTGCTTTGTCAAGGATTTGGGTTTTCAGGAAAATCGAAACGAAGCGAGGTAAGCAAGAAAAAACTAAACATTTAGTGTCTTTTATTGCAACCTTTATAACTTTAAAAGACATATTTACCCAAACAAAGTATTCTATTGAAGAAAATTGTCTACTGGGCTTAGTTTCTCATGGCACGATTAGATTAATCCTTGATTAATCCTGTCACTTCCAAGCTCAGGATTCAAATTCTACCAACTATACAATCAGCTTTCTCAATCAGTTTCTATTCGAGCAAGTTATCAAAATCCAAGTTCTCTATACTGTATGATATATGTTTGATGCAAAGCTGAAGGAGAAAACTGAAGGTGATTACTCAGAGCCTAGCACAAGAGAGCGACAATGGCGACATAAGCCGTGAAGCATAAAGAACGGGCTTGTTTGATCCTTATGCTTATGTCGCCATCGCCATCATCATCCATTTTGAGGTTGACTCCCGCTCAGGGACTCGAAACGTCAGTTACCAACAACAGTCTTCCTAAAGACTATTCCAACGCGGATGATCACAACCAACCTACTATGTCGCCACTGTTGCTCTCTTGTGCTACGCTTATGCTTGCGCTGCCTTAACGATCCCCTGGACTAATATTATTACAAGTTCTAACTGTTGTTCCTTCTAATCTCTCTATCAAGACGGTGGTCGTACAGAATGTGCAGACCCCTCTCTTTGTCACTGTGTCACTGATGTTCCCTCCATCATAAGGACAGCATGTACTGTATTACACGTGCGTATAACACTACCAGCAACGTAATCCATATATATGAGAATGTAAAACAATGTACATATTTACCAATTTACTTATCTAACAAAACTAATTTTATTGTACATACTCTCACTCAGTTGAGCTGTTGTCAGTTATAGCAGATTCACTGGTCACATTTTTGGGGTTTTCTAATGAAATACCTTACGTAAAGCAATATGATATTTTGTATGTTACATACAGTGAAGGTGTTGTTTAGTATGCTGATACAGGCGATTTTGTGTGAAGATTAACTGTGTTTGTTTTGTGAAATGATTTTAATGCCAGCAAGCGACTGGTCATTAATGGGAGTGGTAACACAAAAAAAGAATGAAAACTTTAATCGGGAAAATTATTATCGTCTAATTTGATTTAATTTAAATTAGTTCAAATTTTTATATATTTTTTACAAAAAGTGTGAAATGAATGAAAATTTTCAGAGTGTGCAATTTGGTTCAAAGATTAAAGAAAAAAGTGGAAATAATGTTTTGGTTTGATTCCTTATTCCTAGAAGGGTCACCCTTCCATGTAAACCGCATGGCCTAAATCTGCAAACTACGAAAAAACAATAGGGTACGTGGATGCGAAAGAGCTTACACTCTTCACGTGCAACATCAAAACAATTTAGGTAGTGTCAGTTTTTAACTCGTTTATCTGCGTGAATCCCATTCCGCTACTTGTGAAGTAAGAGATAATGTGTTTGAGTGGAACAGCTATTCGGTTCTCTTTCGGACTTTGGGGTGGTACTTTTCTTTCTCTTCCCCTCTTCCACAAAAAAGAGCTCAACTGGAAAACAAATGCACACGCTATCACGGTCAAACATATTCCAGCCATGACGCTTACATTTCGCTTGTCCAAGAGTACCTCCACTTTGTCTTTGACATCGTTTGTCTTGATCTAGAGGAAATCAAAATGGAAATGTTAAACAACATCCAGACGTGAAAAAGGAGGTTTAAAAGAGGAAGTAGACTTTGCGAGATATTTGATTGGTTACTGAACAACTGTAACGGTCTAAGAAATCTTTGCGATAGGTAATGTCGACTAACACCGCAGTAATACGTTTTTCGACCGTGCGGTTGCCTTGCTTTTGAGTCAGCGGTTATTGCACAAAGCTGTGGATTCAAGTGCAGAAAAACCTCAAGACGGGACTTCTGTTCAAACTGCCAGGCACGTGGGACCGGGTCCTGAGGCACTTTCCTCGCCGCTTGTCACGTGACCCAGTGGGGTCACGTGACTACCAGTAAGCTGAAGAAGGCCATGGGTTATGGCCGAAACGTTCTTCGTTTCATACTCAATATCCAGTAAGTGATTCAAACCTGTGTATTATGAGAAGTTATATTGCCATAGCAACGAACGCTGACCAACGGAAGTGGCGTCAAGAACGTATTTCCGCAATGTCGAGTCGACTGCCACCTACCTCGTTCTGAGTAAGGTATCTGTTTATCAATACAAAGATGTCTTTCTGGTTGTCCTTGACAAGCGAACGCACACATTCAGGCAAGTAAGGATGTCGCTCGTTGTTGATAACGAAACCATAACGGCGTTCGCTTTCAAAGTGTTTCAGAATGACGAGCCTGGTGTCGTTGGAGTTTTGCACGCTGTACACCGCGGGGTGAATTTCTTCCAGAATTGCTTCCACTTCTCTTGTCTCAAGGAGAGCTCGCTGCATTTCTTGGAAAGTATGAAAGGCTGGAAGATTGATTAAAATCAAAACCGGTTTTAGAAAACGCAGTCTTGGTTTAATTAAACAAGTTTAGTTGGTGTGAATAGGGTATTAGATTCATGTTCTTACTAAAGAACGAAGTCGTACCACTACAATGTGTTCGAGTTCAAATGTGTGTTTTAGTTCTGGCAGCCCTTGCTTTTCACCTTTCACTTCAGCTCCCTCCTTGATGGCTTCGTAGTATCCTTGGGTGTCGTCGATTACGCCAATCTGAAGGAATTAGTCAGACAAAGTAACCGTGCAGGGCGAAGAATAATGAGATTGTGAAAAATGACTGGGGCACTCGCAACCAAAAAAAAAAAGCGGTGAGTCATCACCAAGTAACAATCACCATAACCATTACAATAACAAGTGCCAGTACCATCGTCATGATGATGGTGTTGGATAGGGTTCTAATGATCTTGATATTCGTGGTGATGGTGATGCTAATGGATATGGGGATAATGGTGATGGCGATGGTAATGGTGATTATAATAATGGTGGTAATTGCGGTGGTGATGATGTGGTTGAGTGAGACGATAATGATGATAACAGAGATGGTGATGCTGGTGATGATGATGATTCTGATGGTGATGCTGGTGATGATGTTGATGGTGGTGATGACGATGATGACGATGATAACGATCATGATCATGATCATAACGGAGATGATGATGATGATGGTTACGATAATGGATGATAATGATAATGATGTTGTTGATTAGGATCACTTTATGATTATAATATTGATAAAGATGACGTGGACAAAATTACCCTTTTTCCTGTTAGCTCGAAATCGTTAGCGTCGATTTTGATTTTGTTGAATGTCGACGTTACGGTCGCGGTCAAAGTGGAGCATAGTGTTATGCCGATCATTATCCAGATTATAGCAAAGATTCGGCCAAAGCTCGACCGAGGGACCTTATCTCCATACCTGTTTAAACGAAATGAGGGTTCTTGTGAGAATACGATAAGACTAGTTTTGGTGTACATCGGCGTCAGGCTCATAGGACAATTTGTGAATGATGAAATAAGAATTGGTATCTCAATCAGCTTTTATTTGAGCAGCTTGTAAAATCCGACTTCTTCATACTGTATGATATGTTGCTGATGAGAGGCTGAAAAGAGATAATTGAAGTTGATCACTCTTGGTATATTAATGCTAACCAAGTAGCACATGCATGTTCATACTTTCAACTTACCCCACGGTTGACATAGTAACAAACGCCCACCAAAGTCCATCAAAAGCCCCTCGATGAAATGTACGCGGGAAAGTTGTTGTGCCCAAAGCTGTTTCCTGTATAAATATTATAACAGGGTTATTAACTCTTTCGTTCCAAAGCTCACAATACTGAAATTCTCCCAACTATAAAGTAAGAAAATGTATGAGTGTTGTAAAAAAATGAGAATTGATGCAATATCTGAATCAGCTCCTATTTTGAGCAAATGATGAAAATCCAAATTCTCCATACTATGTAATAATTCTCTGACGAGAGACTGAAAAGAGAAAATTGAAGTTGATGCCTCTTGGGAGTGAAAAGTAAAACTATAACATTGTAGCAATTGGAATGATACACTTTAGATTGTCTGCTCTTTTTCTCCATTTCACTCCCAACAGACACACTGTAGGCCTGTTTCAAACTTCGAATTTCACATGAGACTTATGTAAAGTTTGACCTTTGAAACAGGCCTAAATATAGCAAACATAACAATTTACATCGATGACGTGTAGCAATAAGCCAAGGTTTTTTTTTTCTTCTTCTTCTTCTTCTTTTTTTTTTTTTTTTTTTTTTCATCGTCATCACCTTTGTTTATCGCGAAGTTGCAAGGTCGAGACAATTTATTTGGGCAGTTAGTATTTAATACACTTAGCGTTATAATTTATAAGAAAAGCTATACGTGCTGCATCGATAAATACAATTCCACCTGCTTGCTCAGTGACCAATGAAAGTTCTCTCGGCCTAATCAAAGAGATGCTAAAATGCGAAAAACAGGGCAATTAACTTGTATCCAGCTGGGGCTTTTGTGCGTTTAAAGTATACTCACATTGCAGGTCGACACTCGTGCTAATATTCACTTTTTACTGTGTTTCTTACGTTTTGGTTTTACAGAATCGGAATATGAGGTGCTGGTTAAATAGGATGGCAAAGATTGGTAGCCAAGTTCTTTTTATTTTCACACGAATAAAGGAGCGCAGGTGTCTGTTCTGTGCATTATGTCAACCATACGACGTTTAGGAAGCATTTTCAAATTGATATCCACTTAAGTACGGAAAACAGGACAACAAAAAAATTTTTTTTGTTGTAGTGACATTAAAATTGTCATTGTTGTAGAAAATTTATGACATGTTAAAAAGTTATAGATAGCTTCAATTATGACTTTACGGTTATTTAAAAATACTATATTTTCTTGAAATTGAATCCTCAGGCAAAACAAAAAGACAATGACAGGGAAGACAATACCGAGTTTTGATCGAGTAAACTGAGAGACATTGTCTCCAAGCGATCCAACATCAGTTAAGCTGCTCCATTTAAAAAGAAAGCTTCCGGTTTTTGTCTGAATATAAATTCACTTGCTCGTCTAAATTCTCTTTACTGGTAAGACCGCCTAAGCAAAACACAGAGTTGTTTCACCGCTTAAGTTGGAATGTTTTTCATGCTGATTCATGCGTATCTACTCTGCTGTAACTTACCAATGCCCACTGAATAATCCCTGACATAGCAGCAAGAATTACAGCCAAAAGTACTGTGGGCCAAATATCGTTTAAAACCTGCAACACGACGCTTTCTTTGGATTTGAAGTCCTCGCTGTTCACTATAACAGCCAATCTCGGAGACTTGAGCACCTCTACGAATTCAAACCTCTCGATTCCTCCATAATTGTAATTCTCTTTGCTGTGAACGGGTAGTATGATGTCCGCTTTGTCGTGAAGGATTTCCTGATGTAAGTCAGCCAGTGTCTTTTTCGGCTCGGGAGCATAATTCGGTCGTGTTTCATTTTGTCCAATGCGGGAACAGCATATGTTGAAAGCACGTCCGATGACCTCGGGCAGTATACCTTTCTTTGCAGAGCGGGTAATTTGTGAAAGATTTTCTTGCGATAACTTATCGTCGAATATTAGAGGTGGTCTTTCTAACCATGAAATGTTGGCTATTCTTGCGCACTGCCCGAATATAAACAGTGATCGACAACCCTCGCGAAACGGTATATTTCTTGATAGCGAAGCTTCAAGATTCGTGCACATTGCTGGGACCCGTACGATCCAAGTGCTGAAAACTAGGCAGGATATTGCTGTAACTTGCATTTTAGACTAACTTCAAACTTGTCGCGGAGTCCTTTGACTATACTTGTCAATAACAGTAGACCCTTCTTTTCCTGTTAAAAAGCATGCACTATATAGCAATACGTGTAACTCACTGATTATACAGTAACTTTTCCTCGTCCTAACGCAGCCTTCCAACAAACATTTATCTCAATTAAAGTGACATTTATTGACAAGCAATCAATCTCGCAATAGTGCACGGAATTTTACAATGGCATGATGTTTTGAATATGAAAACGCTTTAAAACCTACAGGTTGTCTTGCGCACACCAAAATTAACTTTAAAATAAAGTTTTATTGTATTTTAAAAGTAAACTTTCTTCCTGAAAATTTAGAAGATGAAAATAGTACATAGATGATGTGTCTGGAGACCATTCTGGCTGTTTGTCTAACGGCAACAAACACAAAGGCTGGAAACCTTCCTGGCTTTAGAGATTGAAGATGTATTCAATTTCTCTATAAAAAGAAACACCTGTAACATACGTCACATCACCAAACGCGGAAGCAGTATATATTAGTGTGACACCACGTGCAATTTTCTCGGGCGATATACCCTCTTTTTTGCGAAGTCATCTTTGATGTTCCAAATTACCTCAGATCCCAACCATGAAGTTCGTGTTCATTCAATTAGATCTCCTTTCGCCTTTTCTATGGTACTAATCTTGGCTTGTCCCTTAATAACGAAGCTTCAAGATTTGGGTACATTGCCGGGATCCTTACGATGAACGGACAGAAAGCGGGTATAATTTGCATTTTGCCCCAAACTTGTCATGGAATCGTTTGACTACTTCCCACAGTGGATCCTCCTTTTCTAAGAAAAGCAGTCAGAATCAATTTGTCACTGATAAAGACGATCCTATTATGTTACCTTTCCTCACCCTGACACAGCCTCGTTGTATAAATAAACCAGTGTTGTATCCAGAATTTCAAAACTGGGGGTCCTTCGGACCCCCTCTTCCAAAATGTAGGGGTCCAAGTAGGATTTTGTGGGGTCCAACTAATTAATATTCATTTTTAATATTAATATTCGTGGCGCGTCATTATTCACATTGCTTATTTTCGTACCAAACAAATAACAAGCCGATAGGACATTTTTTTATGTTCCTGCCACATTTTGTTCTCTTTCGAGGAGGTTTTCGGCTAAAAGTATTTTATTGACGTCCACCATACGCACAAAATATATTTATACAAATCTGAACTCACTTCTTTGGGTTATCAAATTTCACTACGCTACGCGAAAAATTGACAGCTTGATTTTCAGTCGATGTGCAAGACTACAGGTCAATGTTTTGAGATTTGTATGGAGACAGATTTCGACCGTTTGACATATTAAAAGCGATGTAGTCGTGATCGATAAAAGGTGTGCATGTCGCGATAAACTGAGCCGCTCGAACAGCCAGTGGTTTACAGTAACATTTGATCGAATATTTGTTCAGTCACACTCGCATTCCAGGATTTAACCCTTAGAAATTGTACTACTTTTTTCGTGTCGTATGTGACAGAAAACCAAATCACGGAGTGATTTTTTATTCGTGTCATAAGTGAAAGTTGCAACACGTAAATCGGGCTTTACCGATGCGCTATCAGTGGTGAAGGATCAGTGTCGGCTTTCCGCTTAGCGGGTCGCATTCCGAAAAGAGTCACTTGTCAATTAATTTTTCGAGTGCGTCCAAGCGGACGCACTCGCTGGAATTTTTTGCGCCCAAATTGAGATTTGTGCGTCCCAGGACGCAATGACGCGCTTTGGATACAACACTGATAAACTAACGTCACACAGATAGACACAGGAATTAGCTTGAACAATTTGCTCTGAATTATTTTAACTGCATAAACTTTAGTCTGAAAATAAAGTTTCGCAGATCATGTGTATGGATGATGAGGTTCATCACATATACCACGTAAAATTGCGGTACTTTTCGGGGAGTCTATTCCGCAGTACATTACAGGGATTAAATCTCGACATCAGCATTCGAAATTTAAAGACGTAAAAATCTGCTTGCAAGCAAGCGGAGAACGTAAACAGATCTCTAGATCTGACATTTTACACTGTTAGCAAAAAAGTTCGTTGGGGGAGGGGAGGGGGGGGGGTGACTTAAAATGGCTTTGCGATGATGCCAGGGTGAAGTTATTCAAACCATCCTGGAATAAAACTTCCTCGATAACAAGCAAATGTTGGGGATATTTTAGCTGTTCCTATTCCGGGATACATCCAAACCGCACATTACTTTTGTATTTCATTTGTTTTTGTAGGAGTGCTTTGTCAAGGGTTTGGGTTTTCAGGAAAGTCGAAACGAAGCGACAATCCTAGACAAAATGTGTTGACACATGCTTTAAGTGTCGTACTTTTGTCAAAACTACCATGCTGTGAGTCATCCAGTTCCAAAGGAAACTGCCTTAATCACCCCCCTCCCCGTATCAATGTTGTAGCTTGAATTTGGAAGAGTTCCGGTAAGACGTTGACGGAAAACCGTTGCTAAATAATTAATTTATCAACATTGAATGGGGGGAGGGGAGAATGTGTCAACACTTTTGTCCAAGATTGTCCGAATACAAAATAGCAAGAAAGTAACTTTGGTCATAGCTAAGAGTCGTAAAAAGCCTTCTATTTTGTTAAATGCGAGGGTTTAATGCAATTCTGAAGGTAAGCTAGAATAAAACTAAACATTTAGTGTCTTTTATTGTAACGTTTCAAACTTTTCAAGCTTTAACGTTTTAACATTGTAACGTTTCAAAGTTTAAAAGACTCTTACCCATACAAAGTATTCTGTTGAAAAAAAACTGTCTACTTGGCTTAGTTTCTCATAACGCAATTACATTAATCCTTGATTAATCCTGTCACCTCCAAGCTCAGGATTCAAATTCTACCAACTATACAATCAGCTTTCTCAATCAGTTTCTATTCGAGCAAGTTATCAAAATCCACGTTCTCTATACTGTATGATATATCTTTCATGCAAAGCCGAAGGAGAAAACTGAAGGTGATTACTCAGAGCCTAGCACGAGAGAGCGACAATGGCGACATAAGCCGTGAAGCATAAAGAACGGGCTTGTTTGATCCTTATGCTTATGTCGCCATCATCATCCATTTTGAGCCGCTTGACTTCCGCTCATCCAGTCGAAACGTCAGTTACCAACAACAGTCTTCCTAAAGACTATTCCAACGCGGATGATCACAACCAACCTACTGCGTAGCCACTGTCCCTCTCTTGTACTACGCTTATGCTTGCGCTGCCTTAACGACCCCCTGGACTAATATTATTACAAGTTCTAACTGTTGTTCCTTCTCATCTCTCTATCAAGACGGTGGTCGTACAGAATGTGCAGACCCCTCTCTTTGTCACTGTGTCACTGATGTTCCCTCCATCATAAGGACAGCATGTACTGTATTACACGTGCGTATAACACTACCAGCAAAGTAATCCATATATATGAGAATGTAAAACAATGTACATATTTACCAAATTACTTAACTAACAAAACTAATTTTATTGTACATACTCTCACTCAGTTGAGCTGTTGTCAGTTATAGCAGATTCACCGGTCACATTTTTGGGGTTTCCTAATGAAATACCTTACGTAAAGCAATATGATATTTTGTATGTTACATACAGTGAAGGTGTTGTTTATTTAGTATGTTGATACAGGCGATTTTGTGTGAAGATTAATTGTGTTCGTTTTGTGAAATGATTTTAATGCCAGCAAGCGACTGGTCACTATTAGGAGTGGTAACACAAAAAAAGAATGAAAACTTTAATCGGGAAAATTATTATCGTCTAATTTGATTTACTTTAAATTAGTTCAATTTTTTATATATTTTTTACAAAAACTGTGAAATGAATGAACATTTTAAGAGTGTGCAATTTGGTTCAAAGAGAAAAGAAGTGAAGATACTGTTTTAGTTCGATTCCTTATTCCTAGAAGGGTCATCCTCCTTCCATGTAAACAAAACCTAAATCTGCTAACAATACGAAAGAACAATAAGTGTGCGTGGATGCCAAAGAGCTTACACTCTTCACATGGAACATCAAAAAAATTCACTTAGTGTCAGTTTTCAACTCGGTTGTCTGTGTGAATCCCATTGCGCTACTTGTGAGGTAAAAGGTAATGTGTTTGAGGGGAGCAGCTATTCGTTTCTCTTTCCGACTTTGGAGTACTACTTTTCTTTCTCTTCCCCTCTTCCATAAAAAAGAGCTCAACTGGAAAACAAATCCACACGCTATCATCACGGCCAAACATATTCCAGCCATGACGCTTACATTTTGCTCGTCCAACCTTTCCTCCACTTCGTCTTTGACATCGTTTTTCTTGATCTAGAGGAAATCAAAATGGAAATGTTAAACAACATCCGGACGTGGAAAAAGAGGTTTAAAAGATGAAGTAGATAGTGCGAGATATTTGATTGGTTACCCGAACAACTGTAACGATCTAAGAAATCTTTGCGATAGGTAATGTCGACTGACACCGCGGTAATACGTTTTTCGACCGTGCGGTTGCCTTGCTTTTGAGTCAGCGGTTATTGCACAAAGCTGTGGATTCAAGCGCAGAAAAAGCTCAAGACGTAGCCAAGAAACTCAATACCTAGACTCTATACCCAACTATGAGTTAGTTTAATGCATTTTTATAACATGAGCACAAGAAAAACGAGGCTTGCACACGATGTGAGATTTCACCTCGAATTGGCAACGAACGCTGACCAACGGGAAGTGACGTCAAGAACGTATTTCCGCGGTGTCGAGTCGACTGCCACCTACCTCGTTCTGAGTAAGGTATCTGTTTATCAATACAAAGATGTCCTTCTGGTTGTCCTTGACAAGCGAACGCACACATTCAGGCAAGTAATGATGTCGCTTGTTGTTGATAACGAAACCATAACGGCGTTCGCTTTCAAAGTGTTTCAGAATGACAAGCCTGGTGTCGTTGGAGTTTTGCATGCTGTACACCGCGGGGTGAATTTCTTCCAGAATTGCTTCCACTTCTCTTGTCTCAAGGAGAGCTCGCTGCATTTCTTGGAAAGTATGAAAGACTAGAAGATTGATAAAAAAAAAAGAAAAGGAAAAAAAGCATTTGGCACAGATAGTTCGCGTTTTTCGAGCTTGAGTCACAAAACGAGAAAAAATATCGGTCTATAACTTGCCGTACGAGCCGGACACTCAGTCATAAGATTAATATTATACCTCGTTCACACTAATGCTTAAACCTGTTTAAAAAAGTGTTTAACAAAACTTGTTTAGTTAGGTCGGCCGTTCACAATTCGCGCACGGCAAAACTAAACTTGCTTAAACTCATGCAACTAAGCAACCTGTGCAAGGTGGTGCAAAATGGTGTGTAATTGACACAAAATCAAAATCGGTTTTAGAAAACGCAGTCTTGGTTTAATTAAACAAGTTTAGTTGGTGTGAATAGGGTATTAGACTCATGTTCTTACTAAAGAACGAAGTCGCACCACAACTGTAATATGTTCGAGTTCAAATGTGTGTTTTAGTTCTGGCAGTCCTTGCTTTTCACCTTTCACTTCAGCTCCCTCCTTGATGGCTTCGTAGTATCCTTGGGTGTCGTCAATTACGCCAATCTGAAGGAATTAGTCAGACAAAGTAACCTCGTAGGGCGAAGAATAATGAGATTGTGAAAAATGACTGGGGCACTCGCTACCAAAAAAAAGCGGTGAGTCATCACGCCAAGCAAAAGTTGCCATAACAATAACCATTACAATAACAAGTGCCAATACCACCGTCATGATGATGGTGTTGGATAAGGTGCTAATGATGTTTATATTCGTAGGGATGGTGATTCTAATGGTATGGGGATGATGGTAATGGTGATTATAATAATGGTGGTAATTGCGGTGGTGATGATGTGGTTGTGTGATGACGATAATGATGATAACGAAGATGATGATGATATGATTATGGTGATGATGATGATTGTGATGATGATGATATGATGATGATGATGATGATGACGATGATATGATTATGGTGATGATGATGATGATGATGATGATGATGATGATGATGATGATGATGATGATGATGATGATGATGATTATGGTGATGATGATGATGATGATGATGATGATGATGATGATGATGATGATATGATTATGGTGATGATGATGATGATGATGAAGATGATGATGATGATGATGATGATATGATTATGGTGATGATGATGATGATGATGATGATGATGATGATGATGATGATGATGATGATGATGATGATGATGATGATGATGATGATGATGATGATGATGATGATGATGATGATGATGATGATGATGATGATGATGATGATGATGATGATGATGATATGATGATGATGATGATGATGATGATGATGATGATGATGATGATGATGATGATGATGATGATGATGATGATGATGATGATGATGATGATGATGATGATGATGATGATGATGATGATGATGATGATGATGATGATGATGATGATGATGATGATGATGATGATGATGATGATGATGATGATGATGATGATATGATTATGGTGATGATGATGATGATGATGATGATGATGATGATGATGATGATGATGATGATGATGATGATGATGATGATGATGATGATGATGATGATGATGATGATGATGATGATGATGATGATGATGATGATGATGATGATGATGATGATGATGATGATGATGATGATGATCGTGATGGTGATGACGATGATCACGATCAGGATCATGATCATAACGGAGATGATGATGATGATGATGATGATGATGGTTACGATAATGGATGATAATGATAATGGTGTTGCTGACTAGGATCACTTTATGATCATAATATTGATAAAGATGACGTTGACAAAATTACCCTTTTTCCTGTTAGCTCAAAATCGTTAGCGTCGATTTTGTTTTTGTTGAATGTCGACGTTACGGTCGCCGTCAAAGTGGAGCATAGTGTTATGCCGATCATTATCCAAATTATAGCAAAGATTCGGCCAAAGCTCGACCGAGGGACCTTATCTCCATACCTGCATAAACGTAATAAGGGTTCTTGTGAGAATACGATAAGACTAGTTTTGGTGTACATCGTCGTAAGGCTCATAGGACAATGTGTGAATGATGAAATAAGAATTGGTATCTCAATCAGCTTTTATTTGAGCAGCTTGTAAAATACAAGTTCTCCATACTGTATGATATGTTGCTGATGAGAGGCTGAAAAGAGATAATTGAAGTTGATCACTCTTGGTATACAACGGCGGACACCCTCAGGACTAGATTTAGTGTCCGCCTTAGAGAGAGTTTAGGGAACAAGTGAAAATCGGCAAGGACCAAATCTGCATGCTGTCCGCTTTAGAGAGCTATCCACTTAAATAGAGTTGACTGTATTCATGCTAACCAAGTAGCACATGCATGTTCATACTTTCAGCTTACCCCACGGTTGACATAGTAACAAACGCCCACCAAAGTCCATCAAAAGCCCCTCGATGAAATGTACGCGGGAAAGTTGTTGTGCCCAAAGCTGTTTCCTGTATAAATATTATAACAGGGTTATTAGCTCTTTCGTTCCAAAGCTCACAATACTGAAATTCTCCCAACTATATAGTAAGAAAATGTATGAGTGTTGTAAAAAAAATGAGAATTGGTGCAATATTTGAATCAGCTTCTATTTTGAGCAAATGATGAAAATCCAAATTGTCCATACTATGTAATAATTCTCTGACGAGAGACTGAAAAGAGAAAATTGAAGTTGATGCCTCTTGGGAGTGAAAAGTAAAACTATAACATTGTAGCAATTGGAATAATGCAGTATAGATTACCTGGTCTTTTTCTCCATTTCACTCCCGCCAGACGCGCTGTAGGCCTGTTTCAAACGTCGAACTTCACATGAGACTTATGTGAAGTTTGACTTTTGAAACAGGCCTAAATATAGCAAAGATAACAATTTAATTTTCATCGATCACGTGTAGCAATAAGCCAAGGTGATTTTTTTTTTATTTTTTCATCGTCATCACCTTTGTTTATCCCGAAGTTGCAAGATCGAGACAATTTATTTGGGCAGTTAGTATTTAATACACTTAGCGTTATAGTACATTTAACTTAAGATAAGTTTATAAGAAGAGCTGTACGTGCTGCATCGATAATTACAATTCCACCTGCTTGTTCAGTGA
Source organism: Plumapathes pennacea (assembly GCA_964036295.1). Lineage (NCBI taxonomy): Eukaryota > Metazoa > Cnidaria > Anthozoa > Antipatharia > Myriopathidae > Plumapathes > Plumapathes pennacea. The sequence continues at coordinate 10,085,465 of OZ038473.1, read as the reverse complement.
CCAATGAAAGTTCACTCGGCCTGATCAATGAGATGCTAAAATGCGAAAAAAAGGGTAATTAACTTGTATCCAGCTGAGACGTTTGTGCGTTTAAAGTATACTCACATTGGAGGTCGACACTCGTGCTAATATTCACTTTTTACTGTGTTTCTTACATTTTGGTTTTACAGAATCGGAATATGAGGTGCTGGTTAAATAGAATGACAAAGATTGGTAGCCAAGTTCTTTTTATTTTCACACGAATAAAGGAGCGCAGGTGTCTGTTCTGTGCATTATGTCGACCATACGACGTTTAGGAAGCATTTTTAAATTGATATCCATGGAAGTAAGAAAAACAGAACAGCAATACATTTTTTTTGTTTTAGTGACAGTAAAATTGTCATTGTTGTTAGAAAATTTATGATATTTTAAAAAGTTAAATGTCACCAAGTTCGCATTATACCCGTATAGATAGCTTGAATTATGACTTTATACAGTTATTTAAAATACTATATTTTCTTGAAATTGAATCCTCAGGGAAAACAAAAACACAAGGCCGAGTTTTGATCAAGTGAACTGAGAGACATTGTCTCCAAGCGATCCAACATCAGTTAAGCTGCTCCATTCAAAAAGAAAGCTTCGGGGTTTTGTCTGAATACAAATTCGTTTTCTCTTCTAAATTCTCTTTACTGGTAAGACCGCCTAAGCAAAACGCAGAGTTGTTTCACCGCTTAAGTTGGAATGTTTTTCATACTGATTCATGCGTATCTACTCTGCTGTAACTTACCAATGCCCACTGAATAATCCCTGACATCGCAGCAAGAATTACAGCCAAAAGCACAGTGGGCCAAATGTCGTTTAAAACTTGCAACACGACGCTTTCTTTGGATTTGAGGTCCTCGCTGTTCACTATAACAGCCAATCTCGGAGACTTGAGCACCTCTACGAATTCAAACCTCGCGATTCCTCCATAATTGTAATTCCCTTCGCTGTGAACGGGTAGTATGATGTCCGCTTTGTCGTGGAGGATTTCCTGATGTAAGTCAGCCAGTGTTTTTTTCGGCTCGGGAGCATAATTCGGTCGTGTTTCATTTTGTCCAACGCGGAAACAGCATATGTTGAAAGCACGTCCGATGACCTCGGGCAGTATACCTTGCATTGCAAAGCGGGTAATTTTTGAAAGATTTTCTTGCGATAACTCATCGTCGAATATAAGAGGTGGTCTTTCTAACCATGAAATGTTGGCTATTCTTGCGCACTGCCCGAATATAAACGGTGATGGACAACCCTCGCGGAACGGTATGTTTCTTAATAGCGAAGCTTCAAGATTCGTGCACATTGCTGGGATCCGTACGATCCAAGTGCTGAAAATTAGGCAGGATATTGCTGTAACTTGCATTTTAGACTAACTTCAAATTTGTCGCGGAGTCCTTTAACTATACTTGTCAATAACAGTAGACCTTTCTTTTCCTGTTGAAAAGCATGCACTATATAGCAATACGTGTAACTCACTGATTATACAGTAACTTTTCCTCGGCCTAACACAGCCTTCCAACAAAACTTTATCTCAATTAAAGTGACATTTATTGACAAGCAATCAATCTCGCAATAGTGCACGGAATTTTACAATGGCATGATGTTTTGAATATGAAAACGCTTTAAAACCTACAGGTTGTCTTGCGCACACCAAAATTAGCTTTAAAAAAAAAAGTTTTTATTGTATTTTAAAAGTAAACTTTCTTCCTGAAAATTTAGAAGATGAAAATAGTACATAGATGATGTGTCTGGAGACCATTCTGGCTGTTTGTCTAACGGCACTAAACACAAAGGCTGGAAACCTTCCTGACTTTAGAGATTGAAGATGTATTCAATTTCTCTATAAAAAAACACCTGTAACATACGTCACATCACCAAACATAGAAGCAGTATATATTAGTGTGACAGCACGTGCGATTTCCTCGGGCGATATACCCTCTTTTTTGCGAAGTCATCTTTAATGTTCCAAATTACCTCAGATCCTAACCATGAAGTTCGTGTTCACTCAGTTAGATCTCCTTTCGCCTTTTCTATGGTAATAATCTTGGCTTGTCCCTTGATAACGAAGCTTCAAGATTTGGGTACATTGCCGGGATCCTTACGATGAACGGACAGAAAAGCGGGTATAATTTGCATTTTGTCTCGCACTTGTCATGGAATCGTTTGACTACTTCCCACAGTGGACCCTCCTTTTCTAAGAAAAGCAGTCAGAATCAATTTGTCACTGATAAAGACGATCCTATTATGTTACCTTTCCTCACCCTGACACAGCCTCGTTGTATAAATAAACTAACGTCACACAGATAGACACAGGAATTAGCTTGAACAATTTGCTCTGAATTATTTTAACTGCATAAACTTTAGTCTGAAAATAAAGTTTCGCAGATCATGTGTATGGATGATGAGTTTCATCACATATATCACATAAAATTGCGGTACTTTTCGGGGAGTCTATTCCGCAGTACATTACAGGGATTAAATCTCGACATCAGCATTCGAAATTTAAAGACGTAAAAATCTGCTTGCAAGCAAGCGGAGAACGTAAACAGATCTCTAGAACTGACATTTACACTGTTAGCAAAAAAGTTCGTTGGGGGGAGGGGGGTTACTTAAAATGGCTTTGCGATGATGCCAGGGTGAAGTTATTCAAACCATCCTGGAATAAAACTTCCTCGATAACAAGCAACTGTTGGGGATGTTTTAGCTGTTCCTATTCCGGGATACATCCAAACGCACATTACTTTTGTATTTTATTTGTTTTTGTAGGAGTGCTTTGTCAAGGGTTTGGGTTTTCAGGAAAGTCGAAACGAAGCGACAATCCTAGACAAAATGTGTTGACACATGCTTTAAGTGTCGTACTTTTGTCAAAACTACCATGCTGTGAGTCATCCAGTTCCAAAGGAAACTGCCTTAATCACCCCCCTCCCCGTATCAATGTTGTAGCTTGAATTTGGAAGAGTTCCGGTAAGACTTTGACGGAAAACCGTTGCTAAATAATTAATTTATCAACATTGAATGGGGGGAGGGGAGAATGTGCCAACACTTTTGTCCAAGATTGTCCGAATACAAAATAGCAAGAAAGTAACTTCTGTCATAGCTACGAGTCGTAAAAAGCCTTCTATTTTGTTAAATGCGAGGGTTTAATGCAATTCTGAAGGTAAGCTAGAATAAAACTAAACATATAGTGTCTTTTATTGTAACGTTTCAAACTTTTCAAGCTTTAACGTTTTAACATTGTAACGTTTCAAAGTTTAAAAGACTCTTACCCACACAAAGTATTCTGTTGAAAAAAAACTGTCTACTTGGCTTAGTTTCTCATAACGCAATTACATTAATCCTTGATTAATCCTGTCACTTCCAAGCTCAGGATTCAAATTCTACCAACTATACAATCAGCTTTCTCAATCAGTTTCTATTCTCAGCAAGTTATCAAAATCCACGTTCTCTATACTGTATGATATATCTTTGATGCAAAGCTGAAGGAGAAAACTGAAGGTGATTACTCAGAGCCTGGCCCAAGAGAGCGACAATGGCGACATAAGCCGTGAAGCATAAAGAACGGGCTTGTTTGATCCTTATGCTTATGTCGCCATCATCATCCACTTTTAGCCGCTTGACTTCCGCTCATCCAGTCGAAACGTCAGTTACCAACAACAGTCTTCCTAAAGACTACTCTAACGCGGATGATCACAACCAACCTATGTCGACACTGTTGCTCTCTTGTGCTACGCTTATGCTTGCGCTGCCTTAACGATCTCCTGGACTAATATTATTACAAGTTCTAACTGTTGTTCCTTCTAATCTCTCTATCAAGGCGGTGGTCGTACAGAATGTACAGACCCCTCTCTTTGTCACTGTGTCACTGATGTTCCCTCCATCATAAGGACAGCATGTACTGTATTACACGTGCGTATAACACTACCAGCAACGTAATCCATATATATGAGAATGTAAAACAATGTACATATTTACCAAATTACTTATCTAACAAAACTAATTTTATTGTACATACTCTCACTCAGTTGAGCTGTTGTCAGTTATAGCAGATTCACTGGTCACATTTTTGGGGTTTTCTAATGAAATACCTTACGTAAAGCAATATGATATTTTGTATGTTACATACAGTGAAGGTGTTGTTTAGTATGCTGATACAGACGATTTTGTGTGAAGATTAATTGTGTTCGTTTTGTGAAATGATTTTAATGCCAGCAAGCGACTGGTCACTAATAGGAGTGGTAACACAAAACAAGAATGAAGACTTTAATCGGGAAAAATATTATCGTCTAATTTGATTTAATTTAAACAAGACAGGCCCGTGGCCAGTGCGCTTGTGACGTCATTAGTACAATGAATAGAGACACGCGGGGTCCCGGGAGAGGAACTTTTGTCGTGCGTTTATATGCAAAAGATATTATAGCCGAGTCAGTTTTTGCAAATGACGGATCCAAGAGCTCCCTTTATTTTTCTTGCCCTCTTTTCTTCTAATTTCGGTCAAACAGATATTCACGAAAAAGTGTATTATAATAATTGAGAGAAAACAATTATCGAAGGCCCCGTAGGAATATTCTTCGTTTGCAACAACCCAGTTTTCATTGCTTTCCGATGCACGTGACAGTACTTGTGTGACGCTTTCTATACAACCTGGCAACCTTGTTGAGTGAATTTTCAAGCTGACATGTTTTGTGGAGGAACTGTGTTGTCATTTTGTAATGGGATTGACTGGGGAATACCCGACATCTTAAGTAGCTGTAAGACAGCGTAATAGCCTTATCTCATCTTCCCAGCGTGTGCATCATGTTCAAGTAGCTGTAGCACATTAAGGCCCCGTCCACACTACGCCGGATAAATTTGAAAACGCAACTTTCACTCTGAAAACGCAAGAAATGTTTTCCGTCCACACTGGAAAACGGATAAAATGTTTCCGGGCCCAAATGTATTGTTATTGCTCTACAAACGTCCCTGACAATCTTTGAAACCACTTGACGTGACCACGTGAGTCAGGGTTTTCGAAAAGTTCCGTTTTCAAAATGTTTTTCGTCCACACCAAAACGCAAAGCCGGCGTTTTCAAATTTATCCACTTTGAAGAGCGTTTTCCTAACCGTAAGAATAAAGTTGCGTTTTCAAATTTATCCGGCGTAGGTGTGGACGGGGCCTAAAACATGACACTTCCCATGATGAAATTACTTCGTATGAAAAAGCCATCTCAGACGTTACGCATCCTACATGTACAAGTCTGATCACTAATATGTTCAAGACTGCTATGCATTAAGCTTTAACGCAAAATTCTGGGTCGATACGAAATTAATCTCTATCGGAAGCTGCAGACGTTTGAATACCGTGACAACAAAGGCGTGCATCACGGGCTTGTGGAGCGAACAATTACGGCTCGGATAATCGGATATCAACCTTGAAGACTTCTAGGTATTCAGTGACAAATATTCTCGATGTAATCGCCTGCCGGTCTTTCCTGCTTTTGTTAAAGCGGCGTGAGTGAAAGCTAAGTAGCTGATGATTCGTGATTCCCCGTTCTATGATATTATGCTCGTGACATTTCATTGACAGATCTTGTATCTTAATCTCGCGTGATATTTGCCTCAATCCTATTAGTAATTCAATATCCTCAGACAATAAACAAAGAACCTTTACTGCACGCAAAACGAAGTTAAACGCCGACTGTTCGTATACGCCGCGCGTTACACAAAGCCGCAGAGTTTCCGACAAAGGGAGACGCTCTGCCCGCAGGGAAAAGTTCAAGTTCTATCAAGTTTCGACACGTCTTCTACTACTTATTCGATGTTCTTTCACACAAATATTGCTCAGAACACAGATACATTGGTTGAAGCGGTATCTATAATCGAGCATTTGCAAAACACAACCCTTCGTACTTTACGGGGGTCCCGCTGGTAACACATCAAGCATTTGTGTACGGCTATTTTCAAGTCTTCCGACGCTTAAAAACAATGCAAGCCAAAATCGCTCTTAAAGTATGGCTTCCGTGCATCCAGAAAGCCAACCGATGATCGTTTTGTTTGGATCAACAACTGAAGGACCGGAATTTTTTTCTATATCCCTTGACAGAGAAAACACATTGTACTTGGTTCTGTGATTTTGATCTCTGAATACGTCTGATCTTGCAATGCCTGTGTTTTAACACATTTTAAAATACAAACGTATCTTAGCACCTCGGTTACTTTTGGCAATCTTCTTTTTGAGCTTCTAGCTTTCTCGCAGCGATGGTTTAGTGATCCTAATTTTCTCTTTCCATTTCCATCTGTGGCTTTTTATTGTTTCCATGTTGTTTACATGCACGTTCACGGAACGCATTAGCATTGTGAAGTACGTAAGCTCGGGTATAATCATGAACTTTTGACGACTTTGGGACATTCTTTGAAATGTATTCTTGTATTAGTCGCCTGCTTTTCTACTCTTGTTCAAAATGCGTGAAAGGTAATTCAATGGTACGTGGCTTGGCTCACGACTTCGTCTTGGAGGACTTCGGTTTTCTTTCACATAAACATTTGTGGGTATACAATAAAACTGAGCGAAGCAAGATCTACCAACGGTCACTTTCTCCTCAGCCATTTCCCAATTTTCAAATAATAACGCCATCTGTTCCACTGATTGTTTGACCTTCATGGCACCGAGCCAAAATGTAGCAACAACAACATAAATGCACGCAGAGTGAAATTTTGATTCCAAACAAAAGTCAGATTTTCTGACGCTTTACTTGTATCAGCAGGAATAATACAAAGTAAAAGAATATAAAGTACCTTCAAGTTCACCCTCATACTAAACAGTTCCATATAATCCGCTATCAAGCGCTTGTCAAGAATCGCCGTCTTTACACAGGTTCTCGTCTTTGTATCTCGAGCGCCTTCGTTCAGCTTGTTCCTTCAAGTTCTCCAGGTTCTGGATATCAGATTCTTCGTACATTTCTGTACAGTTGTGCATAGTTATGCAGTTCATTGATAAGTTCATTGCATTTGCTTTCATGGCTTTCAATATGGTTTTTGAGGCTGAACGGACCGACCCAAGCCAAAACCGCTCAATGAAATTTAGTATGGGTCTACCGCAGCCGGCGTATGCGTTTGTAAGTAAGATGAGCGGTCCATAAAATAATCCACAGAGCCAACTAAGGGAAGCAACTTGCTGTCTTCAAAATGGCGAAACTGCTCGCCCGCCAAGTCACTTGATCACAACGTCATCACAAATCACATGATAATATCAATCAATCATCGCATGCAGATCTCTAACCCAGAAAAATAAAAAAAAAAAAAAAATCGCTGCATTTTATAGCTTGTGACGTCACAAGCAATTAGTTCAATTTCTTATATATTTTTTTACAAAAAGTGTGAAATGAATGAAAATTTTAAGAGTGTACAATTTGCTTCGAAGATTAAAGAAAAAAAGTGAAGATATTGTTTTGGTTCGATTCCTTATTCCTAGAAGGGTCATCCTCCTTCCATGTAAGCAAAGCCTAAATCTGCTAACAATACGAAAGAACAATAAGTGTGCGTGGATGCCAAAGAGCTTACACTCTTCACATGGAACATCAAAAAAATTCACGTAGTGTCAGTTTTCAGCTCGGTTGCCTGTGTGAATCCCATTGCGCTACTTGTGAGGTAAAAGGTAATGTGTTTGAGGGGAGCAGCCATTCGGTTCTCTTTCCGACTTTGGAGTACTACTTTTCTTTCTCTTCCCCTCTTCCACAAAAAAGAGCTCAACTGGAAAACAAATCCACACGCTATCATCACGGCCAAACATATTCCAGCCATAACATCTACATTTCGCTCGTCCAACCTTTCCTCCACTTCGTCTTTGACATCGTTTTTCTTGATCTAGAGGAAATCAAAATGGAAATGTTAAACAACATCCGGACGTGGAAAAAGAGGTTTAAAAGATGAAGTAGATAGTGCGAGATATTTGATTGGTTACCCGAACAACTGTAA